>OZ035880.1:10993654-11648654 GCA_964034835.1 Muscina levida | reverse complement strand
CCGATTACTTTGTCAATATTTGGACTCAACAGGAATATCTGCGCTCCTTGAACCAAACGACTATATTGACCACATATGAATGTTTGTATATCTATGGAGCCTTGATCATAGGTGTAGTGATTGTAAGTATTTTAAGGAAGTGATTTATTTATGCTATTTTATATTTTCTTCTCTCTCTTCTCACAGATGACTGTTTTTCGTGGCTTTTTGTTCTTTAAAGTCTGCATGCATGCCTCCAAGGTGTTGCATGACCGCATGTTCTGTTCCATTCTCAATGCAACTATGCGTTTCTTCGATCAGAATCCCTCTGGACGTATACTTAATAGATTTTCCAAAGATATGGGAGCAATAGATGAATTTCTACCTAAAGCCATGATGGATTTCATACAAATTGCTTTGGTCATGTTTGGCATACTAATTGTGATCTGTGTAGTCAATCCTATATTGCTGATAGCCATTGTGGTGGTGGCCATAATTGATATGAGCATACTGAAAATGTATTTACGTCCATCACAAGATCTTAAGCGTTTGGAGGGCATAAGTAAGTATATATAAAATTTAAAATTAAATTAATTTGTTAATAACAATTTGTAATACTATTTCAGATCGTAGTCCTGTGTTCTCACATTTATCAGCCACTTTAACGGGCATTGCCACCATTAGATCTCGTAATCTGCAGGATACTGTCGCCAGGGAGTTTGATAATTTACAAGATGTCCACAGTGGTGTATGGCAACTGACTATGGCTGCAAATACCGCTTTGGGTTTGTGGTTGGATTGTGTCAGTTGTTGTTTCTTAACCAGTGTCACATTTAGTTTTATTGTATTAAGTGGACGTAAGTACGAAAATTTGTGCTTGACATGTGTGAAGCTTTTATCAGAATTGTTGTCTAAATCTTCACAGAAACCTACAGCGGTAATGTTGGCTTGGCCATCTCTCAAGCTATGATCCTCACTGGCATGGTGCAGTATGGTGTACGACAAGTGGCTGAGTCTTTACAACAAATGACCAGTGTTGAACGTGTGTTACAGTATACAGATTTGCCTCAAGAGAATTGGGAAACCAAACAGCCGCCCTCTACTTGGCCTACGCACGGCCTCATTGAATTCCGTAATATGTATTGTCGTTATGATCCCAATGGCAAAACGGTATTGGATAATTTGAATTTAGTCATTGAGCCAGCCTGGAAGGTGGGCATAGTAGGTCGCACAGGAGCAGGAAAATCATCATTTATCGGGGCTCTCTTTCGACTGGCCTACATTGAGGGAGACATTATCATTGATGGCCTTGAAACGGGTGCTATAAAATTGGAATCTTTACGTTCAAAAATATCCATAATACCTCAAGATCCCGTGTTGTTTTCGGCTACAATACGCTATAATCTAGATCCATTCGAGAAATTTTCGGATGCTGAAATTTGGAGAGCTTTGGAGGATGTGAGTATGGTGTGCATAGGCGTTGGAGGACGATTGATATTGGTGGAATGTGGTATTGTTTTGTAATTTTAGGTTGAATTGAAAGGTGCTATTCCGGGACTTGACTTTATGGTCACTGAGCGTGGCAGCAATTTTAGTGTGGGTCAACGTCAATTGATTTGTTTGGCCAGAGCTGTCTTGCGTAATAATAAAATATTAGTGTTGGACGAAGCAACGGCAAATGTGGATCCACAGTAAGTGAATATTTGTAAAATTTTGAAAATTATATGAAAAGTTTTCTAAAAGTGAAATAAAATACAATAATATGAAATAAGTAAAAAAATAAAATAAATAAAACAAATAAAATGAATAAAATAAATTAAATAAATAAAATAAATAAAACAAATAAAACAAATAAAATAACTAAATTAAATAAAATTAATAAAATAAATAAATAAATAAGATAAATAAAATAAATAAAATAAATAAAATAAATAAAATAAATAAAATAAATAAAATAAATAAAATAAATAAAATAAATAAAATAAATAAAATAAATAAAATAAATAAAATAAATAAAATAAATAAAATAAATAAAATGAATAAAGTAAATAAAATAATTGAAATAAGATTCAATAAAATCAAATAAAATAAATGGTGTAGAGGAACTTGCATCGTTGGACATCGGAAGGATTAACAACTTTTGTAAAATTATCAACTGGACGGATTGGATCGAAACTCCGGATTCCCAATCGATAACTGGCAACGCAATCAGTCAGCATACGCGCTGATAGCATAGGTTGAAGGGATGGCACAAATGCCCAACGGGTGTCACAATGGGTCCATAATGACCTAAGTCTTCTCCTTTGAAGAAGGAGATGCCTGCATACCAACCAACCAACCAAAATAAAATAAAATAAAATAAAATAAAATAAAATAAAATAAAATAAAATAAAATAAAATAAAATAAAATAAAATAAAATAAAATAAAATAAATAATATAAAAATAAATAAAATAAAAATAAATAATAAATAAAATAAAAAAATAAAATAAAGTAAAAAAATAAATAAAATAACATAAAATAAAATAAAATATAATATAATAAAATAAATTAAAATAAAATAAAAACAGAATAGAATCAAATGGAATAAAAAATATGAAATAAAAAAATAATGCAAAAACAAAATAAATTACAATAAATTAGAATAAAAAAATTAACATTTAATATAATAACACAGTGATACAAATGTGAAGAAAAAAAATATACAGGAGTTCTCATGTAGCATTTCTGTTAGACTGGAGTCCATAGAGTAAAGTGGCATTTTTAGTTTTTCTTGGTCACTTCGTTAAGTAATATTTTTATAGCAAATTAAGTGAAATGGCGATATTCCTAAAATTACAAGTTCCAAAAATCATAAGTATTCTCTTTGTAGACCGATTTTCAAAAGCTTACATTTGTTTTAAAGCTATGACTTTCACCTTTTATAAAAAAAAATAATTTTTAAAATCGGTTAAAAAATAGGGACACGGCGGCAGTTTAAGCAAAACAACCCCGAAAAAAAATTGCGAATTCTCATTTTCTCAACGCTCTCAGTTGATCATGTAGCTGCGCAATGTATATTTTTTATTTTTGTATTATGCTATGTTTAAGTAGCTTTCTAAAATAGGTAAGTTTATAAGAATCGGTTGAAAAATTAATGAGTTATGCTAATTTTTGTAATATGTTTTTCGACATTCTTTGGAAAATGTAGTACGCATTACTTGTTGTGATACGTATACGTCATATGTATTTGTACAGAGTGACACACACACTCTAAGGAAAAACCACAAAATGACGCGAACATATTATTACAAAATTAAGCATAACTCATTCATTTTTCAACCGATTCTTATAAACTTACCTATTTTAGAAAGCTACTTTAATATAGCATAATACAAAAATAAAAAATATACATTGCGCAACTTCATGGTCAACTGAGAGTGTTGAAAAAATGAGAATTCGCAATTTTTTTTCGGGGTTGTTTTACTTAAACTGCCGCCGTTTCCCTACTTCTTAACCGATTTTAAAAATTATTTTTTTTAATAAAAGGTGAAAGTCATAGCTTTGGAACAAATGTAAGCTTTTGAAAATCGCTTTACAAAGAGAATACTTATGATTTTTGGAACTTGTAATTTTAGGAATATCGCCATTTCACTTAATTTGCTATAAAAACATCACTTAACGAAGTGACCGAGAAAAACTAAAAGTGCCACTTTACTCTATGGACTCCAGTCTAACAGAAATGCTACATGAGAACCCCTGTATATTTTGCGTGTAGCACAGTGTAATTATTATAAAATAGAAATTAATATAATAATTATAATAAAAACAAATGTTATTTTATTTAAATTTAAATAAAATTATATAAAAAATTATACTTTATTTTTAAACAATGAAGCTCTCCCTATTATGAATTGATTTCAAAAACACAACTTTATCGATCTCTAAGTCCTAAACTGCCATCAAGCATGGCTAAAATATTCACTTTTAATTATTAAAATACCTTTTACCACTTCACAATGAAATTTTAATATTTTTCATTATTCTCTTCCCCCGCCACAGAACCGATGCCCTCATACAACGTACCATACGCATTAAATTTAAACATTGTACCGTCTTGACTGTTGCTCATCGTTTGCAAACCGTTATGGATTCCGATCGAATACTAGTAATGGACGCCGGTAAAGCCATAGAATTCGATGTACCACATACCCTACTTAAAAATCCCAACAGTGCCTTAAGGCAAATGGTGGAAGCAAGCGGAACGGAGGCCGACAATCTTAAAAATATAGCCAGTAAAGCTTATCATCATCAAGGTGCTGCCAAATGAATACAGAATCATGTTGCTTTTGAAACATTGTTACTTAAGGAAGTTTTTTTATAGAATAGATTAACACACAGAATACATCATCGCTAAGAAAATTTAGAGTGTAAAGTACTTATATGAAAAGTACTTAAGTGTAAAGAATGTACTCTAACAATTAAGAATTTATTTCAAAACAAACGAGTTTTAGTTTGTGTGTAAAATGTGCTTATTTTTTGTCATTTTTTCATAATCCATATTTTAATATTTTATAACGTAATAGAGACATACAATTAGTTAGTAAATGATCGATGAATATTTTGATACCAAAAAGAGAAAAAATAATACAAAGAAAACAAACAATCATTATTTTTTTAAACGATCTTATTACTTTTAAAATACAATCAACAAATAAATGTATTTATAACAAAAATTAAAATTTAACCTAAATAAAACATAAATGTGTAAGAAGTTACAAGGAGGGAGAAATAAATATGACATAAATATAGCTATGGGAGAAATACGACTATGAAGGGGTTAGCGGGTCAGTGATAACAAAATAAATCTTAATAAAAATGTATAATAGTTTTTAGCAGAAGGAATCTAGGAAAACAAAATTTAAGGCAAAGAAAAATTATAAGATTTTAAAGATGAATAATGCATTTTTGAAATCTTATTGCAGCCTAGTTTGTAAATTTAATTTTCATAAATCCAAACAAATTTAGTAAATCTTCACAATTTCTTATCTTAGTGCTATCGAATTGAGTCCAATTTTGGACTTGATATTAATGTGATTCTGAGTCCAGGATCTGTTAAATTTAGGAAATCTTATAAATTTAAATTTAAAATCGCTATAACAAAAGGCGATTGTTTGACATTTCAATTAATTTTGGATATTGGTTGAGCAAAATTTGATTTAAAATACAATTTCGAGACATTGTGAAACACAGATTAATGTTTTAGTGTCTTAATATGAAATCACTTATCTTAGTCAAATGAGGGGACTTGTTGACTTTGTCGCAGTATGCTGGTTCAGATTTTAAGCATTGTAAACGGAATAATATTCCACTTGAGCTTTAAACATAATACACTACCAACATCTAATTTCAGTAAATAGTTCTTACCTTCATCAATTTAAAGTTTTCGTTTCTTGCTTTGTAAAATAAACTCAACATAATATAAAATCATAACTCTCATTCCGAACTCTGATCACCGTTAACTCCTTCACTTGTATGTTGCAGTCGATTTGAACGTTCATTAATATGTACTGATGAAATGCGACTCTCAACCGAAAACAATTGAGAACTAGAGTTACGTGAAGGATTACTGGGTGTAGAATGTGTTTGAGATGAAAGCATCGGCACGGGCGTTGATGTTTTCTGTCGATCTAGCGTGTGTTGTCCCGATTTAGTGGTTGCTGCTCCATTTGTACATGGTGTCAATGTTCCAATAAGTGAATACAGGAATTGACTGCGTAGGGAATCATCACTGTTTGTCGAGTTAGTTGAACCGGAAAGGCTTACGTGTTTTAGAAATTCTCGGGCGAAAAATTCATGCAGATTTAGAGGACGGCCCAGTTCATTGGAACTTTCCTCTACAGATGTAGACTGAAAAAAAAAACAATAATAAAATTAGTGAAATAAACGAAATTATTATAAGGAATGGTGGAAAACCTCTCAAATTGATTTTGTTTAATAAATAAAGCAACATAAAATAAAATGAAGTAAAATAAAATATAATAAAATAAAATAAAATAAAATAAAATAAAATAAAATAAAATAAAATAAAATAAAATAAAACAAAATAAAATAAATAAAATAAATAAAAATAAAAAAAAATAAAAAAAATTAATATATAATAAATCAAAAATAAATAAAATAAATAAAATAAATAAAATAAATAAAATAAAATAAAATAAAATAAAATAAAATAAATAAAATAAATAAAATAAATAAAATAAATAAAATAAATAAAATAAATAAAATAAATAAAATAAATAAAATAAATAAAATAAATAAAATAAATAAAATAAATAAAATAAATAAAATAAATAAAATAAATAAAATAAATAAAATAAATAAAATAAATAAAATAAATAAAATAAATAAAATAAATAAAATAAATAAAATAAAACAAAATCGTGTATCGTTCCATACATATGATGTTATTATTATTGTAATCTGTTACAGTCCTGAAGATGTCTTTCGACGAAAGACGAAATATTGAAAATAAAAGATAAAAACAAAAACACTGACCTCGAGCCTAATTATTTAAAATTTGGGATATTATAATACATTCAAAGGTCGAATAAACAATTAAAGCTAAATATAAAACAAAATAAAATAAAATAAAACTAATAAATAAAACCAGTAAGAAGGTTTCAGTCGGGCAACCCGACTTACATATAACCTCACCCCCAGTAAAACAAAAAAATTATATTGGGTACATTCCGTTGGGTGTATTGATATTATTACGCGACTTTTTAAAGTGGGCGGAATGATGTATTTGTATGGGAGGTACCAGAAGGGGCGGGGCCATGTAGCCCATTTTCAATACCGTTAGTAGTTTTGGGGAAATATTAACTTGTGGAAAATTTAAAAACATTTGGTTGCGTCTTTCGAAAGTTATCGTGCGCACCAGCCGGACAGCCAGACAGACAGTCGGGCATGGCTCAAACGACTGAAAAAGTCATGAATCGAATTTGGTTCAAAGAAACCTAGGGTCTAAAGTGACACATTGTATGTGTTACACTTTTGGGTCGTATCAAATGATATATACACTCATCCCTAAGGGTGATGGTACAACAATACCAACTGTAAGGTTTCTAAACCGCCATTGAGTAACTACAATATTTTCCAAAATATTGTATTTATTGTATTCAATTCACAATTTTTCTTCTTATGAATGTCGTTAATTTATCAGCACTCTTAGTAGTGGGTCTAAATGATCTGGCGGCATTCTGTTTGAGTTCACTTACCTTACCATCCTTTGCATCTTTTCCCGTCACATTTGTTGAAGTAGTCGTTGTAGTTGTTGTACTGCTGTATGCTTGATATCGTTGTTTGCTTTTATTTTTCCCTTCCATTGGCCATTGACTGACCAATCGCTTCAAATCGGTTTCTAGTAAAGCCATTGTATTATTATCGGATGTCGACAACTTATCCAAACCACTTTCAGTTGCCATTATATCATTATAAAATTCAGCATCTTGATGAGCAGTAGATGAAAATATTTGTGTAGATTTTGTGTAACGAAAATCATTTTTTAATATATTGCGACGTTTTAATTCTTTTTCGATGTCTAGTGAGGCGGTATCGTTATCAGTATTTGTATTTGTGGGCATATCGGTAATATTCTCTAAACTTTCAGTATCCAATAGTTGGGCTTCGTCGTCATTGAGTGGTGATGTTGTGGTTTTAGTCTGCTGTTGCTGAACATACTCTCTTACGGCAGGGAAATGTTGCGGTTGTATGTTATTAATGCGCATTTGAGCCAAAGATTCATTGACGGTATCAATATTGTCGGTGGTATCTGTTTTGGCGTTTTTCTCATAGACACTAATAGAGGGGAATTCCACATAATGGAGTTCTTCTAAATAGGGAATAATAAGAGTATTTAAATAATAAAATATAACTAGTCTACTGACTATCAACTAAAACTACTTTATTTTCTCTACTTACTTCCATTTTGCGATTTGCTATTCTGCAATCCTTCTATATATTGCGAAAATTCATGATGCAGCTGTGTGCTTTGTGCCACATCCAATGTAGTTATATCCATATGTAACTGTTGCACATACTCTTCAAAGGTGGGAAACATCACGGCTGGTGGTGGAGGTTCACTACGCTCCTCGGGTAAAGATTGTCCTCCCACACCTACAGCAGTATTGATGCGTGAATTGGCTGGAGTGTCCACCTCCAGAATGGTCGACAGTTCATGTACTAAATCCTCTTCTTGGAATTGAGGACTAAATCTTCTTAGAGTGGGTGGAGGTTTTGGTTTCCGAGGTGCTGCTAACATACCGCCTTGTGATTCAGTTGAAGTGTGTGATATTGGCTCTATATCCATGCGATTCTCTTGAGCAGTTATGGGCCTTGAGTCAGCGATAACACTATCTCGACTAGCTGTTATGTGACGATTCTTATCCAACGCCGTTAATGTTGGCACATGATGATGGACTCGTGGTCCCAATGTGGAAGATGGTTTATTTTTTGCAGCCTCATCTGAAGAGCTACTGGTCACGCTGGTTTCGGGTTCATTTGTTGTGTGACTCTTGCCATTGGGTAGTTCAAAGTACTCTGTGGATTGGCGACCATTATCGCTAACCGAACTGAGGGTAACCTCCAGCAGACGTTGTTTTTCTTGACGCACACGATTAATTAACTCGGTGAGTTCGGCAATACGGTGAGTACAGTTCTCAGTTAATTGAGCATAGCGAGCTATTTGAGAATCCGGTTCAGATTTATTTAAATCCTCAGAACTTCTAGTGTCTACTGATTTGTGGACTAATTTTTGCACAGGACGTTGATGTTTATCCGCACGCCTTTCTGTAGCGTTATTTTTGGTCATCATTTCGGGACTACTTTCAAATAACTGAGCACTTTGTTTAGTAGATTTTTTTGTGTTTAATTCTGGACTACTTTCCAATTCAGTCCTTTCTTTAGCAGACTTCTTTGTATTTAATATTGAAGACGATGATGTTATAGTCGGCAGTCTGTTAAGATTTAAATGTGGCCTTCTCTCTTTGTCCGTTTTCTCATTGGTTACCATTTTTTCTTGAGTTGTTGTTACTTTGTTTCTTTTGGGACTTGTTTGTTTAGTTAGTTTTCGATTTGTCAGATTAGTTGCGGTTTTCGGTCTGCTTTCTGCTGTAGCTACAGTTGCTTGATGTTTTTGCTGTTTGAGACGCTTACGCCAAATGTCATCTAGCTTTTTCATGCTATTTTCCAATGTGGAGTTATTGTGTGCCCTTAAAGACTGCTCGAGTTCCTTAATAAAACTACGATTTTCTTGCATAAAACTCTCTACACATGCCAAACGCTCATCGGATGCCATTGAGTCCTGACTGGGCACATTATCCGTGGTGTTGATAAGTGAGGAGCTGGGTGTATCTATATCGGACGAACTTACGCCTAAACGTTGCACAGCATGACGGGACATACCCAAAAGTCTTTGAACATATTGAGCAACCAAAGGGTTTATACGCTGGACCTGCTCCTTATCAACGCGCTTTGTGCTGTTTCTTTCATCGTCATATTCCAGTGATGTTTGTGTATCATCTGTGGTCGAGTGAGGTCTTTGTCGTTGATCCAGCATTGTTCCTAATTTGTTGGGTATTTGGGGCGGCAAACTCATATAAGAGGTGGAGTTTGAATCATAAGAATTTTGTCGTCCCAACACTTTGGCAGGCATTGATTTGCTGGCAGGCATTTTCTTTTTTGGTGTTAAGTTCTTGGCTGGTTGTGGACTTTTTATGAGAGTAGCTCGGGGACTGGGTTTCCTTTTGACAGGAGTTTTTCGTTTTGATTTTGCCGGAATTGTTATACACTTGGATTCTCCTTTAACGGTAATGACAATCTCAAGGGGTGTTTCTAAAGAAGAACAATCGATGTTCTCTTTATTTTTACTACCAGTGTCGTCGGTGTCAATTTTTTCTGGGTGTTTTTTAGAATTTTTGTCTTTTTGTTTCTCTTTAGCTAGGCTGTTTGCTTTTTGCTTCTGTTTTTGCAGTTCATAGAACTCTCGTACTTTTTTCTCTAGAATAGCTTCTTTCTGCAACAGTTCCTGCTCCCTTTCATCTAGTGGCGTTGCATCCTTTTGGCTTTTTTGTGACCCGGCGGCAGTTGACTTTCGGTTTAGTTTTTCCCGCTTTTGTCGTAATTGATCTTCATCCTTTTTCTCGTTGCCTTGCGGATTAACTATGTTACCGATCATAATATCTTCCCGTTCTTGACGACATTTACTTATCGTATCAATGAGTACGTTATAATTTTCCTCTTTCGCATTTGTTTTAGCTTGTTCCTTTCTAACGTTCTGTCCATTTTTTAATTCCTGCACAAGATTTTCCCGCATTTGATCGAGACGTTTTAAAAGATTACAAAGACGCTGTTGTTTGTCATTATCCTCATGCGAAGTCCATCTTTCCAAATCTTTTCTAACCTGACGACTCTGATCATCGACATATCCCAATAGTATTGAGCAACAACTGTCACTGGAAACATCGTCTGCAGGCAAATGTGCTGTGTTTGCAGCAACACCTACATTAATTTCGTTATATAGATTTTTCATATTTAAAGGTTTAGAGCTGGTGGCTATAGGTTGATCCGCGCATTCCCTCTGGTTGACCTCTGAACATGTTATGATGTTGGGTCTACTTAAAAGCTTTTCAACGGCCGTATTCATTTTACCCTCCTTCCGCAATTGTTTGTCGGCAAAGATGTGTGGTGTGTTTTCCTAAAAAGAATTAAATTTGTAGGAAAATGTGTATAGCGCAGAGATTATAAGTCTACTTACATTTGTTGGCACTTGTTTTGGATACTGTCGCGTAAGCGCATCTAACTTTTCTGTAAGTTCATTGCAATCCCTGCGTACTTGTTCGCGTTCCAAAGCTTTTTGTCCACGTTCCTCTATTTGCTTACTGAAAAGAGGAAGAGATATGGAAAAGATTTATGAGAAATAAAGAATTGTTAAATTATCGCTGTGGGGTTGTGGGTTTCTGTCAGTGACATAGTTCAAAACCAGGTCATCCACAAGATAGCCGCGTGTTCTAACCATAATTTACAGGCGGTCTCTATGACAATCCTATGTATAGTTCACATAGCTTTTCACAACTTTTTTAAAGTTAAAAAAAGGAATTACAAGTAATGGATTCGTAATTCCTTTTTTAGCTATAAAATCCATTTTTTTGTCATAAATTTCCAACTTCATATTTGTAAATAATTTTTTTATATTAATAAGTTTCTTACTTTCTGTTCATCACATCGCGTTGCCTTTCCTGCTCCTGACGATTCTCCATAGCCGCTTGTGCCATGGCCGTAGGTTGTATTGTATCCCTCTGACGATTAACTTGCACATTTGCGGGTGCTGGTGCACCATTTTTGCACAACTTGCTGTTATAATCATAAAATTGCACACGTCCTGAAGTGCTGCTGGAGCTACCCAAAGCTACGGTGTTAGCCGAAGCTGCTGATGCTGCAATCGAGTGACGTTTCTGCACACCAGGCACAAATTGTGAAGACTTCGAAGAAGCACTACCTTTGCGTGGTGAAACCTGAGGAGTTTTAGCCTGAGAACTGGGGCGTGACACGGGGGCTCTTATAGCGGCTTCTGTCATTGGTGCAGTTTTCGATTTGTGGGGCGATGTCTCGCTATCCATTGTAGCAAATTGCCTTCTAGTTGGTGAGACTTTCTCACCGTGTCCCGTTTGATCCTGTTGCTTTTTGACTAAATCCGATATTAACGTGAAACGTTTCTCCCTCACAGCTTGAGCTTTAGGTTGACTTACAATTTTGGTACTCTCGACCGCAGTTTTATTAACTTCCTGTAACTTCTCTGTTGATGGCTCTGAAGACATTGAAGGTGTTCTGGTCACTTGTGTTTGCTTGTTCTCCTGCGTCCTTCTTGCCTTTCTTGGGCTAACACGTATGACACTACTGTACTGTTGATTATATTCCGCATGGTGGTCCTTAATTTCCGCCGGTGCAGTTATCACTATCGAATCGTCACTGCCCACCTCCACATCCAAAAATACTGCGGGAGTTTTTTGCAACACTTTTGAAGTTGCCACCATGGATGTTTGAGTGGCTCTATTACTACAAGTAGCGGCTGTGGTGGTGGCCGTAGTGGTGGTTGTCTTAGCACTAGGCATAACACAAGAGGACAGAGATGAGTCTCCTAAAGTATCTCCGCTGCTAGTATCTAGTCCATCACTATCTTCTGCGGACGAATCACTTGAGGAGAAACAAGAATCTCGTTTGCGCTTTTGAGGCTCTTCACATTTCTCGAACTGAGGCTGCGACTGGCAAGTACACTGGAATTGCTCCTTAGGGCATTTGTGTTCCTTGTTACATATGCAGGGACCAGAACTTTTCTGCAAATTTTCTTTATTACGTTTTCTGGCAGCTATTTGCTTTCGAAATTCCTTATATGTGGCCTGTTTTTTGGCTTCCTTTTCGGCCTTTTCCTTGTTCTCTGCCTTGGCCGCCATGTGAGCAGTCCCTATTTGAAATACAGCTGCTCGATAGTCTTTGGCATTCTGTTGCATTGTATGATGGCGCCAACAATTGAATTCCTCTGCTTTCTTTGCCTCAAATTTCTGGTTTTCTTTGCGTGTTGCCTCTTTGACATCATTGCGTACCTTCTGGGCGAATTGTTTCGATTGTTCACGTACCTGGAGGAGGGTGAGATAATTATAAGCCGGGCACATTGGGTAAGAAAAATGTCAACAAACCTGTAATAAGCGCAGCTTTCGCCTTTCTTCCAGTTCTTCTTTTCGGGCCTTTTCACGATCTTGCAGTAGTGGATGGGGCTTGCAATGTTTGGCAAATTTTCCATTAACTGTTATATTTATCGACATTTTTCGGCGATGTCCATTTACGTGTGAATTGCCGCTGGTCAATGAATGGAGTAATTAATAATGATCAAAGGACAGTCGAAGGGCGAGAGGTAGGCACCAGAATTTGAAATGTCTGCGATGGCATTTTCTGTTCGCGATGAGGTGTATGCAAAGGTAGTAGATGATAAAGGATTTCATGATGACATTTGTTATCGATAAATGTAGGAAGACCAAATGAAACAGCGTTGCCACTGCATTAATTGAAGGGAAAGGTTATTGTTTAAAAAAGAAAGGATGAAATTTGTAAGAATTTCAAGGTTTTTAGCAGTAAATTGAATACAAATTGATAACAAAACTAAATTTGTCTATACAAAAATATCAAAGCTAAAAAAAAAATTAAATAAAAGAATTAGTGCCAAATCCGCAAATCCGAAGTTTGGTGTCCAAGACGAAGCGTGTGGTATAATATTTTTTAAATCAGAACTTCACCCACGACTTTAATTAGATTTTCTTTCCTTTATCTCACATTATTTTTTAATATCATATAACATTATTGTATTTTTTTTATTTTATGTTATTTATTTTCATTATATTAAGTCAGATGTATGGCTGATAGAAAACAATCTGATTTCATTTTCCTTAACCTTTGTGAATGCTTATGTATGCTTATTTACAGGGATTAAAAAGACTCCAAAACACTCTGCTCAACACATTTTAAACGTCGATAATGAGCGCAGGCGAACTCAAAACACAAGAGTTTAATGATCGAAGCAAGATGTATTAATTACAAGGTGGTGGCATCAGCTACAACAAGTTCACAGCAACAAGAACAACAGGGAGATTGTTTTTGTATTTTATGACCATGGCTGTCAAATTTAGCTGATTTGTTTGTGATGTTTGTTGCCCGCGAAGAGTCAATATGTGAAAAAATAAAAAGAAACTAAATTTCCTGAAGTAGTATTGATTGAAAATATTCGATAGATTATTATTTTATCACACAGTCATTAAAAACAATTCATTCCACAATCTTTTATTAAGAATTTGTTACCGAACATACAAACGAATGTAAACAAAACAAGCATTTGACAGTCCTCGTCATAAATACCAATGAAAAAAGTTTTCCAACAGCTGACATGTCAACACCACCTTGTAATTGATACATCTTGGATCGAAGATGCTCCGCACACAGAGTCAACACATAACAAAACTCTTTTTTACAATTTTTTCCTGAGCACTCAAAGATGGTGCCCAGCCAGCATTTGGATGATCGTTTTGGCAAAAATCATCTAACTGAGTCATCTTCGAGTCCTCTGGATGACCAAAAAGCCGATTAATCAGTTGCGTGCGTGAAATGCGGCTCGAAAGGGAGTCGCATGTATGCTTTAAAAGTGATGAATGAAAAATACAATAACAATACTGTATTTGAGTTTCGCAAATCTTTATTG
The DNA here is from genome assembly GCA_964034835.1 of Muscina levida. NCBI lineage: Eukaryota > Metazoa > Arthropoda > Insecta > Diptera > Muscidae > Muscina > Muscina levida. Next base: position 11,634,395 of record OZ035880.1, on the reverse strand, counting down.
TTGTTGTTTCTAACGGGAAAACTTGCGATGTTATTGAAAAAAGGGGTTGAAAATACTTGAGTTTCATTTTATATTTGCAGTCGAGCCGTGAACACAAGTGGTAAATGTTTAGTTGTGATGTTAAAATAATTTAAACGTGTGGATAAATGTAATACTTATATTAAGTAAAATATTGTAATTAAATTTTAATAAAAATGCAATGTCAGCTAAAAAAAATAAGAGAATGGAAAAAGCGCAAATAAAAATACTCACAAAAGACTCGCAAGCGATTATAAACATGACTGAAACAGGACTCGAAAAAGAATCACAAATTAAGTGAAATAAGACTAATAAATGATCAGAAAACGATTCAAAAAAGACTTCAAATACTCCTAGAAAAGGAGTCGAAAATGACTCTTCAAGTAGTACAGAAATAGACTCATAAATGATACTTTTAATTGGAGTCGCGGGGAGTCACGTTTTTCTCCCGACGAAAGTATCTTTTATGTTCGGAAAATGAGCGCATATTCCGCCTTTTCAATCACGCAGGGTGCCCAGCCAACATTTTTTGAATTTTATAATCAAATTCGAGACTTTTTCGAGTCTACTGCGTGATTGAAAAGGCGGAATATGCGCTCATTTTCCGAACATAAAAGATACTTTCGTCGGGAGAAAACCGTGACCCCCCGCGATTCCTATTAAAAGTATAATTTATGAGTCTCTTTCTGTACTACTTGAAGAGTCATTTTCGACTCCTTTTCTAGAAGTATTTGAAGTCTTTTTTGAATCGTTTTCTGATCATTTATTAGTCTTATTTCACTTAATTTGTGATACTTTTTCGAGTCCTGTTTCAGTCATGTTTATAATCGCTTGCGAGTCTTTTGTAAGTATATTTATTTGCGCTTTTTCCATTCTCTTAATTTTTTTAGCTGACATTGCATTTTTATTAAAATTTAATTACAATATTTTACTTAATATAAGTATTAAATTTATCCACACGTTTAAATTATTTTAACATCACAACTAAACATTTACCACTTGTGTTCACGACTCGACTGCAAATATGAAATGAAACTCAAGTATTTTCAACCCCTTTTTTCAATAACATCGCAAGTTTTCCCATTAGAAACAACAACAACAAAGATTTGCGAAACTCAAATACAGTATTGTTATTGTATTTTTCATACATCACTTTTAAAGCATACACGCGACTCCCTTTCGAGTCGCATTTCACGCACGCAACTGATTAATCAGCTTTTTGGTCATCCAGAGGACTCGAAGATGACTCAGTTAGATGATTTTTGCCAAAACGATCATCCAAATGCTGGCTGGGTGTGCACACATAAACGAGCGACACTAAAAGATTGGTAGAGAAGAAGAAGAAATGTAGCTGTATGTGTATATATACCCAGCCAACATTTTTTGAATTTTATAATCAAATTCGAGACTTTTTCGAGTCTACTGCGTGATTGAAAAGGCGGAATATGCGCTCATTTTCCGAACATAAAAGATACTTTCGTCGGGAGAAAAACGTGACTCCCCGCGACTCCAATTAAAAGTATCATTTATGAGTCTATTTCTGTACTACTTGAAGAGTCATTTTCGACTCCTTTTCTAGGAGTATTTGAAGTCTTTTTTGAATCGTTTTCTGATCATTTATTAGTCTTATTTCACTTAATTTGTGATTCTTTTTCGAGTCCTGTTTCAGTCATGTTTATAATCGCTTGCGAGTCTTTTGTGAGTATTTTTATTTGCGCTTTTTCCATTCTCTTATTTTTTTTTAGCTGACATTGCATTTTTATTAAAATTTAATTACAATATTTTACTTAATATAAGTATTACATTTATCCACACGTTTAAATTATTTTAACATCACAACTAAACATTTACCACTTGTGTTCACGGCTCGACTGCAAATATAAAATGAAACTCAAGTATTTTCAACCCCTTTTTTCAATAACATCGCAAGTTTTCCCGTTAGAAACAACAACAATAAAGATTTGCGAAACTCAAATACAGTATTGTTATTGTATTTTTCATTCATCACTTTTAAAGCATACATGCGACTCCCTTTCGAGCCGCATTTCACGCACGCAACTGATTAATCAGCTTTTTGGTCATCCAGAGGACTCGAAGATGACTCAGTTAGATGATTTTTGCCAAAACGATCATCCAAATGCTGGCTGGGTATATGTATGTATGTGTTTTTTTCTCCATATGAATATTCATGTGTTACTCCGTGTTTGGGTACAGTGAAACTTCGATATTACGAACTTCGTTATAACGAAAAACTCAATATAACGAATTTTTAGCTGAGACCCTTAAAAAAACCTTTTTATTGCAAAGTTTTTCATACAAAAATGCTCTATAGCTATAACGAAATAATTCTGATCTATAAAGCCTCTATATAGCGAAGTATTTTTTCAAAAGCCTCTATACAACGAAATTATAATTGAGTAATACATACATATAACATTTTAAGTGTGTAAGTCATTATCAAAAGCCTCTACATAACGAAGTCTTGAACTATAGTCTCCATACAACGAAGTCAGAATAAAGCATAAAGCAAAATTAAATTTTAAGCAAAACGGGGAATTCCCTTTTAAAACCAACGAAAGGTAAATGTCTTTGCAGGTTAATATGTTAAGCGCCACAAATTACATAGTCAGTTCGGTTTTGGTTCTTTGTCAAAATGAGTGTATTAAAGCGTAAATCAATTTCTATACGAGAAAAAACAAACAAAAATTACACAATATTTTACTAAAATGTAATAAAATAAAAAAATAATAAAAACTAAATTTTTTATTTACCTCTTAAATAGTTAATTTTTATTATTATACTAGTATTTTCGTGTAAAATAGAATTCGGACAAAAAAAAAAACTATAGTTATAACGAATTTCTTTCGTATTTCTTTAAATTTCGTTATACCAAGGTTTCACAATGCATATGTATAACGAATCAATAGCTATAACGAAGTATTTTTCGGTCCCCTCTAGATGCGTTATATCGAAGTTTCACTGTATTTTCGTTTCTCAGTGCACATATGAGTTGTGTCATCTTTATCGCACACACGACGGGAGTCAGAAAAAAGAGCAACATCGTTTTCCGACACTTAGCAAGATGTGTTTACATGTTAACATGCTCAACGGTACAGAGTTTGTGTCACATTTACCTCTCAAACACTCTCATGAAAAGAGTTTTGCGTACATTTTGTGCACATTTGTGAGTTTTTTTCAAACGCTGCTTATTTATATAACAACATATTCTGTTTTGCAGGAAAAACGTTACAATATAAATACGTTACATTTTCGATATTTTCTTTAATGTTACATATGGCAACTACAGTTTTGAGATGACACCTCCGATATTTGCCGCTGTCTGGCAACATTTTGTCAGTTACTCCCGCAATTTTCCAACTCTCGCTTCAATTTGTTCGTTGTCTTGTTGATTCTATAGAAAGTTTTGCAAATATTTAAAACTTCTATGTTTTATTAATCAAATAGTCTATTATTAATAATCAAACTATTATTCAGTGCATTTCCCAGACAATAAATAACAAAAAGTTCATAATTAAGTATATGTGTGTTTTTGTGTAAGAGTGCAAAAGTTTGTGCAAGTGCATGCATAAAACAAAAGGGTATCTGTCTTATTAGAAAATTTCAGAAATCATCAATTAGAAAAGGTAAGAGATTTGCTTTCGTTCTAAATCTGTAATCTTTCGTATATGAAAATTGTACGTATATGAAAATTGTACGAAAGGAATTTTCCGTTGTATTGCTCGAAAACAGGTTAAAGTCGTGACAAAACGGCACTAGGTTGCGCTTTTTCTGGCACTTACATACTTTTGGTTGAATGCAAATACTCTATGATGCAAACGCAATAGCCGTATTTCAATAATGTTTCCTTGATAAATTTCGCTATCCGCCACAAAGCTTAAAAATGGAGGCTTATTGCGCTATACCGGGCAGGGTCCGATTGGTAATAGGGAATATGCCATTCTTCTCAAGTCAGTGCAAGAAATACTGAAACCAATGCCAAAGTTGGCGCCGAGGTCTGCGAGAATGCAAGTAGGTGCTTTTTAAAGAATGAAGGGTATCGGCACTTAAATCACCAACTTTACGAATGCCTTAATAATTGCCTGACAAACTCTATTGAATGTCATGGGCACAATGAAGAGGACTATAACATGCCCCAGCTGCTGCCTCAAAACCATAATAGCTGGGTACATTTTAAAATGATTTTTTTAAAAGGATCTTGGTCCAATAAATTGACAGTTTTTGTTTACATTTTAAATATTTAAAAATAATAAAAATAAGAGAGATATTTAATAGACACAAAATACATTTTAATTTTTAAAATATTTAATTGCTAAAAATGTTTACTAAACATTAAAAAGTACATAAAATTACAGTAGCATTTAAAAAATACATATAATACTTAAAAATTCAAATAAATAATTTTTACTATAGGAATGCAAACAATAGGTAAAAAAATTCCGAAAAACAAAGAAAAGGTAAAAAAAGAAAAACAAAATACTTAAACATTTGCAAAACAAATAAAAAATAGCACAGTTTCAAAAAATTTAAAATAATTCAATATATTACAAGAAATTATAGAAAAAAAATAATATTTCCAACATCAAATAACTAAAAATAGAAAAGTTTCAAAAAGAAAAAAACTAAAAAAAATACAAATGCATATATTACTTCAATTAAGTTAAAAATTTCAAGGTACAATTAAAATCATTGACAAAAAATGTATAAAAATTCCTAAAAGCGAAAAAAAATAACACTAAGCTATTTATTTCAGAATTTTAAAATTCATTCATTCATTTCATTTATTAACTTGTAATTTGAAGCCTTACGGCCAATTAAAATAAATTACAATATGCCACAGGTTATAATTTAAATAAATAAAGTGTAGGTAAAAAATATAAATAGATGGTAAAAAAAAAATAAATAAAATTGAGATCAAAAAAATTAAGATAACCGGTATTAAGCGATAATGCTAAGAATTAGGCAAAAAAAAAAATAAGAAAAGAAAAAAATATTAAAATAATCAAGAAATACAAAATAATCAATATTTTGGAAAAGTAATAGCATTGTAATAAGGTCAATAATGAAATTAAGGAGTTAATGCAAAGTTTTTGAAAGTGTTTGGACTAAAATTAAAACTTCTAAGCGAACGCGGAAGCGAATTGTAAATCCGTGCTATTCGCACTACAAACGAACGATTCATAAGGGTGGTTAATGTAGGTACAGTGAAACTTCGATATTACGAACTTCGTTATAACGAAAAACTCAATATAACGAATTTTTAGCTGAGACCCTTAAAAAAACCTTTTTATTGCAAAGTTTTTCATACAAAAATGCTCTATAGCTATAACGAAAAAATTCTGATCTATAAAGCCTCTATATAGCGAAGTATTTTTTCAAAAGCCTCTATACAACGAAATTATAATTGAGTAATACATACATATAACATTTTAAGTGTGTAAGTCATTATCAAAAGCCTCTACATAACGAAGTCTTGAACTATAGTCTCCATACAACGAAGTCAGAATAAAGCATAAAGCAAAATTAAATTTTAAGCAAAACGGGGAATTCCCTTTTAAAACCAACGAAAGGTAAATGTCTTTGCAGGTTAATATGTTAAGCGCCACAAATTACATAGTCAGTTCGGTTTTGGTTCTTTGTCAAAATGAGTGTATTAAAGCGTAAATCAATTTCTATACGAGAAAAAACAAACAAAAATTACACAATATTTTACTAAAATGTAATAAAATAAAAAAATAATAAAAACTAAATTTTCTATTTACCTCTTAAATAGTTAATTTTTATTATTATACTAGTATTTTCGTGTAAAATAGAATTCGGACAAAAAAAAAACTATAGTTATAACGAATTTCTTTCGTATTTCTTTAAATTTCGTTATACCAAGGTTTCACAATGCATATGTATAACGAATCAATAGCTATAACGAAGTATTTTTCGGTCCCCTCTAGATGCGTTATATCGAAGTTTCACTGTATTATAATTTGTATATTACGGGTAGAATGTGAAAAATTAAAAAGATTACAAAGAAAAAAAGGGTAGCCAGTTTGAATAACTTTGTAGAATAAAAACAATGATCTGAGACAAACTAAATTTTGGAAACTACACCCCAAGAAACGCCATACATATAGCGATATATGAACACGGCCTCTAAGAGAGTACAGATATCTCATAACTTTATTAAACACTACTTGAATTTTTCTCATATTCTGATTAGTTGTACCACTATATATTTCTATGCCGTATAACAAACTGGGCATAATTCGAGCATGAATCAATTTTGCCTTAACATGTAAAGGTAATAATAAATCAGAATTGTAAAAACTTCGAAGCGTAAAATTAAGTCTTCGAACAACGCTGTTAACTTGATGATTAAAAGTTAGTATATCATCAATGACTACTACTACACTACTAAAAATTGAAAATAGTATAATTTGCAATGCAAAAGTTACAAGAGGCATGCAAAAGTTACAAAAAGAAATGATTGAAATAGAAAATTGCTAAAAGTTGACAAAAATCAAAAATTAAAAAAACGCAGCTATTAATTAAAGAACACAAAAATTACATAAAAACTCCCATTTATACTATTCTAAATTTCTTCTAAAAAAAGATAACAAATAAATTTGATTTATATATAGACTGTGGTGCAAAAATGAGCCAATGTTTTAAACAAAGTATGTTATTAAATATTTTTTATAATTATTATTACGTTATTTTCAAACCTTTTGCTAAATTTTAAATATGCGTCTGTAAAATATGTAAAGTAGTAACAAAAATATTACTTACTTTACTGTAATTATATAAAAACAAAACATTTTCTAAATCAGACCATTGCAAAATGGTTTCAAATCAATTTTTTCTGGCCAAAGTTATTTAAGTTAAGAAAATGATAATTTCTATTCAGAAATAAACTAATATTGTTATATGTTGTCAATTGTATAACTTTTTCTTCCTAATTGATCCAAAGTTCTACTTCTTGCTTTGCTAACTTATAATTAACAAATAAAAACAAATATTAATTCGATTAAAATCTTATTTTTATGCTGTGAAAAGAAAATTATACCATCTTCGAATTCGTCTTCATATTTTTGAAGCGCAAGTTGTCTAGAAAAATGTATATATATTTAATAATCGCAAGTATTCGCAAGATGTAATTAAAGAATATAGTTGAGCAGGTCACATGTTGTGTTTGAATGTTAATTTTATGCTGGACAAACTTGGACTTTTTTTCAAACTTTAATTTGAAAAAAGTGAAAAATTATAAAATTAAATATGCATATAAACAAGGTAAATTTTTTCCTATTCATCTTTCTTTTTTTAAACTTGTTATAGGGAATTATTTAAATACTTACTATGAGTAAGATTATCCATTTCATCTTTTTTGTAAACTTGTTATATTTTTATAAAAACACCGTACGACGAAATATATATGTTGAATTGTCTAAGATTGCCGCTCCAATGACTAACGGTAAACAACATCTTACAAAAATAGAATTTATTTCTGGTTACTTTGATGTGTTATTAAATTTTGTGTAACGACAAAAATGGTAAAATACAAAGCAAAAAATTTTAATTTTGGCCACGTATTTGTTCAGAGAGACCATTGTGCATTGGCACTCTTTTGCTCCAAGTTTTTGCATATCTAAATTTAATAATTAGTCTTGCTTTCTTCAAATGATTCATCCTATTTAGCGTATATTTACAAAATTGAGCAATATAATATACAGGAATTTTGTTTCATTAAACCTTAACCCACTCCCACAGCTCATTAATACTTTTCGGGGCTCCTTCGTTTCTGCCAGCCCACGTTATAGGTAAGCCCACAGGTTTTCGATCGGGTTCAGATCTGGACTCTGCAACACCTGGGAACTAAGCCATTCCTTGACAATTTTTACAGAATGTTTTGGGTCGTTGTCATATTGGCAAACGACGATCTCTAGTCTATTTGGAATTTTGCCAGGGCTATGGGGCAAATTATCTTGCAAAATGAGAAGATATACTTCCTTTCGTATTATTCCTTCGATCCGTATGAGTAGTCCCACGCCATCTGGGGTTAAACAGCCCCATATCATAATAGATCCGCATCCGTGCTTAATGGTTTGAGATTGGCACCTTGTGAGTATTTGTTTTAACTCTTTTTCTTTCAGTTGAAGAAAGCAAACGAATACAGGATTAATTAATTACACTATGTCACAAAATTTCAAAAGTTTATGTATCCGGGACATTTAATAATTGATTTTAATGTAAAATTTCTCGCTGAATTCAAATCTGCTCTCAGATATGTGGAAAGTAGAACAGTTTTTGAGACATAGTCAAATTTCCATTTTTAGTGTTTTGAAAAAAGGTAGGTCTACAAAAATGCAATTTTCTCTGGTTTTAGTTCACCGATGTTTGCAAAGATAAGATAATAAAATTATTTCTTAAAAAACGACAGCTGTTTAAAATCCAATCATAAATGACGAATTTATGGCACTTCAAAGTTAGATTTTTGTAAAAATTTCAGAGATTTTTCAAGTTTTCGCTGCCTTTCATTACGTTTCATTCCGTGTTTCCGTAAAAATTACTCCGGTTTCAGACAACTACATGATAGAAAAATATCTTACATAAATTGTGTGCCCTTGGTTCATAAATTACCAAAAGTGGATATACAACAAAATGGCTCCTCAACATCTCAGAAACCATAAGAGATAGGGACCTGGGGATTAAACAGGTCGATCGATCTAAACAATTTTATTCGTATGACAAGTCACAACAAACAAATTACGTATAATTATTTGTGGCACAAATAACTAAATAACAGTTGAAATTTGAAATCAATATATTTCAAATAACAAATAACGATTTGTTATTTCAATAAAAATTTATGGAATAATGTCCAACACTGTTTCATAGTACTATGAAAGTACTTTTTTCTACATCAGAAGTACATTTTTGAACAAGGAAAGTACATTTTGTTCAACAGAAGCAGTCTTTGTTACTACAGAAAGTACTATTTGGCCAAAAAAAGTACTTTTTTGTACTATAAAAGTACTATTTGGTTCAAGAAAATAGCTTTTTGGTACAATAAAATAACTATATGATACAAGAAAAGTACTATTTGGTACAACACAATGTTCATTTGGTATAATAAAAGTACTTTTTGGGACAATAAAAGTACCATTTAGTGGTACTAGGCAATATAGAACACTTTTTGGTACAACAAATGTACTTATTGATGCAAAACATTACTATTTGGTACAATAGAAATATTATTAGGTAAAAAGGTTTATTTTTTTATTATTTTGTGATACATCAAAAGTACAATAAAAGTAAAACAAAAGTGGAATTGAGTACAGTAGAATTTTATTTTTGATAGAAAAAAATTAACTCTTTGGTACGAAAAAACAACAAAATTTCACAGTACAACATTTTTTAGCTCATTGATTTGGGACTCAATTGTGAGAACTGCATGTGAAAGTAGCCCCAAAAAGAAGAAGTTCTGCATCATTCGTTTTGCTATATTACATGCCAAAATAATTTAATATCGATTTGAAGTTAGTAAGAATCGTATAGGGGAATTTGTCACGTTTAGTCCGATAAGTCCGATTTAGCTGAAACAAATTTAAAAAAAAAATTAAGAATTAAAATTCCTTTAATATGAACATATAACGTTTCTCTACATAAGCAACAGTTTCACTTTTCCATTCATCAAATGATTTTGAACTTGTATGTACTCCTTTTCGTATGATTTACGTGGAATATTACTTATGATAATCATACGCCACCAGATAGTATTTATTTTATGTCTAGAACGTGACAAATTCCTCTATACGATATTTACTAACTTCAAATCGATCATAAATTATTGTGGCATCTAACTTGACAAAACGAATGATGCAGAACTTCTTCTTTTTGGGGCCATTTTCACGTGCAGTTCTCAGAATTGAGTCCCAAAACCATGTGTTGTACTGTGTTTGTGGTTCATCACTTGAATATTTTGGTACCATGAAGATATTTTTATTGCTATCGAAGCATATTTGGTTGAATAAATATTACAATATCAAATCGAAAGACTTCTGTATCTAAGTATATCATTATATACTTTTATCAAACAAAAACGAGATGAAATTTTAGTAATTTTTTATGTTTACCTCCAAAAAGCATAAAGGAAAACATGTTTAAAATATCCACACACTTTAACATGTAAAGTGTGGGGATATATTTCTATTTTTCCTTTGTACATTTTGGAATCAATTGTGATGTTCATTAAAATATAAAAACCACAGGTGTGCTCTATTTTCTGCACGCCATTGTGCAAAGAAGCTATGTGCCAAAGTTTAAGCGAAATCTAGCAAAAGCTATTAACCTGCCCTCCCTTTACAATGTCAGTTGTAATCCCAATCAAATACCCATCTAATTTAAAATTAAGAGACAAGTTTTTTTTTAAATAATATATTGTATATTGTTTAATTTTTCTTTCTTAAATAATAAATTGTACTAAAATATCACAGTTTTCGGTAAATAAAGCTTTTGTTTGTTTTCTTGTGGATGACTTATGGAGGATGATGTGTATCACAGTGCCGCGGGTAATTCTTGATGCTGCATTGACTTATGCTTGAGCCCAACGATCTTGCATTTGCATTGCAGTCCAGAAGTAGGTACCATGTTCGGTGCGCACAAAGTGTACTGGCACAGTGATAGCAGCGGCGTCGGCGCTTTCATTCATATCGTTTTCATATGATTCCATAGAAGTGGAGCAATCATCTTCAATGCTGGCATTGCGGCTGTTCTCCAAGGATTCCATTGATTCCAAAGATTCATTGCTGTCGTTGTCAAATTGTTCTAGGTGAGCCAATTTTGCAGATTTGTGTTGTTTGAAGAGTTGTTTCAACAGCTTCTTCATGCTGTACGAGACTTTCTTGTTGGATGAGGTGTTGGACACGTCCATTTTGTTGAATTGTTGTTGAGAGATTTCTACGCACATTTTGTTTAAATCGTGTGTTTGAGTTGTGTACTGATGTAGTAATCTTCAGAGAATGATGCTGAACCCTTGTTACGCTGCGGCTTTTATACTCGTCGTGAGAAGCAAGTCATGAGCAGGTTTTTGTAAATATACCTACTCTCAGTTGTAACTAGAAGAGAGAGTCCTTTGATTTCGTATCCTTGTTATCATTGTGCACGTTTTTGTAAAAATACCAGCACTCAGTTGTAGCACTAGAAGAGAGTCCTTTGCAGGTCTTTGTAAAAATACCAGCACAAAGGATCAACACAGTGTTTGTTGTATGATCGTCTGTCTGTCTTCTTATCCTAGTTCTGCAGTTGTTTTCCGATCGTGGGAACGAAAGTAGAAAATTTTTTGTAAAAATAGTTTCAATTGGAATGGAAAACAATAACGTTATCCTGTAGCACAAGGATTTTGTTAGTGTAGAAGCAACAATAAACATGTGCATGATGAAAAAGGTTGTGATGCTCCTATTTAAGATTATTTTCAATTTTGAGTTTTAATTTTGGTTCCCACGGAATTTTGTCTTATGGCATGGGTTACAAATTACTCATAAGGACGTGTGGCTTTGCCAGTTGATCACGCGCTGTCACACTCTTGGCTGAGATCATAATAAGGGGACTTGTGGCTGGTGGTAATGATTGCTAGTTTTTTTTCCAAAAGGTTTGTGTGGAGTATGTGCGATTGCCATGAAGTGTGTTTAAAGTGATCACACTACAACAACAATGTTGAGCAACGTTGTTGATTCAAACAAATAAGTTGCTGTAAAAATCTTATTAATTTAAATTTTCATTCATTGCCGGCCCCCTCGATGTTGTCGACAGCAACTTCGCAGTATAAGTGTCAAGTCGATCGGCATGTCTAGTAAAAGCTTCTCAAACAGTGACGTTCGCATTCGTCGATAAACAAGTAGGTGCAGTTAGTTGTGAATCTAAAAATTCACAACAACGCGAAAAGCTATCCCATACCGCATTCATGGGGTGTAAAGGGAAATTAAGTTAAGTTAATATTCAAATATTGACGTGCGTGGGCTGCGCCTCGGCACTTTTTACCAACTTGGTCCAAAAAATGTAAAATTTCTTAAAAATTAAAAAAAAGGTCATTACATTTTACTACTAAAAATTAAAAAATAAATATCAATTAAAATCAAAAAATTTAAACACAATTAAAAATATGCCAAAAAAAAATTTGGCACAGGAATTAACATGAACCTTATCGACGGACCCCTTATGTTACCTCCAAAATAAAAATTACCTATAATTAAAAAAATTTTAGTGAATCTAGAACATTTTTAAAACTCAATTTATTTAAAGTTGTGGCAAAAATAGGTATAACAACAATATATATATATGTGTTCCTCTAAATCCCATTGGAGTCCTAAATTGGTAATAGGGCTGCTATCTGCGCGTCCAATCCCACGATGCAACTATGCTTCAGCAGTTTAAGCCTTCATTCCTAAGACGTCTCTTTGACCATTCAGGATACATGGTTGTAATGCCCTCTAACTCTAGCTAACTTTTAAGCGGTTTCTTTAAAGTCATTGCCCGGGGAATACCGGGTCTAAGACCGGAAGTAGTAAGCTGCTTGGACAGTTCCACAAAGGAATCGATTCTGGTCACTGACAAGTGAGTAACAATCAGTAACTTTCCACCGCTGAGCAAAGTCCCATTCCGCAAAACAACAACACTTAAAATAAATAAATAAAATTTCATTCAAATTTGTATAATTTTTTAATTTTTTTTTGAAGAAATATATTTTTGCTATCTATTGAAAAAATTCTAGTTAACATACGGGCATTTCCAAGATGGCGAACGTGACATTCGTATGCCTTTAAAGTGAACAATTAATAACGAAACCTTTGAACTTGTTAAGCTTGTTTATATTTTCCGATAGCATTTTAGTGGCACACCGCTTAGTGCAAAATTCAGCGTTTGTAAATTTTTTGTTTCCAAAATATTAAGAAAAACATGCTATGGCGAACGCGACAAAAAATATAAATTTTTTTTAAATGGATGTAGCCGTGCAGCTTTGGGCTTAATGTTTTTAAGCTCCTTGAGTTATCAGAAAAAAAGGAAAATTAGTATACATTGCTTTTATAATTAGGAAAGAAAAAACAAACGAAGTTTTGTGAAAATCGGCTCAAGGACATGTTCACCTCTTATATATCCTGAAATGAAAAAAACTTAAAGTTTTCAAAATTGTTATAGGTATTGAACAATATTTGGCTCAATTTGTCTCTGATATATTTCTGACCACTTGTTGTATTATATCAAATTATCTCGAAGGACACTTGAAATGGAAAAAGCTTATATTTTTCAAAATTGTTGTTAGTATTGAACCAAAATTGGCTCAATTTGTTTTTGAAATATTTCTGACAACTGTGTTGAATTATATCAAATTATCTCGAAGGACACGCCAAACTTTCATATATCCTGAAATGGAAAAAAACTTATATTTTTCAAAATTGTTGTTGGTATTGAGCCAAATTGGCCTCAATTTGTCTCTGATATATTACTGACAACTATTTGGAATTATTCAATTATCTCAAAGGACACGCTTACCTTAAAAAGCTTTTTTTTCCAAAATTATTGTTAGTATTGAATCAAATTTAGGGCGATTTGTCTCTGATATATTTCTGACAACTGTGTTGAATTATATCAAGTTATCTTAAAGGACACGGCAATTTTCCATATATCCTGAAATGGAAAAAAACTTATATTTTTCAAAATTGTTGTTTGTATTGAACCAAATTTGCCTTAAATTGTCTCTGATATATTACTGACAACTGTGTTGAATTATATTAATATCTCGAAGGACACGCTCACTTCTCATATATTCTGAAATGGAAAAAGCTAATATTTTTCAAAATTGTTGTTGGTATTGAACCAAATTTAGCTCTATTTGTCTGTGATATATTACAGACAACTGTGTTGAATTATATCAAGTTATATTAAAGGACACGCCAATTTTCCATACATCCTGAAATGGAAAAAAACTTATATTTTTCAAAATTGTTGTTTGTATTGAACCAAATTTGCCTTAAATTGTCTCTGATATATTACTGACAACTGTGTTGAATTATATTAATATCTCAAAGGACACGCTCACTTCTCATATATCCTGAAATGGAAAAAGCTAATATTATTCAAAATTGTTGTTGGTATTGAACCAAATTTAGCTCTATTTGTCTGTGATATATTACAGACAACTGTGTTAAATTATATCAAAGGACACACCTACCTCCCATATATCCTGAATGGAAAAAAACTTACATTCGCGATAGTAGTAACACTTGAAATTTTTTCCGTTTTGATTTTTTAATTAATTTTTAAATAGATTTTTTTATTTTTTTTATTTTTTTTTTCCATAAATTTATTTATGATTGCGAAATTGTTGATTATGCAGATAAATCATATCTGAACAGGTGAAAGGAATTTTAAATTTTATTAAAATGTGACTAGTCGTTCTTGAGTTATGCCTTCCAAACTTTTCGGTAGGATCTTAAAAGCTTAAAGTCCAAAGCGACACGGTTTAACATACTCCAATCGTGCTCAAACTTTGGCTATCCTAAAATTTCAAAGACTTGTCATTTTTGTTGTGTTGTTTTTGTTGTTGTTTTTTTTGTGGCACCGGAAAAATTTAGGAAAAAAATGTTTTCCATATAACTTCCGACCACCCTAATCTATATACATATATGAGCAATTCAGTGATTTTTTTTTATTTGCGAAATTGGAGAATTTTATATTGCACTAGAACGTCAATAAAATATAATCAAAATCTTGTTATTTACTATTGTAACAAATATTTCATGATAAGAGTGCACTTGCATCATCACTAAAAATGTCCTTAAAAATTCAAAGAGGTGACCAGATCATTTTCTTAAAAGAAAATATGATGAGCTTCAAACATTTAAAAAAATAAAAAATTTAAAAATTAAAATTTTTTTTAACAACTGTTTATTTTTCGGTCACGGTGGACCTTCCTGTGGAATTGCCCATATAATATATTGGGAAGTGTTTTATCATCATATATTAACAGCTGGCACCTCATGCGATTCTTTGAGAATGACCTCTCTTCTTTTTTTGTACCGAAGATGTACCGAAAAATCTTTAGTACGTTCTACTTTGTTTACATTAAAGTTTCTAATTGGAATTGTTTAAAATGTTCAATCTCAAATTTATTATGAACTCCCTCCCTCCCTCCCTGCCCCCTCCCTCCGAATAATAAAAAGTAATCTTAAAATTTGTTTGTAATTGTTTGTTTGTATATTTGTTGTATTTACTATATTTTTGCTTCTTTTGTTTTGTTTTTTTTTCTATCTTCCTATAATTCTTGTTTAATGCTACGGTTTGGGTTTTTGGTTTATCACAGCTTGGTTAATATCACAGTTTCGGAGGTATTGTTAGACAATTCAGGTTCCGGTTTAGTAGTTTAGTCTTGAAGAAGGGTATTTTTTTGTTAACCCTTTACCAAGGTCTCCACACTTGTTGTGCTGAAGCGACTGAGGCGGCAACCGGTGAGTTAGCTGGACTTGAATTGTCATCACTGTGATAACCAGATGAAGCTGGACTCAAAGGGCATTCCACTGTCAAGGGCTCGTAACGGTGTTTTGGTTGTTGTTGTTCTTGCTGCTGTTGTTGCATTTGTTGTTGATTGTGTTCATACTGTTGTTGCAAACGATTGTAGGACTTTCCCAAATGAGTCATAACAGATTTACCCATTTCTACGGTCATACCAGGTGTGGAAGCCAACACTCTTGACACCTCATTAACGGCATTCATGTAACCATGACGGAAAGAATCCATAGGCACTTGTTGCTGCTGTTGAGGGGCGGAATTTTTTAAGGTCTTTGTCTTGAGGTATGCAATGGTGTGTTCCAACATCTCAGCCTTGTCCATGCGTAAAATTTTGCTGTCACCATTCAAATCGATCATCAACTGCTTGAGGCCATCCAGGCACTTGTTAATGCGAGCACGTCTCTGACGCTCCAAAAGGGGTTTCTTGATTTTCTGATAGATTTCAGTTTTGGTGGCGTATTCCATGTTTAATGTTTTGTTTTTTCGTTTGGTAGTTATTTAAGATATTTTACTAGAGTAGTTTACTCTTGTAGAGTTGTTGAAGAAATGATAACATGTCCTGTGTTGACCTCGGCTTTTATACTGTGACATCTCTGCTTTGGGGTGGCTGAGGCTCTCTTACAGGAATTGCTCTCTCTTCAGCTCTCTCGGTTAGTGGTGTATGCTTGTGTTGTTGTGCCCTACCCTCATCTGTCCGTTACTTACTCATTTCCTTTCTGCGGGAGAGCCGCAAGGACGGACGGACGTACGTACGGGAACATTTTAGTTTTTTGTGTGCTTCATTCCCGAAAAAACAGCAGCTGCAAACTTCAACATCGTCATCATCATCGTTAAGATCTTTTTCCCCCTTATGGCTCGTGGCCGTGGGAACTTAGCTGAGACCGAGTTTCTCACACGGTGTTTTCTGCATTTGTTGTTCGACAAACACATGCGTTGTTCCTTTCGAGCAGAGGAGCTGCTTTAAGGATTACGACGGGGCTACACAGTATTTTGCAGCTGTCGCAATTTCTTTGCCAACTTGATTGTGTCTGCTGCTGCTGTAGCTGTTGCTTCTACTCGGTGAAAATTTGTTCCTTGTTCTGGATTCTTGCTCTGGCTTGTCGCTGTGTGTATGGTTAATCAGATTGTTTTTTTTTGTTATGTAGACTACTTTAAGTGTTACCTTCAAGGTTTCTGCTTCTTTGTACACACAAGAGATATTTGGGAAATTGTATGCCAAGGATATTTGGCTTCCATTCATTCATTCATTCGTCCATCCGCACATTCATTGATCAATACAGTGTGTGTGTGCATGTGTTTGTGTGTGCCATGAGGGTCCTTTTGCGAACCGTGAGAAAATATTATTTAATTGAATGCTCCTTTTTGTGTTTTGCGTAGTTGTTGTTGCTGCTGTTGTATGTGCGTCTGTCGTCCTCATTGGTATTTAGGCTGATGTGTTGCAATAAGAAATTTATGGATAGGGTCGTGCTGGGTGCGCTCTCGATGCATGTAAATTAAATGATCGTGTGCATTAAGTGTGTCTTAAGTTCGATGAGGATAAGAAAGAAGCGGGGGGACGACGGCCGCATAGAGAGTACATTTGGGTGATGTTGATGTTATTATAATATGACTTTAACATATTGGCTATCGATTGAGTGTTAAGACTCTATAGGAGGGGTAACTTTGGGTGATGTTATGTTGTGACTGTGACTTCTTATTACCTATCAATTGTTAACACTCGTGGCAATAAATGGGGTGGTGTTGAAGTAGTGCCAGATTAGGTGCTCAGTAGTTGTGTATTACAGTTAAATTGCTAGATTTGCCTTGTGGGCAGATGTGTTGAGTGGTTAATGAATTAGAGTACGAAAAGGTCGTCAGCCATCGCAATGAAATTGGTGGGCTCAATTCAAAAGTGTGCCAAAATGAATTAGTTTAGGAAGAGGTCTTATTTAGGTAATTAGATTTAATTTAATCGTCACAGGAGAGGTTAGAAGTGTGTTAAAGGAATCTGAAGGGGATATGGGTCAACACAAATGCCCTATACCAATCCTTGGGTTAGAACCTACACAACAGTTAAAGCAATTTTCAACAGAGGCAGTGTTCAAATGCTAAAAAATACAAAAGTAAGAAATTATTTAATGGTTTCAAATGAAGGTCCTTTTTGTTTTATTTGAACACAAAATCAAACTAAGCCAAGAATGTCACTAATGTCGATGTCGAATACGAACATGAAGGGGTTTAGAAAATCTAGAAGACCCCAATGGAATATTGAAATAAGGTTAGGTTAGGTTGAGGATAAGTAATGACATAGTCGCAAGACTTAAATGTACTCCGGAGTGCTCTCTATTGCAACTTTGCATATAAAAAAAAGTAAGGAGATTACATAGAGACACTATGGTCTTCTGCCTTTAAGATGAAACTTCTAGCGGATCCCATTAGATTTTTCATGTAGCATGACGATAGTTTAATGAGACTATTAAAATACCACTTCCCTAGGAATTGAACCTTCTCCTATAAAGAGCTGAGCAATGGCAAAGTGCTCAGAACTTTTGTTCTATTTGAACACAAAATCGAAATAAGCCAAGAAAGTCACTGATGTCGAAAACGAACATAAAGGGGTTTAGAATATCTAGAAGACCCCAATGGGATATTGAAGTAAGGTTAGGTTAGGTTGAGGATAAGTAACGACACAGTCGTTACTACACAGAAAAAAAAACAATTGTTGTTAAGTAATTAAATAAAATTGTTGGCATTCAATTTTGATTTATAACAATTTTTCCATTTGAGAGTGGTTGTAAATTGTCATATGTACAAATTTTCTACCACAGTTAAAATTCAACAAAAATACAAAAATTGTAAATGTGACAACACTATTTATTGTTTTTACAATTTCGATTATTGGCGCCTTTTTAATTAAATATTTAATTGTATTGACGAAATGGTATTTAATATGACAATTCATTTGTCGTAATTTTTTTCTGTGTACAGAAGGTGCTTTCTCTATTGCAACTTTATATAGATAAAGTAGTGATGTTATATGGGGATGGTATGGTCTTCTGCTTTAAGTCAGCTTAAATTACTAGCGAATTCCATTAGATTTTCCATGTTGCATGATAATAGTTCAATAAGACTATCAAAATACCACTTCCCTAGGAATTGCATCCGTCTTCTATGAAGAGCTGGGCAATAGCAAAGCAAACGCTCAATAGTCTCAACATCACAGTGTCCTATAATACTGCCTATTAGTCATCTCAAAGCCTTTCTATTCAACTCAAAGAGTAATTTGGTTTGACCTCAATCCAATCTTGGCTACAAATCCTGTGATACTATGCAGTCAGTGAGGTGCTTCCAGGATACGTTTGTCAACTGTTCGATGTGACGGTTCCTAATGTCGTATATATGACAAATTGGTGGTAGGACTGATACATCCGATTGGCCGGGTAAAGATATCCACAATCAACCTGGATATCCCCTGACTAAAATACAAGAAACCAGATTGATCCCGAAATATCTAAAAAAAGGATGCTGCATACAGGGCAAAACTGCAGCCAATGGCAACGCGTGCAGTGGCAGAGCTTTATAATGAGAAGAGGAGGGAGATGACATGCCTCTTCAGGCGGAAAAACCGTCTATGGAACGAAAGAGAAAACCAGAATTTCGAAAATTACAGAGATAGAGGTGAAGCCCGAAAGTTCTACCAAAAGTTAAAAAGAAATAGTTTTGGACCGGGGATCCCTACCTGTAAGGACGGAGATTGAACTCTGGTCACTGGTCATTCAGAGTGTGCTGCATATATAGAGGGAACACTTCTGTTCTCTGCCTGTTTCCTGCGAAGGCAGCATAAGTGACGAAATCAAACCAATTATAGACGACGGAGTCCGATGATTGGAGTCTAAGCGCTTTATATCCTGTGGTAAAAATAGGTGATCCAAGTGTATGCTTCAACTACCGCGAGATCAGCCTTTTCTAATCCAACTTAATCGGGCCTTATCAGTGTGGCTTTTATTTTCCCTTTACACCCCATGAATGAGGTATGGGATCCTTCTCGCGTTGTTGTGAATTAACACGCTTTCTAATTTGGAATCACAACAAACGGCACCTACTTGTTTATCGACGAATGCGAACGTCACTGAGAAGTTTTTACAAGACATGCCGATTATCTCGACACTTATACTGCGAACTTGCTGTCGACAACATCGTGAGGGCCGGCAATTTGCAGAGCCATTCTATATCAGACGATGCCTTAAACAAGGCGACGGTCTATCGTGTGAAATCTTCAACATAGTGATGGAGATGAAGATGAGGATAGCTGCAGTAATCACGAGTGGCACGATATTCAACAAAAGCCACATGCTATTCGCGTACTCTGATGACATGTATACAGAAGGAATCGGCGAAAATGGGTCTAATGGTGAAAGAGGACAAAACCAAATTATTTGTTTGAACAAAGAATCTACTCGTTTGGGAAAAAGCGTGTACGTTGACAACTACAATATCGAGGTGAAGAGAATCCTGCTTGCTAATAAATGCAACTATGGACTAAGAAAACGTTTGAATGACAGAATCCTCTCTCGACGAACAAATATCCAAAGAGGAAATGTCCACAGACCTAAGAACAGATTAAGCTGGATTTCGTTCGAATTCGTTTGGATTTCGGTGGAATGGAGTTCACCTTTCTATCTTGCGTTCATCGACTTTAAAAAAGCTGTCGATACCATACCCCACGAAGCAATATGGGTTGCGTTGAAGTGCAAAGGTACAGAGGCAGCTTGTCAGGTCAGACACGAAAACAAACTAGGTGAGCCCATCCCTAACAACGCAGGCATCAGTCGAGGCTGCATCCGCTCACCAATGCTCTTCAATATCGCGCTGGACGAAGTAATGAAAAAGGTCACGGAATGAGAAGAGAGGCATTTCTTGGGGTCTGCACTGTAGCTTAGAGGATTTGGAATATACCGACGACATCTGCTTAAATGTCCACAAAAACAACCACACGAAGAGCAAACGATGTTCGGATACATCTAAGACCAAAATAATGTAAATTAACGTCCAAACCCCTCAACATTTCGAGATCAACGGACAAGTCATTGAAAACATCCAATAGTATTGCTATTTCGGCAGCATAATCTCTGTCGCTGGTGATTCCACCGAAGACATATAGTCGAGAATAAAGAAGGAGAGATCAGCGTTTGGCTCACTGGACTTGATATGGAGGTCCTCATACATATTTAGCAACACAAAGATAAGATTGTTCAATTCAAACGTGAAATCGGTTCTTCTGTATGGATGCGAATCGTGGAACGCTGCAACAAGAGAAATTCAAACAGTGAAGGCATTCATAAACAGATGCTTAAGGAGTATTTTACGCATATTCTGGCCAGCAACCATTTCTAACTATAGCCTAAAGCATATCACAAAACAAAATACAATACAATGCGAGAGAAGGAAGCGCTGGAAGTGAAAGTGGTTAGGCCATACTCTGAGGAAATCAGCGAATGACATCACTAAAGCCGCAATAGACTGGAATCCACAATAAAGCCGAAGGGGAGGCTGTCCGGCAAACACATGGCGAAGACTTGTAGAATCAGAGGCGCTCGCAGCAGGACGTAGTTGGAGAGAAAAAAAAGCACTAGCATTAAATAGAGCAGTTTTTAACAACTCTCCGAAGGAGAGGCTGTCCGGCATACACATGACGAAGACTTGTAGAACCAGAGGCGCTCGAAGCAGGACGTAGTTGGAGAGAAATAAAAGCACTAGCATTAAGACGAGCAGTTTTTCACAACTTGGTTGTTGCTGTTGTTGTTGTTGTTGTAACAGCTGGTGGAACTAGCTGGGTTGATAATTCTTTATACCGATTTTCAATTTATCGGCACTCGATCGGGCATATAATCCGATTATCATACGATCATTGTTGGCAACTCTGTTTTGTTCCTTTGTAGATAACAGGGTTTGTGTCAAGGATTGTTAAGTGTTGTTGTTGTGAGTTTTAGTCGCTAAATTCCACCAAAGATGGCGCTAGCTGGTTTTGTTGATGTTGATAAATCATTTTCCCTTTCCCTTGGTCCTTGCGCAATCTGGATTTTTGTAGTGGAAGCATCTAGGATGAGTTTTGTTAGCTGAAGAACTCGAAAGTATTTGAAAATAAATTTTTCATCGATGTTGATTCGGCCAGTGGCCCGGCCGGGAATCGAACCCGGCACCTTCGGATTGCTAGTCTACGTCGCTTCCACTGAGCTATCGAAGGCCACTACTTGGTTAAGACCCTATGTCCCACCTAGAAAAATATACAGCACATATATACGGCAATATACATAGCAATATACCGTTCTGCATTCCTTGTAGCAGCATGTCCTCTTTGATCTTCATAAAAGTATGATCCAATGATGTCTCTTGCTTGCAAAGCATCGTTTTTAATTTATTGGTGAAACTATCTTCTCGGCCTCTTGCACCCATTTTCTAATCAACAGAATCGTTAGAACTTCATTTGTTGTGCTACAGTCGAAAAACAGAATGCGCGAATATAACGCGCTAGATCTAGGGATCCTGTCTCAGTCATCTACATTTTCTTTCATCGGCGGCTCACTCGATGTTCTCGGCAGAAAGTTCGCAGTATAGTGTCGAGTCAATTGGGCAAGTCTAGTCAAAGCTTCGCAAATAGCTGACGTTCGTATTCGTCTATAAAGAGGAGGTGCCGTTATATGTGTCTAAAAATATAAAGAGTGTTAATTCACACAAAAACGCGTGAAGCTATCCCATTCCTCATTCATGGGACGCAAAGGTAGTTTTCCTTTTTTTAAGTAGTAAATAAAACTTATACACAAAGTCCGTTTTCGCCAAATCTTGCGACATTCGTTAAATTTCCAATATTTTATATCCATTTATTGTCACTATTCATGTTTAAAAATGTTAAATCAGCCAAACATTCAAAATATATCACAACTCATACAAAAAATCCGTTACATTTCAAATTTTTCCAAAGGTTGTTCTTGATCAGTATTCATGTGGAATAATGTTTCATCACCTCTGTCCGTTACATGCCAAAACTAACTGTATTAGTTCACTTCCCTTTACTATGAGGTGTTGCCTCATTAAACCATTGGCATGTCCACCACTTGTCCTCCACCCCTTTTGCCCAAATAATAAACCAAAAGTATTTATGTTTTCAATGTTTTCATTTTTAATTATTGTTGTTGTTTTTCTTTTCATTTCATTCTTTGTATAATAAATATATTAAATTCTTGTACAATACTCTCTAATTATTTCCTTTGTATTGTGTACAAATGAGAGAAAAAAAACTAATACCCTATCACAGTTGGATTATATAAAGCTACTAAAACAAAGGACCTATTACACTAGATTAACAAAAAATCAATAATAAAAAAATCAGTATATAATAACTTAATAAACTAAACGAGATCGTTAATTAATGGAAGAACTCAAAAGTACTTTAGGCACGTCATAATGTGATAATAGTTATTATCATCATTTGCATCTTCTTGATGATGTTGTTTACCAAGGCCGCCACACAGGAGCTGCTGAACTGGCAATGCTAACTTGTAAAAGTCCTTGTTTTTGTTGTGATAGAGCTGGCGATGATCGAGATGAGTCACTATCTGAGCAATAACCACTGGACACTGGGCTGTACATGGACAACGAAGCCACAGTCGACTGAGAGCTGGTGCATGCCACAGACAAAGGTGTGCTGGCGGCAATGGGCATTTCTTGTGGTGATTCCAATTGACTGAGGCGCAATCCCAAATGAGTCATCAGTTTAGTGCCAAATTCCACATCAATATTGGGCAGCGTAGCCATGCAACGGGAAACCTCATTGGCTGCTTGAATATAGCCAGAACGGAAGCTTTGTTGGGCTGTCAGATTGTTGTGTGTGATTTGTTGTTTCTGAGCCTTCAATTTGCGTAAATGTTGAACGGTAACTTCTAAGATGTCAGCCTTTTCAAATTTGACCGTATTATCAGTTTCTTGTTTAAAGCACTCAGCCATCAGGTCCTTAAGATCATCCAGACACTTGTTGATGCGAGCACGTCGCTTGCGTTCCAGCAGAGGTTTCATCACTTTGCGGTATTGGTAGGTTTTGGACATTTCGTATTTGGTGGCCATTTTTTTGGTTGGGTTGTTTTAAATTTAAAGATTGTGTAAAAAGACGAAATAAACTTAACTCTTCGTAGCGAGTAGATGTTGTTAGTTCACGGTATGAACAGTGAATGATGGTTGCATCAGAGTTTGTGCCGTTTATATACCCACACGTGTCCCGAGTCAGCACTACAAGAAACGAAGGCAGCAGCAACTCGTGCTCAACACACGCACCAATCACCACCATCGTCTTTGTTAACAGCACCAACGGCCAAAAGAGCGGAGCGTAAGGTTAAAGAGACACGTACTTGGTGGGTTCTCTACCATAGTACGTACCCAAGATCGTACGAAGTAAGAGCAAAGTAATGTCGAGCTGAGGTTGCCAGTTAGGGGTTGAAATCGTTGCATGCTCGATGATGACGACGATGATGATGGTGTGGCTGGTGCTGAGGAGGAGATGGTGGTTTGTAGGTCTTCGTCATCGTTTTGCGGCCCTGACAATGGTAGACACAGGTAGTCAACTATGAAATTTCGGATCGTGGGAAACACTTTGCCCAACAGTTTCCCACAATTTCATTTATCTCGTGCACATGGGGTTGTTTTCTTTACCGGTGGGTTTAATGCAGTCGCGTATCCTTTTTGTGTTACTGATAGTGCAGCTAAATTGTAAACATCAAGTTTAAGTTGTCCTCGTTCCTGGCTGGGCACAAAGTGTACAGTGGGTAAATTTGTAACAAGTTGCAAACGAGGCAGGCAGGCAAAGTAAGAAAGTCAGTGGTGGTGTAAAGTCAACGAACGTGCGTAGGAATTTGTATAAAGGGACTAGTATTGAAACATGTTAGGGTTCTTTTTCCCTTAGAGTTCGTCTGACATATTAGCTGATTGGACAAATTGTTTATAATGACACAGATACGAGGTTCGAATCTTCTTTATAATTCCGATAGAGGGCTCTTGCAGTATAAAATATGGAAAAAAAAGCCGGACTGTAAGATTCATAACTGTGGACGAATTATGTATCCATTATGACGCAAGCAAGTCCGAGAAAGAAGTGAATCAGGACTATACCCTATGTAACCGTGAATGCCAGGACTATTTAAAGAGAATATGTCTTTGTCCAATAGGCTGGCTACCTTGACATATGTAAATTAAGTTTTTTAAGATATTATCTAAGGTATCCGATAGATGAATGTCCTTTACTAATAGAAGAAATATTAAACTTATGAAACGAAAGGGAGAGCAAGAATAAAAAGCAAGGTTTCAATTTGCAAGGTAACCTGGAGTGACAGGACTTTTTAAAGAGAAACTGTCTTTGTCCAATAGGCGGACTTCATTGACATAAATAAATCAAGGATATAAAGAAGGATGGCCTCAACAAGCAGAAGAATAAAAAAGCTTATGGAAAAACCAGGCTGGTCTATGTTTCAATGGGATAAAACAAACTGTGTGTGAGAAATTAACGAAATATAACTCTTACGATAGACTGAGGTCCTTGAATAATCAAAGGAACATAAACATAATGGAAGAAATAGGAAAGCAAGCAAATATAAGTTTTTCAATAAGCACGGGTTGATGTTGTAATGGAGTAAAACAGATTGTGTGTGAGATATGAACGAATTCGCTGTTTCACTCGAAAGGCTGATAAATGCCATTATGTGAGCCACCCAACAATGTTCAAATGTCCGCCGCGGTTTCTCACGGTGGCACATTTTCATTTGTGTGAAATGACTTTGCCTCTTAGATGCGACTGAATTTGCGTCATCGATGTTATGTTGTTGACTTTAAGCGCATCGGTCGATTGCGCTTAATTGGATTAGAACTGCGACTTTAAAAAACCCTCACAAGATGTTGTTATGTTGTTGTCTTTAAGGGCATCGGCCGATTGCGTTTAATTGGATTAGAACTGCGACTTTAGAAAACCCTCACAAGAAAATGTATAGCGTAGTTCAATCATCCAAAGATCTTGGTGGTAAAATCACGCCAACTCTCCGAGAGATAACCATAATCCCAAATCTTCCACCCTGAAAGACTGTCCATCTTAGCGTCCGTTGTGTGCCACGTAGCGCCATACCACATGTCGTCCGCGTGTAAATCGTTCAATTTGGATTACAATAAATTGGTTATCATCATCGTTCTGTAGCTCTTGCCATTGATGGTCAAAAAAAGTGATGAACCTATTGTGGTTTGGCGTCGTGCCGTATATGAAAATTATTCTTGTACCCCATTCTGGAAAGGACATTACAAGGGAAATTGTTAATCGGTGCAGTGTGATGCTATATAATTCTTATTACATCGAGAGCTCCATTTACTGAAATGATCGAGCATTTTGTCGTCGGTTGGTACCGCAGCGAAGTTTATTGCTAAGTCCCGATCTCCCCTGTCCATCTCAGGGCAATAATTTATCAAAAGAAATTTTTTTTTGTTTAATCGGACTTCGGTCTGTTGAACTAACTTTTGCTGGTTTAACCCAAATTCCATTGGTTTTACTCGACTACGGTCGGTTGAATCGAATTTCGGTCTGTTGAATCGGACTACGGTCTGTTGAATCGGACTACGGTCTGTTAAATCTGACTTCGTTATGTTGAATCGGACTTCGGTTTGTTGAATCGGACTTCGGTCTGTTAAATCGGACTTCGGCCTGTTGAATCGGACTTCTGTCTGTGACTTTAGTGACATTGGTCTGTTGAATCGGACTTCGGTTTGTTGAATCAGACTTTGGTCTATTGAATCCAACTCCGGTAGGTTATGCCGACTCGTCGGTCTGGTACACGAAGATACTCTTTGTTCCTGTAGCATTGTATTAAAAATTATCACCTAAGCATCCGTCGAGTGCGATTATTAGTTCGGTCGCGAATTCAGAATCGATACAACTACGAGTTGTAGAAGTTAGTTTACAGAAGTAAACGAGTCATCAACACGATCCTGAGTTGCGGATATCAAACTGATTTACGACAAAAGCCGAATCATCAGTACTTCCACGAGCTACAGAAGTCGATATGCTGAAAAACACAAGTCAACCCCACGTTAACAAAACTGATTAACGAAAAAAGCCGAGTCATCAATAAAACCACGAGTTACAAAAGTCGATTTGCTGAAGATCACGAGTCATCAACACGATCCTGAGTTGCGGATATCAAACTGATTTACAACGAAAGCAGAAGCATCGATACTACCACGAGCTGCAGAAGTCGATTTGCTAAAAACGCGACTTACCTCCACGATACTGTGCTGCGAATTCGAAGCTGAATTACCAACAGCCCTGAATTAAAAAATATTCCGGAATTGCTGATATATATCTGAAACACCGGCAAACCAGAATCACCAAGTTGACCCAGAATGGCTGATATAAACCCGAATTATCAACAAAACCCGAATCACCAATACCCTTTTGAATTGTTGACATTAACAAGAACTACCGACAAACCCGAGTGATCAATCATCACTTGCTGATATTAACCCGAAACCCCAACAAAACCCGAATCACCAAGCTGACCACATACTGCTGATATTAATCGTAAACACTGACGAACCGGAATCATCAGTACGCTGGGTCCTACTATGATGATAATGATAATTTCCTAAACATTGCGGAGGATGTCATCCTAATTTTCACGGGCGGTTCGAAATTCAAGGAAAGAGCAGCCTGTGGAATCTTTTTGGAGGAGTTGAATTTCCAACTATCAACTATAGCATAGTTCAGGCCGAAATAGCGGCCATTAGAATAGCTGTAGAGAAAATGCAGTATCGTGGGATAATGGACGACAATATTCATATATTTACTGATAGTAAAGCGGCTATCAAATCCCTGGATAACGTGTACACCACTTCGAGAAATATTTGAGAATGCTATAAAATGTTTTAATCGGACTTCGCTCTGTTAAATCGGACTTCGGTCTGTTTAATCGGACTTCGGTCTGTTAAATCGGACTTCGGTATGTTAAATCGGAATTCGGTCTGTTTGATCGGACTTCGGTCTGTTAAATCGGACTTTGGTCTGTTGAATCGGATCTATACCACCTACTCTCTATGGCATCTTCTTATCACTTTTTTTTATAAATTCCCAACGTTCAGAAATAAATATATAAATTATACTATTATTTTCCTTTACTGCATTATGTTATTTTACAATAAGAATTATTGAAATCGGTTCAGTACTTTTGGAGTTTACCCGTTACAAACATTGTCCATATAACACATTTTGAGTATTATTTAGAGAATTAACGAACTAACTTGATTTATGTCAAGTATATCGCAGACTTGAATACCTGAAACTTCCCCTCCACCTGCACTCTTATGTTCTCCTCTCATTTCTTTCTAACTGTACTGTAGCAATTGGAAATAAAAGATAAAATCTATACTGTATTGTAAGGTATCGGTAAAAAAATTATTAAAATCGGCTTGATATTCTTTGAGTTTATCCGTTACAAACAATTTTTAGTTTTATATATATTTAGTTTTAAAACAAGTCAAGATAAGACAGTTATGAAAAGAGACTCAGAAAGTTATATACGAGTATTTCTGTAATATAGAGGTATCTAGTAGCGCAGTAATGTTCCTCGCTCTAAATATCACTGAAGAGTCAAAAAATTTTCTTCGTTTTCCAAAAAATTGGCATTTATTTCGAGAGAGAGATACATTGATGAAGATTTTTCACTTGCTGCTCTATCATAATGATTTTCAAAGACTTGTGACCGTTGTTATTTTTCTTCTTCCCTTATTTTTTTTCTGCCAAATTTGTATCATCTCTCTCCACTGTACTCTGTCCTGTGTGTGTGGATGGCACACTCAGTGTCAAATATTGAGTGAGAAGATTAAAAAACAAAGTTTTCACTACAAAAACAACAATGTGCAGAGGAGCAGTAATAACTACCACCTGCCCTTTCTTTTTGGTGCTGTTGTTGCTTTTTGTGTTGTTGTTGTGTGTTGAGAAACTGAGTTGTGTGCCGTACGTTATATTTTTTGGGCTTCTGTTGAGCATTACAAACCGGAGCTGTCATTTGGAACGTCGAACTAAACGGATCGTCAGAACGTCAGTTAAGTTGACTTGATTAACAACTCGATGGTATGTCTGTCCGTACGCCCTTTCGATGTCGATGTCTGTCTTTCTGTCCGTCTGTCTGATGTTCTTCAATGACTAGAGCTCGAGTGTGAGAAAATTTTGTTGGTTGCAGCTGTTGGTGTCATTTCAACGTTTCTTGTTGGCATAAAACTCTACTCTACTCAGTCCGTCTTCATATAGTAATAGGGAATGCATAATGCTATTGTAGTTGTTGTTGTGTATGTGGTGATACGCTCGTGTTGCAAAGACATCATAACATTAACTGACTGGCAACAACATAACATGTTTCCAGTTAATAAGGGCTCTTATTCTACACCAAAGAAGCAGAATAAAAGGGCTCACACGTTGGCCAGCAGCGTTGTTGCAACGCGAAGAGATGATTGTTTAACACTTGATTAGAGGAAGAATACGATTAAATGGGATGGGATTGTTTTCAGAATGCCACAATGAGGGAAATGAAAGAGCGAGTGATATAAGAGTGAGGCACAGAGTGTGAGAGGAAGGGAACGAGCTGCAGATAGAGAATGAATCTCTGTTACTCTGTTGGGTATTGTTAATTGTTATGAGCCAAAACGAAATGTAAACAACCTTAACTGCAATGAATTGAAACAAATAATGTTTTTGTAGATATTAGTTTTTATTGTTTTGAAAATTTTCTCACAAGATGTTTTTCGTTATATATGAATAGACGACTACTTAGATTTCTATTATGGACAGAATTTTGTTGGTAACGTCTTTACAGTTGCAATTTGAATATGACACATGGTAATGAGGGCATAAGGAAGGGCATTAGGGCTGGCATTCGGAGTGTGGGTCAACAGGATTATAGCAATTACATAATTTGCACTTCTTCAATCAACATAGAAAAAATTTAATAATTAATTAATTGGTAACATTTGTATAACACATGATTTTGGGACGCAATTCTGAGTACTGCACTTGAAAGTACACCCAAAAAGAAGAAGTTCTTCATCATTCGTTTTGTCAAGTTACATGCCATAATAATTTAATATCGATTTGAAGTTAGTAAGTATCGTATAGGGGAATTTGTCACGTTTTAGGCTCTTTTGTTTGAAATAACATAAATACTATATGGTGGCATATGACGTAAATCATACGCCACGGAGTACAACAGTTTTATTGAAACTGCTACAAAATTAACCCAGTTCAAAATCATTTGATAAATGGAAAAGTGAAACTGTTGCTTAGGTAGGGAAATGTTATATGAACAGATTAATAGAATTTTAATTCTTAATTTTTTTTGAATTTGTTTCAGCTAAATCAGACTAGTGGTTCTCGGGTTATGTCAAACAAAAGAACCTAAAACGTGAAAAATTCCCCTATACGATACTTACTAACTTTAAATCGATTTTAAATTATTATGGCATGTAACTTGACAAAACGAATGATGCAGAACTTCTTCATTTTGGGTCTACTTTCAAGTGCAGTTCTCAGAGTTGAGTCCACAATCAATGAGCTGAAAAATGTTGTACTGTGCAATAATTTAATTGGGTGAAGCAAATTTTTTAAAAAAAAAGACTAATTAGATTATTTTTTTCATAAATTTTTCCCAAAAACTCAAAATTTCTGGTAATTTCTAATGATATTGAATGACGACCCTGACCCACGTACTGTGTTGTACAAACATATGTAGCGAGTTTGCATATGGTACTTGCTACAAATTTGTACAACGTATGAGTGATATTAATTTTATGCGGATTTTATATTAATCATACGCACATCATTCCTATATTGTTCATATGTGTTTTTATAACACAAAGTAACAGCCAACCTGGTGGGGGCGAGAAATTCCAAGTCAGGGTGAGGGTACTAGGTCAGTTTAGTTAAACCCTCAAAGAGTTTGATGTTCTTTACAATTCTGCCGAAGAATGAAATGAGAAATCATCACTGGTTCTTAAGTTTTAGCAAAAAAACTCAGCGAACAAACATTTAGCTGAGGCAAGGGAAAAATCCTGCAGCAGAACTGACAGGGAAGGCAATGCTAAACCACACTATTCAACAAGGCAAAAAGAGATGGCGACTGCAGCGCATATAAGTCTTTAGTTAACAGTTTCAAGAACCTGTTCAGGAAGGCCAAAAGACAGTAATGGAGAAAATTCTGCAGTCATGTAGAAAGCAGTTCGGAAACTAGTCGGCTACGTAAGATTTTATCTTCGAATCCCTTCGTACATGCAAAGACCAGATGGTACATGGACCACCAACAGTCTCGAAACTCTGGAGGTTCTGATGGAGGCACACTTTCCAGGTTTGCGGGGAAAGTGATTACTAGTTTATGGAAAACTTGGTCAGCTATAACTTTGATATTTCAGAAATACCGGTTACTAAACATCGAGTTCAATGGGCTATCAAAAGTTTCCCGATGGAATTATTCCCGCGGATTTACAAAAGAACATCGAAGTATTGACGCCATGGCTTTGGACAATTATGGAATTATTCCAGCGGATCTACAAAAGAACATCGAAGTATTGACGCCCCGGCTTCTGACAATCTTCAAAGCCTGTCTGAAGCTGTCGCACATTCCAACAAGATGGACATTGGACAACCTACTCAATTGTATTAATCCATAAAGGGGGTAAGGCATTCCACACTAAAGGCAAGGATTTTAGACCAATTAGTCTATCTTGCTTCTTACTAAAGAGTATGGAGGGTATAATTAATGCATATATCAGATCATCTCTTAAACCGGAAGACCTATCCAAGACTCAGCATGTCTACACGAAGGGAAAATAAACATCCGACGGAATTATTCCCGCGAATCTACAAAACTACATCGAAGTATTAACGCCCTGGCTTCTGACAATCTTCAAAGCTTGTCTGAAGCTGGCGCACAGTCCAACAAGATGGACAAACTACAAAATTGTATTTATCCCTAAAGGGTTAAACCTAACCCACATTAAGCCAAGGATTTAAGACAAATTAGCATATCTTCCTTCTTACTTAAGACCATGAAGAGAATAATTAATGCATATATCATCTCTTAAACCGGAGGTCCTATCCAAGGTTCAGCATGCCTACTACACGAAGAGCAAATCCAAAGAAACTGCTTAACATTCGATAACCAGTCGAAATTGAAAGATTTCTGAACTACAAGGAATACGGTCTCGCCGCCTTCCTGAATACTGAGCGAGCTTTCAATAATGTCAAACCTGAATCTGTAATAAACTATCTTCCTGTCTTCGATCCGGGTTTTATAAGGAACATCCCGGATAGGTCCTACTTTGCTGGTAATGATAGTGCCCTAAATTTTAGGGAGGATGTTTTCCTAATTTTCACGGACAGTTCAAAATTTAAGGAAAGAGACGGCTGTGGAATCTTTTCAGAGGAGATAAATTTGCAACTATCATTTAAACTAACGGATCACTGCAGCATAGTTCAGGCCGAAATAGCGGCCATTAGAATAGCCGTAGAGAAAACTCAGTATCGTGGGATATTGGGCGGCAATATTCATATTCTTACTGATGGTAAAGCAGCTATCATACATTGGCGTTCACTAGGTAGTAATACATTTACAAAGGTTTTTTAATTGAATTCGTGGGATTTTTATTGTAATAAAGTTTTTACATAATATTCCGAATTATCGGTGAAATGTTGTTTGTTATACTGAAGAATTTTTTACGATAAAAATCAAGACATGTTGAAAAACTTAAGTTTTTGCTAGATTTCTTCTTCTGGTTCTGGGAATAGTTCCACCGTTCATCCTCTCATCGAACTGTCACCTCAGCAGGATTGAGTTATTAATAGACATGTCGATCGCTGGACTTTTTGACAGGTTTTGGGATCCGTTTCTCATCCTTTCATCGAATTGTTACTTCAGCAGGATTGAGTTATTTTTGGACATTTTCTTCGGTGTACTAAAGATTTGATATCTCTGTTGAGTGGTGACTGTTATCCAAATCATCCTTTATGTTGTGGAATTTGTTGGGACTTCTTGGAAAACGAAGTGGTTTCAGTGGAAATTCCGTGGGTAAAGACGATTTGATTGTCCGTTTTGAATTCAACGTTGAACCCTTTGTAATGATCTTGGCAGCATCCGCCATGCGGTTTTTGAGGTTGATCTGTGTATGATTGGAGAATTCAAAGGTGTTCCAATTTTCTGGGATAGCCTTGGATGGCATTTATATGGCGATTTCCTAGTCCGATTGGAATAAAACGTTGAGACGTTCGGAGTGGCGTCTATTTGCGTAGTTTTGAAAGTAGTTCGGGATAATGGATCATTCTTGCTGCATGTTATGATTCGAAACCCAACAAAAGGAAACATTTTCCTCGAACTAAATTCCTAAGGCGATTTGAATGTCCGTTTGAATTCATCGTTAGACGTTTAGGAATAATAATTGGCTGCTCCTTCCGTGGAGTTTTCTACGTAGTTCATTGGATAACCGGAAAATTGGTAGATGTGCAAACATCTAAGGAATCGATGTGGTTTCAATGGAAAATTAATTTAAAATTTGTCTTTTGGGAGTGACTGCTAATTCCGTAGACTTTTTGAAGTTTCTTGATGACCGAATAAATATCAATTTGTGTTGAAGGTGTTGAAAATTCCTGCTGTTCTCCCTGTTTTGAATAGAAACTCAGGAAAACGAGTACATTAGCCTCGGACGGCGATTTGTTTGTTCCCTTTCAAGTTAACTTCATCGGAGATCGGAGAAATGGAATGTGTTCAAACATAGCCTTTGATGGAATTAATACGACTATTTGCTAGTCCGATTCGATTGTTAAGTTTGGAAGTGCGGAATGGCGGCTAATTCCGTGGATTTTTCGACGTAGTTCTCTGAAGGACCCAATATATGTTGGATGTGTCGGAATTTCTTTTCTGATCTACATATTTTGAATGGAAACACAATAGATGGAAACATTTCCCTCGGACAGAATTCCTAAGGCGATTTGAATGTTTGTTTCGAATTCATCGTTAGACCTTTTGATTGATCTTATTGGCTGCTTCTTCCGGGAAGTTTTTAACGTTATTTATTGGGTGAGCGGATTATCGGTAGGTGTTCAAACTTCTAAGGAATCTATGTGGTTTGAATGGAAACTCAATTTAACATATGGTTCTTCAGAGTGTCGGCTAATTCCATGGAGAATTTGCAATTTGTGTTAGAAGTGTTGGAATTTCTTGGTATTCGCGTGTTTTGATTGAAATCTCAAGACAAGGAACTTCTACGGCGATTTGTTTGTCCCTTCTCAAGTCAACTTCATCCCTTTGGGTAAACGTAGATCTCTGGATGTTCGGTGAATTGGAAGATATTCAAACTTCTTGCGTATTGATGTGATTCGAATAGAAACCCAATCATTTAGCCTTTAATGGGAATTATACGACGACTTCTTACTCCGATTCGAATGTTTGGACGTTGGATGTTCGGAATGGTAGCTAATTCCGTGGATTATTCCACGTAATTCTCTCAAGGACCGGACTGATTGGCCATTTACTTCGGATGTGTTGGAATTTTTTTCTTTTCTAAATGGAAAACATTTCGGAAGGAAACATTTTCCTTGGACAGAATTCATACTGCGACTGGAGTTTCCCTTTTGAATTAACCATTATAGCTTTGGATTCATCTTATTGGCTGCTTCTTCCGGGAAGTTTTCCACATAATTTATTGGATGACCAGAAAATTGGAATTTAACGTTTGGACGTTTGAAGTGGTTGCTATTTGCGTAGAGCTTTTAAAGTAGTTCTCTGAAGGACTGTCCATTAAAGTCGAAGGTGTTGGAAATTCTAGAACAAAACATTTTTCTCGGACAGAATCTTAATGACAACTTATTGCGTTGCGTTTTTGGAGGGGTTTGACCAGGGAAATGTGGCTGAAATTATGATTTTAAAATCCAACCAAAACTGTTTAAAGAACATCGCTTTCGTTTGTAACTTAGTAGATCGATCGATCCGCTGTTCTTTAGGATTATAGCTTAATCACTAAAGTAATGCTGGTCGTCTATCAATATCTCGCCCATAATCCCAATTCAAGACACATCTTAACGTCTTTGCAATGTCAGCTAGTAAATATAACATCCGTTGCTATGTTGTCCGCGGCAAACATTAAAGTTGGGTTGATTTATAATTCCTCACAACTAGCCAGCCAACCAACTTAGTCCATTACAAACTACTTTGTGGACATTATGAGACACAAAGTAATTCCTTAGACTTTCTTTCCTCATCCACGCACACACACAGATCGAAAGTGATTTTTATTACTCTTTGTCATCAAGAAGTTTCTTGTCAGCTTTGTTGCTAAAGTCAATCCATTAAATTAGTGGCGGCAACCTGTTAGTGGCAGCTATGAAGTAACGTGGAGCATTTTTACTACGTTTAGTGCAAAGCTATCCATTTGTCTAGTAAGAAAACTTGTTGCATAGCCAATGACTTCATGGGGTAAGGTAAGCGATGATGTTGTCAATGATGATGTTGTTGATGCTGCTGCTGTTTTTGCTTTTGCTGAATGGTTCATTCATGAATGTGCGCCTTCTTTGCGCCTGGGCTCTGTTGAAACCTGTTGCTGCTGCTGCCTTTGTGGTCTCCTCTATCCATTCATGATTTTCGCCCCATTCATGAAAGTGTTTGTTGTTGGCTTTAACGCAACCACCACTATGTTGCGTCGTGATACCTGAGAGTGTTCTGCAATTTGTTCTCCCCACACGAGGTGTACACACACACACATTGGGGTCCATTGATGGTGGCTATTGTGGTTCAATGTAGGCAAAATTGAAAATCTGCACAGGCATCACGTTGCATACCGCCATCCCAGTAGAAGATGCCTACCGTGGTCTCAATGGCCACAACATATGGCCGTTGTCGTCTTAGTGCCTGATGGTGGCGATGGTTGTGATGGTGTGAGGCTTTCGCTAACATTTCATTAGCTTTATTCTGTTCAATTTCTTGAAGATATTTCGCCGACTTCTTAGCTTCGGCATCTTTGAAGACAAAACGTTTGATGATTTTATTTAAAACCATTCGAAGATTATAGCGTTTTGGTTTGTTGCTGATGGCAGCTTTTGCGACGTCGATGGTTTGTGTCAACATTGTTGTGTGCGATAGATTAGATTTGCGTGTTTTCACTTTTAAATCCGTAGCGTTACTGATAACTACTTGCCAAGCGGCTATGGCTTTTATAAGAGACGTTAGCAGAGTAAAAATGAAAACATGAAAAACGCGCATGCGTGATTTGTGGCGGTATCCTTTCAATTTCAATTACACATAATTGCGAGGCGGCACTTGTCCTCAACAATTGCACGTGCTGGGATGCGTTCGGGCGATGTTTGGTCGCACGGTCGTACACTTGTTTCCTCTCGTGTTTTTCTTTGGCAACATTATCATGTCGCACTTAAATTTCCATTGAGCAAAAAGGGGCAAATGTACGCCCAGCCACCACCACTTTAGCATTCAGCCTGAGACCCACACACTTCCGAAAACATGCCAAGCCATGCCATGCAGCATGTCAGCCACACTCCTCACCCCCAGCCCGCCGCGTTGTGCTGCAAAGTAATTGTTTATTTTATTCATTGGCCCTACTTTACCGGACAAAGTCATACGAACTTGGTGGTTACTTACTTATCGCTTGCACACTCTTAATGCTTTGCTCCTCGACGTCGCCGTCGTCATCATCATCTGTATATGAGAATTATGAAGCAGAGTGTTGTTTGCTCTCGTGTGTGCACAAATACACCCTGCTGCTGTCATTATTCAAGCACGTCCGTCGCTTTTGTAATGAGCAGTTGCAGTTCCCATCGTAAAGATTGTATGGTCTTGTAAAATGTTGAGAATTTTATCCCACGGTCTCATAAGTGGAGGTGACAGATGTTCACAGTTTATGTTGTGTGTGCGAAGCGAGCTAGTAAGTGCTGTGGCCAGGGGTTCTTCTTCTTATGCTGGCAGTTCTTGTGCCACAGTTGCAGCCACTGCTGCTTCTTCCTCTTCTGTTGTTATTTGTGGTCGTTGTGGGCTCGGTGAGGTTGAGGTTGCCTCTTGTTGTTGCTGTTGTTGTTTGGTTTGTAATACAGTTGCAAATCTGTAATTAATTGAACTACGCTCACCCAACTTGAATAGATCCATTCATCGTGACCCGTGGGGTGTATTGGTCACTTGTCGCCCATCCCTGTTTTCTGGGGGGAAAACTCAAGTCGTTGTTGAATCAGGTGCATCACATTTAAAGCACAAAGCTTGAGTCACGTGCAGGCCACGCTTCGAACTAATGCGCCTACTGCTGTGGCAAGCGTTTGCTCTCATTCCATCATCGCCGCCACAAAATTCATTCAAACGGATATAGGTACTCAATGGTTTGTTGAGCACGTGTTTAAAAGAATTTTACTTTAATTGCAATTATTGAATATGAAATTTGAAAATTTGTAAAGCTTTAATTAGGCGATAGATAAAAAATTTGAAAAAAATAATAATTCGGTATCGTGGCACTGAATTATGAGATACAGGGTGGCGTAAGAATCATGTAACTTCCGGCAAGGCGGTATCCTCCGGGAGGCCTTTGGACCGCGGACCTGAGAGAACCACCAATGGACCTCTTGTTGGCTCTGCGGTGGCGAAAAGAGAAGTTAAGGTAGTATTGTCTTTACGAGCTCCGACCAAAAAGTGTCTAAAGATGCCAGTAAAGGAGCCTACGGGCCAGGAGCCCAAGGTAGCCTAAGCAATAACCTTCCTGGCCAAATGGGTATGGAATAGTTTGT
This sequence comes from Muscina levida, assembly GCA_964034835.1. Lineage (NCBI taxonomy): Eukaryota > Metazoa > Arthropoda > Insecta > Diptera > Muscidae > Muscina > Muscina levida. Next base: position 11,596,990 of record OZ035880.1, on the reverse strand, counting down.
TCAGTGCCTCGTAGTGGCTAATGGTTGAAACACAAAGTTACGCGATTAGACTAAGAGTTTGATGTTCGAGAGAAATGGCGCTGGGCGCCTCTTGATACCATACGAATCTCGCATCTCTCACTGTGCATCAAACAATCTTTTGGTCAAAAACATAACTAAGAATATTATATAGAATTTGAACCTTTAACAAAGGCTTACATAATACTGCAGTAAAGTATGAACTTTAAAATTCCTATATGCGAAAGTAGGATATAATTGTTTATATTTTCATTGAGCTACAAAGAAACGTCAAACCAACTCAAATCTTAAACTAAATGTTTGTGTAATTTTTCGAATGGTAAAATGCTTGTACTTACAAAGAAATACAAGTGTGCAAGTCGGTAAAGCTGGCAACTAGCCTGATGGATGTGTTAAGTCACTCGCTGATGGTAGTAGAAGGTAATGTTGGAAGCTAGCCTGATGGACGTGTTAATTCACTCGCCGATTGTACCGACCGGTTGGGGAACCTCGGTTCCTAGCTGATGGCGTCGTGGGCGTGTGGATGGAGAGGATATATGGTTTGACTGAGAAAACAAATACATGTACTTAAAGTAGAAAATACTAAGAGTGGAGGCCAAATCGGACGGAGTACAAAACTTGAGCTTGTACTTGTCAGTCAATATTGTACCTTCACAAAAGTAATGAAAACAATTTGAACATCCTTTCAAATAGAAGAATTAGATCCAGACCTTAATAGCGGCATTGTAATATATTCCAGTGAGGTTGAGCCTACCGTGGAGATAAGCCCTCACGGGCAGACACTCACGTAAAGCACAAGGACATCGGTTAACAGTAACTGCCAATGGGGACCGGTTTTAGGGATGTAAAGCCCAAAAGAAGGCGTGATAGGTAGGTACATATATATATAAATGATCGACTTCGAATTTTGACACGATAAAAAGATGTTCGAACCAAAAGATTGGGAAAAAAGGAACTGTTATAACAATACCTAAGAAGGGCAATTTAAGTCAGTGCAAAAATTGGCGTGGTATAACAATACACAAAGTAACAGTACGCAGCCAACAAAGTCCTAGCGCTCCTAATACTAAATCGCATAACACCTCACGTTGATAGAAATTCACGAAAAGAGCAAGCGGGTGTTAGACCCAATCACTTCTGCTCGGACCATACAACAACGTTGCGCATACTTATCGAACATTCCCTGGAATTCAATAGTTCGCTATACTTACAATTCTTCGACTTCCAAGTGCTTTCGACATGCGAATGTCATTTGTCTCCTGGCACATCGCCATAGTGACATACAGGTCAAACTCAATAACCTTGCGCGTAACGCAGCGAAAGTGGGCCTTAAAATAAATACACAGGAAACGAAGTTAATGCGTATCGGTTCTGCAAATATACGCCCAATCGATCTTGATGGAGTCATAATAGAAGATTCATTTTAGCACTGTCACTGCGTATGGCCGATCAGATAAGGACATCAATGGTCGAATTAATAAAGCCCGGTCTGCTTTCCAAAATCTGCTCTCCAAAATCTGGAGAGCAAATAACATTTTCATTGCTAAACAAATTCGGATTTTTAATAGTAGCGTCACGAGCGTGCTCTTTGACGGTTACACCACTTGGAACCCAACGCAAAAGCGGTTGATGAAACTTCAAACATTTTACAATCGATGTTTGCGCCAGATTCTCCAGTACCATCGAATGTGAAATAAAAAACGTAAATGGAGCTGGATAGGACATACGCTAAGGAAATCACCTGATAGTCTTAGAATGAAATCCGCAGGGCCAACGAAGACCTAGGCCGCACATGTTGCACATGGATTAGAAGTACAAAGAGAGAATACAAAAATTAGGAATGACATGCAACCAATTCATAACTTTAGCAATTTATCGCGACAGATGGAGAGACAGACTAGTCGTTCGTTGGATATGCCCCTCCCCCAAGCGTGGCTGTAGGAACTTATAAACTTAAGGACCCAGCAGCACGGGTTAACATACTCCAATCGTGCTCAAACTTTAGCTATCCTAAAATCTGCAAAGACTTAACCTTTTTAGCGGCTGGCACCTACAAAATTCTCCAATTTTTTCTCCCCATATAACTTCCGACCACTGTAGTGATTACCCATAAAGTTGCTATCACCATTTTTACAAATGTTAAATGTGGGGTATCGAATATTGTATCTAAAAATTGTTGTACTTAAAAAGAATTAATGTACTTAAAAAGTACTTTTATTTACCAGAAAATACTTTAATTGTACTAAAAAGTACTTTTACGGTACAAAAATGTAGTTTTAATGTGCCAAAAAGTACTTTTATTGTACCAAATAGTACATTTACTGTACCAAACATATTGTACAAAATAGTACTTTTTTTGTACCAAAAAGTATTTTTATTTCACCAAAAAGTACTTTTATTGTTCCATGAACTAATGTAGCAAAAAGTACTTTATATGTTCTGAAAAGAACTTTAATTGCACTTTATTGGTGCCAAATCGTACTTCTGTTGTGTGAAAAAGTATTTTTATTGTGCCAAATAGTACATTTATTGTACCGCAGTATTTTTATTGCACCAAAAAGTACTTTTATTGCTAAAATTTAATTTCATTGTATCAAAAAGTACTTTTATTGTTTCAAAAAGTACTATTAATGAACCAAAAAGTACTTTTATTGTACTTTTAATGAACCAAAAAGTAAATTTATTAATCCAAAAAGCACTTTTATTGTAACAAAAAGTACTTGTATTGTACCAAAAAGTACTTTTATGTACTTTTAATGGGCCAAAAAGTAAATTTGTTCATCCAAAAAGTACTTTTATTGTAACAAAAAGTTCTTGTATTGTACCAAAAAGTGATTTTATTGTACCATTAAGTACTTTTATTGTACCATTAAGTATTTTAATTGTGTCATAAATCATGTTAATTGTACCAAAAAGTACTTTTATTGTACCAACAAATACTTTTGTCATATCAAAAAGTCCTTTAATTATACTTCTATTGTATTAAAAAGTCAGTTTATTGCTCCAAAAAGTGCTTTTATTGTAACAAAATGTAATTTGATTGTACCAAAAAGTATTTTTAATGTATCAAGTAGTACTTAAGTTGTTTAAAAGAGTACTTTCGTTGCCCCAAAACGTACTCATTTTGTATTAAAAGGTACTATTATTGTAACAAAATGAAATTTATTGTACTAAAAAGTTCTTTCATTGTAAGAACATGCACATTAATTATACCAACATGTACATTAATTGTACAAAAAAGTACTTCTATTTAGTGGAAATGTACTGTTATTGTAGCAAATAGTACATTTATTGTATGTATCAAAAACACTTTTTATGTCAAAAAGTACTATGGTTGTAGTAAAAAATACTTTTATTGTACCAAAAAGTACTTTTATTGTACCAAAAAGTTATTTTATCGTACCAAAAAGTACTGTTGTTGTACCAAACAGAACTTTTTTGTACCACAAACAAATTTATTTTACCAAAAAGTACTTTATAGTAGAAACAATACTTTTGCTGTACAAAAAGTACGTTTTTGTACCAAAAAGTTCAGTAATTGACCAAAAATTACTTTTTTGGTACCAACAAATATTTTCATTCAACCAACAAATGCTTTTATTTTATCAAAAAATACTTGTGTTTTATTAACAATTCTTCAAAATTGTACCCCCCAATACTATATCGTGGTTGCTTTTACCACTCATTTCTGATTTCTCTTAAGTGTTGTTGAATCAGGTGCGTTGCACCATAAATTAAGTAAAAAGCTTGGTCACGTGCAGGCCACACGCTACGGTATAATGCAAACGAACGCCGCCATGAGTGCGTCGTTCGTTTTTAATCTCTCACCACCACAATCATTTGAAACATTCAATTGAGTAATGAGGTGCGTGATTTGGCACGTGTTTTAAGATGTGCGCTTTAATTGCAATTATTGAAAACGATTTATTTCGAATTTGTTAAGCTTAAAAAGGAATGATATTATTAAATTGATATAAGAACTTTAGAGTGGGTAAATTCACGACCAAGCGATTATCTTAATCGTAATCTACGATGAAATCTAAGAAAATTTGACCAAGAAACCTTGGGTTTAGAATCAACATCGAGCCCCTGGTTTTTAACGAGAAAATGTCATATTGTTCACAACAAGCCCCGGATTCGACCCTAAGGGGTTCAAATGATTTTTTTTTATTTTTCCCTCCTAACATTTTTCTCAAACATACCTAGTCACCATCTTCACCCCCCAATGCGGCTTCCAAACAAAAATCAAATTTTTATAAAATTTGCTACCACCGCTTTAACTGCCCTAAATGTTCCCCTAGAGGAGTCAAATGTATGACCTACCCCCAATATTTTTGCAACCCCAACAATTTCTCAGGTCATATCTACCGTCTTTCTTCAACCCTTAATGTGGTCCCCATGGTGCCTGGTGAAGGGTGTATGACCGAACCCGGTCGTATTTCCCTTTTAACATTTTTCTGGAACCTTAACACCCTAAGGGGGGTCACATACTCCCCCCTTTCTCTTTCTCGGAAATTGATTGTAAATAAAAAGATTTAAAAAGTTTTCAGTTTAAAATTTTTTAATTATTTTGTTGTGTTTTAATTTATAATTTTAACAAATATTAAAGCTTTTTGTTGTTGTTGTCTTATGCTAAACTTATAACTAATTTGGTTATCACAGATGAATTCTATCGCAGTCTTGTTGTTGTTAAAGCTTATAGTTTCTTTTTTGTTGTTGTGGGATGAAATGTCTTTTCCCCATTTACCAAGGACGCCACACAGCAGCTTCAGGTGCTGGCGATGGTAAAGGTGAACTATCTTCTTCGCATTCATCACTGTGATAACCAGATGACGCCGGTGACATAGGTGCAGAGCAGGAGGATTCAGTTTGAACTTCACTGATTGGTTGAACTTTCAATAGACGATTGTATTCACTACCCAAGTGAATCATAACCGCTTTGCCCAAGTGTACATTCATGCCGGGTGTAGCAGCCATAACGCGGGAAACTTCATTGACAGCATTCATGTAACCATGACGGAAGGAATCCATGGGCACCATTGCAGCCGAAGAGGGAATTTGAATTTGGGGTTTTTTCACCTCTTTCTTCATGAAAGCCAAAGCAGTCTCGAGCATTTCAGCTTTATCCATGCGTAAAATTGCATCATCGCCTTGAAATTCAGCTACTAGTTCTTTGAGTGTATCGAGACACTTGTTGATGCGGGCACGTCTTTGACGTTCCAACAGTGGTTTCTTTACTTTCAGGTAATGTTGAGTCTTCGAAACGTATTCCATTTGAGGAGCCATTGTTGGATGAATGATTTTTTGATGTGTTTGTTGGATGGAAGTTGTAGTGAGAATGATGTCTGGTTGATAGCACGAACGGCCTTTTATACTTTGTCAGTTGGTTGGATTACGAGTGTACTACGAGTGCCCAACGAACGATGAGAGTACACAGTGCGCATAAGTAACCACCCCTATTGCTTACTACTGCATGTTAGTTGCTAGCATACGGACAAAAGTGAGCAGAGTATTGTTGGTAATGCTTATAGAAGAGCGTCGTGTGCATAGCATTTTTATGAGAGTGTGGCGAGAGTGTGCTAAGCTCACAGTGTGGATTGTGCCAAAGAGATTGGGAGAGAGATAGGAAAGTGATGAAAATATCGAAGTTCTAGATGAGAATGTACTTTAAAAGTGTACTTTGTGGGTTTTAAGGTTGGCTAATTGCTACATCATACAAGCTATGAGGTATGATGTAGTCTCTGGGCATATGGTCATGTTGTATGGGCCTACCGTAAAGTTAGTTGAAGGTACCAATTAAGTATCAAGGTAAACGTCTTTGATCTCATCATGAAATCCTAAATTCTAATGGGTGGGGTAAAAGGTATATATCATTTGATACGACCCAAAAGTGTAACGCATAGAAGGAGTCACTTAAGACCATAGGCTTCTTTGAACCAAATTGGATTCATGACTTTTAAAGTCGTTTGATCCATGTTCGTCCGTCTTTCTGTCTGTTCGGCTGGTACGCACGATAACGTTCGAAATACTTAAAAAATTGTTTTTAAACTTTGCATGAGTTAATATTTTGCCAAAGCTACTTACGAAATTGTATATGGGCTACATGGCCACGCCCACCCTGGTACCTCCCATAAAGATGTACCATTCCGCCCATTTTAGAAATCAGGTAATCAGTCAGACAGACTCCACACGAGCAAACTCTGTATTTAGTAAAGCTATAACAGGATGCAGTTTTGGATAAAATTCTGAAAGCCTAGCGGCGCCCCTTTTTCTGGTACCTCCCATACAATTCATGTACCATTTCGCCCACTTTAGAAATTTTGTATTTAGTAAAGATAGAACAGGATTAAGTTTTGGAGAAACTTCTGGAAGTCTAGCCACGCCCCTCCCATACAAATGTACCATTCCGCCCACATTATAAATCGAGTAATAATATCAATACAACCAATGCCAATCGTGTCTAAATTCTATTTTTAGTAAAGCTATAATAGGATAAAGTTTTGGATAAAATTCGGAAAGTCGGAAAGTCCACGCCCCTTCTGGGTACTTCCCATACAAATGTACCATTCCACCCACTTAAAAATCGAGTAATAATATCAATACACCCAACGTGATCCTGCTCAAATTCTGTATTTTGTAAAGCTATAACTAGATAAAGTTTTGAAGAAAAAAAATTTAAAATCTAGCCACGCCCCTTTTGGTACCTCTCATTAAAATGTACCATTCCACCCACTTTAGAAATCGAGTAAAAATATCAACCTATACCTGCTTGTAACGTAACAAAAGTCGTCCGTACATATATGTCACAATTATGACCTTTAATCCTCCGATAATAAACAAGCCCTCCATTTACCCTTGAATATAACCAACCATGATCGGGGAATGATCGGCCTCCTGCAGTCTTCATTTGCCATTGAATACAAATAATTCTTCAACTATCTGTCTATTGAACCGGACTCCTGACTGTTGATGCAGACTCCGGTCTGTTGAATCGGACTTTGGTCTGTTGAATCGGATTTCGGTCTGTTAAATCGGACTTTGATCTATTAAATCAGACTTCGGTATGTTGAATCGGACTTCGGTCTGTTAAATCAGACTTCGGTCTGTTAAATCGGACTCCGATTTGTAGAATCGGACTTTAATCGAACTTTGGTTTGTTAAATCGGCTTCGGTCTGTTGAATTGGATAAATGTCTCTTAAAACGGACTTTAGTATGTTAAATCGGACTCCGGTCTGTTGAATCGGAATTCGTTTTGTTGATTCGGACTTCGGTCTGTTGAATCGGACTTCGGTTTTTTAAATCGGATTTCAGTCTTAAATTAGATTTGGTCTATTGAATCGGACTTCGTTTTGTTGAATTGGACTTCGGTCTGTTGAATCGGACTTCGGTCTGTTGAATTGGACTTCGTTCTTTTAAATCGGACTTCGGTCTGTTGAATCGGAATTTCGGCCTGTTGTATCGGACTTCGGTCTGTAAAATCGGACTTCGGTCTGTTGAATCGGACTTCAGTCTGTTGAATCGGATATCGGTCTGTTGAATCAGACATCGGTATGTTGAATCGGACTTCGATCTGTTGAATCGGACTTCGGTCTGTTGAATCGGAATCCGGTATGTTGAATCCGACTTTGATCTGTTAAATCAGACTTCGGTCTGTAAAATCGGACTTCGGTCTGTTGAATCGGACTTCAGTCTGTTGAATCGGATATCGGTCTGTTGAATCAGACATCGGTATGTTGAATCGGACTTCGATCTGTTGAATCGGACTTCGGTCTGTTGAATCGGAATCCGGTATGTTGAATCCGACTTTGATCTGTTAAATCGGACTTCGGTCTGTTGGATCGGACTTCGGTCTGTTGAATTAGATTCGGTCTGTTTAATCAGATTCGGTTGGTTGAATCGGACTCCGATCTGTTTAATCGGACTTCGGTCTGTTAAATCGGACTTTTGTCTGTTGATTCGGACTACGATCTGTTAAATCGGACTTCTGTCTGTTGAATCCAACTCCGGTTGGTTATACCGACTCGTCGATTGCACAAATTTCTTTCAGGTACACGAAGATACTCTTCATTCCTGTAGCACTGTATTAGAAATAAGCACCGTAGCATTTTGATACTAACACTCCGTTGATACATTGATACAACTACGTGTTGCAGAAGTCGATTTGCTGAAGAACAGGACTCATCAACACGATCCTGAGTTGTGGATACCAAACTTACTTACCGACGAAAGCCGAATCATCGATATAACCACGAGTTGCAAAAGTCCATTAGCTGAACAACGCGATTCATCAACATGATCCTGAGTTGCAGATACCAAACTAATCTACCGACGACAGCCGAAGCATTGAATTATTTTTGAATTGCTGAAATTAACCTGAAAACTCGACAAAACCCGAATCATCAAGATGATCCAGTATTGTTGATATGAACCCCAATCAGCAATACCAATCTGAATTGTTGACATTAACCCGAACTACCGGCAAACCCGAGGCATAAATCACCAACATGAAACTGAGTTGCGGATACCAAACTGATTTACCGACGAAAGCCAATACATCGAAATATTCCCGAATTGCTGAAATTAACCTGAATACCCGAAAAAAAACCCGAATCATCAAGTTGACCCAGTATTGCTAATATAAACCTGAATCACCAATACCCTTCTGAATTGTTGACATTAACCCGAACCACCGACAAACCTGAGTCATCAATCACCAACATGATCCGGATCTATCGACGACAGCCGAATCATCGATATATTCCCGAATTGCTAAAAAATAACCTGATTACCCGACCAAACCCCAATCACCAAGACGGCCACGTATTACTAATATAAATCTGTACCACCGACAAACCCGAATCATCAAGATGACCCAGTATTGCTGATATAAACCTAAATCATCAACAAAACTCGAATCACAAAAAACCTTTTGAATTGTTGATATTAACCTGAAACCCCTCACAAAACCCGAATCACCAAGCTGAAAACTTACTGCTGATATTAATCGTAGCTACCGTCGAACCCGAACCATCGATACGCTGCCGAGTTGCTGGTACGAACTTGAATTATCGAAAGTACCAGAATTATCACGTTCCTGTGTACCGAAACGATCCTAATCTATCTGACCTCTACAGTTTTGGGAGTATAGTATAAAGTACCCGATCACTTGAAATCGATCGATTCTTAAAGTTCCCGAATATCTTAAATAGTCCCGAGTCCCTTAACTTGTCATAGGCCACATCAAACTTGCCGAGCGTATACTAAAAGTTCTCGATCATCTAAAATCGGTCTGGGTACCAATTACCGGACCAGACAACATCGCTATCATTAAATCTGAATTTTTTTACCTGCAAATTTTATGTTTTTGCTGAGGGCATATGTTACCCGACCGAAACTCTCTTATACTTGTTCTTCTATTACTTTCACTTCAACAATTTTTTTTTTTCAAATTAGTTGCACTACCTCAATACAAGTACAATTCTTCTGTAAAGTGTACCCTAATACCACAAGTCTCATCCCTAATGAAGAGAATGCTAGCAGCGAGAGTAAGTGTGAGAGTACGTGCTTAGAATAGTAGGATAGCTATGATTCTTATTCGATATTAGTTGAGTTGAGGATTTCCTAAGCATTTCTACAAGATCGTTGTGTTTTATTACAATACATACTTAGATTATAAAAATGATTTGTCGACAGTAAAATTCAACCGGTTCTTAAGTTTATTTCATAAGCTTGCAACTACTGAGAGTCAATGGGAGAGAGAGAGCACACAAGTTTAAGGCTTTGGGTGCGTAACATCAGTAGTTGGTGTTGCACATGCCATATTGCCGCCGCACCAGTAGCATACTACTGCCATGATGGTGCCACACCACATCACACAGTGCATGACAAGTTTTTAGTGTGCGAGCAAGTTAAGCTCGTGTCTCGCTGGGCTTAAATTTACACCACCACCACTATCATCATCATCAGCAACATCATCGCCAACAGCCACTGAGCGTTTCACACAAGCCACATATAGCTCTTATTAGAGATAATCAGACAGACCACGACCAACCACGGCAGCAGCAGCAGCCGAAGCAGCAGTCAGTCACTCACAGTTCAAGCAAGAAAATATAAAGGCAGGTGTTCCCATCGCGTGGGAAACGCACGACAAAATTGTTTCTCACGTTACTGAAAGCCATCCGTCCAACCAACTCATAACGTACGTCTTAACAACGTTATGGTCAACAATCTGCTTGGATGATAATCTAAACTGATGGCTCAGGGCTGGGGTATGGCCAAAGCATGACGCATATGTCTGTCTGTCTTCAGAACCCAGAAATAAAAGGATCGTTAAGTAATAGCTATGTAGTAGATATTTTGTCAGGATTCCTATAGACTGCCAGAATTCCTTTAGAACCTAGACTGTGGGAAAATTATTTTTCTCATAGATTTTTTTTTGAAATAATAGCTCTCGATTATTTATCTTAACAAATACTTAGAGAGAATAAAAAGGATCTTAAAGAAAACTCTACTAACAATGATTTGTCTGTCTGGCTGGCTGTACCTCTCAAATCATACGCCTGTAAACGAGCGTAAAAACCTGCTACCTGCTCGTTTAACAAAAGGACGAAAAATTACGTTCCCACACTTTACAATTTCCTTTGATTTTTCTTATCCTGCTGATGCTGCTGTTGCTGCAGTTGTATACACTTTACACGCTCTCCCTCTCTGTGGCAGCTCGATCTTGGTCGCTTTGCTCTCAGACCAATGCCAAGAGAGATGCTGGGTATAAAAGCCTGAGCTCTCTTTGAAAATAGCATCATTCCATCGGAGTCTTCCTTAACAAACACAACTCAGTTACTAAAAAAACTCAGAAAAAAAATATTACAAAAATGGCTCCTCAAACGCAATTCGTATCCAAAACCCAACACTACTTGAAGGTAAAGAAACCTCTATTGGAACGCCAGCGACGTGCTCGCATGAACAAGTGCCTGGATGCTCTCAAAGAAATGATTGCTGAATTTCAAGGCAACGATTCAATTTTGCGCCTAGACAGAGCTGAAATGATGGAAGCTGCATTGGAATTCATGAAGACACAAGTTAAACCATCGGCAGCCGCCCAATTGCCCGCCATGGTGCCCATGGACTCCTTCCGCAATGGTTACATGAATGCCGTCAATGAAGTTTCACGTGTTATGGCTGCCACCCCCGGCATGAATGTGAATACCGGCAAAGCGGTAATGGTACATTTGGGTGCTGAATTCAATCGTTTGCTGCAAACTCAAACAGTTCCGGTAACTGCAACTACCTCAGCTACTGCATCATCATCATCATCGTCTGCTTCCATCAAAGCTCCCTTGAGTCCTGTTTCCTCGGGCTATTGCAGTGACAGTGATGACCAACAATCACAAGGTACACCTGACCTAATCACCCCCACCTCGGCTGCTAACAACTCCAGCGTCTGGCGTCCCTGGTAAACAGCTCTCCACCCTCTAAAGCTGTTTAGTTATAAGTTTAAATTTAAGTTTGATCTTGAAAGCTTTAAAAACTCGTTAAATTGTGTCTTCCTCCACTTTTAGTAGTTTATCCTGTAATTTATAAGTAATTGTAGGGATTCTTAGTGTTTATTTTCTGTGATAGAAACAAATGGCTTTATTAGGTTTATATTGTAAACATTTTACTCTTAACTGTACTTGTAATTGTTATCGAAAAAGAAGCTTTAATTGTTGTTAGGTAAATAGAGGTATTTATAAGTATGTATAAAAAACTAAAGATAATAAGAATTATAAAAAAAATGAATTTATTTTGAAATGAAATTGAAAAAATCTTTTACTTTTTTGGGGGGTAATGGGGGAAAAGAAGAACGACTCTGTGAAAAGAGGAGAACAAATTACCAAATTGGAAAAAACTTGCAAAATAACACTGTGAAAAAGTTATTTTAAACTTGACCTAGTACATGATGTAGTTCTGTACGGAAACGGAGTTTTTGTATCAAATAAGTCGAATTCGGAAAAATAAAGTTTACCTTTCTTTTCCTCAAACACGGTTCAGTACTTTCGAAGTTTACCCGTTACAAACATTGTCATATATTGCAAATAAAGTTTACCTTTCTTTTCCTCAAACACATTGAGTTATTTTACAAAAAGAATTATTAAAATCGGTTCAGTACTTTCGAAGTTTACCCGTTACAAACATTGCTCATATAACAAATTATGAGTCTTACTTAGAGAATTAAAGAACTAGGTCGATTTATGTCAATTATATCGTAGCCTTGAATAGCTGAGAATCTTTTAGAATAACAATTTGATAAGTCTCCACAACCTGCTCTCTAAGGCATGTCTCTCATTTCTTTCTCACTGTATTGTAGCAGTGTTTGAAAATAAAAAAATGGAACCTATACTTTAACGTATCTAAATTGTAAGGTATCGGCAAAAAAATTACTGAAATCAGTTTAATGCTCTTTGAGTTTATCCGTTACAAACATTCTTTTTGTTTACAAAATATATTTATTTTTATGAAAAGTCAAGACAAGATAGCTATGAAAAGAGAATCAGTTACTTATATATGAATATTTATGTAATGTAGAGGTATCAAGTAGTGCAGTAATGTTCCTCGCTCTTAATTTCACTGAGGATGCAGACAATTTGGTTCGGTTTACAAAGAAAAAGACATTGATGGATATTGTTCCCTTACTGCTTAATCACTATGATTTCCAATGACTTCCTAGCAAACCAAAAGTTCCGAAATTGGCTGATGTCCGGTACATCTGCACATTGTCTGAACTTTTCTTATCGATATCTTACAGAATTCTGTACAACTCGTTGAAGGAAATTTTATTTATTTTGCTCCGAGATATCTAATCGAGTTCGCAGTGATTTCGGAACTCTGTGTAGGAGCAACACTTACTTACTTACTTAGCTGGCACTTCTTTGTAATCCCATTGGATTATATTTGAGCTTTTGAGCTTCTTATCCACTTAGTTACAGCAAGTTCTGTAGGTTTCTCAGTAACTTGGTCTTTCCATCGAAGTTTTGATCGTCCTCTTCCGCGTCGTACATCGACTTCATTGTCGAAAGACTTTTCGAGCTGCAGCATTTTCGTTAATGCTTACAACATGACCTAGCCAACGAAACCGCTGCAATTTAATGCGCTTGACCACGTCAATGTCAGTTAACACCTTATGATTCATTCGACGTCGATATTCTCCGTTAACGATGATGGGCCCATATATTTTACGGAGTATTTTTCTCTCGAATACTGCCAGAACCGATTCGTCATAACCCAGCATTCTGAACCGTACATCAAGACAGGAAGAACCAGTAACTGGTATAGCTGGATTTTTGTTCGTCGAGAGAAGGCTCTGTCAATAAATCGTTTGCTTAGTCCGTAGTAGCATATATTAGTAAGCAGGATTCTTCTCCGGATTTCGAGGCTGACATAACTTGTTTTGTTGATGGCGGAACCTAGGTAGATAAAATAATCTATCACTTCAAAGTTATAGTTGTCAACGTTCACGCAGCGTCCCAGACGAGTAATCTCTTTATTCGTTGAAACAAACAACTTGGCTTTGTCCTCATTTATCGCCAGACCCATTTCTGCCGACTGCTTCTCAATGCTCGAAAATTCCGCAGTAATATCCCGCAGTCCTTGGCCATTGATATCTATATAATCGGCATACGCAAGGCAGCAAGTTACCCAAACAAGTAGATTCTTTGTTCGTTCAAACTAATAACTTCGTTTTATCCTCGTTTACCATTAGACCCATTTTTGCTGATTCCTTCTGTATACCTGAGAAGCCTGCGGTCACATCCCGCGATGTTCGACCGATGATGTCCACGTCATCAGTGTACGCAAGAAGCATGTGACTTTTGTTAAAGATGGTGCCACTCGTGTTTACTGCAGCTTTCTTCATTATCATCTCCATCACTATGTTGAAGATGTCACACAATAGACCGTCGCCTTGTTTTAGGTCCCGTCTTAGTCCTTGTCAATCTTCACTGCAGACTTCGTGTCAGTTAGCGTCATTCCGGAAAGACGTATCAGTTTCGCTTGAGTACCAAACTCAGCCATGGCTTCGAGTAATTTCTGCCGCATCGGGCTGTCGAAGGCAGCTTTATAGTCGACGAAAAGATGGTACGTGACGATCTGTTTCTCTTGGGTCTTTTCTAGGATTTGGCGAAGTGTGTTTATCTGGTCAGTTGTTGATTTGCCAAGTCTAAAGCCATACTGCTAAGGACCGATCAGGTTGGATAAAACTGGCTTAAGTCTTTCGCATAGCACGCTCGACTGGACCTTAGATGCGATTGGTTGGGACCGGCCCTGGCATAGTGGTTAGAACGCGCGAATACCATGCAGGAATTCGCGGGTTCGATTCCCGTCTCCAGTCGTCTACATGTTTCTTTCATTGCCGGCCCCATCGATGTTGTCGACAGCATCGTCGCAGTATAAGTGTCGAGATAATCGGCATGTCCACTAAAAGCTTCTCAAACAGTGACGTTCGCATTCTTCGATAAACAAGTAGGTGCCGTTAGTTGTGAATCTAAAAATAAAAAGCGTGTTAATTCACAACAACGCGATAAGCTGTCCCATACCTCATTCATGGGGTGTTAAGGTAATTTAAGTTAAGTTAAAGGCTGATCCCGCGGTAGTTGGATCACACACTTGGATCACCTTTTTTTCAGCACCGAACATAGTACGCTTAGATTCCAATCATCGGGCATGCACTTGCTATCAGCACCTCGCCGCCGGACTTGAAGAGCTCGGCCGGAAGTCCCTCGGCACTTTTGCTGCTTTATTATTTTTCAGCCGCGATATTCTTTTTCTTACCTCGACTTCGCTTGGTGGTGGGCAATTTAAGCAGTCGTCGACAATTGGCGTGATACCTTCATGTGCGCTGTCTTCTGGAATCAGCAGTTGCTGATAGTGTTCTCTCCTTTTGTGCAGCACACTCTGCGTATCTGTGTCCAGATTTCCTTTACCATAGCCATTTGCTCTTACTTTCTGGTAACATTTTCGGGCTTCAGATCTATCGCTTTATATCCTAGTTCTTCCGTTCCTTCACCTGATGTTTTTACAGCTTTGTTAGCCCGGCTTACAATTGGCTGCAGCGTTGCCCTATATGAAGCATCCTGTTCCTCAGACGCTATGCGACATTCTTCATCGTACCAGGATTCATCTGAGCGCCGTTTTTCATGTTGCGGCGGTTGCCATTGAATCCATGACATCAGTATGACATTGTAAGCGAGAATCTAAGTAAAGGGTGTCCCAACAAGAACGCAATTTTTAAATCTGGCAACATTCGAAGTGTCATTGTTTGATATTTGAACAATTGTTATTGTTTGCTAGTAGAAGGTACGAGGTTAGTATAAATAGAGCGCTACACGAATGAACAACGCATTCTCATTGTGAAATTGTTTTACCAAAATGGTGAAAGTTTTGCAACATGAAAATGCTGATTTTGCCGCTAAAATCATCTTCAGTGACGAGGCCCATTTCCATCTTGATGGCTTCGTCAATAGGGTGAGGAAAATCCTCGAGTGATTCACGAGAAGCAAATGCATCCTCAACGTGTCACTGTGTGGTGTGGTTTTTGGGCTGGAGGAATCATTGGACCTTTTTTTATGAAAATGAGGCAGGTTAAGAGCAAACAATCAATGGTGTTCGGTATCGTGAAATGATAACCAGTTTTTCCTTGCCTCGAAATGAAGAAATGAATGTGGAGGGCATGTGGTTCCAACAAGACGGTGTCACATGTCATACAGCCTAGATCGTGCGATTTAACACCATTAGATTTTTTTCTTTGCGGTTTTTTGAAGTCGATGGTTTACGCGAATAAGCCGACGACGACTTAAGCCTTAAAAGAGGAAATTGGACGCTGTATTAATGAAATACCGCAGCATATATGCGAAACAGTCATTGAAAACTTCATTAAAAGATCGCGTGCATGCCAGCAAAGCCGCGGCGGCCATCTGCACGATATATTGTTCCATACATAACCTCATTCTGTCTACTTTACGATATAATAAAGTTTCACGATTTTTTTTAAAATATCTATGTTTTATTTAAAATCTAAAAATTGCGCTCTTGTTAGGACACCCTTTATAAGGCTGAATTCACCGCCATCCAGAAGGTGAGATGGACATGACTAGGATGCAACTGCCATGCCGAAAAGCACGAATTTGGATGTGGAATTCAATCCTGTTAGTGATCGAATAGCCCCAATCCGCATCAAGGCGAAATATTTCTACATCACGCAGATTTGTGTTCATACCCCGACGGAAGATAAAGACGATGAGATTAAAGATGCATTTTACGAGTGCCCTTAGGAAACGTACGACCGCTGCCCTGGCCATGACATTAAAATTGTTCTGGGAGGCTTTAATGCAAAAAAAGGAAGGGAAGATGTTCTTGGTCCATCGATCGGTAAATTCAGCCGACACGTCAGACAACGGCTTAAATCAGGTTAGCTTCGCAGCGGGAAGAAACATGGCAGTAAGTGTAACCAGATTCCAGCACAAAGATATCCACAGGGCAACTTGGCTAACCCCCGATTAAAACATCAAAAATCAAATTGATCATGTGGTAATTGATAGCAGGCAGGCACCCAGCGTGTGATCCGTGGTGCTAATATTGGCTCGAGTCATTACCTGGTTGCAGCTGAGGATGCTGGACACAAAGAATGCTAGACATCGCAAAACTGCAAACTTCAGAGATAGCCAGTGCCTACTCCTACAAGCTTTCCCAACTTCCAAGACACAACGCCTCTTCTTCTGACATTTCCAATAAACAGTGGCAGCATATTCCGCATTCAATGGCAACCGCCGCAACAACCGTGCTAGAGTATAAAAAAAGGGCGATCAGACGAATTCTGGTATGACGAAGAACTTCGCGTAGCGTCTGAGGAACGGGATTCTGCTCATAGGGTAGCGCTACAGCCAATTGTAACCCGGCTTGTTAGGGAACAGCACAAGAAAACTGTAAAACAGGCGAGGCAGCTATTTAAGCAAAAAAAAAAAAAGAGATATGAATTAAGCGTCAGTTGAAGGAACGGGAGAACAAGGATATAGAGCGATACAGAGATTGAATGGAGGCCTGAAAATTTTACCAGAGAGTGTAATTCTCAAGGCTACGGTAATGGGCTCCCCTCCTGTAAGGACTGCTATTTTCAGAAGACAGCGCACGTGCCCCCACCACGTCAAGCCGAAGTAAGAAGTGCAATATCGCGGCTGAAAAAAAATAATAATAAAGTCCGGTGGCGAGGAGCTGATAACGAACATGCATCAGCTCCTATGCACGATTAGTTTCCGATGATTGATAACTAAGCGTATCATGTCCTGTGCTGAAAAAATGCGATTCAAGTGTGTGCTTCAACTAACGCAGGATCAGCCTTTTACCCATCGCACATAAGGTCCTGTCGAGTGTGCTATGTGGAAGACTAAAGCCTGTGTTATGCAACCTGTTTGGACTTTATCAGTGTGGCTTTAGACCACGTAAATCAACAACTAACCAGATATTCACACTTCGGCAAATCCTGGAAATGACCCAAGAGAAACAGATCGACACGTACCATCTTTCCATCGACAGCCCGATACAGCGGAAATTACTCGAAGCCATGTCTGAGTTTGGTATTCCTGCGAAGTTGATACACCTTTGTAGAATGGCGCTGACTGACACAAAGTCTCCAGTGAAGATTGGCAAGGATCTTACGGAGCCGGCCTAAAACAAGGCGACGGCCTCTTAAACACATTGATGGAGATGATGATGAGGATAGCTGCAGTAAATACGAGCGGCACGATATTCAACAAAACCCACATGCTACTTGCTTACGCTGATGACGTAGACATCAACGGTCGAAAACTGCGGGATGTGACTACAGCCTTCTTAGGTATATAGAAGGAGTCAGCGAAAATGGGTCTAATCGTGAACGAGGACAAAACGAAGTTATTAGTTTCAACGAACAAAGAATCCACTCGTTTGACAAACTGCGTGAACATTGACAACTATAATTTCGAGGCATGTACCTAGACTCCGCCATTAACAAAACAAATAATGTTATCCGAAAAAGAATCCTGCTTGCTAATAAATGCTACTACGGACTAACCAAGCGATTTAATGACAGAACCCTCTCTCGACGTACAGCGTAGAATATCGGCGTCGTTTGAATCTTGAGCTGTACGAGCTATACACTGATATTGACGTGATCAGGCGCCTTAAGGTGCAGCGTTTGCGTTGGTTAGGTCATGTTGTACGTATGGACGAAAATGCTCTAACTCGAAAATTCTTCGACAATAAACTCGATGGACGGCGCAGAAGATGGCGGCCAAAACTCCATTGGATAGACCAGGTTATCTACGTGCGGTATATAATTCAATAGGATTGCATAGAAGTGGCAGCTAAGTAAGTAAGTAAGTGACTTATTTATACCAAAAAGTTTTTAATTACCCATTATTTACCCATAAGGTACTTTCATTGGACAAAAAAAGCTACTTTGTTGTAAACTGTTTCCTGCACATTTGCAACAAAATTGTTTCGTCACTGAGATTAATTCTCTATGAAATATTAATTAGTTTTGGTTGCCAAATGAGAACAAAAAAACAACTTTGTAACGGAAATTTCACTTACACTCTTTGCTATTTACGACATGTGTGTGATTTTGCCGTTTAATATCAACCCTCCCCCAAAGCTGCATACCGAATTTGAGTAAGTATTTAAAAAAATAGCCGTTACTTTTTCTGTCGTCTACAGACAACACCCAACAGGACCAGTTTTCTAGGGGTTAGACATTATCCAAAATCAAATTACTTGTTATACTCAACCTTACACTTGTTTCTTTGACCGACCATTGCAAATGAATAATGCATAAACCCTGCGGGATATCGTTTACATTGTTTTTTTTTTTTTTTAACAAAGTGATGGCATTTATTTCACCTAATATAACCATGTCCGTCCGTCCATCCATACGATTAAACAATGGCTAGTGTCGTTATAAAATGCCGTGATGTACATGATGATTTTAGTTTGTTGTTGTTTTTTTTTTCATTCTCTTTTGATGTTTAATATCAAAGTATTGTTATGTGTATGTAAGATCCTTTACCTCCTATTTAGGGGTGGTTTGCACGTGTTCATCACACGGTTACCTCCCGTATACTATTTGATTTTGTCCCTGTAACGGGAAATCCTATAATGGGTGTTTAGCACCGACAATGACCAGGGGGTAGTTTTTTTTGTTCTGTGTTTTGTGTGTTCACCCAAAGTTCCTTTGTTTTCTTTGGCACATTGAAGCCAATGCACGTGTGGGTCGTCGTCGATCCTTTGAACAAGTGTTTGTATGTGAAACAATGTTTGTCAGACGCGTATTGGGTATCTGAACGTCCATAGGAATGTATTTTGATGTGATGTGGCAGGCTGGCAGTACGTGAATCGCACAAGTGTTAAATTTTGATTGTTTATATTAACTTAGGAGGGGTACAACGACGGAACGATCCCTCGATCGATGGCAATTTAAGTGATTTTCTCGTCCATTTTATGTTAATTTTTTTTGTCAGTTTGTTTTTGTTAGCTGGTTGGGGTTTTGTTTTCATTTCTATAAGAGAAAGATTCCTTGAAATCATCACGTGTGGTAAGTTGGTGGCCAAACACCACCAGGGTAATAGTGATGATGATGATGATGGTGGTGGTGTTTGTTGTGTTGGTGGTGGTGATGGTATTGTTGATGGTGCTATAGATAAGGATAACAATGCTGATGGTGTTGGTGTATTATATGTCATTGTCATACGATGCCACCACAAAGATTTTCAAAGATTCTCTAGACCAAAGACCAACATGGTCTATGGCTACAGATTACAACAAGTGCATAGTGTTTCGTGTACGTGGACGTGCCGCTGCCTTAGGTGCATATAGAGTTTCCATAAAAATGTCACGAAAGAACCCCCTCAACGATAATCGGCCCTTTCTTACAAGACAGTGGTGGTGTCGTTGTTGTATTTACCCATTCCCACATTCCCTAATACATACCTATTTTAAATGGGGTTTTATCGTTGTTGACAAACACTGACGATTTTCTGTCACAAATGCTACAACAGAGAAGAAGCATGCATCATGAATGAATGCCTTTGTATTCTTACAGCAAAACTGATTTACTTTTAAACGCTGTTCGATAAGAGAAATTCAATATCGAGATAGTGGAGGAGGCCCCCTGTCTTTCTTGATAATTTCTTTGTGATTACATTCTTCTAGAAGGGGAGAGAAAGTGTTCAAGTGTTAATTCCTAGAGTTGAATGACTTAAAATCTTTACACATTGATAAGTGTAACGAGGGTTGGGGTACAAGACTCATTATAAGAAACGTGAGTTTTACTTAGCTCGTCCCGGGGTGGGGGGCGCAGAACAACATTCTAAATGTTCTCTAACAACATTGTTATCTTAAAGGAGATTTTAATATAATGGATTTTATTGTAGTTAGTGGTATAGGGATTGTGTTAAGCCTCAAATGGCTAAAGTAAAAGCAGTAATAGAAAAAGTACTTTTGAAGAACCAAAAAAGTATTTTAATTGTACCAAAGAGTATTTTTATTGCACCAAAAATTGATTTTATGCACTACAAAACCTTTTTACTGTACCAAAAAGTACTTTTATTGTACTAACCGTTTCTTAAGCAATACATTATTTTTGATTGACAAAACAATCTATCTTAAACTCTAAACGAGAGGCAACTCGTCTGTTTAGACGGAAAAAGAAAGAGGTGAAGAAGAGGCAGGTTGAGTACATAAAGTTGCTCCAAAGTAGAGAGGGGAAGGCCGAAAATTCTACAAGAGAGGCGAGAATGAGTGGAACAGGGTTGCCCTCCTGCAAGGACAGCGATGGTCAGCTAGTGATGGACCCAGATAACGTTCTGATAATATGGAGAGATCATTTCAGAAATTTACTGGATACGGACACCACTCCAGAAGACCCCGCTCCAATCCTTGACAATGGTATTAACTGTCCACCTCCGAGCCAGAGCGAGATACGTGTGGCAATCTCCCGCTTTAAAAACATTAAAGCTACTGGAGCCAATGGTCCCCCTGCTGAATTGTTTAAGGCCGGTGGGGAGAAACTGATTAGGAGCATGCATCAGCTCATGGAGAACATCTGGCTTGAGGAGAGCATGCCCGGGGATTGGAGTTTCAGTATGTTATGTAACACAATAAAGGAGATCGTAGTGAGTGTAAGAACTACCGTGGAATATGCCTATTACCAATTGCGTACTAGGTCCTTTCGAGCGTATTGTGTGAACGTCTAAAGCCAATTGTAGAAAAACTAATTGGACCATATCAGTGCGGCTTTAGACCTGGCAAATCTACGACGGATTCAATATTCACCTTACGACAAATACAGGAAAAAACTCATGAAAAAAAGATCGACACCTACCACCTCTTTGTCGACTACAAAGCTGCCTTCGACTCTCCGATAAGGAATAGGCTAGTAACCTAATGGCATGCTACCACCGATGCGTCTTAGGAAGTAGGTAACAGAAGTTACTGAAGCTCAACACAACGGCTCTCTTAGTGGCTTTGGCAGCCTCAATAAACTAGGATAGGGCGCGGTGGCCTATTAAGCTAATTATTACGAAAACACGAAGAAAAGAAAAAAACCTAAATGTTGACGACCCCCGCAAACGTTATAAGGACTATGACTTAAGGATATGCACCTGAAATGTTCGAACTCTCTACAGAGAAGGTGTCTTTATCCAACTGGCGGATGTCCTCGACAAATACATGGTTAACATCACTGCAATACAGGAAATGCGATGGACGGGACAGGGATACACACGTCGTACGAACTGTGACATATTTTGTAGATGCCATGCAGAAAGACACGAATTTAGATGTGAATTCATAGTCGGCAAAAGACTTCGACATTTGGTTTCGCGGTTTAACCCTGTAAGTAACCGAATAGCCACTATTTGCATCAAGGCGAAATATTTTCACATTACCCTGATTTGTGTACACGCCCCCACGGAAGTAAAAGATGAGAACATTGAAGATGCATTCTTTAAGCGCCTGGAGGAAATATATGATCGGTGCCCTGCACATGACATTAAAATTGTTCTGGGAGATTTTTATTAGGAAGGAAAGATGCTCTTGATTTAGCAATCGGAAATTTCCGTCTACGCAACAACACCTCCGATAACGGATTTAAACTGGTAAGTTTCGCGTCGGCAAGAAACATGGTTGTGAGTGGAACCATATTCTCGCATAAAGATATACACAAAATACAAGAAATCAGATGGATCACATGGCAATTGATGGAAGGCACGTCTCAATTGTTTTGGACGTGCATGTAATGCGCGGTGCAAATATTGACTCAGATCACTTCCTAGTTGCGGCCAAGGTACGCACACGATAAAGCAGTGCTAAAAACACTCGTAACTAAATGCAAAGGAAGCTAGACATCACAAAGATGCATACCACCGAGATAGCCAATGGCTACTCCAACCATCTCTCTCAATTACTTCGAACCAACCACCCTAATTCTGATGTTCCCGACACCCAATGACATCATATTGCTAATTCTATGACCACTGCCGCAACGACCGTATTGGGGTATGAAAAACAACGCTCAGACAAGCCCTGTCTGAAGAAAATGATGCTGCGTACAGGGCAAAACTGCAGCCAATGGCAACGCGTTCTGTGAAGAAGGATTATGATGAGAAGAGGAGGGAGATGCCAAGCCTCTTCAGGCGGAGAAAGCGTCTATGGAAGAAAAGAGAGGATATCGAAAACTACAGAGATAGAGGTGAAACCCGAAAGTTCTACTAAAAGGAAAAAAATCAAAGGTTTTGGACTAGGAATCTCTACCTGTAAGGACCGAGGGCGGAAATCTGGACACTGGTCATTCAGAGTATGCTGCAAATATGGAGGGAACACTTTCCTTCTCGGCCCGTTCCCAAAGGTAGCATAAGTGTCGAAATCACATGAATCATCGACGGCTGAGTAGATTGTCCACCACCGAACCAAAACGAGATCAGCTGCGGTAGCCGATGGACTGCCGGCAAAGCTTTTTAAAGCCGGCGGCGATGAGCTGACAACTTGCATGCACCAGCTCATAAAAACGATTTGGATCAAGAAATGCATGCCCGATGATTGGAATCTGAGTGTTCAATGTCCTTTGCTATGTACCAACTATCGCGGCATCAGCCTTTTACCCATCACTTACAAGGTCCTGTCTAGTGTGTTATGTGAACGACTAAAGCCCATTCTGGCGAAACTTATTGGACCTTGTGAGTTTGTTTTTAGTTCTGGTAAATCAACGACCTACCAGATATTCACACTAAGACAAATTCTGGAGAAGACCCAAGAAATGCAGATCGACACCTACCATCTGTACATCGACTACAAAGCTGCATTCGACAGTCCGATACGACAGAAACTATTAGATGTTATGGCTAAGTTTGGTATCCCCGCGAAGCTGATACGACTTTGAGGGATGGCACTGACTGAAACGAAGTCTTCAGTGTAAAATTGACAAAAATCTGACTGAGCCGCTTTCTATCACGCGAGGCTTTCGACAAGGAGATAGTCTGTCTTTGTGATCTCTTTAACATCGTTATGGAGATGATCATTCGGAAGGCTGCAGTAAACATGAATGGTACCATCTTTAACAAAAGTCACATGCTGCTCGCGTTTTTCGGTGATATAAATATCATTGGCTGTGGATTGCGCGATGTTACAGCGGCCTTTGCGAGCATTGAAAAGCAGTCGACGAAAGTGGGTCTGGTAACAAAACCAAGTTATTTGTTTTAGCGTACAATGAGTCCACTTTTCTGGGACGCTGCGTGAACGTTGAAAACGTTAAAGTGGTAGATGAAATTGTCTGCCTCGGTTCCGCCATAAACAAAAAAATAATAATGTCAGCCTGGAAATCAAAAGACGAGTATTGATCGCAAACCGCTGCTACTATGCGCTAAGCAACCGATTTAATGACAAAGCGCTCGCTAGAAGAACAAAGATCCAACTCTACCAAACTCTGATCCTGCCGGCCCCCTTGATGTCGACAGCAACGTCGCAGTGTAAGTGTCGAGTCATTCGGCATGTCTAGTAAAGGCTTCTTAAACAGTAAAGGCTTCTTCGCATTCGTCGATAAACAAGTAGGTGTCGTTAGTTGTGAATCTAAGAATAGAAAGCGTTTTAATTCACAACATAGCTAGAAGCTATCCCATACCTCATTCATGGGGTGTAAAGGGAAATTAAGTTAAAGGCAAAGTGAAATTATGTTAAGTTGACCAAATGATACCGCTATAGATTTTCTAAAAAAATTTCTTTATCAACAACATTTTTCAGCAATAGATTTCCGGCACTTCCTGCTACCAACTTGTTGCATCCTTCTGGTATCCTCAAACATCGCACAAATGTCACGTCCTGCTAACACCAAACACTGATCAGTCTCCAAATATCCCTACTGCTGGACAAGTTAAAATTTATTTTCCGAGTAACTAACTAATAGGTGTTAATAAACCCTAAGACAGTGTTTTAGTTAACATTTCATACCAGACCGTAACATATTAGGATACTGACTAAACATCACGATGTGATAATTTCCCAGCACTCAAGAAACACATTGCACTGCCTGCGGATAACTTGTTACACTGACCATTACACCATTACCTTAAATATCGCACAAGTTCATCTGTTCTTGTCTTAGCATTGACTAAACATCAAAACATCACGTCCTGCTAAGGTGTGAACACCAAACATTGACCAGTCTGCAATTATTCCTATTGTGAAAAAACCTTTAGTTTGTACCTTTGGCAAAATTTCGCTCCCAGACCCGTATCGTATTTGGTACACTCGCTAAACATCACAGTGTGTAATGTGCAAACACTAGACCATGAGCAAATTTCCCAAATAATCAACCATGTGAGTTGGGAAATATTTTTTAAGGTCACATAATACAGCATTTCCTTGCATCTCCCTGCTTGATAACTTGTTACATTGGTTATCACACCTACACAAGTTCCTGTTACACTGTGATTGGCATTGCGTTAACTAGCACGTACTGTTAAGACCCGCAGCAATATAACACTCGCCAAAAATTCCCAACTATTACAGAAGTTAAAGCACGTTTTTTCTATTCAACACGTGTTCCACTGACTCAACCATTGTCTGCCATGCAATTTGCGTAGCCGTGTGTGTTTCAAACGCTGCTAACATCCTTGTTGTCCTGCACATCCTTTTGTGCCACTTGTGCCATATGTTAGTATACAAATTTAATTTCATTGAGACACAAACACTGACCTTAGACTAGTACGAGTACTTTCCCATTTATCGTAAATCACAACAGTTGAATGAAATATCACGTTCTTGTTAGCAGGACATAGCAGAGCAGCAAAGACGGTGGTGGCGGTGGCGGCACACATGTTTTCAATTGTTCATGGCACTGACCAAAAATGAAACACAGATAAATGGTTTTTGCTAATTGTGGCCTGCGGCTGGTCTATATAAGTATAACATACCAATTGTCTCATTGACAACTATCGGATTTCCCTCTCTCATATGGACAGCCACAGCAATCACTGTCTTCATCAAACGTCTAACACGTGTTGCAGTCTCGTCGGCCACAGTGATGATGATGCATACGCCAGTCAGCCCCGCCGACATACACATGTGTGTGTTAAAGATTTGAATTTGGAAAAAACATGATTGTAAATTATCTTAATGAAATGTAAACCGTAACTAACTGCAGTGAAGCCGGCCGTCAGTGTAAGTTGTCGTGTCTGGAAACACTTGACTCAAGAACCAGTCAGACGGACTCTGTCAAAGTCAGTCAGTCAGTTTTAATTGAAAGACCAACAACATGCGACAAGATCCACCCACCATTACCAATACCAACAGAATGTAACCGCACCACCACACAATGTTATGCGATACGAAACGGATGACAAGACGAATACTTGCCCTGCAAACATTTTGGAAGAGTTTGGAAGATTAATATGCCGCGCGAAGAATACGCGATTCTTCGTGGCGATCATTTGAAATTTCTTTATCTGCGAGATTTGTTTGAAACTCTTCTAGACAATCATTTGACGGTTGTTTGTCAGCGGGATTATGCGCGATTCGGAAGTAAAACTTCTCGGCAATTGTTAGAGGTTTACTTGCCAGTCGATCCCGCACTCAAATTATTTGTAACTCTTTTAATGCAATTGTTTGCTTGTTAATCGTGTGTACGATGGATAGATTATCATAACACTTCATTCCGAGAACCACAGAGAGGCTAACTGAGAAAAATGTTTATCTAATCATCCCCTACGCAATGAGTGGGAGATCGTGAGCGATTAACCTCAGCCAACTCATAACGGTAAAAAATTAGTGTTTCTTTTTGTTGAAACAGCGAAAATAATCATTTAAAGTCAAAAAGTGAAAGTGAGTGGATCAATTGTAAAGAAAATTAAAATAAAAGGTTTAATATTTTTTTACTATTTTTTCCAGAAACGAATGATTATAAGATATGGTGGACATGATTTACCAAGCTTCGTTAGATCTGCCATTAAGGGGATCATAACCGACTAATTTTAATTTAATTTTAGGAAATTTTCTTCACGATTCGTTTGGGGATCTTTTTTACGATTCATTTTGGAATCTTCTTCACGATTCGTGGGGAACTCTTCTATGGTTTTCCCATATAAGACATCTTCGCAATTCGTTTCCAACTCTTCTTCGCAACTTGCTTGCCACACTTCCACGCAATTCTCGAGCAATTCGCGTGCGGCGAATCGTCTTGAGACACAACTACTCACACCTTGTGATTCGCGGACGAATCGCAGATAATAATCGCCGCGATTAAGTTCATCTTCCAAATGATTCGCGGATAATTCTTCCGCAATCAAAAATGTTTGCAGGGTGAATGCATATAAAGAGTGTTAAATGTGTTATATTTTATGGGACAAGAATTTTTAAGGCAAATTACGAATTACTAAAATAAAACTTAAGTAATGCTAAGATGTTTGTAAGGCAGAATAAAGTCTTATTGTCGGTAGGCGTTATAAAGCTGATTGTGTAAAACTTGTTAGCAATTGCTAACCGTTAGCATTTGTTATAGTTATGAAAACAATAAAATGTACAACATTTTTCGACTCATTGATTCGTGACTCAATTCTGAGAGTTGCACGTAAAAGTAGCCCCATAAATAAGGATTTCTGCATCATTTGCTTCATCAAGTTGGCTGCATTAATATTTTAATAGCAATACAATTTTTTTTTGCTCAAGGTGGATAGGTTTGTTCCGCGATTTTTTTTTCCTATTCAATATCTAAATAGAGTACGGCTATTAAATGTTTAATGCAGCTAACTTGACAAAACGAATTATGCAGAAGTTCTTATTTTTGGGACTGCTTTCACGTGCAATTCTCAGAATTGAGTCCCAAGATTATGTGTTGTACTGTGTTATTGAATATAAAAATCTTCAGCAATAAGACCCATCCCTCATAATGACAATTTACCTATACTAGTTCCATCTACGTCATTCAAGTCAATTGAACACTGATTCCTGACTGATTCCGAGTTTAAGCAAATTTAATTTAATTCACATATGATAACTGCAAATAGACCCATATCAACTGGTCCACTTTTTATATTTATTTAGAAAAACATTTACTACTTGTGAAGGCTACTGCAGAATCTGTTTCCAACGACGAAATGCGAGTAACAAATGGACCGAGAGACAGTGCCAAATGCATTACTCCGGATTTGGTGTCTGTTTTCGACAAATGTTAGACATTGGACATATCAGCATTTTGTATATTGATTTCTGCTGCATGAGTTTTTCATATTGACCCAAGAAAAGATATCATCAATCGGAAGTCTCTTTGTTGAAACAAATAACTTGATTTTGTCCTCATTAATCACCAGACCCACTTCTGCCGACTGCTTCTCAATGCTCGAAAAGGCCACAGTAACATCCTGAG
This sequence comes from Muscina levida, assembly GCA_964034835.1. NCBI lineage: Eukaryota > Metazoa > Arthropoda > Insecta > Diptera > Muscidae > Muscina > Muscina levida. The sequence continues at coordinate 11,569,055 of OZ035880.1, read as the reverse complement.
TCGTCGGCCAGTGATATCTATATCATCGGCATACCTGAGCAGCATGTGGCTTTTGTTAAAGATGGTGCCAGTTGTGTTTACTGCTGCCTACCAAATGATCATCTCCATTATGATGTTAAAGAGATCGCACGACAGACTATCGCCTTGTCTAAAGCCTCGCTTGGTAGAAAATGGCTCTGTTGGATTTGTGCCTATTTTTACTGAAGACTTCGTGTCAGTCAGCATCATCCTCCAAAGTCGTATCAGCATCGCGAGGATATCAAACTCAGCCATGACTTCGAACAATTTCTTCCGTATCGGGCTATCGCAGGCAGCTTTATAGTCAATAAACAGATGGTAGGTGTCAATCTGCATTTCTTGGGTCTTTTCCAGGATTTGGCGTAGTCTGAATATCTGATGGGTCGTGGTCTAAAGCCACACTGATAAGGTCCAATCAGGTTCGCTAAAATGGGCTTTAGTATTTCACATAACACACTAGAAAAGACCTTGTATGCGATAGGTAAAAGGTGATCCCGCGATGATTGCTACACACACTTGAATCGCCTTTCTAAAGCACAGGACATAGGACACTCAGATTCCAATTAACGGGCATGTACACCCTGAGCCAAATCGTGTTTATGAACTGGTGCATGCACATTGCCAGCTCATCGCAGTCGGCTTTAAAAAGCTCTGCCCTCAGTCCCTCGGCTTATACAGCTTTGTTGTTTTTATGCCGCGAAATTGCCATACTGATCTCCTTTTTGCCTTATGCTGCCTTCGGGAACGAGTAGAGATCGAAAGTGCTCCCGCCATATTTTCAGCACACTCTGAATGTCAGTGACCAGATTTTCCTCTCCGTCCTTGCAGGTGGGGATCCCTGATCCAAAATCTTTTGGTAGAATTTTCGGGCTTCACCTCTATCCTTGTAATTTTCGATATCCTGACTCTCTCATTTTTCCATAGACGCTTTTCCGCCTGTAGAGGCGTGTCATCTTTCCCCTCTTCTCTTATAACGTCACCGCACGTGTTGCCATTGGCTGCAGTTTTGTCCCGTATGCAGCATCCTTTTCTTTAGACATTTCGTGACATTCCTCATCGTACCAGGACTTGCCTGAGAGTGGTTTTTCATAACCCAGTAACGGTCGTTGCGGCGGTGGTCATAGAATTCGTAATGTGCTACCACTGGGTGTCAGGAACATCAGAAGTAGGGGGATTTGTTTGAAGTAATTGAGACAGTTGGTTGGAGTAGGCATTGGCTATCTCGGTGGTATGCAGCTTTGTGATGTCTAGCTTCCTTTGGTTACGAGCGTTTTTAGCACTGCTTAATCGCGTGCGTACCTTGGCTGCAACTAGGTGGTGATCCGAGTCAATATTTGCACCGCACATCACATTCCCGCCCATAATGCTTGAGACATGCCTTCTATCAATTACCACGTGATCAATCTGGTTTCTTGTATTTTGATCGGGAGATATCCATGTTGCCTTGTGGATATGCCGATATCTGGTTCCACTCACTACCATGTTTCTTTATCATTATAATCTCCCAGATTTCTCTGGCTGCGTCATGTGACCTTAAAGGACACTTGAAGAATGCAGGACGTGACATTTTGCCAATGCAACATGTTGTAGTTCGCGGGTAGTGCAGCATGGAAATGCCAAATTTACAAAGCAACATTTTTGGAATTTCTCTAGCTGCGACATGTGACCTTAAAGGACACTTCCATAATAGTAGGTTGGCTGTTTGGGAAATTTGGCAAGATTAATCATTACACACAACGTGATGTTTACTCATTATCCTAATATGATACGGTCTTGTACGTAATTTTAGCGTAGGCACTGCCTTAGGACTTGGTAAACACATGTTAGTTAGTGACACATAAATCGATTTTTAACTTGTCCGACAGTAGGAATATCTAAAGACTGGTCAGTGTTTACAGTCAGCAGAACGTGACATATGTGCGATATTTTAGGGTACAACAAGGATGCAACAAGTTAACTGTGGAAAGTGCAATGTGTCTGTTGCTGGGAAATGCCGCGCATTCATAGGGAACAATTACTGGAAAATCTATGACATTGTGTTATGATCCTAAGCAAGTGATGGAAAGTCGTAGGTGTCGACACATACTGACTCTCTGGTGTGATAGCTCTGCATTAGCTTGGTGTGGAGTCGGAACTTGTTCAAGGGCAGGGTTAATAAAACAACGTGATGTTTAGACAGCTAGTGCGCAGTGGTATAGCCCCCTTCACTAAATAGCTGCGTGAAGAGCAATGTGTCAGTTTGAAGTAAAATGTCTCATAATAATAATAACGAACAATTTGGTCATTTGTGGCTCTCTAAAAAATCTTAGTACATTTCTTCTAGGACTATAAATGTGATATATTGTGCCGAAAAAAACCGCAGTCTAGACATTAATACTACTTTTAGATATAATTTTGAAATAGTTCCATCCTCATGTTGCTACCGGTCACTGTTTTAACAAGATGCCCTGCTTGTCGCCTAGTAATCGCCTTGTTTACATTACAGTGAAGCCACTGTCATCAATGAATCATCACTAATCGAAGATAATTTTTAAATGCAGGACATGGCTACTGTTATTGGTTGATCCTCGAAATGAAATTTCAGTAATTATGTTGTTGGTTTTAAATTTTGTGTGGTTGCAACAGACAATCGCCGTTTAAAGTCATTATGTGTTGACCACAATCGCTTTTTATGTTATTATATCCTGGCTGTCTGGTCATCAATCGAGTGTCTAGACGTCGTTATGATTTAAACAGATTTTAATTGGAAGTGAATCGTTGGTAAACATTTTCTAACATAGAAGATGAATGACTAAGGAAGAAATAGACGCCACTATTGAACACCTATTAAATGTGAGGCATTATAAATATTAAGACATATTAAAATCGTGTTGTTAAAATATAATTATCGTATCAAAATATCAGTTTCATATCGTACGGCTAACTTTGGTTTCTTATATTCTTTTGTGTCAGTAAGAAATAAATCGAATTTACTTAATACATTTTACTGCGAAAATTAACCAGAATCAGGCATTCTATGTGAATTGAAAAGGAATTACAAAACTTTAAACTAAAAAGAAATCGAATTTTTATGATAATAGAAAAATTTAATTTCCCTTTATACCCCATGAATGAGGTAAGGGATAGCTTCTTGCGTTGTTGTGAATTGATAGGCTTTCTATGACAAATGTGTTGACGGTATTGCAAATGGTCTACATGGCCCCGCCCCTTCTGGTCCTTCCTATATAAATACATCATTCCGCCCACTTTAGAAATCGTGTAATAATATCAATACACATCGAACGGGATCGTTCCCAAAATCTGTATTTAGTAAAGCTATAACAGGATAAAGTTTTGAAGAACAAATTGGAAGGCTAGCCACGCCCCTTCTGGTATCTCCCATACAAATGTACCACTCCGCCCACTTTAGAAATCGAGTAATAATATCAATATACTAGAAAAAAAACACTTAAAGTTGTGATAATGGGTGGAGAAGCCACAGCAAAGGGTGCTGATGAGATAGTTTGGCAACTATCGAAATAGCTATCCGCCTTATATTTTATTGAGGGTGAGGGTATATGTAAGCCGGGCTTCCCGACTGATACTTTCTTACTGGTTTTTTATCATGAATATAAACTGCGAAAATTAATCAGAAAGATATTGACAAGGCAACTTGGATTTGGCATCCCCTGATCAAAACACTAAAAATCAAATTGATCGTGTGGTAATTGATGACAGGCTTGCATCTAGTGTCATTGACGTGGGTGCTAATATTGGCTCGGATCAATGGATGGTTACCGCCAATGTGCGCACGCGATTAAGCAGAGCGAAAAACCCACGTATCCAAACGCAAAGAAAGCTGGACATCGCGAAGCTGCAAACTCCAGAGATAGCCACAGCCTACCCCAACCAGCTCACCCAACTTCTACGACACAACGCCTCTACTTCTGACGTTCCCGATACACAGTGGCAGCATATTGCGCATTCTATGGCAACCGCCGCAACCGATAGGTTATGAAAAACGGCGCTCAGACGAATACTGGTACGTTGAAGAATAATACATAGCATCTGAGAAACAGGATGCTGCTTATAGGGCAACGCTATAGCTAATTGTAACCCGTGCTGTTAGGAAAAGGACGATAGTAAAACAGGCAAGACAGCTATTTAAGCGAGAAAAAAAACCTCAGATGAAGGAACAGGAGAACGAGGATATAGAGAAATACAGGGATAGAAATCTTGTTACAGTTAGGCAGAGTGTGCTGCATATAAGGGGAGAATACTTCCACCAACTGCTGGTTTCAGACGCCAGCAAACGTGAAGGTATCACGCCAATGGTCGGCGACAGCTTAGATTGCCCACCAACAAGTCAATCCGAGGTAAGAAGAACAATATCGCGGCTGAAACATAATAAAGCAACAGTTACTAACGAACTTTCGGCAGAGCTCCTCAAGTCCGGAAGCGAGGAGCTGATAACGAGCATGCACCAGCTCCTGCGCACGGTATGGCTTAACGAGTACATGCCCGATGATTGGAATCTTAGCGTATTATGTCCTGTGGTGAAAAAATGTAATCCAAGTGTGTGCTCCAACTAGCGCGGGATCAGCCTTTTACCCATCGCATACAAGGTCTTGTCTAGTGTGTTATGTGGAAGACTAAAGCCCATTGTAGCGAACCTGATTGGACCTTATTAGTGTGGCTTTAGTCCTGGTAAGTCCATGACCGACCAGATATTCACACTACGACAAATCATGGAGAAGACCCAAGAAATGCAGATCGATACGATCACATTCTTTTCGTCGACTATAAAGCTGCCTTCGACAGTCCGAAACGGCAGAAATTACTCGAAGCCATGGATGAGTTTGGTATCTCTTTGAAGGTAATACTACTTTGCGGCACGACACTGACCGACACGAAGTCTTCATTGAAAATAGGCACAAATCTAACAGAGCCATTTTCAACAAAGCGAGGGGCATCATACAAGGCGCTAGTCTGTCACGCGATCTCTTTAACATCATAATGGGTCCGGAAGGCAGCAGAAAACACGACTGGCACCATCTTTAACAAAAGAAACATGTTGTTAGCGTATGCCGATGATATAGATATCATTGGCCGAGAACTACGGCCTTTTCGAGCGTTGATAAGCTGTCGGCAGAAGTGGGTCCAACGATTATTGAGGACAAAACAAAGTTATTTGTTTTAACGAATAAAGAGTTTACTCTTTTGGGACATGCGGCGTGAACGTTGACAACGATAGGTAGGGTAGACGATTTTGTCTACCTCGGCTCCGGTGTGTTTAAGTTTCTCAATTTTATTTTGACGCTTTTAACACTTAAGATTGTGATGATGTGTGAAGAAATCACAGCAAAGGGTGCTGATGAAGTAGTTCGGCAACTATCTCTGGCAATCCATTTCACGCAAACCAAACTCTATTAGTAAAAATAGAGTAGATCTTAAGTCGAACGAAGAAAACAAATTCACATTCAGCGCAGATCGAAAAAAAAATCAAGAGGAAAACAAAAATTATAATTTTAGCCTGGAAATCAAGAGACGAGTATTGATCGCAAACCCCTGCTACTATGCGCTGAACAAACATTTTAATGATAAAGCCCTCTATCGACGAACGATTCTATCGATCCAATTCTACCAGACAATGATCCTACCTGTTTTGCTATACAATCTATTCTGGAAGTTTCCGAGAGGATTATACTTCGCAAAATATTTGGACCTATCCAAATTGTTGCTTGTTGAAGGGAAGAATACAGTTGAAGCAAAAACTTGTCTTGATGGCGAGTTTCCGGACACTACCCCAGGAAAATCAACTATCAAGGACTGGTATGCTAAGTTTAGACGTAATAAATTGAGCACCAATGACGGTGAACGTAGTGGACGCCCAAAAGAGGTTGTTACAGACGAAAACATTGAAAAAATCCACAAAATAATTTTGAATGACCGTAAATTAAATTCGAATGAAATAGAATGCACTGTAAAGATATCAACTGAACGTGTACGTCATATCTTCTTCTTCTTCTTTAATGGCAGCAACAACAAAAACTTATCTATCAGTAGCCGCACGTAGAAAAGTATTCCAAGCACTTCGGTCTTTTGCGCTATGTAGATAGTTCGTCACATCAAGCTTAGATAACTTAGATAGCATCGACATACGTCATATCATTCACGTATATTTGGGTATGGGAAAGGTCTGTACAAAGTGGGTGACGCGCGAGCTCACTTTTGACCAAAACAACGACTAGTTGATGATTCAGAGCAGTATCGAAAAAGTATCAAAATGTTGGAGGGTCGATATAATCAGTGTATCACTCTAGTAGGGAATTATGTTGAATAAAAAAAACAAATTTTACAAAAACTAAATCTGTTTTACGATGGTAGGCCGGGGATTTTTCAATTAACCCGTTTACCATTTAAGAAGAAGAAGAAGAATTGCCATTATCATAATGGCCATTTTGAATGCTAAATCGCAAATGTCTTTAAAGTTAGATAAAGTACAGGGTGGAGCGCGGTTATTTGCTTTTTTGCACTGCAGGCTGTGGCGGCACTGTTGGTCGAAGAGAGTGGAGGTTGTGCGTGACTTATATGTAGTGGCTGACGGGAGATTTGTATTCGTCTGCCTTTCAGTTGCCATCATGCATTGGACACGTGAGGAGAGGTCATTTTGTGTTGAAGCGTATTTTTCAAAAGCGCACTCGTATTTTTCAAATGCGCACTCGTATTTTTCAAATGCGCACTCGTATTTTTCATATTCCCCAAAATATGCGGTACTGGAGTAAAATAAACCCCAGATAACTTCAGCAGAGACCTCTGCATTCGGACCGCGATACTGTGTGGTGCGCCATATCAGGAGTAGGCATCTTGCCGTAATTGTTAACTCCGATCGATACTTGTCTATGATACAGGAAATGCAATTGAGGAAATGCAATTAGCGGATACATTGTTGCAACAGGATGGTGCCACTGCACACACAGCGGGGTTTACCATGAATTGTTTGAGGCAAATGTTTTCTGGACGGCTTATCTCTTTGAGGGGTTATGTGAACTGGCCGGCACGCTCACCAAACTTAGCCTTTTTCCTTTGAGGTTACCTAAAGTCGAAGGTGTATATCAACCGTCCTAAGACCTAATTAGAAATATTGAGGCTGAAATTGGCAGAATAACAGTTGACGTGCTTGTAAGAGTTCATGAAAACTTCAGAAAACTTTAGAAAACGTATGCAGCAGTATGGAGAATAGCGAAGGTCGACATTTGCCAGATACACTATTTACAACCATAAAGTTCACAAATTCCACAAATTGGGACCGGCCGTGGCATAGTGGTTAGAACACGCGACTACTATGCGGGAGATCACAGGTTCAACTCCTGTCTCCAGTCATCTTAAAAAAAAAGAAAAAATAAAGAAATAAATTTCCCCTCGAATGTTGTCGACATCAACTTCAAACAGTGAAGTTTGCATTCGTCGATAAACAAGTAGATGCCGTTAGTTGTGAATCTAAAAATTGAAACCGTGTTAATGCACAACAACGCGAGAAGCTATCCCATACCTCATTCATGGGGTGTAAAGGGAAATTAAGTTTTGTTTAAGTTTACAAATTCCCTTACTATTCAATACAATTAAAATATAAAATAAATTTTTCTAAGGTTCATACTTTCTTTATTTCATTCCCAAATAAGAAAATTATCGCGCTCCACCCTGTACTTCGTAATGTTCAATTACATTACAAATAAATTATTTTCTGGGCAAGAATCCATACTTTTCAACCGTCACCATCTCTAAGACGCCAACAACATTAGCGATAGTTTGCATAGTGCTAAATCCGGAAATTCATAATGAAACCTAATTATTCAAATTCCCTAATGTTTATATTTAAGTGTAGTACCCTTTGACCTCATTAATACAGGAACGAAAATATTATTGGTTTCAATGCAATCTCTTCGTCATTACTTAGGCTCTAGTAATGATCACCTACATCACCATGACGACGACGACAACACTATTTCCTGACCTATCCACCTCACAGCTAATTGGCACATTCTAATGATAACACTATCGCAACGAACACTGAGAAGGTAATTTGCGTTTCCACACTAAACTAGTTCCGAGTTAATGACAACAAGTGACAGTGTGCCAACAACACGACAACACGTGTGTCTAGACGTGCTGAGATACGTTAATGGAAAAATCTATAACCTCAAGATGATGATGATGACCTATAGCGACAGTGGGGGGACTACAACTACAGTGCAATGGACAACAAAAACGGCGAGATAAGAAATCATAACAAAGGTTGCATCTAAATGAATCATCATCATCATTAGTTTTTAGTTTCGTTAGCTCTCGTATCAAAAGAAAGTGATTTTTTTATTGGAAAGGAAAGTGATGAGGAATAGTTTCCTAGTGTTGTTGTTGTATATACTTCCCTATCATTAGAAAGTGGTGTGAGACTCCTTTAGAGACTCCTTGCTTTTAAATCTTGGGTTTGTGTGGGTCACAAGCCTAACGTACTTCTAAAGCAATGCCATAATTGCAGCACCTTTGTTAATATTAAGGTTAAAGGTTATTTCTGTGTTGTTGAATTAACCATTAAAGTGGCGGTGTAGTATCATAAAACTAGGTATAGCTCCCCTGCCCGCTACTCTTATGTTTTATTGTATAGGGCTATGATTTTATGGGAACCTTCTTTTACTCTCACTTGCTGGGTAACAATTCTACGAGTGATAATTTGAAGGTATTTGTCATTGTTTTCACTTTGTGGAAATTTTATTGTTTGTTCGTTCATTCTATCCCCCCCTTCCCTTGTTAAAGACCAAAACAAGCAACAACCACGAAATTTTTTGTTTTTTTTTTTGGTAAGGGGTTCCCACGTTCCCACACTCGCACACTAGAACTACACTAGACTACTACAAAGTCATAGATAGTCAACTTAGTCTTGATGTTAATTGCATTCAATTTGAATTCTTGTAGCGTCTTCTTCGTCGATCCCCTGGCACACGTGTCCATTTGTGTGTAGAGTTATTTTTATGGGAGTAAAGGCATTTCTTTAAGTCGTCATCCTAATTGTCTATGATTGAAGCGTGAAGTTGTTTGAAATTTTCAAAAAATTATTCTCCCACGATTCTAAAGGAATTGTTAATGCACACGTGTTCAATGAATAGGATAAGTAGAATAGGGAGGAGGAGCAGCAGCACTACAAAGATCTCTATGAGTGATAACTTAAAGTAATACGAGAAACAGGATCATATTCTAGACCATAGGCAACAACAACAACAACAGGTTATTAAAACCAAAGTGATCATTAAAGAAACAACATTTATTTGTAAGGATACAACACTTGAAAAGAAAAGATCGAAAGAAAAAACACACAACACCAGCAACAGCAACAACAATGCACGTACAACGAATCCTTTTGTCTGTCCCCAAAAACCAAAAGTGTGGGAACTTGTAGAAATGTACGTTTCTCACGATCCTTAAACAGGATAAAATTGCTATTTATTTTTCACTCGAGTTCAGTCGAAATCCCTTATGGCATTTCATGTATAATCATATAAGAGAGAGTGAGAGACCTGCAGGAGCAAGGAGACAAACAAACCTGCAGGCCTTCCTTGTTGCACTGCGGCAAGTATGGGGGAATTTTAAAACACACCTGCCATTTTTTATGCACGTAGTTTACGATATGCATTGTTAAAGAAACGTATCCTTAAACGTTCCCACGTTCGAGATACAAAGACGGACAGACACACACACACATCAGCAGACAGACACGTACGCTGCAAACAAACACTAGCTGGCGATAAGAGTGATGGTATTTTTCCAAAGACCTGCTTTTACTTTTAGAGGGCGCTCTCTCTCTCTCTGTCTTTACGCCACTCTCTCGCTGTCGCTCTGAGCTTAGCTTAGCTCTTTTACGCGATAGTATATAAGGCACAGGGTAGCAAGGATACAACATCATTCCTTCACACACCATCGTTCCGTACAGAACTCCATTAAGAAGCAACCACCACATTCCTTAACACACACACAAAAAATGTGCGTAGAAATCTCTCAGCAACAATTCAACAACAACATGGAAATCTCCACCACCAACAAGGCCGTTGGCCCCAAAAAAGTCTCATACAGCATCAAGAAGCTATTGAAGCAACTCTTCAAACATCATAAATCCCAGAAATTGGCTCATCTGCAAAATTTGGCCAATGCCAAAAAAGCTGAATCCCTCAACTCTCTAGAGTCCTTAGAGAATAACCGCAATGCCAATATTGAATTCGAAGCTGTCCCCCTGGAGTGCCAAGAAAATGACATCAATGAACGACTCTCCGCCAAGGTATCCTATGAAATGGAAGATTTTGACTTCAGTCAAGTCACCGCCACAGTTCCGGTGCATTTCATACGCACCGAACATGGCACGTTCTTTTGGACTGCCAGCTCAGATATTCCTGCTGATAATGATCTGGTGGAGCCTTTAAACTGTGCCACCTACAATCAATTGGCCTGCATGCAAGATCGTTGGGCTCAAGCTTAAGCAGCAGCAGCAACAACACATTAACAACAAAATCCTGTCTTCCTGCACAACAGTTCCAGCTTCACTTTGGCTTTGAAGTTTTACCACTGTACTAGTGCATCAACTACCACACAAGTCTTCCTGCCGCCCCGCCTTAAGAAGTTTCTTTTAATTTTCTCTTAAATTAAACAAGAATCTAAATTTGACTACAACAAGAAAAAGCTTTAATATTATAAGTATTGTGATATTTTTTATAATAATTTTTAGTTTTATTAAAAAAAAAAAACAAAAACAAAACATGAAAATATTTATATATAAAAAAAAATCAAATATAAATACTACAAACAAACAAACATTTGCATTGTCTCTCTCTCTATCTGGGGGTAAATTGGATTTTGGGCAAGGAAATTTTTTGTATGAGGGTGGGTAAACACTTGGGTGTCATTGTTTTCCAATTGGTTGGTTGGCATTTCTTATTAGTGAGATAACAAATGCATTTCATTTACTTTTACTGACTCAAATTCAGATTAGAAATGACTAATGAACGGTTGATCGAGAGGTCGGGTAGTTGTTATGTTATGTCATTATACAAACAATCAAATTAACTTCAAATGAAAATCTGTGTTGCTGGAACAACTACTAGTGCATTTTTTCTCTTATGTTATCACAAATCGCATTGGAATTTTACCACAGTTTATTTCTTAAACGCTTTGCAGATTTTGAATCTTGAAAACTTCCCACAAATACAATTTCCAAAGAGGAAGTGCCGCTGTATTTACATGAATAACATACTATCTCAGTATAGGGTTAGCGAATTCTACTTTCAGGTATTCCTATACTGACTACATAACGACTTTCGGAATTTTGTTTTGTGTACTGCAGTACTAAGACTACAAGACAACCAGCCCATACTTGAAAGAGACAGATAGAATCTGAAATTACATTAATTGGCAAATCCTGGGGCGAAGTAAAGACGTTAGCACAAGATAGGTTCATAAACACGGAATTTGTTGAGGCCCTATGCTCATTATAGAATCGAATGGGAATATGTACGTAGGGTGGAGCGTGGTAATTTGCTTATTTGTATTTCAATTGTATTGAATAGTAAGGGAATTTTTAAATTACATGGTTTTAAATACTGTATCTGGCAAATGTCGACCTTCGCTATTCACACACTGCTGCATACGTTTTCTGAAGTTTTCTAAAGTTTTCATAAACTCTAACAAGCATGTCGACTGATATTCAGCCCCAATATAGTTAATTAGGTCTTCTAAGGTGTTGGGCCGGTTGATATACACCATCGACTTCAGATAACCCCAAAGGAAAAAATCTTATGGGGCTAAGTCTGTTGAGCGTACCGGTCAGTTCACATCACCCCTCAAAGAAATATGCCGTCCAGGAAACATTTTCCTCAAACAATTAATGGTAAACATCGCTGTGTGTGTAGTGGCACTATCCTGTTGGAACCATGTATCCTCTAACTGCATTTCCCCAAGAATATTTGCTTTACTAGGACAACAAATGACTCACTGCAGTGTGCAATGATTGCAAGACATTCACGACTTAAAAAACAGTTATACATTAATAACAGTTATACATTCTTTGTGTTTAGTTTTTTCAAACCAAACTAAGAACACTTCTTGCTCACGATAAGCTCTCTTAAGTTCCCTTCTCTCAAAACCAAAACGATAGTAACTAGCTGCTATGTCAATAAATGCAGTAAATCATTGGAATGTTTTGAAGTTTGCCTGTCGTTTTTGCACGTGGAAGAGAAACAAAATATTGTTCTTTTTGATTTTAAATACAACACCAAAACTTTTTTTATACAATAAAATAACTTTTAGATTCAATAACCAGTACAGAAACTTCACAAGGATAAGCTGACGAATAAATACCCTTACCCATACAAACAAACTATATGCAATATCTCTGTGTATATGGTCGCAGAAAGTCTCCATGTAAATCGTACAAAAATCTTTAAAGAAATCAATCAATGCTTATGAGTGGGGTAAACCTCCCGGTTTCTAAAGTTTCACCTGATAATACAAAATATTAAAACTAAAATATTCTTAAATATTTAAAATTTTTTATCTACAGCCATTTCATCGGGGCCCAGTAGGAAGTTCCGTCATACACGACTTTGTCGTCAACGCTTTCCTCAAGACAAAATGTGAAAAATGTATGTACTTGTCATCAAAACACTCGGTTGACGACAAGCTGACCGACAAAATACTAATGTTGTCGTGCATCCAACACAATCAACAAAATCTAAGGAAGAAAAATGTGTGTTTTGACGACAAGATGACCGACATTGTCACCCATCAGGTCGTGCATGATTGTCGCTTGTATAGGCATCAACGAAAATTTGACCGACATTGTCGCTCATCAGGTCGTGCATGACAAAGCGGAAACTTGTATGAATATTTCGTCAACGATTTGTATGGACGGTCCCCTAAATGTCATGAACGATTTACTATGGTCATGCACCTATCCTTGAGGATGTCTTGCAGACACTTCCTACTGGGGAGTGTGATGCAAGGTAAAGCTTCTGATCGGTTTAACTTTGCAAACCCTGAGTGATCCTTTCAAATTGCACTTCAAACCTACTCACAGAGCTCCGTGTTCGTGGTACTACTGCGGACGGAGTACCTCCACGCGGTGACGCCTGGAAACGTGACTTTGACACCCGTCCGAGCACAGCTAACTGTGAGGGTCTAAACCTAAAGCTCAGAGTGAGCGGTACCCTGGTCAGCGTCTTAACCAGAATGGGCGGCTGTAATAAAATACTAGCAGGAGGAGAAAACAGTGACGTGTTGTGCTAGGCTTGCAATCCACCACCGGCGGACTCCCAAAATGTTGACGACCACCGCAAACGAATTAAGGACCATGATTTGAGGATATGCACCTGTAATGTCAAAACACAGTAAAGACCAGGTGCCTCCATCCAACTGGCGGAAGTCCTTGAAGAATACAAAGCTGACATAACAGATTTTTAGGAAACCCGGTAGACGCATGAAGACGTTAGACATCTACTATAGTGTCCATGCGAACAAGCACAAGTTTGGATGTGGATTTGTGGTTGGCAGGAGACTACGACACCTAGTCTCTATGTTCAACCCTGTGTGTGAAATTATAGCCACCAAAAGAGTAAAAACAAATTTTTTCCGCATAACACATCGAGTGTTCTAGACGTACGTGTAATCAGGGATGTGAATATTCACCCGTATCACGTATGTCGTAGTCGACTTCCGACAACTTTCGATGGGTTTTTTTTATTTGAATTAGTAATTATTAACAGAAATGTTGTGTTGAGAATTTTTCATCATCTGATAAAAAAGAAGAACATGATACGCGAAAGGGCAGTCGTATTTCAGTCTCACAAACGACATCAGCGATGCCATATTTTAAAAACGACAAAGATTCGACGTGACTTCGACGTACATAATACGGTTGATAGTCTCCGATCATTACCTTAAGGTACGTACAAGCCAAAGCCTGGCGAAAAACGTAAGTAACCAGGCACAACGAAAGCTGAACATCGGTAAACTGCGGACCACAGAGGTAGCGGGCGCCTATTCCAACCACCTAACTCAACTGCTACGGAATGCTCCAACCCCTGATAATATTACATCTCTGTGGCATAGAACGACTGCATAGAACGGACTGCGTACATGGGTACTCAAAGCCATCTCAAGATGATACCTGGTACAATGATGAATGTCGCAATGAGACGAGAGAGGCGGATGCTGCATACAGGGCGAAACTGCAGCCAATGGCAACGCGAGCTGATCGTGAACGGCACAGGGAGAAGAGACGAGAGACGGAAAAAGAAGGAGCTGACGAATAGAAAAGATAAGTGCACTAAGCAGAGGGGAAGCCCGAAAATTCTAACGCAAGAATGCGTGGAACAGGGTTGCCCTCCTGCAAGGACAGCGATGACCAGCTAGTGACGGATCCGGATAACGTTCTAAAGATATGGAGAGAACATTTCAGCAATAAACTGGATACGGACACCACTCCAAAAGACCCCGCACCAATCCATGACGATAGTAACTGTCCACCTCCGAGCCAAAACGAGATATCGCAATATCCCGCCGTAAAAAATAACAAAGCGGCTGGAGCCAATGGTCTGCCTGCTGAATTGTTTAATGCAGGCGGGGAGTAGCTGATTAGGAGCATACATCAGCTCATGGAGAACATCTGGCTAGAGGAGAGCATGGCGAGGAATAAGTCTATTACCATTTGCGTACAATGTCCTTTCGGGCATATTGTGTGAACGCCTAAGGCCAATTGGAGAAAAACTCATTGGACCTTACGGGTTTAGATCTGGTAAATCTAAGACGGATCAAATATTCACTTTAGAGGAATTAAACATGAAAAGCAGATCGACACCTACCACTTTTTTGTCGACTACAAAGCTGCCTTCGTCCCTCCGATAAGGATTAGCCCATATGAATCCCTAGTCTATATTTGGTATACAAGCTCCTTTCGAGCATACTGTAGGAACGACTAAAGCGAATTGTAGAAAAACTAATTGGGCCAGAGCGGTTTTAGACCTGGTAAATCACCTTACGACAAATCTTGTAAAAAAAAACTCAGATCGCCATTTACCACCTCTTTGTCAACTACAAAGCTGCCTTCGACTATCCGATTAGCAATAGGCTATATGGGGACATGGCTGCGTTTGATATTCCTGCAAAATTAATTCGACTTTGTAGATGTACCTTGGAAAACACCAAATCCTCTATTAAGATTAGTAAGGATCACTCAGAATTATTCAACACAGAAAGAGGTCTCAGGCAGGGCGATAGCTTGTCCTGTACACTATTTAATATAGTTATAGAGAAGGTGATGAGAACGGCTGGTGTCAACATGTCTGGCACCATATTTCACAAGAGCCATATGCAGTGATGCCAGAAGTAGGGAAAAATCCCTACTTGTAGGGATTTTTGCCAAAAAAATCTTGTGTGGGGAGAAACGGACAGATTTTTTATATTCACATGAAATGTAGGGATTTTTTATAATTTGCTTGTAAAGCATGCAAACCGAGCTATATTCAAAGAAAACTATACATATTTTAATAGAATATTACATATACAATTTAATATTTATACATAAGCGACTACAGAGAATTTAAATTTGCATCCAGCCAAGATAAATTAAAATGATCAGAATTAATATTAGCCGACATACAAAATAGGTGTAACAAGCTTATTTGCTTTTTTTAAAAATATGTATTAAATTACTTCAACACTTTAAATGATCTTTTCCAATCAAAAACCATTGGTACATGCCACAGTGGGGAAAAAAAAGTTTTTTTGGACATTTGAAATTTTAGGCCGCAATTCTTGAGCGATTTTCAAAATTCTTTTTTTGTATTATTGGAAACAAAATTGTGCACAGAATGTACGATTTTTTTTATTCTGATTTCTGATTTCTAATTCTAATTTTTGACTTAAATGTCAAATATTTTTTGGACTACGTGTCCTAAAAATTACGAACTGACCTCAATTAATAAGAACATATGTTACAAATTAAACTCAGTGATAAAATAAGACAACAATTTTTTTTTGGCTCAACTGCAAGGAGATATGTACAGGCATTATTTTCACACTTTAACTCGGTGTCCTGCTCATAATAATTGTTCGATTAGAACAAACCCTAACATATTGCCTGGAAAAGTTTTTTCCCCACTGTGCATGCTTTCCATTCTGAATCTACATAAATATTTTTAAAGATGGGGAAAAACTTTATAAAAAAATCGGAGTTTAAGTTTAATTGCGCTGTAAGATCACCTCATATTACTTTGCCAATGGAAAATATATACGTCGGTACTGAATTTGAAGAGCTGTTAAAAACCTTTCCTCCGTCAGAGGCCTACCAGGTAAAATCCGATTGCCTCAAGTTCTATATAACCGCAACGTCGGCTTCGATTAAAAAATGACTCGATTTTAAAGGAAATGGAATTTTTAAACCCTGTATCAGCCATTGGCGGAGGCGATAACAGTATTTTCCAATTTAAGTTTTTGTGCCAAAAATTTTCCATTAATATTGACCATCTTACACAGGAGTGGTTAAGGATGAAATATAACTTTTCTGAAGATGAGCAAATATCGTTGTCTAAGTTGGGTGTGGAAAAGTATATGATAATTTATTATTTCCAAAACATTCCAAACTAATAAAAATTCTACTAAGTATGCCGCACGCCAATGCAGATGCTGAAAGGATTTTTATACCATCACCCTTAGGGATGAGGGTATATATCATTTGATACGACCCAAAAGTGTAACACATAGAAGGAGTGACTTTAGACCCTAGGTTTCTTTGAACCAAATTCGATTCATGACTTTTTAAGTCGTTTGAGCCATGTCCGTCTGTCTGTCTGTCTGTCTGGTGGCTGTCCGGCTGGTTCGCACGATAACTTTCGAAAGACGCAACCAAATGTTTTGAAATTTTGCACGAGTTATTATTTTCCCAAAACTACTTACGGTATTGCAAATGGGCTACATAGCCCCGCCCCTTCTGGTACCTCCCAAACAAATACATCATTCCGCCCACTTTAGAAATCGAGTAATAATATCAATACACCCAACGGGATCGTCCCCAAATTCTGTATTTAGTAAAGCTATAACAGGATAAAGTTTTGGAAAAAAATTTGAAAGCCTAGCCACGCCCCTTCTGGTACCTCCCATACAAATCTACCTTTCCGCCCACTATATGGATGGAGAAATAATATCAATAAATTAAACGTGATCGTACCCAAATTCTATTTTTAGTAAAGCTATAACAGGATAAAGTTTTGGAGAAAAAAATTGGAAGTCTATTCACGCCCCATCTGGTACCTCCCATACACATCTGGTACCGCCCACTTTAGAAATCGATTAATATTATTAAAAGACCTAACGCGATCGTGCCCAAATTCTGTATTTGGTAAAGTTTAAGCAGGATAAAGTTTTGGAGAAAAAATCTGGAAGTCTAGACACGCCCCTTCTGGTACCTCCCATACAAATGTACCACTCCGCCCACTTTAGAAATAACTTAACTTAACTTAATTTCCCTTTGCACCCCATGAATGTGGTATGGGATAGCTTTCTCGCGTTGTTGTGAATTAACGCGCTTTCTATTTTTAGATTCACAACTAACGGCACCTACCTGTTTATCGACGAATGCGAACGTCACTGCTTTGAGAAGCTCTTACTAGACACGACGATTGAATCGACGCTTAATACTGCGAAGTTGCTGTCACCAACATTCGAGGGGAGCCGACAATGAAAGAAAATTTAATTATTTTTTTTTCTTTTTTTTAAGATGACTGGAGCCAGGTTTGAACCTGCGATCTCCCGCATGGTAGTCGCGTGTTCTAACCACTATGCCACGGCCGGTCCCACTTTAGAAATAGGGTAATAATATCAATACACTCGACACGATCGTGCCCAAATTCTGTATTTTGTTATGTTATAACAGGACAAAGTTTTGGAGAAAAAATTGGAAGGATGTACTAATAATATCAGTACACCCAAGGCAATCGTGCCTAAATTCTGTAATTAGTAAAGCTATAACAGGATAAAGTAATGGAGAATACATCTGAAAGCCTAACCACACCCCTTCTCGTACCTCCCATACAAATGTACCAGTCCGCCCACGTTAGAAATCGAGTGATAATATCAATATAATAGAAAATTATTTGTTTTACTGAGGGTAAGGGTAAATGTAAGTTGGGTTGCCCGACTGAAACTTTCTAACTGGTTTTAATTACAAATCGGTTAATTTCAATAACTCAAGACTTAAACAATATCTTATATTGGGTGATGGTATTTATCAGTCAGTTCAACTGACTGAAATTTCTGTACTGGTTTCAATTGCGACTGATGTTAGAACTAAGAAAAGGAATAAAATAAGCTAAAAGGTGCTTAGTTCAATTTGTTAAGTTAATAAAATATAATTATTTATAGAGATTTTCATCAAATTTTAAACATTTGTAGTGTAGGGAAAAATGTAGGGGAAATAAATAGTTGTCGTAGGGAAAAAAGGGATTTTTTGAAATAAACGTAGGGAATTTTCCAAAAATCCTCTGGCCGAAATCTGCTGGATGTTATTGCAGTTTTCTTATCACTAGAAAAGGAGTCAGCAAAAATTGGGTTTAGCGATCAATGAAGACAAAACAAAAATAATAATTTTGACGAACAAAGAGTCTTCTCGATGGGGACGCACTATCAACGTTGAAAATTATTGTTTGAGGTAGTATGGTAGATGAGTTTACCTACTTCGGATCTGCCGTCAAGAAGAAAAATAATGTCAGCCAAGAAATCAAGCGGAGCACTTTGACAGCACTTTAGTAACACCATCTTATTTCAGGATGCTAAGAAACAGCTATACCAGGTGTTAATTTTACCCATTCTGTTGTATGCTGCCGAATCGTAGGTGCTTACAACAACAGACATACAATACCAGGAAGTATTTGAGAGAAAAGTACTCCAAAAAATATATGGACCTATATGTGTCGACGGCGAGTTTCGCCATTGAATGAACCATACGCTGTATGAGCTTTATCACGATATCGACAGCTAAAAGAGTCTGAATGCAACGACCATGATAGCTGGGACATGTTCCCAGAATAGATGTAAATGCTCCAGCGAGAAAGGTGTTTGAAGGCGAACCTGAAGGACGCCGCAGAGCAGGGAGACCCAAACTCCGTTGGAAGGACCAAGTGGTAGGCGACGTGCCACCAGCTGGTAGGACTAACTGAAGAACGCACGCAGAAGATCGAAGCGTGTGGAATTCTTTAATACATCAGGCCTCTAATTTATGAACGAATTTCGTAAGTTGAAGTGGACCGGTTGAGTAAGTGAATAAGTACTAACTGGATTACATATGGGCTACATGGCCACGCCCCTTCTTGTACCTTCGATATAAATGCAAACTTTATAAATCGAGTAATAGTATCAATACACCCAACGCGATCGTTACGGGATGAAGATTTTAAAAAACTGAAAGCCTAGCCACACCCCTTCTTATACCGCCCATACAAATGTACTATTCCGCCCACTTTATAAATCGAGTGATAATCTCAATACAACCAACGCGATCGTGCCCTCATTAGTTTTTATTAAAAAACAATTACATAATACAATTTTAATTATTTTCATTTTTTTTCAGGTGTTAAACAATTTCGCATTTGAATTGTGAGTACCAAATTTTTTATTATATAATATTACGCAATGATAATTTATACACATTTTTTTTTTGATTTTTGATCGCCCCGTAATATGTTGGTCAAATTTTGTAATGTAAAGTTTAAATAACTCGGTTAGTTAAATATTTTTATGAATAAATCTAATTGTAGCAAATATAAAAGTTGTTATTAATAACTAAATGTTCAAGATCCACATTATGTTGGAAGAGAGATAGCAAAGCCGACATTCCTAAGGAATTCAAGCCTGAAATAATATACAAATTTTATGATAGGGTGCTGATCTTTTTTTATTTTTTAATAACAATCTATCCAGCAAAAGTAATCATTTGTCTGTCTAGCGCTTGCTAAGAGTGATGTTTGAAAACCATCATCCTGGTCTGTGTATGTATAAGTCCTTCGCCCCCTAAGCCTCTAATTGATCCAAGTCTGACTTGTTTAGGTTTATGTCCTTGCTGTACAATAGCAACATTATCAATATTGTCTAGATGGCGCTTAATTTTCAATTCGGAAAATATTATTGATAGAAATATGAAGAAATATCTATACAACAACTGCAGAAAGTAAATTTGTTGATCCCATAACAAAATTAAACACATTTTTTTTATATTTTTATAATTTTTTATTTTGTATAAATATTTGCTTATTCTAAATACTCATAAATAAATAAAAACAATCACAATTATTTACTTCATAAAGCTTTCAAAAATTTGGCTTCTTGTTAAATTTTCTTTAGAAACAGAAAATTTACAGAAACCCTTGGAGGAAGACATTTGGTGGGGGGGATGCAACATAAAACTCCAACTTCAAGCCAGTTAAGAAGTTGGTAATGTTTTTTCTCTACCCGCTAAGTTAATATATTCATTTCTTAAGATTTATTCTTAAGATAGATATAAGATATATATATGTAACACTCTAGTTTACACATGAGTCCAACGATCTTGTACACACGCCAATTGGTTATCTGTCGAGCAGCAGAGAGGTTCAACTAAATCATTATCGGCTGGAATGTCATTGGTAGCGCTCCAGAAGAAAGTACCATGATCGGTGCGGGTAAAATGAACCGGTATCGAGGCAGAGATGTCACCAAAATCAAAGTCTTCAATTTCACAGGACACTTTGGTGGAGTGGCTTTCATTGAAATCACTTAGATAGGACACCAAAGAGGCACAGTCATATTCAATAGTACTGTTGCTGTTTATGCTGCAGTCCAATGTTTCTTCCAGAGGTTGTTTGGAGTCGTTTTGCTTCGGACTCTTCAAGGATGTAAGATGAGTTAATTTTTTCGTCTTCACATATCGTACAAGTTGTTTCAACAGTTTCTTAATGCTATAGGAAACTTTCTTGTTGGCAACGGCAGCAGCAGCAGAAGATACTTCCATGGTAGTAAATTCTGGTTTCTTAGGAGTTTCTACGAACATTTTGTTTGATATTGTAGTATAGCGGTATGGCAAGGATATGCTTAGAGTTCTTTACTGTTTGACTAATCAAATGCGAATGATGTCTTATCCTGTTGCTGCTATTGCTTTTATAGCAATTCCTGTCGCATAGAAATGCTGTTGGGTTTGTTTACAGGTATTAAGAAAACTACCAGCTCAAAGGACGAAATCTGTGTCTGTCCAGGTGACCTTTCTTCTACATGTCTAGCTAGTGAGCGTGAGAACGTGGGAAGCAACAGCAATTTTTGGTGAAAAATTTTAAATGTAGGTTAAAACAATAGCATCCTTGTCGTGCTAGCATATTGTTAGTGTTCGATCAAGGATGTGTATCCTTTTGAGATGTATAGAATAGTGTTTAACTGCTGTTCAAATTCTATTGACAGTAATCAGTGGCTATTGGTTTCAGGAAAGTTGTTTCCCACTGTATTTCTTATTGAAGCTGCTGGAAAGGTAAAGAAGAAGGCACGTGCGTGGGAATGTTGTTCATACTCGTATCCTTGTGGCTGCTGCAGTGTTATTGTTAGACAGCATTGTCTGTGGCCATTCAAAAGGTTAACGCAGTGGGATATGGCAATTATGTTATCTGGTTAATGTTTGTTGAAGGAAAAATATATAGGTCACATTGCTACTGGTACGAAAACACATTCAGTAGATTATCCTTAAAAACTAAATTTTCAAAAATAAAAATGTTTACAAAACTTCATTTCAAAGTCAATAGATAGTATCTGACATAATCCTACAAGGTTTTAATATTTATTATTAACCATGTAAAAATGTTAGATTCTCACATCTAAATTTTGCTAGAAAATAATGTTTTTTTTTCCTTTTTTATGTTCCCTTCATATTTATTTTTGATTGTGTCCACTTGATGTTATGATTTGGTTCAGCTTAAGGAAATACACCACCAGTTGATATCTTGATGATCTTGTTGATTTTATTTTCTACACAATATTTCGTTTCTCTTATTCAGAATTTCTCAAATATTATTTTCTATAATAGAATTCCTAAATACAGGTGATTCATTTTGAAGTTTGTTTTTTACATTTAAATAAAGTACTCAATATAGAATTAAATATGAAAATCTATAGTATGATCCATTATAATAATCTCTGACATTTATTTTTTAGAAATAACTTTTTTTAATATTGGCCTCGGCTACTTCGTAGCTGTTCTATTCGAAAGCCACAAATTTCGAGCACTCTTATTTTTAGTAAATTCGGCGGAAAGTAGTAACTTTTATTTAGAAACACGTTTTGAACCGATTTAGTAATGTCTGGCCGTCTTCCCACATAGTTTTGCAAATACCTATAGAAACATATCGTCGGTATCCTGCAAAAAGGTCTAAAGACAAAAATGTAAGGACGAAAATAACTGGGGGTAGGTCATACATTTTATCACTCTAGGGTCGACTCCGTGGCAGTTATGGTGCTTCTTGTGGACTCTTTCCCTTTTTCCCTTTGACCACGACGCACAGCCATTTGCAAAAGCATTTTTGGCTCATGTGTTTTTATTCCCAACCACACACAATTATGGGTTGAGCCGTATTGAAATGGAAAATAAGTGCACTCGTACCAACCCTTTTTCATATTAAAGTTTGAAATCTTTAAATCTTCCCCACAATCAAAAAAAATCAGCAAAATTTTACAAAAAAAAGTAATCCTTTGTTAAACTTTTTCCTATTGAAGGACATTAGTCATTGTTGATGTCCTCGAGACTTTTCCATAAAGTTTTCTATATATATATATGACTTCATTTTATGACTTTTACTATTTTGATATTTAAAGAACCTTGCCCCTTTTTAATATCCTTGAATTTTTTTCCTTAGTTCCTATTATCATAGCTGCCAAAAAAAAAATTTGAATGTAAAAGTAGAAAATCGGCAAAATTTTAAATCTTTCCCTAAAAACCAAGGAGCTCGACTGTGATTTTAGACTCATGGTTTCTTGGGCAGATTTTCTCAGAATTTACCACAGATAACCAACCAAGTAACTGCTTTTGTGAAATTTGTCATATATATGAAATTAATTTTCTTTGCTAATTCAAGGACCTCGATTTGTTCCACATTTTCTAATTATCATTAGGTTTACAAAAATACAAAATATAGGTGAAGAAAATTGCCAACATTTCACAAAAAACTTTAAAATTTGGTCTTCCTTTAAAGGATTATCCTTTTTCCTTTTTAGAGGACCTTTGACATATGCCATGTTCTCGAAACATTTCTCATAACATTTTTGTGAACATAACATAACATCAGTATTTTATTCGGCGGAGACTACTTTTTTTTGGGTTATTTAAAAATTTTTTTTGCCCATTTGTTGTCCTTCAAAATTTTTACATAATTTCAGGTCGAGGGTAATATATGTAAATATATAAGTGTGACCCTAACCAAACTATTACGAATTTTTTTATATAATTAATATATAAGACTTTAACATTTGTGATATTAAAAGGACCTTGTCACTTTTGAACAACCTTAACATTTTTTTTCCAACAGTTCCGGTTATCATTGCTTCTAAAAAATTTGGATGTAAAAGTATAAAATCATCAAAAATTTTACAAAAAAAAAAATTTAAATTGTATCCTTTGTTTGGCGAACTTTTTCCTATGCAAGGACCTTAGGCAGTTTTGATGTCCTCGAGACTTTTCCATAACATTTTCTTAAATTTACAAACAATATTTTAATAAAGCCATTTCTATAAGGTCAAGTCATTATGATAAGGATATATTTTATTATTCCGAAGTCCTTGGTTCCTTTTCAATTTTTAGATAGTTTCAGATTATCATCGAGGGTAATATATTTAATATAAATGTCTGAAGTTCCCCAAAATAGTAATGTTTTTTTTTAATTTTGTATTTATATGATTAATACTTTTTTGCAGTCTTAATGACTTCGACCTTTTTCAATGTCCTTAAAAAAAATTTTCCCAAAATATGAGATTAATCTTTTATTAAAAAAATTCAAAAATATAAAAGTAAAAAATAAGCAAATTTTACGAAAAAAAGTATAATTTATCCTTTTTTTGCTGAACTTTTTTCTATCCAAGGACCTTAGTCCTTCAATATCTGTACACATAATATATGTTGAGGGTAACATATGTAAATATATGAGTGTGACCCTACCCAAACTATTACGATTTTTTATATATATTTAATTTATATGACTTTTACTATTTTGATATTAAAAGGACCTTGATAGTTTTTAATATCCCTGAAATTTTTATTTCGCAAGTTCCTATTTTCTTCGTTTCTATTAATCTTGAATGCAAAAGTAGAAAATCGGCAAAATTTTAGAAAAAAAAATTTAAATATTTTCGTTGGTGAACTTTTTCCTATCAAAGGAAGTCCTATCTGAAGTCCTCGAGACTTTTCCATAACTTTTTTTTAATATTTACAAAAAATATTTTAATAACTCATTTATATGCTGATAAGGACCTATTCTGTTACTCCATGTCCTTGGCTCCTTTCCATATCCTTCAAAATGTTTACATAGCTTTAGATTATAATTTAGGGTAATGTCTGTGAAGATAGATGTGAAACACTAACCAAATAATATCGAATTTTTTATGTTTTTCATTTATATGACTTTTTGTTTTTTTGATTTTTAAAGGACCTAGTCACATTTTTATATCCTTGACATTTTTTTCCCATAAGTTTCTGTTATCACTGCTTCTAAAGATTTTGAATGTAAAAGTAGAAAATAGGCAATATTTTACAAAAAAAAATTTAAAAAAAAATTTCTTTGGTGAGCTTTTTTCTATACAAGGACCTTAGTCACTTTTAATGTCCTCGAGACTTTTCCATAACTTTATCTAAACATTTACAAAAAAATATTTTAATATGAGATTTATACGATGAAGAAAGCCTTTCTTTGTTATTTCGAGGTCCTTGGCCCCTTTCCATGTTCTTCAAAATGTTTACATAGCTTTAGATTGTCATTGAGGGTAATGTATGTAAATATATAAGTGTGACCCACCCTACCCAAACTATTACGATTTTTTTTAATATATTTAATTTATATGACTCACTTTTTGATATTAAAAGGATCTTGACCCTTTTTAATATCCTTGAAATTTTTTGTCGAAAGTTTCTATTCTATTATTAATGCTTCTAAAAAATTTTGAATGTAAAAGTAGAAAATCGGCAAAATTTTACAAAAAAAAAATTAACCTTTGTTTGGTAAACTTTTTCCTGCCCAAGGACCTTAGTCATTTTTGATGTCCTCGAGACTTTTCCATAACTTTTTCTTAATATTTACAAAAAATATTTTAATAAGTCATGTATACGAGAAGAGAACTTTTGTTTGTTATATCGAGGTCCTTGGCCCCTTTCCATGTCCTTTGAAATTTGTACATAATTTCAGATCATCACCGGGGGTAATATATGTTAATATATAAGTGTGACCCTACCCAAACTATTACGATTTTTTTATATATTTAATATATACGACTTTTATTATTTTAATATTTAAAGGACCTTGTCACATTTTTATATCCTTTAGATTTTTTTTCATAAGTTCTTGTTATCATTGCTTCTAAAAAACTTGAATGTAAAAGCAGAAAATCGGCAAAATTTTACAAAAAAAACTAAGATATATCCTTTGTTTGGTGAACTTTATCCTATCCAAGGACCTTAGTAATTTTTGATGTCCTGGAGACTTTTTCATAACGTTTTCTTAATATTTACAAAAAATATTTTAATACGATGAAGATAACCTTTTTTTTGTTATTTCGAGGTCCTTGGTCCCTTTCCATGTCCTTCAAAATGTTTACGTAGCCAATGCCATAACCCATTCCAATACCCAAATCCCTATAAAAAAAAAAAATAAAGCAAAACAGTTTGTATTTTGTTGATTATAATTGCATTATGTTTTCTTAAAATATTTTTTAAAATATATCACAGATATTTGTTAAAGCTTTTTGTTGCAGAAGACAGCGTTGTATAGGTATCACATGAATCCCAGAGTTACATGAATATTATGCTGCTGCTACTGAAGTTTTCTTCACAATTTAAGCTTGAGCTCAACGATCTTGTCTGCAGGACATTTGATTGTAACTAAAGCAATGCAGAGGTTGAACCAAATCGTTGTCAGCTGGGATGTCCTGGCTGCCATTCCAGAAGAAAGTGCCTTGTTCGGTGCGAACAAAATGAACAGGAACGTAAGTGTCGACAGTGGCGGTGATGTCTCTCACACATGTTGCTTTGCCGGATAATTGTTCATTGATGTCATTTTCATGAGATTCCAAAGAAGAGCAATCATCTTTAACGCAAGCATTGCGGTTATTCTCTAAGGATTCAAGAGATGCCAATGACTCATTATGGAAATTTTGTTGATCTGCCAATTTTTTTGATTTATGTTGCCTGAAAAGTCGTTTCAACAGCTTCTTGATGCTATACGAGACTTTCTTATTGGATGTTGCCATTTCGTTCGATTGTTGTTGAGAGATTTCTATGCACATTTTGTATTTCAAATTTGTGGCAATTATTTGGAGTTCTTCTTTACTCAACGAGTATTCGTAAGAGAATAATGCCTTAGCATTGTTATCCTTCGGCTTTTATACTCACCATTGGAAGCACCAAGCCACTGACAAGTAGTTGGAAAAAATAACAGCTCACAGGACCAAAGCAGTGTCTGGTCGGTCTTAAGTGTATAAGTGGTTTTTATGAGTAATGAGTCTGGTCTGGTTTTAAGGCGTCTGTCCTTTTTTTTTTTGAGTTACTTTTCTAGGCGTGGGAAGACATTTGTAGAAATATAGTGAATGAAAATAAATTCAAGTGAAAGGAAATTCTTTTGAATATCCTTCATATCAGTAAAATATTAGAAGAGGTTCCCTATTAGTGCACAAGGAGCACAAGGATGTGTCTGTGCATGATAAGTGAATGAATGCATTTCTGATGTAGCACTAATTTCTTTAACAATTAACATGAACAAATACTGGTGAGTTTTTCCGATGGAATTTTGATATTGAATAGAAATGTAGTAAAAAAGGACACGTGAGCTCCTTGCTTCATTGATAAGCCACGTACTGTCACGATCTTAACATACGCTTGAGTCTTAGGAAGAATTGTAAGATAATGCGTTAAGGGCAAACAAGTCCATGAAGCAGTGTTACATCAAAGCGTGCTGGAATGAGAACATGATGTATAACATCGTGTAGTTTTAGTAATTTAGTGATTTCACTTTGATTTTCATCACCTTCTTCGTAGAAGATGATGCGTTACATTTTAGTACAGCTAGTATGATGTAAAAGTCAAACATATTTTTTTCTCCCTGTAGTAAATTGCTAAATCTGCAGGGTCACCTCCGTCATACTGTCTAAGGTCCTTTAAAAAGGACATAATAACAATTTTAACTGAATTTAAATGTTTTCGCTGTTTATTTTAAAATTTTATTCGGAAAAATTGGCAAAACGTTTTTCGCCATAATAATCTTAAATTATGAAAAAAAAATTTAAGGACATAAGGTCCTTTAAATGACAATAATGTCTAGTTTGCCTTTAAAAGAAAAAATTTAGATTTTTGTTTTCTACATTTAAGTATTCTTTATAATCATAACTTGTAGCAAAATTTCAAGGTTATTTTAAAATGCAGAGGTCCTAAAAATAGTAAGAAGGTATTACAGTCATATTATAAATGAAAAATTTAAAAAATCGTTATAATAGTTTAGGCAATGCTAACTGTTACATGTCTCAAGGACATCAAAAATGACTAAGGTCCTTGGATAGGTTTGGATTTTTTGTAAAATTTTTCCGATTTTCTACTTTTACATTCAAGTTTTTTAGAAATGTAGTAGTTTACTATATCTGTTTATTATGCTGCAGGATCACCTCAGCCCTTCTGACTTAGGTCCTTTAAACAGAAGACAGTCTAACGAAAATTTAAGCTTTTTATATTTTTAAATTTCATTCAAAATATTTGGCAAAAATTTTCACACCATAATAATCATAAATTTTGCAAAAATTTTGAAGGACATCAGAAATAGCTCAGGTCCTTGAAATAGCAATAATGTCCAGTTTGCCTTAAAAGGGAAGAATTTGAAGTTTTCTCTTCTACATTTAAGTAGTTTTTATAACTGTAGCTTGGGCAACGCAAACTTTTACATTTTAATATGTTATGTTAGAAAAAGGTACGGAAGTCTCGAGGACATCAAAAATAACTAAAGTCCTTGGATAGGTTTGGATGTTTTGTAAAATTATGCCGATTTTCTACTTTTACATTTTTTTTAGAAATGTAGTAGTTTACTAAATCTGTTTATTTTGCTGCAGGGCCACCTACGTCATACTAACTAAGGTCCTTTAAAAAGGACAAAATCTAATGAAAATTTAAACTTTTTCTATTATTATTACTATTATATTTATCTATAACTCGAAAAATTTGGAAATATATTTAACGCCATAATTGGGAAAAATATTGAAGGACATCAGAAATAGCTGAAGTCCCTAAATGACAATAATGTCCAGTTTGCATTAAAACGGAACAATTTTGGGTTTTCTCTTTTACATTTAAGTATTCTTTATAACCGCAATAATAATCTAACTTATGGAAAAAATTTCAAGTATGTTAAAATTGGCCGAGATCCTTAAAATAGCAAAAAAATATTATAGTCATATTAGAAATGGCAAATTTAAATAATTGTGATAATAATTTGGGTAACGCAAACTTTTACATTTAAGTATTTTATGTTAGAAAAAGTTATAGAAAAATCTCGAGGACATCAACAACGATAAGGTCCTTGGGTAGTTTTGGATTTTTTGAAAAATTTTGCCGATTTTCTACTTTTACATTCAAGTTTTTAAGAAGCAATGACAACAGGAACTTATGGAATAAAAATTTCAAGGATATAAAAATGTGACAAACTCGTTTGAAAATCAAATAATGTAGTCATATAAATGAAAAATATAAAAAAATCGTAATAGTTTGGGTAGGGTCACACTTATATATTTACATATATTACCCTCGATGATGATCTGAAATTTTGAAAAGTCTCGATGACACCAAAAATGACTAATGTCCTTGGATAGAAAAAAGTTCACTAAACATTTTCTACTTTTTACATTCAAGTTTTTTAGAAGCAAGGAAAAAAAATGCCAAGGATATAAAAATCAGGCAAGGTCCTTTAAAAATCAAAAAACTAAAAGTCATTTAAATTAAATATATAAAATTTTTTTTAATAGTTTGGGAAGATAATGTCAAGGACATAAAAATGTGACAAGGTCCTTTAAATATCAAACAAGTAAAATTCATATAAATAAAATATGTAATAAAAAACACATAATAGTTTGATTGGGGTCACACCTATACATTTACATATATTACCCCCGATAATGATCTGAAATTATGTAAAAATTTCAAAGGACATGGAAACGGGCTAAGGACCTCAAAATAACAAAATAAAGTTCTCTTTATCGTATAAATAACTCATTAACATATTTTTTGTAAATGTTTAGAAAAAGTTGTGGAAAAGTATCGAGAACATCAAAAATGACTAAGGTCCCGGGATAGGAAAAAGTTTACCAATCAAAGGATCAATTTAAAATTTTTTTTTTGTAAAATTTTGCTGATTTTGTACTTTTACATTCAGGATCTTTAGAAGCAATAATAACAGGAACTTATCGAAAAAAAATGTCAAGAATATACAAATGTGACAAGGTCCTTTAAATATCAAAAAGTATAAGTCATATAAATTAAATATATATAACAAATCGCGATGATTATCTGAAATTATGCGAAAATTTCGAAGGACATGGAAATGGGCCAAGGAACTCGAAGTAACTACAAGGTTCTCTTCATCGTATAAATTTCTTATTAAAATATTTTTTGTACATTTAAAAAAAAAGTTGTAGGAAATGTTTCGAAATCGTCAAATATGACTAAGGTCTTGGGATACTAAATAAAGAAATTGGTTTTTAATTTTTTTGTAAAATTTTGTCGATTTTCTACTTCTACATTTAAAAAAAAAAAATTCAAAGATATTAAAATTAGAAAAAGTTATAGAAAAGTCTCGAGATCATCAGAAAAACACTTGGATAGTTTTGTAAAATTTTGCTGATTTTCTACTTTTACATTCAAGTTTTTTAGAAGCAAGGAAAAAATGCCAAGGATATAAAAATCAGGCAAGGTCCTTTAAAAATCAAAAAACTAAAAGTCATTTAAATTAAATATATAAAATTTTTTTTAATAGTTTGGGTAGGGTCACTCTTAAATATTTACATATATTACGCTCGACGATGATCTGAAATTATGTAAAAATTTTGAAGGACAACAAATGGGCCAAAAAACATTTTTGAAATAACCCAAAAAAGTACTCTGATTTATTGTTGTAAATGTTCAAAAAAAATTTTATGTAATATGTTTCGAGAATATCGATAATGACTTTAGTCCTTTAAAAAGGAATAAGGTTAATCCTTTAAAGAAAGATAATTTTTTTAATTTTTTTGTGATATATTGCTAATTTTCTTCATCTATATGTTTATATAATCCTAATGATGATCAGAAACTGTGGACAACATTTCAAAAAGTAATAGTCAGTAAGAGTTTGGAAAAGGACTAAGAATCTTGAAACAAATAAAAAATCCTTTACATCGTACAAATGAATTGTCTCAATATTTTTTGTAAATATTTAGAGAAAGTTATTGAAAAGTCTCGAGGATATGAAAAATGGCTAAGGGATCTTTTAAATAGAAAATATTCAAGTCCATCAAACAAAGAATATATGTCGAAAATTTGGTTGTATAACATTGATAGGTATCTACATTTCAAGAATTATGGAACAACAAAATTTTTGGTGCATTACTATATGGTGAGAAGTACTTTTTGGTACTATAGAAGTACTTATTTCTACAATTAACGTATTTTCTGTCCAATAACAACAGAACTTTGTGATACGATGAAAGTTCTATTATGTGCTACATAAGTACTCCTGGTACAATATTAGTTCTACATGGTACAACAGAAACACATTTTGGTACAATGAAAGTACTTTTTGCTAGTATCTAAGTACTGTTTAATGGAATTAATGTACTTTTTTGGTACAATAAAAGTTTGCTCTCAAACATTGAAAGTATTAAAATTTTTGACATAAAGACGTAAACTACACAGTACAACACATGATTTTAGGACTCAATTCTGAGAATTGTACGTGAAAGTAGATCCAAAAATTAGAACTTATGCATCATTCATTTTATCAAGTAGGCTGCATTAATAATTTAATGGCCATCACGTTCCCATCAGTCTTATAAAGGCAACACTAGCTGCACTTATCACAAAATAAGGTCAGAAACTGAGCTCATCTCCTTAAACCTATAGGTTAATGATAAATTTAACAAAAAAAAAATCGTAGCCAACTTGACAAAACTAATGATGCAGAAGTTCTTATTTTAGGGTCTATTTTCACGTGCTATTCTCAGAATTTCATCCTGAATCAATGAGCTGAAAAATGTTGTATTGTGATAAACGTAGTACAAATAATTGCATTTGGTGCGACACATGACCTGCTTGGAGTTTTTTACATGTACACATTACGAAGTGCTTTAACATCATTTCATATAAATTAGCTTATACTTTATTGGTGATTCTTTAAGAATGACTAATTATTTTTTATCTTTAACAAATGATGAAATAGAACATTTTATTTTATTTTATTTTATTTTATTCAACATTAATAACCGATTAGAAAATAAATGAAAATCATAAATTTATGTTTGAAGTAAAATTATTATATATATTTTTTCTAAATTTGTATAATTTGTCTTACATATTAAAATATAAAATTATCACAGTTTGTTTTAAATTAAAGCATTTAAGCTTTACTATGTGGAAGACACAAGGATGAAGATGAATCACATGATTGCTGGAACTTCTTGTTGAACTTTAACCTTGCTATTTTACATACAAGACATTTGATGGCACATGAAACAGTTTATCGGTTCCAGACACATTAGTATGCGGCATTGCTGGTAGTAGTCCAAAAGAACGTGCCATGTTCGGTGCGTATAAAGTGTACAGGAACGATGGTGGATACTGGAGCACTGTTTACGTTTTCATATGTTTCCATATCAGTACTTTCATATTGACTGCTGCTGAAATTGAGACTACTCTCCAAGTAGTCCAGGGAATCCAAAAATTGAACTTTCTTTTCCAATTTTGGCTTATAAGACAATTTCGTCGATTTGTGTTGTTTGAATAGATGTTTAAACATTTTCTTCATGCTGTATGAGACTTTTTTGAACGAAGAAGTGCTGCTGGATGTGGTGATGTCCATTGTGTTAAAATGTTGCTGAGAAATTTCGGCTTTTGTTATGATGAAAATTTGCGAGAATATCGTTTGAGTTCTTTGCAGAACGATGTGTGGTAAGGGAATGATGTCTTAGCCTTGTACTGCTGTGGGATTTATACTCTATGTGAGAAGAGTACTGTGAGCAGGTATTTAGAAAAATACCAGCTCATAGGCAGTGCAGTGAGTGCTATGGTTGTAGTTGTGTCAGTTTTTTTGTTTGTCCTTTTTGTCATGGGTTCTTTTCTAGGCGTGGGAACGATCGTTAGAAAACAGTGTATGTGATTTTAATTGTTTAAAAGGAAAATTTAAACAAAGCGTCCTATTATCAGTAGGATCTTCGACGTGGAGTATATTATATGAGTAGCTGCCAGAAATGCGCACGTGCATGATATGAAAAAGGTCCTGTTTGTTGTCCTTAAGTAACCGAAATGGTCAGACTAAAGTAATAAGTGATTTGGAAAAATGTTCCCACAGTATTGATAAGAAAAGGAAGTAAATCTGCTGAATTGTTGGTATGTAGTATAATCTTTCCAAGAAGTCATATTAAGTATTGAATGGGAGAGAGTATGAATAAAGTTTATAGTGTATTTCAGTGTATCTTTGAATGAAACTAAAACTAAAACTAAAACTAAAACTAAAACTAAAACTAAAACTAAAACTAAAACTAAAACTAAAACTAAAACTAAAACTAAAACTAAAACTAAAACTAAAACTAAAACTAAAACTAAAACTAAAACTAAAACTAAAACTAAAACTAAAACTAAAACTAAAACTAAAACTAAAACTAAAACTAAAACTAAAACTAAAACTAAAACTAAAACTAAAACTAAAACTAAAACTAAAACTAAAACTAAAACTAAAACTAAAACTAAAACTAAAACTAAAACTAAAACTAAAACTAAAACTAAAACTAAAACTAAAACTAAAACTAAAACTAAAACTAAAACTAAAACTAAAACTAAAACTAAAACTAAAACTAAAACTAAAACTAAAACTAAAACTAAAACTAAAACTAAAACTAAAACTAAAACTAAAACTAAAACTAAAACTAAAACTAAAACTAAAACTAAAACTAAAACTAAAACTAAAACTAAAACTAAAACTAAAACTAAAACTAAAACTAAAACTAAAACTAAAACTAAAACTAAAACTAAAACTAAAACTAAAACTAAAACTAAAACTAAAACTAAAACTAAAACTAAAACTAAAACTAAAACTAAAACTAAAACTAAAACTAAAACTAAAACTAAAACTAAAACTAAAACTAAAACTAAAACTAAAACTAAAACTAAAACTAAAACTAAAACTAAAACTAAAACTAAAACTAAAACTAAAACTAAAACTAAAACTAAAACTAAAACTAAAACTAAAACTAAAACTAAAACTAAAACTAAAACTAAAACTAAAACTAAAACTAAAACTAAAACTAAAACTAAAACTAAAACTAAAACTAAAACTAAAACTAAAACTAAAACTAAAACTAAAACTAAAACTAAAACTAAAACTAAAACTAAAACTAAAACTAAAACTAAAACTAAAACTAAAACTAAAACTAAAACTAAAACTAAAACTAAAACTAAAACTAAAACTAAAACTAAAACTAAAACTAAAACTAAAACTAAAACTAAAACTAAAACTAAAACTAAAACTAAAACTAAAACTAAAACTAAAACTAAAACTAAAACTAAAACTAAAACTAAAACTAAAACTAAAACTAAAACTAAAACTAAAACTAAAACTAAAACTAAAACTAAAACTAAAACTAAAACTAAAACTAAAACTAAAACTAAAACTAAAACTAAAACTAAAACTAAAACTAAAACTAAAACTAAAACTAAAACTAAAACTAAAACTAAAACTAAAACTAAAACTAAAACTAAAACTAAAACTAAAACTAAAACTAAAACTAAAACTAAAACTAAAACTAAAACTAAAACTAAAACTAAAACTAAAACTAAAACTAAAACTAAAACTAAAACTAAAACTAAAACTAAAACTAAAACTAAAACTAAAACTAAAACTAAAACTAAAACTAAAACTAAAACTAAAACTAAAACTAAAACTAAAACTAAAACTAAAACTAAAACTAAAACTAAAACTAAAACTAAAACTAAAACTAAAACTAAAACTAAAACTAAAACTAAAACTAAAACTAAAACTAAAACTAAAACTAAAACTAAAACTAAAACTAAAACTAAAACTAAAACTAAAACTAAAACTAAAACTAAAACTAAAACTAAAACTAAAACTAAAACTAAAACTAAAACTAAAACTAAAACTAAAACTAAAACTAAAACTAAAACTAAAACTAAAACTAAAACTAAAACTAAAACTAAAACTAAAACTAAAACTAAAACTAAAACTAAAACTAAAACTAAAACTAAAACTAAAACTAAAACTAAAACTAAAACTAAAACTAAAACTAAAACTAAAACTAAAACTAAAACTAAAACTAAAACTAAAACTAAAACTAAAACTAAAACTAAAACTAAAACTAAAACTAAAACTAAAACTAAAACTAAAACTAAAACTAAAACTAAAACTAAAACTAAAACTAAAACTAAAACTAAAACTAAAACTAAAACTAAAACTAAAACTAAAACTAAAACTAAAACTAAAACTAAAACTAAAACTAAAACTAAAACTAAAACTAAAACTAAAACTAAAACTAAAACTAAAACTAAAACTAAAACTAAAACTAAAACTAAAACTAAAACTAAAACTAAAACTAAAACTAAAACTAAAACTAAAACTAAAACTAAGACTAAGACTAAAATTTTTGTCGGTTTTCCAAGAAACTAATTAATAATAACTATTCTTTACAATTTCCATAACAACTAACAATTGTAATGGCTCGATCGTCGTCGTGAGGTGGAAACACAACTCCAATTAAGAATTAATCAG
Organism: Muscina levida; assembly: GCA_964034835.1. NCBI lineage: Eukaryota > Metazoa > Arthropoda > Insecta > Diptera > Muscidae > Muscina > Muscina levida. The sequence goes on along the minus strand of OZ035880.1, from coordinate 11,533,749 downwards.
CCCTATTCTGCGTTTCGATTACGCACGGATTTTCTCCGTTTTGGCAACTTTGGTATTCTGCGTTCCGTTCCGTTTTTCTTTCGATTGTAGCTATTCTACATTACGAACGTAGTTACGTTTTTGTAAGTTGTAATTTAGCTGGCGGAGTTTGCGTAAAAAAATACAAAATATAAAAAAGTATTTAGAAAAATGTAAGTATCAAATAGATAAATGTTTTTTATTTCTTTTTACTTATTTCTGATGTTTATTTCGTTTATTACAGGTCAAAAACAACAACGCCCGCGCAATACGAAAAGCTGCTAACTTTCATGGCCAAAAATTAGGTTTGGACGGACTGGAAATGCTATATCAAGCGGAAGCTCTCCCACAACAGACAGGAGAGAATGAGCACCGGAGGAGGCGAACGTCGTTTGCAGCGCATTACTCCCCTTGAAGAAAGGGTTATCCAGTTGACGGGACTGTGCATACTGATCCGCGTTGTCATCCTCTTCCAACAAAAACGCCGCTGCTATCAATTCCATTTCTCTAAAAAAAAAAAACAAAATTTAATTGTTCAGCTGCAATCTTGCAAACTTTATGCTTTAGGTTTTTGCTTTGTTTGCCGTTTACTTACCAATTTTTACACAATTGCTTATATGTTTTGTTTCGTTTTTTGCCGTTCCACTGACAAAACAGCTTATTGTGAATACACACTTGCTTCCTCATTTTCTTTCGATTCAGTTTTTTGCTGGAATACCAATTTACGATCCGTGCGTAGCGGAATGCGGAGGCGTAATCGAAACGCAGAATAGCCCTGAATTACTCAATCAACAAGGTCACATAGTGGCCTACATACATCAAGCGAACACAGGGGGATGAGGATGAAGCAGTCACAGTCACACTTTTCTCATAGGGAATTGATATATACATTTTCTTCAATTCAACAAGTTGAATGAATAAATGAAGGTAAAAGAAAATGGATATATCATCCCCCTATGAGAAAAGTATATAGACTACTTCATCATTCCCCCCATGCTGTAGTTATTCTAAGGCAAATGTGAGATCCTCCCCTGTTTTTCCTTGATGTATGTAGGCCACTGTGTGACCTTGTTAATTAAGAAATTTGTTCTTAATTTGAGTTGTGTTTACACTTAACGATGACGAGCGTGCCATAACAATTGTTGATCGATAGAGAAATTCTAAGGAACTGTTATCATAAATTAGATCCTTGGAAAATCGACCTCAATAAGATTCTTCGGAATGTTTTTGTCAAAACTAAAATCCTTCAACGCCGACTACAAAGAAAACATCTTAAAGATACCAAAGAAATCAATTTAGATACAGCAATCTAACTTAGTATTGGTATTACAACCAATACCACTTGTTGATCCTATACTTTAACTACAGTAGCGATGGATGATTAGAGTATTGTGAAAAAAAATGCTTCAAAGACACACTTTAATATAGCATATTCTTCTTCAGATACACTAAGTTACAATACATACTTCATTCATACTCCCTCCCAATCAATACTTAATATGACTCCGTAGATAGATCTTGCCATTGTCTACTACATACCAACAATTCAGGAGATTTACTTTCTTTTCCTATCCATACTGTGGGAATATTTTTTTTTAAATGATACTTTTACCATTTCGTTTACTTAAGGACAACAAACAGGACCTTTTTTTACAACATGCACGTGCACATTTTAGACTATCTTTCAAGTAATTACCTTTTACTACAATTTATGTCCCGATAACAAAATGCTTTGTCTTATATTCTTTTCTAACAAAATCTACAAAATCACATACACTGTTCTAACGATCGTTCCCACGCCTAGAAAAGAACCCAAAAAGAAAAACAAACAAAAGAACGGACACACATCTACAACCATAGCCCTTACTGCACTGCCTATGAGCTGGTATTTTTCCATATACCTGCTCAGCAAACTCTTCTCACATAGAGTATAAATCCCATAGCATTACAAGGCAAAGACATCATTCTCTTACCACACATCGTTCAGCAAAGAACTCAAAAGTTATTCTACCGTACGAGTATTTGTATCATAATGAAAGCAGAAATTTCTCAGCAACATTTTAATAAAATGGACATCACCACATCCAGCAGCACTTCTTCCTTCAAAAAAGTCTCATACAGCATGAAGAAAATGTTTAAACATCTATTCAAACAACACAAATCGTCGAAATTGTCTTATCCGACAAAAATGGAAAAGAAAGTTCAATTTTTAGATAACCTCGACTACTTGGAGAGTAGCCTCAATGCTAGCAGTCAATATGATTGTACTGCTATGGAACCATATGAAAAAGTTAACAGTGCACCAGTAGCCACCATTGTACCTGTACACTTTATACGCACCGAACATGGCACCTTCTTTTGGACCACTACCAGCAGTGCCGCATATTGATATGACTGAGAACCGTTTAACTGCTTCATCTGCCATCAAATGTCGTGCATGTAAACTAGCAACGCTTAAGCTTTCATATAAGCTACAACGAGAAGTTCCACTTAGCATGTGATTCATCTTCATCCTTGTGTCTTCCACATAGTAAAGCTCAAATGCTTAATTTTGAAACAAACTGTGATACTTTTATTTGTAATTATTTAAGACAAATTATACAAATTTAAAAAGAAAAATATATAATAATTTTACTTCAAACTTAAATTTATGATTTTCATTTATTTTGTAATCAGTTATTGCGTTTGAATTTTAAAGAGAGCTCGGGATATCAGAAGGCATAAAATGTTCTACCCAAAAGGTAGAAAAATATAAGTCGTTCTTAGAGAATCACCATTGAAGTACAAGCAGATTAGTAGAAAATGATGATAAAGCACTTCCGAATATATATTTGAAGTACCAAATGCATTGATTTGTACTAAGTATATCACAGTACAACATTTTACAGCTCATTGATTTGGGACTCAATTCTGAGATTTGCCCATGAAAGTAGGCCCAAAAATGAGAACTTCTGCATCGGTCGTTTTGTCATGTTGGCTGCAATAATAATTTAATGGTCACTTTTGCTAAAAGTGAATTTTTATATTTTAAAAATGCAAAAATGCCCATTTTTTACCTTTAACCTCTAGGTTTAAAGACATAAGCTCAGTTTATGAACTTATTTGGAATAAGAGCAATAAGTGTAGCCTTTATAAGACTGATGAAAACGTGATGACCATTAAATTATTAATGCAGCCAACTTGACAAAATGAATGATGCAGAAGTTCTTATTTTTGGGGCTACTTTCACGGGCAATTCTCAGAATTGAGTCCCACAATCATGTGTTTTACTGTGTATTTTACATCTTTATGTCAAAAATTGTAATACTGTCAATGTTTTAGTACATCCTTTTATTGTATCTAAAAATACATTCATTACATCACACAGTACTTAGATAATACTTAAATGTGCTGTCATTGTATCAAAAAGTATTTTTGTAACACCATTAAGTAGTTATGTTGTACCAAGGGGACTTATGTACAACAGAAAAGTGCTTTCATAGTATCACAAAGTTCTGTTGTTATTGGACAGAAAATACGTTAATTTTAACACATTTGCTTCTATTGTATCAAAGAGATTTTTTTATTGTGCCAAAAAATTATGTTATTGTAACACCAAGTAGTTTTATTGTAAGGAAAATTAATTTTTGTATCTCAAAAAATTCTTTTATTGCACAACCAAGTATTTTTTTGTATCAAAAAGTCCTTTTACTGCTTTAAATAGTAATTGCGTTGTATTAAAATATATTTTTATTTTCCAAACAAAAACTTTTAATGTACCCACAAGAACAAATAAAAATAGTAAAGTGCAAAAATTATTGTATAGTCGTATTTTTATTGTACCAAAAGTTACATTTTTTGTACCAAATCACACTTTTGTTATGCCAAAAAGTATTTTTATTGTTTAAAAAAGTACTTTTAGAGTACCAGTAAGTACTTCCATAGTACCAAAAAGTACTTTTATTGTACCAAAAAAATACTTTATTATACAAAAATTTATTTTAAATGTACCACAAGTACTTTTCTATTTTAAAAAAACTTTTATTTACTTTTATTGTACCAATAAGTACCTTTAGTGTACAAAAAGTAATTTACATGTATCAAAAAATACTTTTATTAAAAGTACTTTTCTTTTCCACAAAAAAGCTTGTATTGTACCAAAAAGTACTTTTATTTGTACTAAAAAGTATTTTTCTTGTACCAAAAGTACTTTATTAGTACCAAAAAGTACTTTGCTTGTATTAAGAGATATTTTTATTGTACGAAAAAGTACTTTTATTGTAACAATTATTTTCATTGAAAACTACTTTTCTTGTACCAAAAAGTATTTATTTTGGTACCAAAAACTACTTTTATTGTAACAACAATTAATTTTATTGTACCAAAAAGTACTTTCCTTGTTTTAAAAACTACTTTTACTGTACCTAAAAATATTTTTTTGTACCGAATCGTACTTTTACTGTACCTAAAAGGAATTTTATTGTACCGAAAAGTACTTTCTTGTATCAAAAAATACTTTTATTGAACCAAAAACTACTTTTATTGTACCGAAAAGTACTTTTATTGTACCAAGAAGGACTTTTATTGTACCAAAAGTGTTTTATTAAAAAGTACTTTTCTTGTATCAGAAATATTTTTGTAGTACCAAAAAGTTCTTTTATTATATCATAAAATAATTTTATTGTACCAAAAACTACTTTTATTGTACCAAAAAGTACTTTTTTTGTATAAAAAAATACTTTTATCAAAAAATAATTTTACTGTACCAAAAGCAATTTTTATTAAAAAGTACTTTTCTTGTATCAAAAAATAATTTTATTGTACCACAAAATATGCTTTTGTTATACCAATAAGAACTTTAGTACTGTTTTGTGTACCTAAAACTACTTTTATTGTAATAAAAATAATAACATAGTGTACCAAAAATACATTTATTGTACAGACAAAATACATTATTGAACCACAAAGTAATTTTGTTGTACCAAATCGTACTTTGTTAAACCAAAACGTTGCTTCATGTCCAAAAAAGTACTGTTGTTACACCATATGGTACTTGAACTGTCCTATATAGAACTTTTATTACTCTAAATAGTACTTTTATAGTACCAGAAAGTACTTTTATTGTACCAGATAGTACGTTCTGTTGTCCCAAAAATTGCTTCTCTTGTCCAAAAAGTACTTTAATTGTTCTAAAATGTACATCTGTTGTACAAAAAAGTACTTCTATAGTACTAAAGTTTAGCAATATGTACTTTTCTAGTACCAAAAAGTAATTTTACTGTCCAAATGTACATATCGTTATCGTGTGCATATCGCTTGCACATACGGCTTTTAGAATTTTGTTAATAAAATTGTCGTTTTTAGTCGTATTACTGTAAAACTTAGCAGGTACATATACTTTGATGCGGTGCATAGTATTCAATCAAAAAGTCGACTTTGAATTTTTGGTAACTTACACCTTTTTTGATTTCATATGACGATGTGTTGTAACAATAAGTACTTTTATTATACCTAAAAGTATTTTTATTGTACCAAAATGTAGTTTCGATGTATCGAAAAATTATATTATTGTTCCACAAAGTACTCGTACTTTTGTTGTACTAAAAAGTACTTTCGTTGTACCAAAAAGTACATTTGTTAAACCAAAAAGTACTTTTATTGTACCACAAAGTACTTTTGTTATACCAAAAAGTATTTTTATTGTTTCACAAATTCCTTTTTTATACCAAAAAGTACTTTAATTGTATCTCCAAGAATGATATAATAAAAAGTAGACGTATTGTACCAAAATGTACTTTTGTTGTACCAACAAATACATTTAATTTACCAAAAAGTATATTTTAAATAACTTGACTGTGCTTGTATTAAAGTCTGAGTTACCAAAAAGTGATTTTATTGTACAAGAAATTACTTATATAGTCCAAAAAGTACTAAGAAATACTTTTATGGTACTAAGAGGTTCATTTATTTAAGAAGTAATATACTTCATCTACTTAATCTAACTTTGCAAATTTTACAATTGAAAAATATCTGTTGATTATTTGTAATAATATTACACTAAGGTTTTAGTTAAACCTAAGGAACAAACAAAATTAAACCAGTAAAATTCTTACGATGACTTGACATGAAGTCGCTCATGTACAGAGCAATGATCTTAACCCATTTTAGGCTGTCTGAAATATGTTCAATAACAAAGAACCATATAGAGTGTAGAATATAACCCCCACCCCATCCCCAATAATAAATCTTTAAAAAGTTTCTTTTCAATTTGTATATTCATTTTCTTGTTTTGTATAAATAATGTTTTTTTTTTCTTAAAAAATAAATTATTAAAAATATCACAGATGTGGTTTGCAAATAAAGCTTATTGTGGAAGACAATTGGAGAATGATGGATCACAGTGTTGCGGGTTATACTTGATGCTGCATTGATGTCATCTTAAGCTTGAGCCCAACGATCTTGCAGTTGCATTGCAGTCCAGAAGTAGGTACCATGTTCGGTGCGCACAAAGTGTACTGGCACAGTGATGGCGGCGTCGGCGGCGGAGCTTTCATTCATATCGTTTTCATATGATTCCATAGAAGTGGAGCAATCATCTTCAATACTGGCATTGCGGCTGTTCTCCAAGGATTCCATTGATTCCAAAGATTCATTGCTGTCATTGTCAAACTGTTCAAGATGAGCCAATTTTTCAGATTTGTGTTGTTTGAAGAGTTGTTTCAACAGCTTCTTCATGCTGTGAGAGATTTTCTTGTTGGATGAGGTATTGGACACGTCCATTTTGTTATATTGTTGTTGAGAGATTTCTACGCACATTTTGTTTAAAATGTTATGTTTGAGGTGTGTATTGATGTAGTAATCGTCAGAGAATGATGTTGTATCCTTGTTATCCTGCGACTTTTATACTCGTCGTGAGAAGTGAAAGTTGAGCAGGTTTTTCTAAAAATACCAACACTCAGTTGTAACTAGAAGAGAGTCCTTTGCAAGTCTTTGTAAGTACCAGCTCTCAGTTGTAATTAGAAGAGAGTCCTTTGCAGGTATTTGTAAAAATACCAGCGCACAGACTCTCAACGCAGGGTTTATTGTAACCATGTCTGTCTTTGAACCTTTTCCTGCAGTTGTTTTCCGATCGTGGGAACGAGTGAAGAAAAATTTTTAATTTTTTTTTTTTTAATTGAAAGAAAAGCAATAACCTTATCGTCGGCAATAAGGATTATGTTTGTGTAGGAGCAACAATAAGCATGTGCATCAGGAAAAAGGTTGCAATGCACATCAAATTTCATATAATTTTCATTTCAAATTTGGAGTTAGTTCCCACGGAATTTTTGTGTTAAGGAATGAGTTACAAATTATACAAGAGATGGTTTTCTAGCTTTGTGGGGATGCCACGCGCTGTTATGCTCAGGGCTGAGTCGGTACAAAGGAATTTTTGTTAGGCTTACTTAATCAATGTGTTCGTAGCGCTTCATAAGTATGAGCGCAGGTCATATTAAAGTGTGCCTTAAGGGAAACTACCACAGCTAAGTTAAACAGTCGTTGAAGTAATGTAAAACTATTTACAAAATTGTTGAAAAGTAACTGGTAAGGGGCTGTTGGTACTAGGAAGCAACATGTTAGAACGTTAAGTATTTTATTAACTAATACTGATCTGATGGCCAAAGGATCCAGTATTTCCTTTTTATCTATAAAGACTATTCGTAGGTTCAGTATTACATGTGGAATTCTGTCGATATCTGTATACAAATAACTATTTTGGCCTTTAGTGTTTCACACACTGATATTTGAATATATTTCTATTAACATTTACTTTTACACAAGAAATGAGTAAAATGCAGGGTCTTCAGACGTAAGACAACTAAATTTTACTATTGACCAATGCTAAAATGATCATATTTTTACTTGCTGGTGTATACTATCATATAAGAGGCAATATACTAAAGATACATAAGTGTGATTCATTAAGAGGTTCGTTTTTTCGTTATCATTTTAATAAATTTATGCATGAATAGGATTAAGCTGTTATCTTATTTCGATTCAGTATTGTTTGACATTTCGTTATGGAATTACAGTCGGTGTCTTTCAATAAGAAAATGTCAAACAATACTGAATTAAAGTAAGATAACAGCTTTATACTATTCCTGCATAATCTTGCAAAAAACAATATCGAAAAAAATAACCTCTTAATGAATCACTCTTACGTATCCTTTATATTATAAAAATTATCATTGAATTATTATGAAGTTTTCTATAAAACATTATTCGTCAACATCTCACATCATATAATAAGCAAAATCTACCATCTAAGCTCACTATTGCCAATACCATTCCCCAGATGTGAGTGTAAGAGTAAGTTATTGGATGTACCCTACCGAAAAGCCCACATCTAGGGCTTATGGGATGGTGGGATCATCGGTCCGTAATCTTTAAAAATTATCTGAATAGAAGATAACCGCCTAAAGTCAACGTTATCACATCATAATAAAGTAAAGTACAAGATTTGCGAAAATCCAGCAAAAGAGTTGAATGACATTGTAAACAGTCTTACTGTGAAGGAGTTCAAATGTTTAGCGGCTGGTAGTAGAACCCATGCTATGATCGCAATGAGGATCGTGGCTATGACCTTCTAATCATCTTGGCGGTAACACAAACCACGGGAAGATCGTGCAAGCCACGCGTCAGTTTTATAACCCAGCCACACATAGTACAAAATATCGTGGGAAACAACTAAAATTTACAAAATTTCTTATAATCATTATTAATAAAATTTGATCTATGGCACATCCTCTTTATGCCCGTCACATCCTGGCTACAACAACTAACAATATTCGTAATACAATAAACTGATATTGTGTTGTTTTTTCTAAATCAACAGAAAATGAAAATGCATTTTTTCTAGACAATTTTCAACATTCGTTCCCACGATCAGAACTATTAACAGAAGGCCAACAAAACCTTAAAAGACAGACATTACATACAACAAAACACTGCTTTACAGCCTACTAGCTGGTATTTTTCAACCTACCTGCACAGGATTTTTCTTCTCATGTCTGGTATAAAAGCCGCCGTATTACAAGGATACGACATCATTCTCTTACGATTACTTCAACAGTACACAACTCAAACATAACATTTTAAACAAAATGTGCGTAGAAATCTCTCAACAACAATTCAACAAAATGGACGTGTCCAATACCTCATCTAACAAGAAAATCTCATACAGCGTGAATAAGCTGTTGAAACAACTCTTCAAACAACACAAATCTGAAAAATTGGCTCATCTAGAACAGTTTGACAATGATAGCAATGAATCTTTGGAATCGATGGAATCCTTGGAGAACAGCCGCAATGCCAGCATTGAAGATGATTGCTCCTCCTCTATGGAATCATATGAAAACGATATGAATGAAAGCGCCGCCGCTGCCATCACTGTGCCAGTACACTTTGTGCGCACCGAACATGGTACCTACTTCTGGACTGCAATGCAACTGCAAGATCGTTGGGCTCAAGCTTAAGATGACATTAATGAAGCATCAAGTATTACCCGCATCACTGTGATATATCATCCTCCATGTGTCTTCCCCAACAACAACAACAAGCTTTAATTGCAAACCACAACTGTGATATTTTTACAACTTATTTTTAAGAAAAAAAAAAAAAAAAAAATTTTTATACAAAACAAGAAAATGAATATACAATATGCAATTTTAAATGAAAGTTTTTAAAGATTTATTATTGAGAATGGGGTGGGAGAGGGTTAATATTCTACATTCTAGATGGTTTTTTATTATTAATCAAATTATAGACAGCTTAAAATGGGTTAATTTCTTTCCACTATACATGAAAGACTCCAAGTCAAGTCATCGTAAGATTGTTACTTGTTAAATGTTCGTTCATCTCATGGATTTAACTAAAAACTTAGTGTAATATTATTACATAATAATCAACAGACATTTTTCAATTGTAAAATTTGCGAATTTTCAAAAATAATGTTGAAAAACTGCTTTGAACTGCGGCAGTACAATGTACCCGTCAAACAAAAGGATAGACTACAGTACTTCTTAAATAAATGCACCTCTTTGTACCATCAAAGTATTTCTTAGAACAATGAAAGTACTTTTTAATACTATATAAGAAATTTCTTGTACAACAAAAGCACTTATTGGTACAACAGACGTTGTTATTACTAGTACAATAAAATTATTTAAATAAAATAATTTTTGGTACATCACAAGTATTCGTTGGTAGAACTAAAGTACTTCATGGTACAATACGAGTACTTTTTGCTACATCAAAATTACCTTTATCTATTGGTATCTATTGGTACATTAAAAGTACTTTTTTGTACTCTAAAAGTACTTTTTGGTACAAGAGAAATGATTTTCGGTACATAAAAAGTACTTTTTGTGCAATGAAATCAATATTTGGTACAGAGAAAGTACTTTTCGTTACAATGAAAGTTCTTTTGACGACAATAAATTGACTTTTTGGTACTAGAAAAGTACATTTTGCTTAGTTTTGGTACAACTTTGGTACTTTATGGTACTATAAAAGTACTTTTATGTACATCAAAATGTATTTTAGAACAATGAAGGTAAATATTACAACAATGACAGTAATTTTTGTTCAAAAGAAGCACTTTTTGGAACTACAGAAGATACTATTTGGTACAATAAAAGTACTTTTTGATTTAACAAAAATGCTTTTTGATGTAATAAAAATACCTTGTGAGGCAATTAAGGTACTATTTGGTACATTAAAAGCACTTTTTGGTACTGAAAAAGTACTTTTTGGTGCAAGAAATACGCTATTTGGTACAACAAAAGTACTTTTTGGGCAATAAAATCAATATTTGGTACAACAAAAGTACTTTTTAGTACTATCAAAGTACTTTTTGATACAATAAAATAATTATATGGTACAAGAAAAGTAGTAATTGGTACAACAAAACTACCATTTGGTATACTAAAAATTCCAATTGGTATAATAAAAGTACTTTTAAGAATAATAAAAGTACAATTTGGTATAATAAAAGTACTTTTCCGGCAATAAAAACACTATATCGTACAAAAAAAGTAAAGTACTATAAAATTATTATTTTGTACAACAAAAATTCTTTCTGGTACAATACGAGGACTTTTTGTGACATAAATATTACGTTTACATGCACTACATGTTCTGGAAGATACAATAAAAATACTTTTGGGTATAACAAAAGTACTTTGTGGTACAATAAAAGTACTTTTTAGGTCAACAAAATACTTATTGTTACAAATAAAGTTCTATTTAGGGCAATAAAAGTATTTTTCGATACTACAAAAGTACATATTGCTAACCTTTAATGCTATAAAAGTACTTTACGGTGATATAAAATTAAATTTTTGTACATGAAAAGTATGTTTTAGATCAATAAAAGTACTTTTTGTTGAAAATAGGCACTCTTTGGTCCTACAGAAGTACGTAGTGGTACTTTAAAATTTTTTTTGATTCAAAAAACTGCTTTGTGGAACAATAAAATTACTTTGTAAGACCATAAAAGTACCATTTAGTACAAGAAAAGTACTATTTGATACAAGAAAATTACCATTTGGTACAATAAAAATACCAATAAATCAATTCAGTGTTTCATAATTATTCTTATAAATTTTACAATTGAAAATGTCTCTTGATTATTTTGTAATAATATTACACTACGTGTTTATTTAAATCAACTAGACGAACGAACATTTAACCAGTAAAATTCTTACGATGACTTGACATGGAGTCGCTCATGTACAGTGGAATAAACTTAACCCATTTTGAGCTGTCTAAAATTGTATTTAATAACAAAGATCCATCTAGAATTAAGAATATAACCCCCCACCCCAACCCAATTATATATCTTTAAAAATATCTTTCATTTCAACTTGTATATTATATATTAATTTTCTTGTTTTGTATAAAAATTGTGTTTTTTTTCTTTAAATATTAGTTGTAAAAAATATCACAGTTGTGGTTTGCAAATAAAGCTTGTTATGGAAGACAATTGGAGGATGGTTATCACAGTGTTGCGGGTTATATTTGATGCTCTATTGATGTCATCTTAAGCTTGAGCCCAACGATCTTGCAGTTGCATTGCAGTCCAGAAGTAGGTACCATGTTCGGTGCGCACAAAGTGTACTGGCACAGTGATAGCAGCGGCGGCGGCGGCACTTTCATTCATATCGTTTTCATATGATTCCATAGAAGAGAAGCAATCATTTTCAATGCTGGCATTGCGGCTGTTCTCCAAGGATTCCATTGAGTCCAAAGATTCATTGCTTTCGTTATCAAACTGTTCTAGATGAGCCAATTTTTCAGATTTGTGTTGTTTGAAGAGTTGTTTCAACAGCTTCTTCACGCTGTATGAGATTTTCTTGTTAGATGAGGTATTGGACACGTCCATTTTGTTGAATTGTTGTTGAGAGATTTCTACGCACATTTTGTTTAAAATGTTATGTTTGAGTTGTGTACTGTTGTAGTAATCGTGAGAAAATGATGTGGAATCATTGTTATTCTGCGGCTTTTATACTCGACGTGAGAAGTGAGAGTTGATAAGGTTTTTGTACAAATACAAACTCTCAGTTGTAACTAGAAGAGAGAGGGAGTCCTTTGATTTCATATCCTAGTTAACCTTATGCAGGTATTTGTAAAAATACCAGCACTCCGTTGTAACTAGAAGAGAGACCTTTGCAGGTCTTTTGTAAAAATACCAGCACAAAGGATCAACACAGTGTTTGTTGTATGATCTTCTGTGTGCCTGTCTTCTTGTCCTATTCCTGCAGTTGTTTTTCGATCGTGGGAACGAGTGAAGAAAAATATTTGTGAAAATAGTTTCAATTGGAATAGAAAACAATAACGTTATCCTGTAGCATAAGGATTTTGTTGGTGTAGAAGCAACAATAAACATGTGCATGATGAAAAAAGGTTGTGATGCTTCTTAAATATCTGATTATTTTCTGTTTTGTGATTAAGTTGGTTCCCACGGAATTTTGTATTATGGCATGGGGTACATATTACTCTTGGGGACGTGTGGCTTTGCCAGTTGATCACGCGCTGTCACACTCTTGGCAGAGGTCATAATAAGGACTTGTGGCTGGTTGTAATGATTGCGAGTTTTTTTTTCCTGAAAAAGGTTTTTGTAATATGTGGGATTGCCAAGAAGTGTGATTAAAGTGATCACACCACAACAACAATGTTGAGAAGTTGGATAACATGAGTTGGGTTCAAAATCTTATTCATATGATATAAATGGACGACACGGCCAGCACTGTGCCAGTACCTTCTTCTAGAACGTGCCAAAAGTTGTTGGAGCTTCCAATTGGTTCTTAAGACAACAAGGTATAGGTAAATTTAATGAAATCGATTATTGAACGTATAAGACGCAACATCAAGGGAGGAGGTCCATAAAAGTTTGATCACAAATTCTGTTTTTTTTTTTAATATAATGGTAAAGTTTTGACCACTTTATGTCCCAGTAGGAAGTGTTTGCAAGACATCCTCAAGGACAGGTGCATGACCATAGTAAATCGTTGATTAAACGTAAGGGGCCGTCCATACAAATAAATCTACGACGAAATTTTATACAAGTGTCCGCTTTGTCATTCACGACCTGATCAGCGACAATGTTGGACAAATTGTCGTTGATGCCTTTATAAGCGACATGTCGCCCACACAATTATGCACGAGCTGATGACCGACAATATCGGCCAAATTGTCGTTACCAGTGCTTCATAAGTTAAAATCACAAATTGGAGTAGTTTTGTTGAAAACGTACGATACAAGAAACATTGGGCACTGTTGTTTTTAATATACTGCAAATTTTTTACGTCCCCTTTCCTTTCTTCTATTTTATGTCGTTATTGTCCCGTAATATTGCATTTTTTTGTCCTCATTATCAGAGCGACACATTTTTTTGTCTTTAGATTTTGTTGATTGTGTCGTGCATCAAGACAACATTTGTATTTTGTCCGTCAGCTTGTCGTCAACTGAGTGTTTCGACGACAAGTACATCAATTTTTCACAATTTGTCTTGAGGACAGCGTTGACGACAAAGTTGTGTATGACTTCCTACTGGATTATCCTCAACATAGTATGTGACCGACCGTGGCATAGTGGTTAGAACACGCGACTACCATGCGGGAGATCGCAGGTTCAAACCTGGCTCCAGTCATCTTAAAAGAAAAAATAAATAAAATTTTCTTTCATTGTCGGCTCCCCTCGAATGTTGTTTGACAGCAACTTCGCAGTATTAAGCGTCGATTCAATCGTCGTGTCTAGTAAGAGCTTCTCAAAACAGTGACGTTCGCATTCGTCGATAAATAAGTAGGTGCCGTTAGTTGTGAATCTAAAAATAGAAAGCGTGTTAATTCACAACAACGCGAGAAGCTATCACATACCTCATTCATGGGGTGCAAAGGGAAATTAAGTTTTTTTTTTAGTATGTGACCGAAAACTTTGGATTGCTGTTAGAGTGTTTCTAATACGGCATATTTTAACTTTTATAATTTGTAGAGGGTGATTCATTTAAGACTTTGTTTTTTAATTATAAATAAAATATTTAAAATATAATTGCTGGTCTGAATATTTTCTATGATCGGAAAGAGATTTCTGTGGCATTTACTTTTTAAAAAGAATTTCATTCAAATATTGACCACGACCACTTCGCAATGCACAGGGATGTCTTCATACATTTGTATGCAAAAGTTATAAGGAGTTCACGTAGATTATTCCTGAGAAAAAGGTATTTGTTGATAAAGAACTGAATGTTGTTTTTAATGTTATTTAAGAGGCTGAATCCAAATCTGTACTTGGTTGTTTTTTCTTTCAGCGTATTTTAAATTGTATAATTTGTAAAGGGTGATTCATTTAAAACTTCGTTTTTTGATTATAATTGAAATAATAAAAGTTTAATAGCATATCTAAATCTTTTCTATGATCGAAAATAGCTCTCCTTGACATTTACTTTTAAAAGAAGTTTTCATTCAAATATTGACCACGACGTAGATCGTTGTGAATTATACATGGGAACAAGTTATTTGTTGATAAATAAGTAAATATTTTTTTTAAGGTTGTTTGGGACGCTGAATCCATATCTGCACTTGGTTTTTTTTCTATCAGTTGACTTTTTGCTATATACTGTTATGTCAAAAATGAGGGCATTCCCACAACATATCGTCGATATACTGCGTAATCTGACCAACTCCATTTTTTGTGTTTCTGAGATATTGATGATTTAAAGTTTATGGCCGCTTGTGTTTTTGTACAATAACTACAAAACTACTTCAAATAGAAATGAGATTTTTTATCAGGGCAAACAGCCTAACAGCCTAAAACGTGACAAATTCCTCTATTCGATACTAACTTACTTCAAATCAATATTGATCTATTATGGCATGTAATTTGACAAAACGAATAATGCAGAACTTCTTCTTTTTGAGGCTACTTTCACGTACAGTTCTCAGAATTGAATCCCATATCAATGAGCTGAAAAATTTTGTACTGTGTTAATTTCCCTTTACACCCAATGAATAGGGTGTTTTGAATCATCACAATCCTATTTTTAGATTCACAACTACTTGTTTATCGACGAATACGAACATCACTGTTTGAGAAGTTTTTTACTAGACGTGCCAATTGACTCGACACCTATACTGCCAAGTTGCTGTCGACAATATCGAGGGGGCCGGCGATGAAAGCAAAATGTAGATGACTGGAGGCAGGAGTCAAACCAGAGATCTCCCGCATGGTAGTCGCGTGTTCTAGCCATCATGCCACGACCCAAAATCAGCTCATTCAATTTTTAGCACAAGACATAACATAGGCGCATACTATATTAATACAATTGTTTACACTAACTCATATTTTTGAATCAACGGCGATGCTCAACATTGTTGATGAGGTGTGATCACTTAAATCACACTTCATGGCAATCACATATACTACACACAAACCTTTTGGAAAAAAAATCTTGCTATCATTACCACCAGCCACAAGTCCTTACTATGACCTCAGCCAAGATTGTGACAGCGCGTGATCAACTGGCAAAGCCACACGTCCCCATGAGTAATTTGTAACCCATGCCATAACACAAAATTCCGTGGGAACCAAAACTAAAACTCAAAACTGAAATTAATCTGATATTTAAGGAGCATCACAACCTTTTTTTCATCATGCACATGCTCATTCTTGCTCCTACACTAAAGAAATCCTAGGGCTACAGGATAACGTTATTGTTTTCCATTCCAATTGAAACAAATTTTAGTGAAAATAAAATTTTCTACTTTCGTTCCCACGATCGGAAAACAACTGCAGGAATAGGATAAGAATACAGACACACAGAAGATCATACAACAAACACGGCGTTGATCCTTTGTAATGGTATTTAACAAAGACCTGCAAAGGACTCTCTTCTTAGTGCTGGTATTTTTACAAATACCTACATAAGAATAACCAGGATACGAAATCAAAGGACTCTCTCTCCTCTAGTTACAACTGAGAGTTGGTATTTTTACAAAAACCTGCTCAGCTCTCGCTTCTCATGGAGAGTATAAAAACCGCAGAACAACAAGGATACAACATCATTCTCTTACGTTTACTTCAACAGTACACAACTCAAGCATAACATTTTAAACAAAATGTGCGTAAAAATCTCTGAACAACAATTCAACAAAATGGACGTGTCCAATACCTCATCTAACAAGAAAATCTCATACAGCGTGAAGAAGCTGTTGAAACAACTCTTCAAACAACACAAATCTGAAAAATTGGCTCATCTAGAACAGTTTGATAACGACAGCAATGAATCTTTGGAATCAATGGAATCCTTGGAGAACAGCCTCAATGCCAGCATTGAAGATGATTGCTGCTCATCTATGGAATCATATGAAAACGATATGAATGAAAGCGCCGCCGCTGCCGCTGTTATCACTGTGCCAGTACACTTTGTGCGTACCGAACATGGTACCTACTTCTGGACTGCAATGCAACTGCAAGATCGTTGGGCTCAAGCTTAAGATGACATCAATATAGCATCAAGTATAACCCGCAACACTGTGATACACATCATCCTACATGAGTCTTCTACCAGGAAACAAACAAAAGCTTTATTTACCGAAAACTGTGATATTTTTTACAAATTATTATTATTAAGAAAAAAAATGAAATGATTTACAATATATTACTAAAAAAAATTTACTGTCTCTTAACTTTAAATTGGATGGGAATATTATTGGGATTACAACTGACATTGTAAAGAGAGGGCAGGTTATTAGCTGTTGCTATATTTCTCATTACACAGTACGACATTTTTCAGCTCATTTTTTGGTACTCGATTCTGAGAACTCTGCCTGAAAGTTGTCCCAAAAAGAAGAAGTTCTGCATCATTTGTTTTGTCAAGTTACATGCCATAATAATTTAATATCGATTTGAAGTTAGTTAATATCGTATAGGGAAATTTCTCACATTTTAGGCTCTTTTGTTTGACATAACTCGAGAACCACTGGTCCGATGTAGCTGAAACAAATTTAAAAAAAAAAAATTAAGAATTACCATTCCTTTAATCTGCTCATATAAAGTTTCCCTACAGTTTTACTTTTCCATTCATCAAATTATTTTGAACTGGGTTTATTTTGTAGCAGTTACAAAAAACACTGTTGTACTCCGTTGCGTATGATTTACGCGGAATATTACTTATGTTAATCATACGCCACCATATAGTTTTTTTATGGTATGTCAAACAAAAGAGCCTAAAAACGTGGCAAAATTTCCATATACGATACTTACTAACTTCATATTGATATTAAATTATTATGGCATGTAACTTGATAAAACGAATCATGCAGAACTTCTTCTTTTGGGACTACTTTCACGTTCAGTTCTCAGAATTGAGTCCCAAAATCCATGAGCTGAAAAATGTTGTACTGTGTTATTTAGGCAGTATAATGCTCGTTGTCAATGTTCAATAACACAAGAGAACAAAAGTTACTATTTTTTTCTGTTGGCTGGAACTTTATGGTAATTTTTTATAAGAGATAGCTGATTTTTATTCTAATCTCCATGTGTATCCATTAGCCCGCATTTTAATTTGGAAATACAAGGTCCTTGTTACAAAATTTTATTATTGTATGGAAATTTCGATATTTATCAAATTCTGTTTTCTCAGTAGACTGTGAATAAAATCAAAAGTTTTGCAGCGATTTAAATGAAATAAATCTCATTTGATTTCAAATATATTGAACTTAATGCTTTTAGAGAAAATCTGTGATTTTTGTCCCATTTTTATTTTTTTAAGATTTTTTTAAAGAATTTTTTTTTTATTTTTTTTTTTTAAATTTTTGTTTTTTCTTCATTTCGTTGACGATATCTCTAAAACTACTGGGCACATTTAAAAACAATGTAAGAACGGCTTGAAGATAATTTTGTTGACAAGTTTTGGATTATTTTTTAAACTAAATATGATGAACCTTTTTAAAGATATTCCAATGTATAATGTGGAAGTGCCTTCATTTTTAATATAACTATATAAAGTCGAGCCGATAGAAAAAAAACAAGTGCAGATTTGAATTCAGCATCCCAAATAACCTTAAAAATAACATTCACTTCTTTATCAAGTAGATTATACAAGGAAACAAGGCCTTGTATAATCAACGACTACTCCTTATAATTTTTGCTCACGAATGTGTTGCAAAGTCGTCGTGGTCAACATTTCAATAAAAGTCTCTTTAAAAAGTTAATGTCGGAGAGTGCTCGTTCCGATCATAGAACAAATCCAGACATGCAATTATATTTTAAATATTTTATTTACAATCAAAAAACAAAGTTTTAAATGAATCATCCACTACAAATTATAAAAGTTAAAATATGCCGAATTAGTACAACTCAAATAGCAATCTGAAGTTTTCGGTCACATATTATGTGGAGGATACCCCAGGAGCAAGTATCGTCATACACGGCTTTGTCATCAACGCTGTCCTCAAGGCAAAATGTGAAAAATTTATGTACTTGTCGTCGAAACACTTGGTTGACGGCAAGCTGACCGACAAAATACAAATGCTGTCTTGATGTACAACACAATCAACAAGATCTATATACAAAAAAATGTTGCTACGGTAATGAGGACAAAAAAGAATGCAATATAACGGGACAATAACGACATTAAATAGAAGATAGGAAAGAGGCCGTAAAAGATTTTCAGTTTATTTAAAACAAAAGTGCACGACGTTTCATTTATCGTACGTTTTCAATAAAACCACGTAAATTTGTGATTTTAACTTATTAAGCACTGGTAGCGATCATTTGACCGATATTGTCGGTCATCAGCTCGTGCGTGACTGTGTGGGCGACATGTCGCTTATACAGACATAAACGACAATTTGACTAACATTATCGCTCAACAGGTCGTGTATGACAAAGCGGACACTTGTATACAAATTTCGTCTTAGAGGTGAATGGACGGTCCCTTATGTTTGATCAACGATTCACTATGGTAATGCACCTATCCTTGAGGATGTATTGCGGACACTTTCTACTGGGACATTAGGTGGTCAAAATTTTACCATTATATTAAAAAAAAAACAGAATTTGTGACCAAACTTTTATAGACCTCCTCTTTTGATGATTCTTCGTATACGTTCAAAATACGATTTCATATATATTTTATAACTTTGATTTAACTAAAATTTGAGAGGCCTTGTAGTACATGCCACTAAAATTACCCATAGCTTGTTGTCTTAAGAACCAATTGCAAGCTCAGCAATTTTGGGCACGTTCTAGAAGATGCTAACATGTTCGGTGCGAACAAAGTGTACTGGCACAGTGATGACGGCATCATTCAGTTATATCATGAACAGGATTTTTTAACAAACTCATGTTGTCCAATATCGATGCCGTCACTCCTCAACTTTGTTGTTGTAGTGTGATCAATTTAATCACACTTCATACTATACACAAAACTTTTGAGACAAACTCGCAATCATTACCACAAGTCCTTATTATGACCTCAGCCAGGAGTGTGACAGCGCGTGATCAACTGGCAAAGCCACACGTACCCATGTCATAAAATAAAATTCCGTGAGAACCAACTCAATCCCAACACTTAAATAATCAGATATTTAAGGAGCAACACAACCTTTTCATCATGCACATGTTTATTGTTGCTTCTACACTAACAAAATCCTTATGTTACAGGATAACGTTATTGTTTTCTATTCCAATTGAAACTTTTTTTTACAAATATTTTTCTTCACTCGTTCCCACGATCGAAAAACAACTGCAGCAATAGGATAAGAAGACAGACAGACGACCATACAACAAACACTGCATTGATCCTTTGTAATGGTATTTTTACAAAGA
This sequence comes from Muscina levida, assembly GCA_964034835.1. Taxonomy (NCBI): domain Eukaryota; kingdom Metazoa; phylum Arthropoda; class Insecta; order Diptera; family Muscidae; genus Muscina; species Muscina levida. The sequence goes on along the minus strand of OZ035880.1, from coordinate 11,513,385 downwards.
CCTGCAAAGGACTCTCTTCTGAGTGCTGGTATTTTTACAAATACCTGCATAAGGATAACGATTATACAAAATCAAAGGACTCTCTCTCTTCTAGTTACAACTGAGAGTTGGTATTTTTACAAAAACCTGCTCAGCTCAAGCTTCTCATGAAGAGTATAAAAACCGCAGGATAACAGGGATACAACATCATTCTCTTAAGATTACTTCAACAGTACACAACTCAAGCATAACATTTTAAACAAAATGTGCGTAAAAATCTCTGAACAACAATTCAACAAAATGGACGTGTCCAACACCTCATCCAACAAGAAAATCTCATACAGCGTGAAGAAGCTGTTGAAACAACTCTTCAAACAAGATAAATCCCAAAAATTGGCTCATCTAGAACAGTATGATAACGACAGCAATGAATCATTGGAATCAATGGAATCCTTGGAGAACAGCCTCAATGCCAGTATTGAAGATTATTGCTCCTCTTCTATGGAATCATATAAAAAAGATATGAATGAAAGCACCGCCGCCGTAGCCATCACTGTGCCAGTACACTTTGTGCGCACCGAACATGGTACCTACTTCTGGACTGCAATGCAACTGCAAGATCGTTGGGCTCAAGCATAAGTTAATGCAGCATCAAGAATTACCAGCGGCACTGTGATACACATCATCCTCCATAAGTCTTCCACAAGAAAACAAACAAAAGCTTTATTTACCGAAAACTGTGATATTTTAGTACAATTTATTATTTAAGAAAGAAAAATGATACAAAATACAATATTATTATTTAAAAAACAAAAACAACTTATTATTGTATCTTTATTTAAAATTGGATGGGAATTTGATTGGGGTTATAACTGACATTGTAAAGGGAGGGCAGGTTAATAGCTGTTGCTATATTTCTCATTACACAGTACAACATTTTTCAGCTCATTGCTTTGGGTCTTAATTGTGAGAACTGCACGTGAAAGTAGCCCCAAAATGAAGAAGTTCTGCATTATTCGTTTTGTCAAGTTACATGCCATAATAATTTAATATCGAATTTACAAAGAATAATACAAAGAAGTACTTTTATAGCATCGTAAAGTACTTTTGTCATACCAGTCTAGCAAGATGCATTTTTCTAGTACCAAAAAGTATTTTTTGTCCTAAAAATTACTTTTGTTGTAACAATTAGTAATTTTATTGTCCTAAAAAGTACTTATGTTGTAGAAAAAAGTACGTTTTTGTACCACAAAGTACTTTTGTTATACCAAAATGTATTTTTATTGTATCTTCAGGAACATGAAGTGCACCTAAAGGTAATATTTATGTAACATAAAGTACTCGTATTGTACCAGTAAGTACTTTTGTTGCACTAAAGAGTGATTTTATAGTACTACAAATTACTTTTTTTTGTACGATATAGTGCTTTTATTGCCCAAAAAGTACTTTTATTATACCAAATATTACTCTTATTTTTCTAAAAAGTACTTTTTTCATACCAATTGGAATTTTTATTGTACCAAATGGTAATTTTATTGTACCAAATATAAATTTTTTTGTACCATATAATTATTTCATTGTATTTAAAAGTACTTTCATAGTATTAATAAGTACTTTTATTGTACCAAATATTGATTTTATTGCCCAAAAGGTACTTTTATTGTACCAAATATAGTATTTCTTGTAACAAAATGTACTTTTGCAGTACCAAGAAGTATTTTTAATGTACCAAATAGTACCTTAATTGCCTCACAAATTATTTTTATTGTATAAAAAATCATTTTTGTTGAATCAAAAAGTACTTTTGTTGTATCAAATTGTATCTTCTGTAGTACCAAAAAGTGCTTCTATTGAACAAAAATTACTTTCATTGTTCTAAAATACATTTTGATGTTCAGTAAAGTACTTTTATAGTACCATAAAGTACTTTTGTTCTACCAAAGTTTAGCAATATGCACTTTTGCAGTATCGAAAAATACTTTTATTGTCCTAAAAAGTACTTTTGTAGTAACAATAACTACTTTTATTGTACCAAACTATACATTTGTTAAACCAAAAAGTACTTATATTGTACCACAAAGTACTTTTTTATACCAATAGATCCCTTTATTGTATCTTCAAGAACAATTAGTGCACCTAAAGGTAATATTTATGTAACGAAAAGTACTCGTATTGTACCAGAAAGTACTTTTGCTGTACCAAAGAGTAATTTTATAGTAAAAAAAATACTTTTTTTGTACCAAATAGTAGTGTATAGTAGTTGCCGAAAAAGAACTTTTATTACACCAAATGGCACTTTTATTATTCTAAAAAGTACTTTTATTATTCTAAAAAGTACTTTTATTAAACCAATTGGAATTTTTATTGTAACAAATGGTAATTTTGTTGTACCAAATATCAGTTTTTTTGTGCCGTGTTATTATTTCACTGTATCAAAAAGTTATTTCATGGTATTAATAAGTACTTTTATTGTACCAAGTATTGCTTTTATTGCCCAAAAAGTACTTTTATTGTACTAAAAATCATTTTTCTTGTACCAAGAAGTATTTTTACAATACACAAAAGTACTTTAAATGTACCAAATAGTACATTAATTGCTTCTTAAAGTATTTTTATTGTACCAAAAAACATTTTTGTTACATAAAAAGTACATTTATTGTACCAAATAATAGTTTCTGTAATACCAAGTAGAGTACTTGTGCTTGTACAAAATGTACTTATATAGTTGAAACAATAAGTACTTTTATTGAAATAAACTGTACGTTTGTTAAACCAAAAAGTACTTTTATTGTACCATTTTTATTGCATTTCCAATTAAATGCACTAAATGTTCTTGGAGATACATTAAAAGTACTTTTTGGTACTTAAGAACTTTTGTTAAGTACTTTTAATGTAGCAATCTGTACGTTTGTTAAACCAAAAAGTACTTTTATTGTGTCACAAAGTACTTTTGTTATACTAAAAATTACTTTTATTGTACCACAAAGTACTTTTGTTATGCCAAAAAGTATTTTTATTGTATCTTCAAGGACATTCGGTGCACCTAAAGGTTTGCACTGCACGATGTAAAAAAAAAGTACTCGTACTGTACCAAAATGTACTTTGTTGTGTCAACGAATACTTTAAATATGCCAAAATGTTTTTTTTTTTCAAAAATTTTATTTTTTTTGTAATTAGTACGTTTTTTGTACCAACAAGTACTTTCTTGTACAGGAAATTACTTATATAGTACCAAAAAGTACTTTTATTGTATTAAGAAATACTTTGATGGTACCAAGAGGTACATTTATTCAAGAAATACTCTAGTTCAGCCCTTTTGTTTGATGGGTAAATGCCACTACCCCAGTTCAAAGCAGTTTTTCCACATTATATTTATAAATTCCCAAATTTTACAATTAAAAAATCTCTTTGATTATATTGTAATAATATTACACGAAGTTTTTAGTTAAACCCATGAGACGAACGAACTTATAACCAATAAAATTCTTACGATGACTTGACATGAAGCCGCTCATATACAGAGGAATGAACTTAACCCATTTTAAGCTGTCTATAATATGTTTAATAACAAAGATCGATCTACAATTCAGAATATAAACCCTCTCCCACCCCATTCCCAATAATAAATCTTTAAAGAGTTTCATTTCAATTTAAATATTGTATATTCATTTTCTTGTTTTGTATAAATTTTTTTTTTTTTTTTCTTAAAAAATAAGTTGTAAAAATATCACAGTTGTGGTTTGCAAGCTTGTTGTGGAAGACAATTGGAGGAGGATGTATCACAGTGTTGCGTGTTATACTTGACGCTCTATTGATTTCATCTTAAGCTTGAGCCCAACGATCTTGCAGTTGCATTGCAGTCCAGAAGTAGGTACCATGTTCGGTGCGAACAAAGTGTACTGGCACAGTGATGGCAGCGGCGGCGGTGGCGCTTTCATTCATATCGTTTTCATATGATTCCATAGAAGAGGAGCAATCATCTTCAATGCTGGCATTGCGACTGTTCTCCAAGGATTCCATCGATTCCAAAGATTCATTGCTGTCGTTATCAAACTGTTCTAGATGATCCAATTTTTCAGATTTGTGTTGTTTGAAGAGTTGTTTCAACAGCTTCTTCACGCTGTATGAGATTTTGTTGTTAGATGAGGCATTGGACACGTCCATTTTGTTGAATTGTTGTTGAGAGATTTCTACGCACATTTTGTTTAATATGTTATATTTGAGTTGTGTACTGTTGAAGTACTCGTAAGAGAATGATGTTGTATCCTTGTTACGCTGCGATTTTAAACTCACCTTGAGAAGCAGACATTCCCTTGCAGGTCTTTGTAAAACTACCAGCTATCTGCTGTTACATAAAAAGAGAGAGGAGAGAGCGAGTGAGAGTCCTTACAGGTTTACCAACTCTCAGTTGTTACAATGTCCGTCCGTCTACCTTTTCCTGCAGTTGTTTTCTGATCGTGGGAACGTTCCAAGGAAAATAACTATGCTTACATATTCATTTGAATGAAAAGAAAAAACATTATCCAAAACAAGGATGTTTTTTGTTGTTAGTGTAACAGCAACAATGAACATATGTACGATAATGAAAAAGATTTCAAAAGCAGATCAAATTTCAGATTATTTTTATTTTCATTTTTAGGAGTTGGTTCCCACGGAATTTTTTATTACACGCGTCAATGTCTGGCCACGTACTTACTGGCACAATCTTGGATGAGGTCATAATATGATTTGTATGCCAGGCTTTGTTGTTGATAAATACGTGCCAGTGTCGATGATACGTAAAGAAAGAAGTGTGTGTTAAAAGTGTGTTCATGGCACAAGCAATGGTTAACAACAACTACAGCAATGACGGACGGGCACAAGTTTTTACTTTCTGTGACATGTTCGTCTCACATGTGATCACTGATCAGTTTGTGTCAGTTTAAAAAAAAAGTTTCATTCCTACACCTAAGGGGCAGTACATAATACAATTGTTCTATACTATTATGGCAAAAGTTAGGCAAGTTTAATTTTCAAGATATTACACGAAGTCGATTTAAAGTTTTGAAACTACATAAAGACACATGGGCATACCAACTTTTTGCACAACAATTTTCATAGATTTCCACCAATACCAATTGTCTACAGCAGAAGGCAAAGTATCAAAGAATCATCACTAAGCCAAACTTAAATAACTAAAAGTACTTTGTGCCATAAAATATTTTTGCTATACAGTAAAAACAACTGTTGGTACAATAAAAGTTCATGTTGGTGCAATAAAATTATTTTTCGATACGATAATTTTGGGATCAATAAAAGTGGGTTTGGTACAATAAAAGTACTTTTTGTCACAATGAAAGTTTTTTTTGGTACAATAAAAGTACTTTTGGTACAATGAAAGTATCTTTTGATACAATAATATTACTTTTTGGTACAATGAAATTACTTTTTGGTACAATAAAGGTACTTGTTGTTACAGCAAAAGTACTTATTGATACAATAAGAGTAATTTTTAGTACAATAAAAATACTTTTTGTTGCAATGAAAGTACTTTTTGATGCAATATAAGTACTTGTTGAAACAATAAAATTAAGTTTTAGTACAATAAAATAACTTTTTGTTGCAATAAAAGTACTTTTTGGTACAATAACAGTACTTTTTTGCACAACGAAAGTACTTTTTGGTGCAATGAAAGTACTTGTTGATACAATAATTACTTTTTGGTACAATAAAAGTACCATTTTACAATACCAATAAAAGTACTATTAGGTGCAATAAAAGTACTTTTTTTGTACCAAAAAGTACTTATAATGTACCAAAAAATACTTTTATTGCATCAGCAAGTACTTTTATTGTACTAAAAAGTACTTTCATTAAAACAAAAAGTAATTTGTTTGGACCAAAAAAAAAGTTTTATTGTACCAAAAAGTACTTTCATTGTATCAAAAAGTACTTTCATTGCCCAAAAAAGTACTTTCATTGTACCAAAAAGTACTTTTATTGCACCTAATAGTACTTTTATTGGTATTGTAAAATGGTACAATAGATATACTTGTTATTCCATGAAAAGTACTTTTTAATACGATAAAATAAATTTTTCTTACAATGAAAGTATTTGTTGATACAATAAAAGTACTTTTTGCTACAATAAAAATATTTGTTGATACAGTAAAAGTTCTTTTTGCTACAAAGAAAGTATTTTCTGGTGCAATGAAAGTACTTTTTGTTACAATGAAAGTACTTGTTGATACAATAAAAGTATTTGTTGGTCCAATATAAGTACCTTTTGTTTCAATGAAAGTACTTTTTGGTACAATGAAAGTACTTGTTGATACAATAATTACTTTTTGGTACAATAAAAGTACCATTTTGTACAATAAAAGTACTATTTGGTGTAATAAAAGTACTTTTTGGTACAATGAAAGTACTTTTTGTTACAATGAAAGTACTTTTTGACACAATGAAAGTACTTTTTGGTACAATAAAAGTATTTTTTAGTCCAATAAATTACTTTTAGTTTTAATGAAAGTACTGTTTAGTACATTGAAAGTACTTTCTGATGCAATAAAAGTATTTTTTGGTACATTATAAGTACTTTTTGGTACAATAAAAGTCCTTTTTGTTATTCCATAAAAAGTACTATTTAATACGATAACATCAATTTTTCGTACAATAAAAGTACTTGTTAATAAAGTAAAAGTACTTTTTGTTACAATGAAAGTACTTTTTGGTTCAACAAAAGTACTTTTTGGTACAATGCAAATATTTGTTGATACAATAAAAGTACTTTTTTCTACAAAGAAAGTATTTTTTGGTGCAATAAAAGTACTTTTTGTTACAATAAAAGTACTTTTTGGTACAATAAAAGTACATATTGGTATAATGAAAGGACTTTTTGATATAATAAAAGTACTTGTTGATACTATAAAAGTACTTTTTGTTACAATGAAGGTACTTTTTGGTACAATAAAAGTACTTTTTGTTACAATGAGAGTGCATTTTGTTAAAATTAAAGTACTTTTTGGTACAATAAAATTACTTTGTGGTACAACAAAAGTACTTGTTGATACAATATAAGTACTTTTCGGTACAATAAATGTACTTTTTGGTACAATAAAAGTACTTTTTGGTACAATAAAAGTAGATCTTGGTACAATGAAAGTACGTTTTGGTACAATGAAAGTACCGTTTGGTACAATAAAATTACTTTTTGTTACAATGAAAGTACTTTTTGGTACAATAAAAGTATTATATGATACAAAAAATTCACTTATTGATATAATTAAATAACTTTTTGTTACAATGAACAATTATAGTAATTAGTAGTACAATGAAAGTACTTATTTAAACAATAAAAGTACTTTTTGTTACAATAAAAGTACTTTTTGGTACAATAAGAGTACTTTTTGGTACAATAAAAGTACTTTTTAGTACAATGAAAGTTTTTGTTGATACAATAATTACTATTTGGTAGATTAAAAGTACTATTTGGTACAATAAAAGTACTTTTTGGTACAATAAAAGTACTTTTTGTTACAATAAAAGTACTTTTTGGTACAATAAAAGTAATTTTTGGTACAATAAAAGTACTTTTTGTTAAAAAAAATGTACATTTCGTTACAATGAAAGTTCTTTTGTAATAACCTGTTTAGGTACTTAGTAAAGGTAAAGAGTAAAGGGTTTTCCAATAAGAGGTGTTATTTTGGTTTTCAAAGAAAAATGTAATTTTTTAAGACAAAATGATCGGATGTTTATTTCAGTATAAAGTGGAAGGTATGTCGTTAATAATGAATAGCAACATCAAATAATTGGCCACAACGAGCACGCTTACAGGACAATATCCTTTATATGAAAATTTTCATAACCAAATCGCAAAGTGGCTGCCCCATGTCCTCGATAGCCTCACGAATTTTATCTTCGAGGTCTTAAGTCGACGCTGGGCTGTTGGCGTAGACCTTATCTTTCACGTGACCCCAAAGGAAGAAGTAGCAAGTTGTTAAATCACAAGATCTCGGTGGCCAATTGATATCACCTCTTCGAGAGATAACACAGTCCGGAAACTTTTCCCGTAAAAGATTAATGTTTTCGTTGCTTGTGTGGCACGTAGCTCTGTCTTGTTGAAAGTAAACGTTGTCCAGATCAATACCATCCAACACCGATCATAAAAAAATCATTAATCATCTCTAGATAGCGCAATCTATTCACCATAACTTTTGATCCAACCTCATTTTTGAAAAAGTAAGGTACAATGACCCCACCGGACACTACACAACACCATGTTACACTTTGGGGATGGAGAGGCTTCTCAACAATAACTATTGGGTTTTCCGAGCCCCAAATGTGACAATTTAGCTTGTTGACGTAGCCACCAAGGTGGAAATGGTCAAGATGATTTTTCGATGGAATTTCGGATCATTTTCATGCATTTTAAGGACCCAATCAGCAAAGACACGACGTTGTTGATGAACGGCCGTCTGAAGTTCTTGTGTTAACTGAACTTTATAAGCCTTAAGAGCCAAGTGTTAATGCAAACTGCGGTGTAATGACGTTTGTGGAATGCCCAATTCCAAACAACGACGAGGTGTAGACAAACCTCGGTTTTCTTCAACACTTTGGGTTACACAGCAGCAATATTCTGAGTTGTTTTGAGTGACGTGCACGGGTTTTATCCTTCACATCACTAACTTGTCCCAACAGCTCGAATTTTTCCACCAATTTCTGTACTGCGGTCCGAAAAGGTGCTTCACGACGATCAAAAAATGCTTTAGTTTTGCGAACTGTGACGGCAAGATTTTCACCAATTTTGTAGTGAATTTTAATAATTTCAATGCGTTATTGAAGCGTGTATCGTTCCATTTTTACTAATGGATTCAAAAGATTCAGCTTTCTCATTTAGCAAATTTTAAAAATCAGAACCCATTTTGAGCGATATTTCATATTTAAAAAGTTGTTTCAACAGCTTCTTCATGCTGTAGGAAGTTTAATGTTGGCATTGCATGAAATGCTGGCAATTTCCTATCTTATCTTATGTAAAATTTCTTGATACATTTCGAATATATTTAATTATTCACTTATTCTACTGACAAACAATTGAATTTGGTTATGTTGCTGTGCATTCCTTTACTAAACGATTAATCGAGTAAGAATAATGTCTAATCCTGATTCCCTTTTTCTTCTATGCTCACTGCACAAAGTGTCCTCAATAAGGCCAAGCAGCAGGTATTTGGAAATTTACCAGCTTGGAAAACAAAACACAGTGGTGGTGGTGTTGCTGTTGTTTGAATAAGATTATGTCTGTCCCCTCACTTGTGTTCAGATCGTGGGAACGTCTCAACGAAAAAAAAAAATATCTATGAAAATGAAATTAAGTGTAGCTCTCTGATAACAAAAGATCTCTATCAATTCTTTGCCATCTAAGCACTAAGTAAGGATATTTTGAGCGTGGGAGCCAGGATGTTCAAGAAACAAACAAACAAAAAAAGGTTCTTGTGTATAGATCAAATTCCAAAGGATAAAGGTTGATTTGAAAATGTTTGAAAATAGAAAAAATAGTTTCCCACGAAATTGAAAGAAATTTCTTTCTCATTTTCTTTACTTATAAGGCACGTGGGAAAGGTCTTGTCACCTTAGCGTAAGGATGACACGATTTAGTGTGAGGTCATGACGAAGTGATTGTGCCACGATTGTATTTGAGGCAGTTTAAGAGTATGCCGTGGGTTTACGTTACGTTAATTGCACGATCGAACGTGTCTTCGACATTCAAAAGTAGAAGTGTGCTTGGTTTGGGGTTATGATTAATGCAGGTTCATAGGTCAGTTTAAGAAAATGTTGACGCCCCCTCAAACTTTATAAGGACCATGATTTTAGGAAATGAAACTGGAATGGGGGTATCTCTGATCGTTATTCAATTGGGTCCCCAAGCAGCTCACAATGTCCGAGAGATCCCGGCAATGCATCAAACATCATTAAAGATACATTCTATGAGCGCCTGGAAGAAATATATGAACTTTGCCCTGCACATGACATTAAAATTGTTCTGGGAGATGTTATTGCTAAAATAGAAAGTGAATATGCTCTTGGTTGAGCAGTCGGAAACTTCAGTCTATACGGCAATACCTTCGAGACTAGTTAGCTTCGAGTGGGCAAGACACAAGGTAGTGATTTAAATCCGATTTCCGCATAAAGATATAGTGTTAGGAAAGATATAGACAAGCCAACCTGGATATCTCTCGTTCAAAATACAAGAAATCAGATTGATCATGTGGTAATTGATAGACGTAAGTGTGATGCGCGGTGCAAATATTGGAAAGGAAGTTAGGCATCACAAACCACCGCGATAGCCAAAGCCTACTCTAATCAACTCTCTCTAAATTACGGCAAACAAAACTATCGCGGGATCATCCTTTAGTCCATCGCTTATAAGTTTCTGTCTATTATGTCGGGAGTGCGATGCAAGGTAATGCTTCTGATCGATTTAACCTGACAAACCCAGAGTGATCTTTGCCAATTACACTTCATGTCTACTCACAGAGCTCCGAATTCACTGCTGCACTAAATAAACCATAGAAATGTTCATAAGGCACAGCCAATGGCAACGCCAACTGGTTGTGACGGGAGGTAATTCGACTTTTTAGATGGAGATATAAGGAGTTGAAGAAGAGACAGGATGAGTGTACAGAGTTGCTGCAAAGTAAAAAAGAATCCCGAAAATGTTACCAGAGGGTTAAGGCGAGAAATCGTGAAACAATGTTGCCCTCCTGCAAGGACAGCGATGGCTAGTGACGGACCGGGATAATGTTCTGAAGATACGTACACCACTCCAGAAGACCCTGCTCCAATCCATGACGATGGTATTAACTGTCCACCTCCGAGCCAAAGCGAGATACGTGTGGCAATATCCCGCCTTTAAAACAACAAAGCAGCTGGAGCCCAATGGTCCCCCTACTAAATTGTTTAAGGCAGCTGGGGAGGAGCTGATTAGATAGCTCAGGCAGAACATCTGGCTGGAGGAGAGCATGTCCGGGGATTAGAGTCTCAGTGTGTTATGCCCCATATACAAGAAAGGAGATCGTAGTGAGTGTAAGGACTAAGCCTATTACCAATTGTGTACAAGGTCCTTTCGAACATAATTTGTGAACATCTAAAGCCAATTGTAGAAAAACTAATTAGACCTTATCAATGCGGCTTTAGACGTGGTAAATCAACGACGAATCAAATATTCACTTTACGACAAATCCTGGAAAAAAACACATAAAAAGCAGATCGACACCCACCACCTCTTTGTCGACTACGAAGCTGCCTTCGACACTCCGTCCAGGAATAAGTTATATGAAGCCATGTCTGAGTTTGGTATTTCTGCAAAGCTAATTCGACTTTGCAGATGTGCCACCAAATCCAAGGTTAAGATTGGTAAGGATCACTTTGAACCATTCATCACGGAAAGCGGTCTCAGGCAAGGTGATAGTTTATCATGTACACTATTTTATATAGTTATGGAGAAGGTGATGTGACCTGCCGTGGCATGATGGTTAGAACACGCGACCACCATGCGGGAGATCCCAGGTTCAACTCCTGGCTCCAGTCATCTAAACAATAAAATAAAAATAATTTTCTGTCATTGCCGGTTCCCTTGATGACAACTTCGCAGTATAAGGGTCGAAGTCAATCGGCATGTCTAGTAAAAGCTTCGTCGATAAATAAGTAGGTGCCGTTAGTTGTGAATTAAAAAAATAGAAAGCGTGTTAATTCACAGCAACGCGAGTAGCTATTCCACACCTCATTCATGGGGTGTAAAGTGAAATTAATAGGGTGATCAATTATTCGGGTTTTTGCGAAAACCGGTTTTCGAATTATTCGAAAAATGGAATTTAAAAAAAACCGGTTGCTTTTTTTGAAATTCACAAAAAACCGGATAATCCGGTTTTCAAATGTATGCCAAATAACAAATTAAAACACAATTTGTGACAAAAAATTTCATTGAAAAATAACAGAAAATAATTCAAATATACTTAAAAAAAGTAAACTTTTAGTTTAATTATATTTACAATGCAGAACATTACTGAGATCAGTTTGGTATTTTAACAAAGATAAACAAAACATAACAATTCATTTGTAAATACTTGATTATATAAAAATATATTTAATTTAATCTTTAGTTTTACCTAAAGTAACATTTAAGAAATAAGATACAATTTAAGTGCTTGGGTGTATAAATGTACCAGTTGGACTTATAGTGTACAAGGCATTTAATAATCTGTCAAGGTTTACAGTCCTTTTGCCGCTCTTATTCATATATAAAAAATCTTCCAAAAGAACATTTTTGGTAGAGTTTTTAATGGTAGTTTTAGGATATTGAACATTTTTTATAGCTTTATTTAGTTCTGTTTCTATAGTATCTTCAGTGGCATTAACGATCATTTCGCCATTTAAATCTGTAAACGAATCTTGTTTTTCAGTAAATAATCGTGAATACAAAATGGACGCCAACTATTTTGTTTCATTTTTACTTGATTTTTTTAAAAATGCGTCACTAATTGGGAGTTTACTCGTACTTAAATACAACATGAGACTATTCAGTGTTTGAATACGTCTTTCTGATATACGTCTTTTTAAAATTTCATATAAATTTACTGATAATTGGTTTTGAACGTTTTGCTTTCGGGATCAAGTGTTCGCACAGTAACATTTATGTATTTTATGTAAGATATATCCGACCATTCATCGACCACAATAGAGATGCGCTGGTTTTTCTGCTTTAAGTAAATCAATTTTTTCTTTAACTTATCTTTTTTGGATAGATAGAAATCATATATTTTATCCCATATTGTAGTCTTGTAGCTGGAAAAAACATGTACGAGTACACATTTAATACAATTCTGAATGAATTTAAATAAAAAGGATCAAACGCCAAAAAACCGAGATTCGACAAAAAAAAACCGGATTATTCGATATTCGAAAAACAGGGATTTAAAAAAAACCGACGGTTTTTATGAGTGAAAAAAACCGGGTATCCGGTTTCTGAAAACCGAACTGATCACCCTAGAAATTAAGTAAGTAAGTATGGAGAAGGTGATAAGAAAGGCTGGTGTCAACATTCCTGGCACCATACTCCACAAGAGCCACATGCCACTGGTCTATGCCGATGATATAGACGTTATTGGTCGAAATCTGCGGAATGTTTAATCATAACTGGAAAAGGAATCAGCAAAAATGGGTTTTGCGGTAAACGAGGACAAAACAAAAATAATGATTTCGACGAACAAAGAGTCCTCTTGATGGGGACGCACCGTGAACGTTGACAATTATTGTTTGAGGTAGTAAATGAATTCACCTACCTCGGATCTTCCGTCAATTAGATAAATAAAGTAAGGCAAGGAATCAAGCGGAGAATAGTGCTCGCCAATAGAACTTTTTACGGACTTCGGCAGCACTTTAGTAACACCACTGTTCAGCCATTTGACATGTCTTTTGTCATTCTATTTGCAAATTTATTCAAAATATTAATTAAAGTAAGTTTTCCCATAAATTTCTACCGACCCTCCTTTGAAATGAATTATTTTGTTGAATGTCAAATATTTCCTTAAAGTCCTGTCAATTGTTCTTCTACTTTTCCTTTGTATTCATTCGTCCAGCTTGGGATATTTTATTGTTGTAATTTTAAGTCATATTTTATAATAAAACACTCTTGAATTTATACCCGAAACTACCGGTCTTATAATTTTTCTCGTGCGATTTTTATATTTTAAAACAGCCCCATTTTGTTGGTTTCAACTTTAAGTAAAAAGTTTGACACTGCCGTAAAAACCACTACGGGAATACAACCACCTTATCTCGGGATACTAAGAAACAGCTATATCAGGTGCTAATTTTACCCGTTCTGTTGTATGCTGCCGAATCGTGGGTGCTTACGACAACGACATACAAAACCTGGGAGTATTCGAGAGAAAAGTACTTCGAAAAATATATGGACTTATCTGTGGCGACGGCGAGTTTTGCCAACGGATAAACCATGAGCTGAATGAGCATTACCACGACATGGACGTAGAATCCAACTCCAACGATGGCTGCGACATATTGCCAGGATGGATGTAAATGCTCCAGCAAAAAAGGTGTTTGAAGGCGAACTTGAAGGACGGCGCAGAGCAGGGAGACCCAAACTCCGCTGGAAGGACCAATTGGTAGGCGACGTGCCACCATTTGGTAGAACTAACTGGAGAATGCACGCAGAAGACCGAAGCGTGTGGAATTCTTTAATACTTCAGGCCTCTTATTTATGAACCACATTCGTAAGTTGTAATGGAACACTTAAGACACACTGAACTTACCCGTTATACACTTTAGCTTTATCGAGCCTTCATATTAGCTTTAACAATAAAAACACTTTAATTTTTTATTTTTTTTATTATATTCTTTTATTTATTTTAACGCAATAATAAAGCTTAATTAATTTTTGGAATATTCTCTTTTACATTCTTAAGCCGTAGTTCATAGTTATCGTAGTGTTCTCTCTCGAAACTTCTCCAGGAACATTCCATACACAATAAATATGTTGTTTTGTTAGATTTATATCACAGTTTTAACTTTTGTTTTTATGTACACAATATCTCTATTTTTTTATGATAATGATGTTCTTCAATCCCTCAAAGGGGGCTGGGGGGAAGGGGACATATTTTATCAACGCGATCTCTATTTTTTTTTTTTTTGGAAGACTGAGGATTCTGTTGTTGTCACGGAGTTTTGGTTAGTTATCCGCTGTAGTGTTAATTCTAATAATGTTGTTGTTTTTGTTTTCTAGTTACACATTTCCTTGGCAACCACCAACTGCCAAGGTCGCCATACAGATTCCGATGTGTTGGACACCGCCGATGAGGTAGACACCGAAGAATCCATTGAATTGTCCACTGTGATGATATCGATCATATCAGAGTCTTTGGGATCCTGACTAAGGAAGCAGCTATCGCGTGGGCGTGTTGAAGCTGCATGGTCATGCCCACTTAGTAATAATTCTTCTTGAATGCCGATTGAATTTTTCCCATTGTTGCTGCCAATGCTGCCTATCAAAGGTTGAGGTGTTGCGACGCTGCTGCTGTTTTGCCCAGCCAAACTGTGTTGCATATCCATAAGTCTTGTCGATAAGAATTTCATCAGTTTACTTTTAATGTCATCATCGAAATACTGTTGCAATAAAACCTGAGATATTTGATCTGCCGCATGTACATATCCTGAACGAAAGGATTCCACGTGGGCATTGAGGCTGGAGGATCTGACTGCCAAATTGCCACGTTGTTTTAGTTTGCGCATATGCTCCACCGTTAGTTCCAATATGTCGGCCTTTTCCAGGCGCGTGACATGTTCACCCTCTTGGGTCAAACACTCAACCATCAGATCCTTGAGATCATCCAGGCACTTGTTGATGCGTGCTCGTCGCTTACGCTCCAATAAAGGTTTCATAACCTTGCGGTATTGATAGGTTTTGGACATTTCCATGACCATAATCGGTTTTAATTGAACATATATTGAGTTATCTAGTGTGCGATCACTTGTTGCCGTTTTGTTTTAGTAGTTTTTGCGTATTCTGCACCACCCGTTCGATATTTATTCGCTCGTCGTACCGTCGATGTTGTAAGCTCGCTTGTAGTTTTAGAAATGAGACCTAATCTTGCTGAGTATTTTGTTTATATACTTGTATATATGGACAATATACGCTTTTCGATGCTCCCTCCTCTAGAGATATCTGTTTCGTGTTGTTGCCGCCACGATTGCCGCCGCTGCCGTTCACATGCTCATTGTGTTGTGGTGGTTCTGCTGTGCTTGCGCTTAGCAATGTGCCCAGTCCGTCGCTTTTGTCTGTCGGCTTTTAAACGTATTAAGCGAACCGTAACACACAAAAGATTCATGTGTTCCCATTGGTAACGACGACGACGACAATCTCACTAGAGTTACCGCTTCTAAGGGTGGTTGACTGCTGCTGCTGCTGCAACAAGTCATAGGCTGTTGCTTCTTGGCAGGCGCGTACTGTGGGAACGTAAAGTGTCTCAGAGTGGTAGAAAAGACAAAGAGGTAAGCGAGAGTACTGGGAGAGTTGTGCGTCGAATTCTTATGCCTTAATGAACTTGTTGTGCGACTAGGGTTGCTTTGCCTTTTGGTATGTGGGGGCATGTTCTTCATATGTTGTATAGGAATTTTTGGCAGTGGGTGATGGTAGAGATGGTGGTAAATGAATTCCGTTAGACTTTGAGTAAGACTTGAGGCGAAGGAGTAAGGGAAATGTGTTATGAGTTCTTGAAAGCGCCTTTTTGGGCTTGGAAAAGCGTTAGCCGGAAGATGTTGGTATAGCCAACAGAAGACAAATGGTCAGTGCTTTCAACAGCCTTGCTACATTTTTCCACGTTTGGGAATGCGTGAATCCGGTAGAAGTTAGAACAGCCAACACAACAAATGATAACATTTTACAAATCTTTGGCTATCTCGTCTAGGATCTGTCAAGATTCAGAGTCTGAGAGGTATGTAGAGGAATGTTCTTATGAAGTACAGGAATTTTAAAGTCGGAAGAGCCAGCACAAGACAAATGGCAACATCTTTGAAATCCTTGGCTGTCTCTTTCCAGGTTCGGGGGAAGAAATATCCAAAGATCTAACGATATTTATAATCTTGGAAGAATAGGAATTTCGATGTTGGAAGCTGGAACAGCCAACACAAGACAAATGGTAACATCTTCCAAAACTTTGGATATATCTTTCCAGGATTGGAAATGCGTGGATTGGATCAGTTAAGATATAGTTATCGGATTAAGAAATATCCAATGATATGTCGATATTATTGATCTGAGAAGTATGTATGGGAATGTTATTATGTAGTACATGAATTTTGAAGTTGGTACAGGAGTTTTGAAGTTGGAACAGCCAACACAAGACAAATGGTAGCATCTTACAAATTTTTGGCTATATCATCCCAGGATCGGAAAAGCGTGGGTTGGATCAGCTAGAATATATTTATCGGAGGAAGAAATATCCAATGATCTATTGATATTCCGAATCTGAGAAGTATGAAGAGGAATGTTCTTATGTAGCACAGGCATATTTTGATAACGATGCGCTTTTGAATATTGCAGAGACGCAGGAAAATTGAATTGAAGGAAGAATGATTGAGCAAATTGGATTTCACCGAATTTGGGAGGACTTTAATTGGATTACTAGAGGAATTTGAAACAGTTCAGAAGACAATTGCAATTGGATTAGCCGGCAGGAAGGGTATAATAGGAGATTACAGGAAACTTTGTAGTTCAGTATTATCCCAATATCTGTGGCTGTTCACAATCTCTGAAGTATGTGGGGGAAACCCCTTTCGTAGTAAAGGATTTTATGGTAACGGAAACCCAGTGGATATTGCAGAGACGGAAGGACTGTTAATAAAGTTTAGGTCAAGGTGGAAATGTTTTCTTGGAGTCATTTACAGGACTTGGAAAAGCCTTAACTGGATTAGTCGGTAGGCAATGCGTGGATTGGATCAGCTAGGAGACAGTTATCGGAGGCAGACTACAGCAGATTACTGAAAACATAGTAGTTCAACGCAGGAACAACACATAAAACCAAAATTGCACTTTCATTTATTCAACTGGATCAATTGGAGGACTTTGTTGGGTTAGGAAGCCTTTAATTCAATTGGTCGGAGAAGTTAGATGCTTAAAGAATGCTAATTTCTTACAAACCCTTGGCTGTCATATTCCAAAATCGGTAATGCGTCGGAGGAAGAAACATTCAAATCGTGAATTGGATCAGCTAGGTGATAGTTGTCGGAGGAAGAAATTTTCAAAGATGTAACAAAAATTAGAATCTTGGAAGTTGATAGAGGAATGTGCTAATGTAGCACAGGATTTTTTTGATAACGATGAGCCATTGGATGTTTTAGAACTGAAGGAAGAATGAGTGAGTAATGTGAATTTTACCGGACTTGGAAAGTCTTTCATTAGATTAGCTGGAAGAGTTTGTAACGGAACTATAGGAGACAGTTGAAAACTATATTAAATCCTATAGCTCTCTTTTCAGGGTTTAAGATTCAATACGTTGGATTAGCCGACAGGAGATTACTGAAAACTTTGTAATTTATCAAAGGATTAACACCCGGAATCAAACCAAATGACGGTTTAAAGCAAATATTCCACATTCCCTAGCCATGAGGGTAAGTAATATCCCAAGATCTTGGGTTATTCAAAATCATTAAAGTATGTGGGGAAAAACTCTTATGCAGTGAATGATTTTGTGGTAACGGAAAGCCAGTGGATATTGTAGAGATGACAGGAAATTGAATTTTATTGGACTATTAATATAATTTAGGGCGATGTGGAAATGGAAATGTTTCTTAAATACTTGGCGAAATTCTCAGGACTTACGAAAGTCTTAACTATATTAGCCGGTATGAACGGAATTTGAGATAAAGGGAAACCCTTCCGTGGGTTGGATCAGCTGGCAGATGTAGGCTTTTGTTGGTCATGGGAAGGCGTTTATTGAGTTAGTCGGAAGGATTTGGAGCATCTAAAATATGACAAATATTTATTTCTTACGATTCCGTGGCCAGCTCTTCCCAGAATCGCAAATGCGTGGGTTGTAACAGCCGACAAATGTTGATACCATACTACTCAGAATAAAAACTATACTTTTAATGATTCTTTACATGTTGTTCTCTTGATATGTTGTCAATGGTTGAAAACAACCAATACAGGAAATGCCTAAATTGCACAGTCCCAAGTTACCAGTGGAAGTAGTATTCCAAGATCTGTCACTATTCAGAATCTCTAAGGTGTTTGGAGGAATGTTCTTATATAGTATAAGAATTTTTGATAGTGAACAGCCAGTAGGTGTTGCAAGGAAAGTGAGAATCGACATTGGATTAGCCGGACGAATTTGCAACGGTACAGCAGGAGACAAGTGGAAACTTGATATCAATCCCTATAGATCTCTTCCAGGATCGGAGAATTGGTGGATTTGATAAGCCGGCAGATTTTTAAGCCACTCTATAGGAAGGGTTGGACCTGGAATAACACCCGGAACAAGAACTGCATGAGACAAGGGGAAACTCTTCCGTGGGTTGGATCAGCTATCAGGTGCTAGAACCATACTACTTGTAGGTTTTTGTCGGACTTGGGAATGGGTTAATTGAGTAAGTCGGAAGAAGTTAAAACATCCAAATTATGTCAAGTATTTGTCTCGTTCAAATCCTTGGCCATTTCTTCCTAGATTTGGAAATGTGAGGGTTGGATCAGTCGGCAGATGTTGGTACTATACTTTGTAGATTCCGTGGATTGGATTAGTCGGCAGATGTTTGAGTTACACTACAGGAAGGGTAGGACCAGGAATAACACCCAGAACCAGAACTGCTTGAGATAAGGAGAATCTCGTACTTGGGTTGGATCAGCTGACAGGTAGTGGAACCATACCACTTATAGGCTTTTGTTGGAAATGGGAAGATCTTAAATGAGTAAGGCGGAAGAATTTGTAACATCCAACCAGTGGGTGTTGTAAGGAAGATGGAAATTGAAATGTTGGGAAGAAGTTATGGAGATTAGCCGGCAGAATTTGAAACGGTACAGCAGGAGACAAGTGGTATCTCCAGGATTCGAGAAACCGTTGATTGGATTAGCCGCAAGATGTTGAAATACAGGAACGAACGGACACGGAATAACACCCGGAACCAGATCCAATGTCGTTCCAAAACTTCAATACTAGGAAGTGTCTAATTTTAACAATTCGTAGTTATCAGTAAAGGAAAGGTTCAAGATATGTTGCTATTTAAAATCTCTGGATATTTCAAGGTAAAAGCTGAGAGAGAATCCTGAAAGATTCCTAAACATCTCTTCTCTTAAACTAAGGTTTAAGGTGATATTGAAATCGAAATGTTGGGAAGGCGTTAATTAGATTAGCCCGAAGATTTTGTAACGGTACAGCAAGAGACAAGTGGAAACCATATATCTATTCCTATAGATCTCTACCAGAATTCTTGATTCCGTGGATCGAATTAGCCGGCAAATATTCGAGTCACACTACAGGAAGGGACGCACACGTTATAACGCCCGGCACCAGATCCGTGAAAGTAACATTCCGTCGCTATTTAAAATCTCTAAATATTTTAAGGTAAAATCTGAGAGAGAATCCTGGAAAATTCCTATAGAACTCTTCCAGAAACTGTGGGTTGGATTATACACTACTGCAGCTTACTGATAACGTTGTAGTTCAGCAGAGAATTAACACCCGGATCCAAACCAAAGGAAAGGTGAAAGAAACTGTTGAAGTAATTTCTTATTATGTCATGACTGTCTACACTCATTTATCTCATGGTATTCTTAACAAGAAGCAGAAAAAACTTTCCGACTTAATCTGCTATATTGCAAAACCCCTTGCACGGATAAGGTCCGTGACTGCCTAATAGTAGCATTCAATACGTCTTCCCGTTGCATGGAAATGTTTTAGTGGAAATTCTAGGAACTAAAGTTTAATTAATACTTTCCATATATTGGGAAGAATGCCATTAGGCAGTCACGGCAAGGACTATCTGATGACAGTCATATAGATCTAAGAAGGAGTTGGAATTTTCAACATTGTATCACATGTACCATGATGTGAGACTTATCGTGTTAATGATCGAAGGTTTGAAACACTACCGATCCAGGAAATTCAGTTCCGTTACATGGTAATTGTTGAATTCTTACAGATCAAAAGTATTACGTGAAGGGGATGGAGAGATTCAGCTTGTATCTATACCTCTTACTATTTCGCCGATTCTTGATTTATTTGAGCTACATAGTGCAAAAATCCCATTTAAATTGGTCGTCGACTTCATCAGTATGTTAAACTGTTAATTTTATTCAAAAGTTTCCTTTCCTGTTCAAAAAGTTCATCCAAACAATATATCCCTAACCAAACTTTGTGACAAACTCTGCCCATCTTTGCTCTAGCCCCTCCCCCCCACTGCCTTTTTTT
The DNA here is from genome assembly GCA_964034835.1 of Muscina levida. Classification (NCBI taxonomy): domain Eukaryota; kingdom Metazoa; phylum Arthropoda; class Insecta; order Diptera; family Muscidae; genus Muscina; species Muscina levida. The sequence continues at coordinate 11,492,455 of OZ035880.1, read as the reverse complement.
GCATATTCCATATTATCACTGTTGCTATCTGAGATTTTGTACATTTATTATGTAAACGATTGATCTACGCAATTTTGATGTTAATGGCAACTCTACGCCTCCATCTCTTCGCTCTCTCTGTCTCTTGCTGTGTCGGTTAATAAAAACAACCACTTTATTGAAGTCCCATTGCTACTGATCATCACAGTATGCTGCACTTTAAGTATCGTCGGCGAATGCTACGCTTGTGCCAATAAGAGAATATTTATTAATAGAGTTGCCAAGGTGGAAAGTTTAAAAATGACACAAGGATAATAGAACATTACCTTAATTATAGTAAAAGGAAAGCAGGAACTGTTTGCAAAAATTATTTTGGTAATAACCAACAAAAATATTGCCCAGATAGAGAACCATTACAAAAGACAGAGAAGGTCATGGGATTTCATGAGTTTCTTTTGATATTAAGTTTTCATAGCCACTAAGGCTACATACTACACACTAAGGCTATATATTTCATGAAGGGTACCTTTGGGCTATTTAGAATTACTATATTTGGGAATATTTTCGGGTGCAATATATATTGCTGTATATTGATTCTTATATTAGAACCAACGAAAAGTTAATGCACCAGATATTAACTATTAATCATCGGCGGTTACTAGTAAAACGAATATGAAGAGGTTCTTCTTACCACAAGATGTGTTCGTCATGGTTATATGGTACATGGTCATGACCTTTTCCCAGAATCTATGAACGAATTCCTTAAATTGATGTTTAGTCGAATTCGTTCAAAATTGCTGGGGCAAGGCCATAGAATTGAAGTTAGGGGAATACGTTCCTTGTTCCTGGGGCAATATCTTGAATTGTGCCCACATATGTTCGAAATAAATGTCAATCCTTACTTCAACGATAATGATCTCCATCTTAGAGGACAATATGTGTTTGTCATGGTCATAGATGGGAACAATTCATGATCTTGTCTTAGAATCTATGAACGAATTCCTTGAACTGGAGCTAGGTCGAATTCATGCATTGTTTCTAGGACAAGATCCTAAAACTGGAAATAAGATGTGTTTTTCATATTCATATGAACGAATTCGACTAAAATTCCGTTCAGGAATATTTTCTGGTCAAGATCCTATAATTGGAGTTAAATAGATTGCATTCCTTGTTCCTGTTTCCTCGGAACTAGGAACGAATATCTAGAACAGAAGTTTAGTTGAATACGGTTCTAATTCCTAGGGAATGATCCTGAATTGTGCCCAAATATAGACGAAATAAGTGTCAGTCCTTAACTCCAACTATAATGATTTCTACCTTAATTCAGAATATAGTTTGTCACGCTCATATATGGAAACAATGTTGGATCTTTTCTCAGGAACTATTACTGGATTCCTAGAGCTAGATTTTAGACTAATTCGTTCATAGTTTTTGGGATCCTGAATTGTGCAAAATAATGAAATTCCGTAACTTCACCGACAATGATGTCCATCTTAAAGCACAATATCTTTTGCCCGGAACTATGAACGCATTCGTTCTATTCGTTTAGTTCTAGGAATAGTTCGTGAACAAGATCCTACAACTGGGAGTTTAGTCAATTGCTCCTGTATCATGATCCTGAATTGTGACCGCTTATGACCCATAATATCCCACTTAACTAGAGTTAGGTTGAAATCTTTCATGGTTTTCTGCAGCTAGATCTATATTTTGTTATACTGATTATATCCTTCGGAAAATGAGCCCCCATTTTCCAGGATGAGTTCGATCCGAAGATTTTCGCTACTACTCCATCCAAAACGACTTCAATTCAACTCTACGGGGTTATGTATTATACTTCGGATTTGAACCAGAAATTGAGCTTCCTTAGTAAAGCACGATGAAGTGAATTTGAAATATCATTTAAAATTCCATATGTAGCTTTCCGATTTCCAACTATGCTCGATCCCAATTACAAACCCACACAGCATCATACATAACCCTCTAAGCTTATTGTAACTTCTGTGCCACGAGCTCTCTCGCTGGGCCATTAAACCATTTCAGTTCACTTGATTTTTACGATCATACTATTTTTAAGTAGTTTTTACTTCCCTTTTCCAGATCGTTGGCATCTCTATTGCTCTCGACTCTTCACTCACAACCAGTCATCGTCGTCGTCGTCTGCATCACACAGTTGGCCATTGATCGTCGTGCACATTAAGCCATACTCTCAGCTCGTACTACTCATCAACGCTTGCTGTTGGCTGCTTGCCTGAATGGCTGACTAGCTGGCTGGCTGGCTGACTGGGCATGTCTTGTTTATTGTCAATGATGACAGTTCTCTGCGGCCGCCGCTGTCGTGTGTGTTTTTTGTTGTCTGTAGTTTCTTTTTATCGCTCGTTCTTTTTTGTTGTTGTCGTTGTTGCTGCTGCTGGTGTCTGTTGTTTCTCCGTAACTAAGTACGCAATATACAAGACCGTGGGAAACAGATTTGTCGTGTGTTTCCCACACGATAGACGGATGGATGAATTGCGATGTGATGCGATGCGATCCAATGGATTACTCAAAAGCTGGAAAAAAAAACCGACCGACCGACAACAACAATAACGGCATCAGCAGCAGCAACAACTGTTTACAACAAATGGAGGGGGGCCAGATGTGGCAATGAGTGCGATGATATGTTATGAGTCATATACACGAAGGGGTTGTGGTTTGTGATGATGTCTAACACACACTGAATAAATATTGAAATATTTGAATATTTGCATAAGATGTGATATCGGAAATTTTGAGGGGTTTTTTAGGAAATATTCGATATTATAGTTAAATATTGCAGAATATACATTTTGTATAAATGAATTATTGATTTGTCGAAGAAGTAAATATTTCGGAATTTCCCGATTTAGCAAATTTTTTAACAAATTATTCGGATATTCATTTCGCATTCGATTCGTTTGAAAGCGAGTGATGAAGCTTGAATAACTGCGAAAAAATCTTAACTTTGTATCAGAATGACTCAGGGATTTAGACTGAAATCGTAATAAAAGGTTTTCCGATCAAGTCGGGACAATGTTGTAGTAGTAATAGACAAGCTGTGTGTAAGAGATCAACGACATTTCTTCATAACTTAAAAGGCTCTTGTATGCCACGGAATATCACATTGTTTAGATGTTAGTCGCAGCTCCTCAAGAATTTGAGTGGATCGATATTTAATGACTCTGCCGCTTAGATCCGGCTGAATTTGGCGATGTCCTCGGCGATGATGACTTTATGGTCGATTAGGAATTATTGGCATTCATATAGGACTTTGGAAAACCGCACAAGAAGCACTCTAATCTCTTAACTTTAGTCAAATCATACGATCTTGGTGGCCAATTCACATCATCTCTGCAAGGCATAACCACACCCTCTAATCGTTCATGCAGTCTATCCAAAGTGGCGTCCGCTGTAGGACATGATTTGCCGTCCTTCACGAACTACTTATCGTCCGATATATAAAACGTTCAAATTGGTATCAGAGAAATTAGTAATCATTGTTGTGTTGCGAGATGTTCTATACTCTAGGTGTCTTGACTAGAGAAGCAGTTTGTTCCAGAGTGGCGGACGGTTTAAGGTCATAGAATCGCTCTGATTCGACAATCTTGATCACCGTCCTAATCACGGTTGCAGTCCAAAGATAATCTTATTTATGTTATCGTCGATGGCAGGGATACAGACGAGAAGGGTCTCCAATTCGTGACTTGTTCATCAGTTTTGTATAGATCTCTCAGAGGTTCGGACTAACCTAGACTAAATTCCATGGTAGCCAATCATCATTGTCGAACGGAAGAGTTTTGCAAGACGGGTAGGATACAAGCTTGTTGAGAGTTTGTTTCCAGAGAGTTAGCTCGCCATATGCAGTCTTTTCGGGTTATGATATATATAAGGGGTGGCCTGTACTAAAGTACATGGTTGCCATTCATTATTGTCACACGGAAGGGATTTGCAAAACGGGGAGGGTACAAAAATCGCCAAATTGATGTCTGTGGCAGGCTGAGCTCTTGTGAACGGCGTGGGAGTTACTGTTACTTGGGTTCTTCTACAAACCTTCACTTACAGTGGCGATGTTCTCGACCGATCTGGTAATATTCTGACGTACGACTTTTTGGATAATCATTTACCGAACGGGTCGTCGCGAATTCGACCACCAAACGTTGGATAAGCGAATTAGTGGAGACACCGCGTCTGCCTTAAATGGGGAAAACGTGTGCTTCTTTTGCACCGGAAAATACCCATTAGGTAAGACCGACGTCGCCAAAACCCAATGACTGTCACAGGCTGCCTACATTGACCCGCAACAATTGAAAAACGCTTTAGTATTCATATAGTTTTTTGCCCTAATCTGAACTAAGTTTCCAAGTTTTAGTGAGATATTTTGGGAAATACCCCATTTTTTTTCCTTTGCCTTATGTGACATGATGATAGGAACACGCGACTCTCGTGGGTTGAGAACCGATCCATCGTGCTCGGAGACAGTGTTTCCCGATAGAGTTGACTGAAAAGTTTACCTACAGTCCGGCAGGATGATGACTCAAAAAATGGAGATCGGACCAGGATCAGGTGAACATGATCAGGATCTCAATTGTAGCCAAAACTTCCGATTGGCGGACGATTGCAGTGTTCTTCAGACGGAGATCTAGACCATAATGAAATCTGCGGAAATACTATTGGCAATGAAACTGGAGGTAAACGTCATAATCTATGTGGTTAGTCAAGTGTCTTTGACATCAAAGGTTATAAATTCACCACACCCACTGCGTAATATCACGGAATATTTGGTCAAAACCGTATGCAAGACCGACCACAGTAATCTGGTGATCTGGAGCTGACAGCAATTGAAGTCGGGTCACGCATAAATACTGTTTTGGTTCAGCTGACATGTGTGCAACGGGGAACTCCACTAAGGAACGGATTATATGCTTCCGTTATTGGATTTTACATCATGCCCGGAAATAGTGTTCCTTGATAGGGAAGACCGAAAAGCTTCCATGCTTTTCTGATGGCTGTCCTTCTTTACTGATGGCTCGAAAATGGACTTTGGAACAGAATAAGGTATATTCAGTGATGACGATTTAATCTGTGGAGGAAAATTGGAAAGGAATTTGAAGGAAATCGTCACAATCAAATTTTATATAGTCAAGACTGATGCATAGAGGCAGAATGGCGTTCTCAATCCTGTCAGGAAATAGTGTTCGACTCTGCTGGGTCCTCGGACACTGATATACTATGGAACGATAAGGCGGATGAATTTTCCGTATATACGGCATTGTGACGGGCACATTGAGCGATAGGCAAAAATATCCCTGGAACACCAAAACGACTTCGTAATGTCACAGAATATTTGGCACAAACTGTATGGAAGACGAACCACATTGATCTGGTGATCTGGAGATGGATAGAAAGGTTGTCAGGCGACTTACAGGACACTATGGCTTTAAAGAACCTAACAACGATCTGGTAGGCAACACAGGAAGACTTTTGTTGGCTGTGTGACAATGAGAAGGAGAACGTATTTAAGATTGTGGTCTGTCGGAAATTCAGGTTCGTAGCTGTTTTTCAGGTTAATATCACATCAATACGGAAACGGAAGTTTATGTAATGGGGTATGGTGTTGGTAATTCGGGTTTGTCGGCAATTCAGGTTCTTCTTAGCAAATCGGAAAAATTCAAATTAGGAACGTATTTCGGATTTAGGTCTGTCGAAAGTTCAGGTTCGTATCACCAACTTCGGGTCTTTTGGCAATTCAGGTTCGTACAGGCAACCTGGGAATGAACTTATTATTCGGTTTTTCAGCAATTCAGATCCTTATCTGCAAATCGGAAACGAAATGATGATTCAGGTGTGTCAGTAATCCATGTTAATATCATATCAATGCGGAAACGTCTTGATAATTCGGATTTTCAGTTTTGTATCTCTAATTTACGATCGTGTTTCTAATATGACCTGTTTCGGAGTTTCTGGCAATACTGGTTGATATCAGTAACGCTCAGTCATATTTATTATTGGGGATCGTGTTGGCAATTCGGATTTGTCGGCAAATCAGGTTCTTCTAGCAACATGGGATCGTATTCATGATTCTGTTTTTTTGGAAATTCAGGTTCATATCAGCAAATTCAGGTCTTTCGGAAATTTAGATCCCTAGCAGCAACTTGGTCCGATCCCAAGGTACAATGATTTGGTTTGTCATCAGTTAAGGCAATGGCGATCTGGATCTGGATAGAAAGGCTGTCGAGCGACTAATAGGCATAAATACAGGACACTGTGGCGTTAGAGGCCCTAATATCGAACTGACAAACAACACAGGAGGATTATTTAGACTGTGATACCATGACCATTGTCCAACTCTTATAGTACCTTCACTGTTTTTACTGCGAAATTTCTTGGGAATTTCCTTCAAGGGATCAACGTATTTCTTAAAAGTAACGGCTGTCTTGGAGATGACGAACAACATGTGGCATTTGCTGCAACCACCAAAGACTTTGGAGGCCGATTCGTGGCTGAATTCAATAATCAGGGGCAAAGATTCAACTTGAACAAATTTTTTAATATTTTCAGCGTTGACGTGACTAGTGAACATGGATTTCTTGTCATCGAAAAATTTGGCTTCGAATAAGGCAATGATGTCATCGTTGGAGAAGTCACTGAAATCAAAACCAGCTTCACCGAATTCTTGATTCTTAAAGTAGCCAACAACAGTAATTCATTGTGCTTGAAGAAAGTTTCAGCTTCTTCGACGATAGTTAAATTCTTGGCTGAAGGGAGGTTCTTCTTCTTGAACCAGCTAACGATTTCGGCAGCTTGACGATAACCAGAGTTTTTGAGGGGAGAACAGCTGCGGATAGCAACAGACTTTGTGTTCTTCAGTCGAAGAGCCTTCAACGGTAGCATCAATCTTGCCCAATTCAATGGGAGATTCCTTTAGTTGAGCGGCCTTGGCATATTCGGGTGCAGTGGTCGTAGACCTTAGAATTCAAGCAAAGTGTGTGTAATAATATGGCCGCCACAGGTTGCCATCAACGACCTATACCACAGGGAAAACCCGCTCGGTATATATTGATTTAATCTGCGACTAAGATTATATATGTTAGGGATCGGGCCGACGGCTAGGAGGTTATCTGTATATTTAGTAAAGATAGTATATTTTCCTAAAACTATACAGATTCAATAAGTCTACTTGTCTTAACCTAACCTAACCTAACCTAACCTAACCTAACCTAACCTAACCTAACCTAACCTAACCTAACCTAACCTAACCTAACCTAACCTAACCTAACCTAACCTAACCTAACCTAACCTAACCTAACCTAACCTAACCTAACCTAACCTAACCTAACCTAACCTAACCTAACCTAACCTAACCTAACCTAACCTAACCTAACCTAACCTAACCTAACCTAACCTAACCTAACCTAACCTAACCTAACCTAACCTAACCTAACCTAACCTAACCTAACCTAACCTAACCTAACCTAACCTAACCTAACCTAACCTAACCTAACCTAACCTAACCTAACCTTACCTTACCTAACCTAACCTAACCTAACCTACAACCAAATTTATCTTATTTCCAATCATTTCATACTTTTACACATCTGCACTGTGGAAATAAATGTACTGCTGCTGCTGTTGTTGTGATTGTAGTTTTACTTGTAACAAAATCGGAATGTCCGTCTCCCCCAGTGTGTCTGTCTGTCCGTTTTTGTCTCGGGATGTGAGAACGTTTGTCGTATGGACTGATAATTTCATGCCAGTATGCGTTTCAGTTTTTGTGACCACAACGGTTGTGATGATGACGCTTATAATAATGATGGTGGTAATGATGATGACGACGATGATGTTAATGATAGCGTTAAATTTGTTGAAGCAGCAGCACATGTTTCAACCATAAATATGAATGAATAATGGGTTTTTAAAATTTCTTGCATAAAATATGCCTTTATGCATATTTTGCCTGCCATCGGAGACAACTGAAACAGATTCTTAATTTACACATCACATAAACAATTTTGAAACCTAGACGATGACGACGACTCTACAGATTTCAACAAAGAATCAGGTTGCTTTCGATTGCTACCACAGACAGATTGCAAATAAATAAATGCACCAGACAATGATATGATAAACAAATTATTCATATGTCAGGAGGCAGCAATGGGGGAGGAGAGGAGAGGCGAGTTTACAAACTTCATTTGATGTTAGTGAGCAAAGTTTTACCCATGATGCTAGAGTATCTTAGTACATGCTAATCCTCAAAGTAGCTAGAAGTAATATTAAATTAGAATGAGGTTTAACATTAAATTTCTTAGCTAATAGATTAATATTACCCCTTGTAGGAATGTAGGAATCATATGGCGGCTACACGGATCTTAAGTGTTACTCTAAATACTTAGTCGACTAGCCTATAACTTGTGGGCTTTATAGCCAAACTGGTTTTTGTTTTATTATTAGACCAATGCTGAGTGGCTGGATCCATGACACAAGTCCTCTAAGCTTAGCTCCACTACACTCCACTCATTCACCCTCTCTCTCTCTCGCTCTTGGTAAGCTTAGCCTGGGAACGTGTGCAATATTAAGTCTTAAACTTTGGAAGTTATTGTGTGTTGAAGACAATCATATAAACAAATTGAATAATCGTTCGCCAAGCTGAGCTTAGAGAGAGCGAGCGAGCGAACGATTGTAGCGTCTTGCCATAGCCAGCTCCATCGTCTTGTCTTGGCGGCGCACAGGAAAAAAACGTAATGGACAATGTTCATTAGCACACGCGGATATTTGGCACGAGCTATCTGTGCGACTGGCTACGTAGTTTGTGCCATTGTCTGCTGCTGCTCTATGCGCGACATGCACTTCAACCGTTGCCACAAAAACTTTCTGCTGCAATCAGATGCACAAGACATTGAATTGTACGATTTGTAGAGACTCTGGTAACGACTTGTAATGGGTCCGGACCAATGGCCGGGCGGAGGCAAAGGCTGCCTTATGGAGCTCGTTGATGTCGTTGATGATGGTAAGGCCAAAACAAGTTGTGGTGGTGGTGATGGTGGTGGCGGCAGCAGCCTGTTGGGGTTTTTAGTGTTGGCGTACAAAAAATACTTCTAAAAGTTTTCTATGCACATATGCTGAGATTTTTAAGATTTCAACGTAAAAGCCATCAATGGAATGTTGGCAGATAATCTCAGATTTGAAATTCTTTTTTCGGTTAGAAGCGCAAAAATTTAATGAGAAGCGACATTCGTTAATTATGTGTAGTGCCTCTTAAAACGAATGACTTTATATGGAACGAAGATGTGTCAGTCATGTGAAACTTGTTTTTTTAATTGAGAGCATTGCGATTGGGGTATAAGTGGTAGCGACCACGATATATGACCTGGAAATTGAATTTGTTTTCGTTAGACTTAGAGAAGTTTTCAATTTGTGAGGGTCGATGTTGGTAGCCTGTGGCGGTCATGTTGTTTTGCCTGCATCTGTCCTAGCAATTGTTAGATATTCACTAACTGATGCCAAATGATCATAACAAGTTAATTGATTGAGTAGAGATTTAGGTGGTAGCGACGACGATATATGACCTGGAAATCGAATTTTTTCGTTAGACTAAATAGAAGAGTTTTCAATTAGTGCGGGTCGATGTTGGTAGCCTGTGGTGGCCATGTTGTTTTCTTTGCCTTTGTTCTAGTAATTGTTTGATATTCACTAACTGATGCCAAATCATCATGACAAGTTACTAGATTGAGTGGCGATTTTAAATAATAAAACTTTATTGCAAACGTAGGGCGCGTTGCGTCCATTTTCTCGGTAAACGCATTGATCCTTTAAAGTCGACTCGCTAAAGTTTGGTGGCCAAATTCGAGACGACTGGCTTGGTAAACGATTATCCAACCACCGTACATCAAATTAACACAAGATCGCCTATGAAAGTGGAATAATGCAGGAGTCTACGGGCAGTCAACACCAATTGACAAGAACTCGGCCTTTTGTAGACTTCAATTTTGCGAATTTGACCCAGGAGTGCAAAGTAAATTATCATAAGCAATCTCCCAGTAAATGACCTTAGAAAATGCTGTTTCTTCGCTAACTGACCTTCGTGTCATTTGCACCAAAAGCTCAAAATTATACTTAGTAAAATTCCCTTTTTTCCATTTTATTATTTGAACAATGACCACCTCGTTGTTCTGGGAGACTTCAATGCAAAAATAGGAAGGGAAGAAGTTCTTCCATCGAAAAATTCAGCCTGCATACCTACACGTCAGACAACGGGTTTAGGCTGGTTAGCTTCGCAGCGGTAAGGAACATGGTAGTGAGTGGAACCAGATTCCAGCACAAAGATATCAACAAGGCAACTTGGCTATCCCCCGATCAAAACACCAAAAATCAAATTGATCATGTGGTAATTGATGGCAGGCATGCATCAGAGATAGCCACTGCCTACTCAAACCAGTTGTCCCAACTACTACGACTATACTTCGACGTTCCCGATACACAGTTGCAGCATATTGCGCTTTCCATGGCAACCGTTGCAATAACCGTGTGAGGATATGAAAAACGGCGCTTTGACGAATCCAGGTACGATGAAGAATGTCGCATAGCGTTTGAGGAACAAGATGTTGCTTATAGGGCAACGCTACCGCCAATTGTAACCCGGGCTTTTAGGGATGACTTAAGGAGACAGTAGCACAGGCGAGACAGCTATTTAGGCAAATAAATGTCAAATGATCGAACGGGAGAAAGAGAATATAGAGCGATACAGGGATAGAGGTGAGGCCAGAAAATTGTACAAGGAAGTAAAAGCAAAAGGCTTCTATAATTGGACGGGTGCCAATGTAAGGACAAGGATGGAAATTTGGTAACAGATACGTAGAGTATGCTGCATATATGAAAAGAACACTTCCAACAACTGCTGGTTCCAGAAGGCAGCGCATGTGAAGATTAGATGGCTCACCACCAAGTCAAGCCCAGGTAAGAAGAGCAATATCGCGGCTGTAATATCCAACTACCGCCGGATCAGCCTTTTACCCATCGCACATAAGGTCCTGTCGAGTGTGCTATGTTAAAGACTAAAGCCAGTGTTATCCAACATGATCGGACTTTACCAGTGTGGCTTTAGACCTGGTAAATCAACAACTGGCCAGGTATTCGCACTTCGGCAAATCCTGGAAAAGACCAAAGAGAAACAGATGGACATGTAACATCTTTTAGTCGACTATAAAGATGCCATCGACAGCCTGATACGGCAGAAATTACTCGAAGTCATGGCTGAGTTTGGTATTTCAGCAGAGCTGATACGCCTTTGCGGAGTGACGCTGACTGAAACGAAGTCTTCAGTGAAGATTGGCAAGGACTTTGCGGGGCCATTCTATACCAGACGAGGCCTAAAACAAGGCGACGGCCTATCGTGTGACATAGTGATGGGGATGATAATGAGAAAAGCTGCAGTAAACATGAGTGACACGATATTCAACAAAAGCCACTCGCGTACGCTGATGACGCAGACATCATCGGTCGAAAACTGTGGGGTGTGACTGCAGCCTTCTCAAGTATATAGAAGGAATCAGAGAAGATGGGTCAATTGGTGAAATAGGACAAAACGAACTTGGCAAGCATGTTGTACGCTAGGTCATGTACGCATGGACGAAAATGCTCCACCCCGAAAAGTCCCCGACAATGAACTCGATGGACGGCGCAGAAGTGGGCAACCAAAACTCCGTTGGAAAGACCAGGTTACAGAGAGCCTTGGTGTGACTAACTGGAGAAGAAACTCAAAAGATCGAAGCGCTTATAATGTTTTTCTACGTGCGGTATATAATCCAAGGTGCCGTGACATAACCCCAAACGGACATAATCCCTAAAACGATTTTGGGGCTTATGTCTGGCAAGTTGTCCGGACAATTTCATTGGGGATACTGATCTGCGGAAATAAGCCCCAATGGGGATTATGACCGAATTTGTTGTTGTTTTTAATATTTCAATATATGAAGAGAACAATTTGAAATATTGTTATTGTAGCGAGGGACGAATGCGGTGCGGGCCACGCCCCCCCGTATTAAGTCTCGTTGGGTACTTAATCTGTCTCTGCAGCACGAGACGAATGCAGTGGGGGGCACGCTCCGCCGAAGTTAGTCTCGTTGGGAACTTAATCTGTCTCTCTGCAGCGCGAGACGGGGGACGTGCCCCCACCGCATTCGTCGTAGTTAGTCTCGTTGCGTACTTAATCTGTCACTCTGCAGAACGTGACGAATGCGGTGGGGGCACGCCCCGCATGTCCGCAGAGCGTGGCGGACATAGGCCACAAAATCGTTTTGGGGATTATGTCCGTGGGGGTTATGTCCGGGCACCATAATCCAATGGGATTGCAAAGAAGTGCCAGCTAAGTAAGTAAGTATCAGCAACTTGAAATCGTATTAAAGATTCTGGTCTTTAGGAAATTCAGATTGATATCAGCAACTTGGGATCGCAATTATGATTCGGATGACCATCAATTCTGGCTCGTATCTGCATATCGGAAATGAATTAATTATTCAGATGTATTGGCAATCCATGTTCATGTCACCAATTCGGCAAGGTATTGATGATTCCGGTATGTCGTCAATTCATCTTGGAAACTAATTGATGATTGTGGTGTGTCGGCTATTCAGTATTGTATTCGTTACTCGGGATCATGCTAGTAATTCCGAAGTTGTCGACAATTCAGCTTCGTATCTGCAACTCAAGATCGTGTTGGTAATTCGGAGGGATGTCAGCATTTCAGGTTCAGTTTACAAATTCGGGAACGTATTGATGATTCTGTAGTCTTTCGAAAACCTAGTTTAGTATCTGCAATTCGGAAACAAATCGATGGTTCAGGCAATTCATTTTGGAAACTAATTGATGATTGTGCTGTGTCCGCTATTCAGTATAGTATCCGTTCCCCAGAATCATGTTTGTAATTCCAGTGTTGTCGACAATTCAGCTTCGTAGCTGCAACTCGGGATCGTGTTGGCAATTCGGGTGTAACAGCAATTCAGGTTCATATTAGAAATTCGTGAACTCATTGATGATTTTGGCCTTTCGGCAATTCAGTTTCGTAACTGCAATTCGAAAACAAATAAATGGTTTGAATTGATTGATTTAATGTGTTGGTAATCCATGTTCATATCAGCAATTCGGCAAGGTATTGATGATTCCGGTATGTCGGCAATTTATCTTAGAAACTAATAGATGATTCTGGTGTGTAGGCCATGGGGCTAAGTATCCATAACTCGGAATCATGTTAGTAATTCCGGGGTGGTCGGCAATTCAGCTTCGTAGCTGCAACTCAGGATCGTGTTGGTAATTCGGAGGGATGTCAGCATTTCAGGTTCATATTAGAAATTCCGGAACGTATTGATGATTCTGTGGTCTTTCGACAATTCAGTTTCGTATCTGCAACTCGGAAACCAATTGGTTTAGGTGTAGCGCTGCCAATTCAGTTTCGTATCTGCAATTTGGAAACGTATTGCCGATTCGAGTATCTCGTCAATTCAGGTTCATATCAGCAACTTGGAAATGAATTGATGATTCTGATATATCGTCGGCAATCTAAGTTCTTATCAGTAATTCGGAAACTTATGGATGTTTCGGGTTTGTCGGCGCAATTCAACTACGTGTTTGCAACTAGGGAACAAATTGACTATGGGGGAGAATTCAGTCATTTGTATGGAAGGTACAAGAAGGGGTGCGGGAAAGTTTTAGGGTTTCTGAGAAATATTAATTTTCAAAAAATAAGCCATTTTGTATGGGAGGGGCAAGGAGGACTACCCGCATCATAGAATCCTAGGGGCCCCTTTTTTGACCTTGCCCCATGGTCGCCGGCGCCAACTTTTGCCTACCATTCCGCTGTTTGGGGACCACGTCAAAGATAATATATATTTTTTGTTTTTGGGCTCCCGCACTATGATACTTACTAACTTCAAGTCTATATATCTCGAGAAAAGTCGGTACACGAATAATTTTTATTTAACAATATAACTTTTCTCGGCTGTCAGAACCCATGCCGATCACTGACCCCTACCATTTGCGGCACAGTGATGTATAAAAGGAGGTATCTTTGTATGGGAGATTCAAAAGGGGGTCAGGCTAATATAGCCCGTATACATTCCTAAGTCAAAATTCCTTAAAAGTTTTCCTATGTATGTAAAACTATGAGGCTGAATTCCGTATTTTGTATGGGTTGTACCAGATGAGGTAGGGATTTTACTATACTGATCTAACACCTTCACCTGGACTTGGAATGTCTTACCCCCAGACAATGACCCCGAAAATGTTCCACAGTGTTATAACCACATATCCTTTGGGGGTGTTAACTGACCTAGTACTTTCACCCTGACTAAGAACTTCTCACCCGCACACAATGACCCTAAAAATTTTCCACAGTGCTATGTACCACACGTAGAAAAGTATTGTATGCGTCATAAAAACAGTTAGTCCTGAGAATGCCATATCCTTTGGGGGGTTTTACTAAACCAACCTAGGACCTTCACCCTGACTTGGAATTTCTCAACCCCCAAATTGGAAGTGCACAGTCCAAATCGGTCAATTGAAATCGAAAGATAAAATTCAAATTCACCTTACCTCCTGCTTTTGCCAGCTCTTGACACAATTCCTTGGGGGATAAAACAGCTTTAGCTGTATTAATCCCAATCATTCGACTGTCGTTTAAGCACTGATTAGATATCATTTTATGACCCCCCCCCACAGCTCCCCTACATTAAACTGGATATTTATTGTCCAAATATTTTTTACGGAAAATATGTTCCAATATTGTGCTTATCTAAAACTCTCAGCTCTCTTTCTCTCCGATAAGCGTCTCAATAAAGGCAACAGGGCAGGCAGAAGAAAAAGCAGTTCAGGGTAATGAAGCGAAACGTAAAGCAACAAAAACACAGCTGATAAGAGTGTTAAAATCGTAAAACATGCCTGGAATCGTAATGACTGACGGACTGCGAATGGTGATCGAATGCGACGACGGACAGCTGAGACGGACGGGCTTGTGAATCTGTGTGTTGTATTGCATTGCTTTGCTTGGCATTGCATTATGTGGCAGAAGAGTGAGTGTGCGTTTTTCACTTTGTATTCATCCTTGCGTGGGAACTCTACGAAAATCCTTCTTCCCACGGAAAGAAACAACCTGCTTTCCCATTTGTGTCCAAATGTTTGTTCGATCGTGAGTGGCTGAGTGGCGGAGTTACTGTGTGATTGTATAGGTATTTTATTGTTATGGTTATTTGCTGCGCCTTGCGCTCTCTCTCTCTCACTCTTACGTTCTGTTTTTCTGTGTATTGTAATTTTAATTTGTTCAATACGAGAATGTGTGTAAATCGCCACTGATTCGATCCGTTCCAATCCGTTTGGGGGGATTGAATCTTTAACGCCGTAGCAGTATTTTGTTTTCGTACAAATCAAAACAAAAATAATCATAAAATATATTACGTTTTGAGTTTTTGGTTCCCAAGGAGGGGAGAAAACAAGTAATACCCGGTTAACGAGTACACGGGAACGTAAATGTTGTTGTTGCTGTTTCTTTAATGACTGCTACAGTGCTACGCAGACAGACAATCGTATATAGCAGGTCGCTGGCTGCAGCCGGTACTGAGATTATTCTTAAGGGCCCAGAATTAGTTCCCACAGTTATAAACTTCCTTTTTGGCATTTCTTTGGCGAATACGAAACCCATTGATAAAACAAAGATCTCACAATCTCTCACGTAAAATAAGCGGAAAAGAGTAGACGATAGACGACGTCGTCGTCGTCAAGTATTAAGTGTGCGTGAATGCTGGCAATGGTGGTTGCTGCTGCCGGTGCACCCACCTGTTCAGCCCGACAAGTCAGTGAATGAGTGCGCCTCAAATTACCGGGTGTATAGTAAGTGCTTGTGTTTGTCTGCACTTGTCTCTCTCTCCGCTGGTTCTCCCCATTTCCCTTAACTGTTATGATTCTAAGCAATTTTTGCCAATATGTTTACTAAAGTCTCCATTAAGATGCTGCAGATCCTTTGAGTTTAGCTCTTCTTGGTCATTATGATATTTTTAACGTTTGCTTATTTCGCCGAATATCGAAAGGTTAGCCAATTTCATCATCGTCATGTTGGCTTTGGCAACGGGTAATAAATGTTCTTATATCCTTTTTGGGGCAGTTTTTTTTCTCTTCGTCATGTTAGCCCCTGTATTCTTTTGCAATGAAAAAAAAAAACTGAATTTTGCCCAAAGGAAAAAGGGGATACGATACATTTCCTGTAGTTATTGAAACGTTTTTATGTGACGTCATTTAATCTTCATTAAGCAGAGGGGTGGAAGCTAGAACCAATAAGGAGGTTTCGGTCGGGCGAAAAAAATAAGTTGGTGTGATCATTATATGGTCATTCATAGGGCTAATGGGGTATATGTATCATTCGATAAGGCAAAAACTATTTAGCATTAGAGGAGACGAATTAAATATCAAGTATTTTGAGAGGCTCGTCCGCAACTACTCTGATACATCAGCCAAATTATACGGCTTTATGTAATGTCCTTGTTAGCGACCCTGATTGAACCTTCTCAGGTTCATATCGTCAATGGGTATGTCAGCAATTCAGGTATTCGCAACGCGGTATCGTATTCATGATTCGGATCTTTCGCCAATTTCTGTGCGTTCCAGCAACTCGGGAACGTATTTAAAATTCTGGTCTTTCGTAAATTCAGATTCCTATCAGTAACTCAAAAATGAATTGAAGATTCTGATGTGGCGGCAATACATGTTCATATCAGCAATTCGGAAAGGTATTGATGACTCCGGTATGTCGTCAATTCATCTTGGAAACTAATTGAAGATGCAGGTGTGTCACCAATTCAGTTTCGCATCCGTAACTCGTAACTCACATGAGTTATTCCAGGGTAGTCAGCAATTCAGCTTCTCATCGGCAATCGATCAATTCATCTTCGCAACTTATTGATGATTCAGGTTTGTGGACAATTCAGTTTCGTATCCGTAACTCGGAATCCGTAACTCAGAATCATGTTAGTAATTCCGAAGTTGTAGGCAATTCAGCTTCGTATCGGCAATCGGGGATCGTCTTGGTTATTCGAGTATGTCAGCAATTCAGGTTCATATTCGAAATTCGGGAAAGTATTAATGACTCTGGTCTTTCGACAATTCAGTTTAGTATCAGCAATTCAAGCACATTTTGATAATTTTGGTCTTTCGGAAATTCAGTTTCATGTCAGGTGACCGAATATAGTTCGAATAATTGGTGCGGAAATTTGAAAATTGGATAACAATGGACCAAATGAGTTATGCTGAACGCGGACGCCAAATTAACCTAACCTTGTATGGAATATCTGGCCTTCTCGCTCCGATAAAGGTCTATCTGGATGCCCTCAATCACGGCCCTCCAGCAGACCATCTTTCTGGGAGTCGGTGATTTCCGTTACCATCTTCCTCATCAATGTTATTTCTGTTGCTTTCGGTATTTTACCAATGTTGATAAAGACAGCACTCGATGGCTAAGTTAGCCATCAAGTCCTGGACTATGCCCACAACAACAGGGAACTCTTCCATCTAAACCATCATCGCTTTGGCTGAGACCTCTTTCCTGTTGAATACCTCCTATTTCTCAGTAGCCAGTGTGGCATTTGAACGTCAAGAAATTTGAATATGCTCTCGTTAATGAGTTGACTGCTTGATACCTTTAATGTACACAGTGGTCTAGGGATAGATTAGGTTTGGGACACGTGATCCGGTTTGGGACACGTGATCGTTAGCAAAAAGGAGAAAGGAAAGAGGAAGGGAAAGGAATGAAGGAGAGAGGGAAGGAATAGCAAAATGGGGGGAACATCTATTGTTATCTTGGGCCAGTTAGCTATGGAATGCATCTCTTGAATATAAAAAAAACTCCTACGAGGAGAGATTCTAGGTCTTCTATATAACTAGCATCCTACGGTCTAGATCGGGGCAGCTACAAGGAATATGTTCCATCGTCTCGGACTGCTCCTTGTCTTCACACACCCGGCAGTAGTCCGGGATGGATCTATCCCGGTTATCTGATATTGATGGTGATATTCAGGTGCCTTGTATTGTAATTGCCTGTTAGAATTCGACAGGCCAATCTCAGTCTCACCCATGCGCAGGATTCGATCTGGTTAACATCTTCCGGGGAGTTATTATCAGGCATAGTGCTGGTTGTGGACATTTTAATTTGGTAAAAACCAGATCACACTACTCACCGAGATCCGGGATCGTTCGCAAAAAGGAGAAAGGGAAGGTGTGGAGAATGAAGGAGAGAAAGAAGGAATAAAAAATCGTGGGAACCTCTATTGTTATCATGGCTAAGTTAGCCATGGAATGCATCGCTTGAATATAAAAAATCTTCTACTCGGACTGAGGACAGGGATTTTAGGTCTTCTATATAACTAACCCCTAAGTGTGTAAGCAACCAACGGGCTAGAAATGGGCAGCTACAAAGAATATGTTCCATCGTCTCTGACTCCTCCTATGGATTTATCCCATTTGCCTGTCAGGTGCTTGATATTACGTCTGGCCTATAAAGGCCTACAATGTACGCCGTATCTAGCTGTTATACAGTCGATTCTGGAGATCCATCTCTCTTCCAGAGAGTCCAATAGCATCACAAGGAATTTCGCCATGTCCTGGAACCCTGGAAATTGAGTCTGCATAACCAGTCCCGCCGACTTTCCATTCCAAGCTTTCCAGAATTTCAACATTTACTTAACGGAAATCTACACTTTTCGTCAAAAAATCTGTACGAGGTGGCAGATAAAAAGACAGGCCATCACCTAAAATGGATTGGTGCCAAGCGCCAGCTTCCCTCAGTCTATTGACCCCTTGGGAGCCTTGACGTACTACATGTCCAGGGGCGAAAGGCCCAAAAACACATCCAAAGTAGCTTGTAGTCTGCTCCTTTTAACCCTAGTAATCCCCATTGCAGCTTTCCTTTAGACCTTACCGGATATGTGTGATAATTGGCCGAACTACACATTGTGACCTTCGGATTGAGTCTCCAACTTTTACCTTTACAATTCCGACACTCGTAACGGGCATTGACACCTCTCTTTAACTTTTTCTTGCTATTCCTTGGCCAATTTATAGTTGGTTTGGCTGGGCAATTGAACAGGGTAGTGTGTCGTGTGGTCCCTGGTTTCAAGCGGGACAGGTATCCAACGTATTGTCATCAATTCTTGCCATGTACGAATTGAGGCGGCTACACCAGCCTGATATTAGTTGGGCCAAAACAACTCGCGGTAATTCCTCTTCCTCCGGAACCACTGATGAAGGTTGTTTCCCGAGCACGACATTCACTCTATAATTGTTAACGGTTTCGAAGACTGCGTCCGACGATGTCTGCTAAGCCTGACTGAAATGCTCTTTGATCTACAGGCTCTCTCTTATAACGTTGGACATCGCGTTCTATATCATGAAGGTCTTTCCTGACCAGCATGGGAGTGGGAGCCTATCCAGAGGGTGGTGGTTAGGATAGCTGGACCAGTAAGCAAATACTGCTTCGATAGAAGAAAATTATGTCGGCACACG
The DNA here is from genome assembly GCA_964034835.1 of Muscina levida. Taxonomy (NCBI): domain Eukaryota; kingdom Metazoa; phylum Arthropoda; class Insecta; order Diptera; family Muscidae; genus Muscina; species Muscina levida. Next base: position 11,472,931 of record OZ035880.1, on the reverse strand, counting down.
GGTATGACCTTCGTCTCCTTATGTAGGTGGTCCACAGAAGACTGGAGGAGACATCTTGTCGCAGTTCTCAGGGCGACATTTTGACATGTCTGCAGGTTCTTCCACTGCGTTTCGTTCACATTAGGTGACCACACTGGAGCTGCATATTTTATCACAGACCGACCTATCGCTTTGTAAGAGGTCAACAATGTTTCTTTGCCGGTTCCCCAAGTGCTGCCGGCTAGCGACTTGAGGGCCTCGTTCCTACTTCTCATCTTATTGCAGATAGCTTTGGCGTACGCGTTGAATCTGAGGAGGATACCAAGCACCTTGGGGTATTTGGTGGTCGGAATTGTTATGCGATCGACGATTTGGTGGCGGAAATCATTGGCAATTTCAGCTAAGTAGATGTTCAGCCTTCCACATATGTCATGAATCGAGGAATTCGACGCCAGAATCGTACAATCATTGGCATAGGATATGATATCAACACCGTCAGGTGGTAATAAAATTGCACACAAGTTAAGGCTAAACAGTGCCGGAGATATAAACCATCTGGGATACTCCCTGTTTAACTCTACGGAGCTTGAACTTCTTGTTTCTGAATTCCACATACGACTGACGTCCACACATGTAATTGACAATCCAACGTTTCAAACGGTTCGGAAGGGACGTGTGGCGATGTCCTTGTAAAGCGTGTTGTGGTTGACAGTATCGAAAACCTTCGGTAAGTCAAGCGCCATGCGGACCGTTCTGTCACTGGTCTTGTTTCGGTTAAGACCACCGCGACTTATGTGTGTGGTAATGGCGTATAAAGCAGTAGTACTGTGATACTTACGCGCTACTGTGCTACTTGCGGAATCCATGCTGATGATCTGCAATTGTAAAATGTCCTGTCAGGCTCGGGCAGATTAAAGCCTCATGTGTCTTTGCTACTGGCGAGAGAAAAGAAATAGGCTTGTATGATTCTCGCATAGTACTCGACTCCCGGTATGTCTAACTGCTTTAGCATCAACATGGATATTCCGTCAGGGCCTAGCGCTTTGGATGACTTTGCGCTGCGGGGAGAACGACGTATTACTCTCCTTTTCGCTCTATCACTCTCGGGGCGCTCAATGAATTGCTGGTTAAAATAACACGCGCAGCTCTTTAAGTCAGTCAATGTGGTAGCACTGAATGTGATTGCCGTCTTCTCTCCTGCCAGGATTCGAGAGTGTCTTGTGACTGTTGCCCACAATTTACCAATTCCGGAACTTAAGTTACATTGCTTCAAATGATCTTACCAAAAATTCCGCTTTTATTCTTCGACCTTATTACTGATTTCTAGATTCAGTTCTCCGATTCTAGGATCAGCAGGTTTGGAACTACGGATTTCATCACGCTCATCTGCGAGTCCTGCTGCCTCTGCTGGGTTAGTTAGGTCGATTTCGGGTTTTCGATCAGCAAGAATAAAGGGAGCTTGACCTGCGTTATGAGCTTCAGTGGCCTGCAGTCCTTAACCTTTGATCCACGAGAATAGATAATAAATTCCGTTTTCTGAGGGTCCCACCCAGGCGACAAGTCTTGACCCATCATAGAAGCTTTCTAACGGCTGTATGGATAAGGTCACACATGGTTGGTAGAAACATCGTTCGTACTATCCTTTTTTTAACCAATTTAAGTACCCCGATTATCAGAAAGACCCAAAGAAAAGGAGAAAGGACAATCCCCTGTACTTCTAGCAGCTTCTATTAAGTTCTGAGTAGACGACACGGTTTCCAAGCATACAGTCATGCACAGAGGTCTGCAGCATGATAGGTATTATGCCATCCGGACTATGCGATTTGTAGGCCTGACTTTGTTATAGCTCACTTCACCTTTTCTTAATCCTTCTCGCTGAGTCATTTCTGTAAGTCTTTCAAGGTCTTGAGTAATTATTAACTCACATGTATACGATGAGGGGCGCGTAACAACTACCATGATCGTCCTTAACAAATATCGGCTCTCATGTGTCCTGTCCTCAAAAATACACAAACTTATCTCTAAAACCTCAAAAACATTTCAAATATATTTGAGAACATAAACATACAACCATACCGCCCTTGTGCCCTAGCACCTCCTACTTGCGCCACGCTACTGACTGATTATTTTGTTAACCACCTTATAATTTTAACATTGTCTGAACGAAGAAGGTAAGAAGAAGGAACTACAACAACAAGAGCTGAAGACAAAAAATTAAAACTGTTTCCCACACTTTTTTTGGGACTGCTTGCAGCTATGGCCAAAGAGAGTTCAGTTCAGTTCTTCAGTTCCATGGGATCATTTTGTTGTTAATCTGCTTGTGAACGATGACAGCAATCGATGTGTGTGCTACCTGCATTCTGCTGCCGCTACGAGACTCAGGGCATGATGTTGTTGGTATAGCCGGTGGTGGTGGTGCTGCTGCTGCCGCTTGTTTGGGTTGTTGTATTGCCCTTACAGGTTATTTGAGGCAGCATAATCATCATCATTGTGCCACAGCAACAACAACAACATCACCAACGGTATGGCATGACAGAGGACGGACGGCGGACGGACACAGCAAAACCATGGGAAATGTACACATCAAGCGATTCCTGTTAGAATGTGCATGTTGGTGGGACCCCGATGTTGTAGTGGATGATGACGATGACGATGGGAAGTGCAGTTTTTTCTTTCTCACAATGTGCACCACCACCAGCACCACTCTTGAAGTTTGTACACGGACGTCTGGCTAATGGGACGGACGTTCATTCCGCTGTCTGGCTGACTGCCTGTAAGTGTGTATGTGTTTGTGTGCCTGTATTTGGTGGTGGTATATGAAGAAGTTAATACGATCTTCGATGTTGTTGGTATTTTTGATCGACACTGGTCGTTCATATAAAACTAAGTGTTGCTGAGCATAGCAGCATCAGTACAAGACAAACTTTCACAGCGTTAACATCGCTCTCCAGGAATAAAAAGGAATTTCAAAACATTACGACAAAACGTGAAAATCACAAACACTCAAGACGTGAATGCTAAAGGCATCGTCACAAGAACAACAAAATTAGAAAGTTAGAAGCTGACTACCAAACCAACCCACCCACATCGCCATTCATCATGTATACGGATACGAAAAATTTAGCAAATCTTTGCGCCAACAATACAAATAGCGCTGTAGTGAAAATCTCCAATCAACAGCAAGATGATAAATTCAAACTGAAGAAAGTATGGAAGCCGCTACTCAGGTTAATTTCTCCCAAATCTGCGGGCAACACAACAAAGACGGCGAAACGTGTGGTACCCAACAATGTCAACCTTAATAATGCCACCTCCGCGAGTACAAACAACACCCCCAAGGATTTACTATTTACCACCATCAGCAGCGAAGCAGCAGCAGAACAGGAACAGCAGTTACTACAGTCCACTCACAAATTGAGATTAGCTGATTACTCTCGTCTAAGCGGGGAACCAGCGGAAACCATGCCAACAGCCGCCAGCACCCCCCACAAGGATGTAGAATTTATTAGCCGCGTTAGTGTGGATAAAACTCCTCTGAATACCTGCAACAACTGTGAATACGGACGTAACTGTCAACATTCAAAATATCATCAACATATTGAGGTCAACAATATATACGCCAACACCAGCTTCAACACAACCTCCACCTCCTTAATGTCTTCGAGCAACACCACCCAACTACACCCCCATGACCTGAATATCCTTCAAGCTGAAGATGGTTGTTTTGTATGGTCCGACGATAGCTGTGGCGGCGACATTGACGAACAGCTGTTGCGCCAATGGTTTTGGCAAAATTCATGGCAATTTGCGGAGAATGCAACCATGTGCTAATATCGACAGAGTTGCATTTTCGCTACGAAAATACAATATTGTGTTGACAAGTTTTGCTTTTAAAGTTGGCCAAATATTACAGTTCCCATAAAAACGTATTGTTTTTACTACTACTACTATATCTTTAACATTAAGTTAGTAAGTTAGTGTCACCACCACCCCTCACCCTCACCACGCCCCTTAAGGATCTCATGCTGTTATAACTTACTATATTAGTAAATTTTAGCTTAGTTAATAATTCTACTTAAAGAAATGCGAATTTGTTGTAATTGTTTTTTTTTTGTAATGCAATATTTGATAATTGTGATAATGTTATTATTAATGATGTTAGTTAATGTTTAGTTTATAAGAAAAACCAGTGCAAAATAATGAAGATTTAAAAAAAGGAAGAAACATGAAGAAAAAAAAACCACAAGATTCATGAAAATTTAACAAAATACACAGAAGACATTAATTTAAATTGGAAATATTTAAAATGAGTTATTATTTCACTATGGAGGGGAAGAAATCATATACTGGGGAAATAATTCAATGGAATGGGGGTAGTTTCCAAGGTATTCGGGCTTTTAATCTAATGGATTTTATTTATTGGAATCCTCGAGAGTATACTGCTTCAAGGCAAGATTACTGCTAAAATATGTTGCATATTTTTAGGTTATATTCTTTACCGGATATGAACTAAACCATAACAATATTTGTAAAAAACTGTTGCTTACTTCTTTTCCTCATGGTTATTGGAATATGACAATTTCAAGTGATAGATAATAAAGGCCAAATTCTTCCGTTGATATCACTTTGCAACAAAATGGGAAAAAATTTCGACATCAGTATTCCCAATATATTTCTATGATCATTTGACAAAACAACTTAAAATCGATTTGGGCATTGTATCCTTGATGGTTATGTCCCGACACCGCTTTTCGATCTTCTGTAAAATTTGTTTTTTTGGAAATGAGTTGTTTTGTCAAATGTCCACAGATTTATACCCTTCACTAAGCCCACTCCCGTTTGCCAGGGTATATTAGTTTGTTCTTTCATTTGAAATGTTCATAAGTGGCCCATTACAACTTACGAACGTTGTTCATTAATTTGAGGCCGTCCTTAAGGTTCGCCTTCAAACACCTTTCTTGCTGGAGCATTAACATCCATCCTGGCAACATGTCCCAGCCATTGTAGTCGTTGGATTCTGACTCGTTTAGCTACGTCGATGTCGTGGTAAAGCTTATACAGCTCATGGTTCATCCGAGGGCGAAACTCGCCGTCGACACAGATAGGTCCATATATTTTTTGGATTCTCGAATACTCCTAGGTTTTGTATGTCCGTTGTCGTAAGCACCCACGATTCGGCAGCATACAACTTACTTACTTACTTACTTAGCTGGTACTTCTATGCAATCCCTGTGGATTATATACCGCACGTAGAAAAATATTACAAGCGCCTCGATCTTCTGCGCTTCTTCTCCAGTTAGTCACACCGAGTTCTGTAAGGTTCTCAGTAACCTGGTCTTTCCAACGGAGTTTTGGTCGCCATCTTCTGCGCCGTCCATCGAGTTCATTGTCGAAGACTTTTCGAGCTGGAGCATTTTCGTCCATGCGTACAACATGACCTAGCCAACGCAACCGTTGCACCTTTAAGCGTTTGACCACGTCAATGTCAGTGTACAGCTCGTACAGCTTATGATTCATACGACGCCGATACTCTCCGTTAACGATGATGGTCGCATATATTTTACGGAGTATTTTTCTCTCGAATACCGCCAGAACCGATTCATCCGCTTGTGTCATAAAACCAGGATTCTGAACCATACATTAAGACAAGTAGAACCAGTATCTGGTATAGCTGGAGTTTTGTTCGTCTCGAGAGGGCTCTGTCATTGAATCGCTTGCTTAGTACGTAGTAGCATTTATTTGCAAGCAGGATTCTTCTCCGGATTTCTAGGCTGACATTATTTGCTTTGTTGATGGCGGAGCCCAGGTAGACCAAATTATCTACCACCTCGAAATTATTGTTGTCAAAGTTCACGCAGTTTCCCAAACGAGTAGATTCTTTGTTCGTTGAAACTAATAACTTCGTTTTGTCCTCGTTCACCGTTAGGCCCATTTTCGCTGATTCCTTCTGTATACCTGAGAAGGCTGCAGTCACATCCAGCAGTTTTCGACCGATGATGTCGACGTCATCAGCGTGCGCGAGTAGCATGTGGCTATTGTTGAATATAGTGCCACTCGAGTTTACTGCAGCTTTTCTCATTATCATCTCCATCACTATGTTGAAGAGATCACACGATAGGCCGTCGACTTGTTTTAGGCCCCGTCTGGTACAGAATGGCCTAAATGGTAAGGTCTTTGCCAATCTTCACTGAAGACTTCGTGTCAGTCAGCGTCATTCCGCAAAGACGTATCAGCTTCGCTGGAATACCAAACTCAGCCATGGCTTCAAGTAATTTCTGCCGTATCGGGTTGTCGAAGGCAGCTTTATAGTCAACGAAAAGATGGTACTTGTCGATATGTTTCTCTTGGGTCTTTTCCAGGATTTGCAGTAAGCCACACTGATAAGGCACGACCATTTAGGATAACACTGGCTTAAGTCTTTCACATATCACACTCTGCAGGACCTTATATGCGATGGGTAAAAGGCTGATCCCGCAGTAGTTGGAGCACACACTTCGATCACGTTTTTTCAGCACAGGACATAATACGCTTACATTCCAATCGTCAGGCATGCACTCTTTAAGCCAAACCGTGCGCAGGAGCTGGTGCATGCTCGTTATTAGCTCCTCGCCACCGGACTTAAAGAGGTTTTTGGGCAGACCGTCGGCACCGGCTGCTTTGTTGTTTTTCAGCCGCGATATTGCTCTTCTTACCTCGGCTTGACTTGGTGGTGGGCAATTTAAGCCGTCGTCTACAATTGGCTTGATAACTTCATGTGCTCTGCCTTCTGGAACCAGCAGTTGCTGGAAGTGTTCTCTCACACTCTGCGTATCTGTGACCAGATTTCCATCATTGTACTTACCGGTGGGGAGGCCATTACTGTATCCATTTGCTCTTACTTTCTGGTAAAATTTTCGGGTCTCACCTCTATCCCTGTATCGCTCTATATCCTCGTTCTCCCGTTCCTTCATCTGGCAGCATACAACAGAACGGTTAAAATTAACACTTGGTACAGCTGTTTCTTCGTATCTCGGGATAAGTTGGTGTTACTAAAGTGCTGCCAAAGTCCGAAGAAACATCAATTGGCTAGCACTATTCTCCGCTTAATCTCTTAGCTCACATTATTTTTTCTTGTTGACGGAAGATCCGAGGTCGGTAAACTCATCTACTACCTCAAAACAATAATTTTCAACGTTGACGGTGCGTCCCCATCGAGAGGACTCTTTGTTCGTCGAAACCATTATTTTTGTTTTGTCCTCGTTGACCGGAGAGGTGGGAGTGTCGATCTGTTTTTCATGGGTTTTTTCCAGGATTTGTTGTAAAGTGAATATTTGTGCTGTCGTATATTTGTGCCAGGTCTAAAGCCGCACTGATAAAGTCCAATTAGTTTTTCTACAATAGGCTTTAGACGTTCACACAATATACTCGAAAGGACCTTGTACACAATTGGTAATAGGCTTATTCTATGGTAGTTCTTACATTCACTACGATCTCCATAACAGACTGAGACTCCAATCCCCGGGCATGCTCTCCTCTTGCCAGATGTTCTCCATGAGCTGATGCATGCTCCTAATCAGCTCCTCCCCGCCAGCTTTAAACAATTCAGCAGGGAGACCATCTGCTTCAACCGCATTGTTGTTTTTACAGCGGGATACTGCAACAAGTATCTCGCTCAGGCTCGGAGGTGGACACTTAATACCATCGTCATGGATTGGTGCGGGGTCTTCTAAAGTGGTGTCCGCATCCAGTAGATATTTAAAATGGTCTTTCCATATCTTTAGAACGTTATCCAGGTCCGTCACTAGCTGACCATCGCTGTCCTTGCAGGAGGGCAACCCTGTTCCACGCATTCTCGCCTTAACTCTCTTGAAGAACTTTCGGTCTTCCCCTCTACATCGGATCATCTCTCATCCTGCACTCATCCTGTCCCTTCTTCATCCCCTTCTTTTTCCGTCTAAAAAGACGAATTGCCTCTCGTCTCTTCTCCCTATACTGCGCAGCTCGCATTGCCATTGGCTTCAGTTTTGCCCTGTATGCAGCATTCGTTTCTTTCGTGGCATTGCGACATACATCATCGTACCAGGCATCGTCTTGAGACGGCTTTGAGTACCCAAGTACGCTGCTCGCAATCCGCTCTATGGAGTCGGCTATATATTGGCACTGCGAGGTAATGTTATCAGGGGTTGGAGCATTCCGTAGCAGTTGAGTCAGGTGGTTGGAGTAGGTCTGCGCTACATCTGTGGATCGCAGGTTACCGATGTCCAGCTTTCGTTGTGCCTGATTACGTACGTTTTTTGCCATGATTAGCCTTGTGAGTACCTTAACTGCAGTAAGGTAGTGATCGGAGTCAATATTCGCACCATAGATCATTCGTATGTCCAGAACACTCGATGCGTGCCTTCCATCGACTACCACGTGATCTATCTGATTCCTGGTCAATTGATCTGGAGATAATCATCTTGCCTTACGAATATTTCTATGATCAAATCTAGTGCTGCTAACTACCATATTTCTTGCCGCTGAGGAATCAATCAGTCTGATACCATTTCTCGATGTTTCGGTGTGCAGTCTGAATTTTCCATAGTAGACTCAATTGCGGTCTCCCTGCCTATTTTAAAATCATCTATTTGATGTTGATGTCATGGCTCTGGCTACGGTCACATACATTTTCAAGGCTCTCGTAGAACTCGTCTTTGTCTTCATCGCTGTTCTCTTCTGTCGGAGCATGGGCACATATGAGTGTTATGTGGAAAGACTTTGTTTTGACTCTTATGGTAGCTATACGTTCACACACCTGGTTGAACCTTGAGACTAGGTGTCGCAGTCTCTTGTCAACCACAAAACCTCATTCAAACTCGTGCAAACTTGAGGGCTATCACTGTTAGAATACCGTTGACTTCAATACATACTTAGTTGGCTCAACAAAGATCAGCACGGATCTCTAAGCTCCGCAAAGAACTCAAGCCATTTCGACCAGTTTGTTAAAATTTATAACATTTCTAGTTATGACAGTATTGGCAATGATAAATGTTTAACATATATTTGGGCTGGAATGTTAGACTCACTACAACATGGTATGCATTCACAATAACAACAATTTAAACTTAATTTTAAAATTTGCAACTTTTTATTTAATTTCTGTTTTCAATTTACTTTATCGAATAAAAAAAAGTCAAGATCCTTTGATTTAAAAAATAAAAATAATACCAATTGAGATACTTCAGTTGATCACTGTCGTGTAGTAGTCCATCGTTTAACAAGTCATATCTTGTATAACAGTAAAGGTATCTAAATAATGAAAAATAGTAACCAATTAGAAATATAGGATTAAAAGGACAGCAACATGTAAAGGATTTAACTTTACACCACCCCACACTTACTCTTATTGCCCAAGGCACAGTTAATGTTTTCCATTAGACATTCATTGCTGGCCAAGGTACGATATTGACCATTAGAAATGCATACAGGTTGATAGATCATGGCACAGGGCTTTAAGCACTCCGGCTTAGTAATATCCAAATTATTCAATTTGATCAATAATGTCTCGAAATTTTCAATCAGTTCAGTGCGACACAAGTCCATATGAGCAGCCACGTAATCTAAAGCGAGATAACAGCGTCAACAATGATTTATGGCTATCCAGAATCGATCAACTTACTGTTTACAGCAGAACGTGACAAACGACAATTACTGGCAGCCAATTCGCACTTGTTGCTAAACTCCTTGTACAATTTGCCATTGGAGGCACACAGGGGCGCATATAAAGCCGGGCAAATTTGAGGGCATTCTTGTTGGTCCGAGGACACAGAGTTGGCATTCAAGGAGGCAATCAGGGCACTTATCGCCAGTGCGACAATTAAAGTTTTCGTAAACATATTGATATTTGATTATATGTTTGTTTTTACTCGTTTGCAGTATAGTTGTGGTTTCTGAACTTTACTTGTTTGATTAATTAAAAGTACTGACGTCTTATTGGGTTTTATACTCTTTAACTACCTGTTTTCAGGAAATTTATTGGCCATCGATTTTTTTCCCTCTCTCTCTGTTATCTAAAGTGTTTGCTATCATTGTTTTGACTCTCCGGTGATAACAGCAGTCGTCGGTGATAAGGAGACATAGTATCGCCTTTTGTTATGATTACCATCAAATTGGTTTGTTCCGACATATGTCTGTATGATATTTTTGGGGGCATTCCTATTTTTGTTTTGTTTGATATGATGATGGCCCTCTAGATACATTACAATTAAGTGGGACATGTTACCATCGGACATTTTACATTCATTTTATCTTTCATTTGAGTTTATCAATAATTTTTGGCTTGTCATAAAGTGTTTATGTTTTCTGTTTTGTTTACTTTTTTTAGGTAACAATATAGTGTTTGTTTTGACGCTTGCTGTGCTCGAGTGTAAAGTATGTGACGGCCATGGATAAGATAGTGACGTCTTGTTGTAAAGGTATGTATGTGTATTAGAGTGGCCATAGTGGAAATTTTTTTGAATAGTTAAATTTTTCGCACTGAAAAATATGAGGTTGGGGATAAAAATAATTATGCATATTTTTTTTTTTTTTTTTTTTGATTCCGAGTACCTCCGGGTTGAGCCCAAACTTTTATTATATTACCCATTTAGGCTGAAGTGCAGAATATGGGGCGGGAGCCCGATTAAAAACCAAAAATATGCCATTGTCTTCATCTTGGCCTCCAAACATCGGAATGGTAGGTCAAAGTTGACGCTCAGGCCCATGGGGCCCGGGGGGTCAAAAAAGGGGCCCCTTTCGGTTCTATGATGACCCCCCAGGTGCGGGTACTCAAGTGAAAGATATTTTCGAGACGAATCCAACGATGTTATTTTTAGGTTCCTACGGGTCTCCTGGACCGAGTTAGAGCCATTTCCGGGATATACCAAGAAAAAAAAATTATTTTTAACTAAATTTAAAAAATTTTAAAAAAAATTTTGCGTGCGGCGCTACTAAACCCAACATAGGTGTACCGTCATTTCGCCCAATGTCATTTCGCCCAAAAACAACCATGACATATCGCCCAAAACATGTCATTTCGACCACAAACCTAACTACAACATGACATATCGCCCAAATGCTATGACATAAGACCCAACTCAATTTTTTTGGGCGAAATGTCAGACTTATGACAACGGCACGCGCTGCTGCATACGTCGCAGTCAGTCTTGTACTCTTGCCCCCGCCTTAGGGGGGCGTGCCCCCCACCGCATTCGTGTTTTAATAATGCCAGAGAAAGAGAGAGAGTAGCGAGTCTGACTACGACGTATGCGGCGAGGGCGTGCCCCCCACAGAGAGAGTGAGTACAAGACTGACTGCGACGTATGCAGCAGGGCGTGCCGTCGTCATAAGTCTGACATTTCGCCCAAAAAAATTGAGTTGGGTCTTCTGTCATAGCATTTGGGCGATATGTCATGTTGTAGTTAGGTTTGTGGTCGAAATGACATGTTTTGGGCGATATGTCATGGTTGTTTTTGGGCGAAATGACATTGGGCGAAATGACGGTACACCTATGTTGGGTTTAGCAGCGCCGCACGCAAAATTTTTTTTAAAATTTTTTAAATTTAGTTAAAAATACTTTTTTTTTCTTGGTATATCCCGGAAATGGCTCTAACTCGGTCCAGGAGACCCGTAGGAACCTAAAAATAACATCGTTGGATTCGTCTCGAAAATATCTTTCACTTGAGTACCCGCACCTGGGGGGTCATCATAGAACCGAAAGGGGCCCCTTTTTTGACCCCCCGGGCCCCATGGGCCTGAGCGCCAACTTTGACCTACCATTCCGATGTTTGGGGACCAAGATGAAGACAATGGCATATTTATGGTTTTTAATCGGGCTCCCGCCCCATATTCTGCACTTCAGCCTTAATGGGTAATGTAATAAAAGTTTGGGCTCAACCCGGAGGTACTCGGAATCAAAAAAAAAAAAAAAAAAAAATCCATAATTATTTTTATCCCCAACCTCATATTTTTCAGTGCGAAAACTTTTGGATTTCACATTTTTAATTTTTTCTATATAACGCTATGGCCAGTCTAATGTGTATCTTATGAATTTTATTTCGTAAGTTAAGTGTCATTGTAATTGGCTATTGGCAGAAAGTCTATACACTGGAAAATTTTAGAATTTTCATTAATTTATCAGAAAAAATCTCATTGATTAGGAACTTCTTTCAGTTGGATTGAAGACACATACATTTCCAGAAGAAGTGCTAAAGATTCACCTTGAGCAAAAAAATTCTTATGGCCATTAAAATATTACTGCAGCCAACTTGACAAAACGAATGATGCAGAAGTTCTTTTATTTGGGGCTGTTATCACGTGCAATTCTCAAAATTGAGTCCCAAATCAATAAGTCGAAAAATTAACTATGTAAATATCCAAAATTATCAAAACTATTAGATCTAGATCTCACCCTACGGGTACGAGGGCACATAACATTTATTACGACCCAAAAGTGTAACACAGAGATGGAGTCACTATTTGATTCATAACTATAAAAGCCGTTTGATCCGTCTCGTATGCACGACAACGTTCGAAAAACATAACCAATTCAAAGACTTCACCAAACTTAGCATGGGTTAAGATTTTTCCAAACTACTGACGGGATTGCATATAGGCTACTTTGCCACGCCCCTTGTGGTACCTCTCATATAAAAATACCATTCCGCCCACTTTAGAAAGCGCGTAATAATATAAATACACCCAACTCGATCGTGCCCAAATTCTGTATTTACTAAAGCTATAACATGACGAGGTATTGGAGAAATAATTGAAAGTCGAGACACGCCTCTTCTAGAACATCACAGAATACCTTAAATTCTTATATTTGCAAATTTTATGTTTTTACTGAGGGTGAGGGTATATGTTAGTCAATTTACCAGACTGAAACTTTCTTAATTGTTATTCTCCTCAAAACAGAAAAGTTTTGGAATCGTAGTATCAAAGTGCGAGTTGGTTCCTCTATCTTATGACTCTCTATGCAGTAGAATACTGCACAAATGCTCTTGAAACGACTTCAAGCCTATGCATGTTTTTTCAGCACATATGTTTGTTTTGATTCAGCGAACAAGACATATACACGACAATGGCTTTGCGTTGGTAAAGAAACGAAACCAAAGCTGGAGAGCGTAAGAACGAAATAGTGTGAGTTTTGATCAAAACCGTGTTTTGTATAAGAAACACACTTAGATATGTTATGCACAACGATAAGAGATTCAAATCAAAATTTATTTGTACCAAAAAAACACGTTTAATTGTACCAAATAGTACAATTGGTACCTTCTTTAACAAAAGTCACATGTTGCTGGGATGTTACTGCGGTCTTTTTAAGCATTAAGAAGCAGTTTGGGACGCTACGTAAACATTGATAACTATAACCTTGGCTCCGCCGTAATAATAATGTCAGTCTGAACATCTAAAGACAAGTACTGATCGGAAATCGCTGGTACTATGCGCCAAGCAAGCGATTTCATGGCAAAGCCCTTTTTCAAAGAAAAAAGATACAACAGACAATGATCCCACCAGTTTTGCTCTATAGCTCAGAATCCTGGGTAATAATACAAGAGGATGAATCGGTCCTGGCAGTATTTCATTATAAATGACGGGTACCGTCGTCGAATGAACCATGAGCTGTACAACGACATAGACATAGTCAAGCGCTTTTAAAGGGACCGCTGGCCTGGACACGCTGTACGAATGGATCAAATACTCCGCCTCGAAAGATATTCGTCAATGAACTCCATGGGCGGCAAAGGAGACAAAAACTTCTTTGGATAGACCATATAAGAAGCAAAAGATAGTACAATTAATTTTACCAAAAAGTACATTTTATTGTACTCATCGCAAGCCAAGAGCCACAAAATTTTAAATGTGCTCACGGCTCGCGAGCCGTTTGCTACAAAATTTCAAATATTTTGCTGTTGCACAAAGTACTTTTTTTTGTACCAGAGTACTTTTTCTGTAACTAAAGGTGCTTTTAATGTACTTTTCGGCACAAAGTACTTTTTATGCCAAAAAGTACTTTTATTGTCCCAAAAGCACTTTTCTGTTGCATAAAGTACTTTTTTTGTACCAGAGTATTTTCTGTACCAAATGGTACTTTTACTTAATTTTTTGGTACAAAGTACTTTCTTTTGTTCCAAAGACTTTTTTATGCAAAAAAAGTACTGTTTTTTTTGGCCCAAAGGCACTGTTCTGTTGTACAATGTATTTTTTTTTGTACCAGATTACCTACTTTTTTGTATCAAAAAGTACTTTTATTTGACTTTTTGGTACAAAGTACTTTCTTTTGTACCAAATTACTTTTTATGCCAAAAAGTTCTTTTATTGGCCCAAAAGCACTTTTCTGTTGCACAAAATACTTTATTTTGTACCAGAATATTTTTTGTACCAAATAGTACTTTTACTGGACTTTTTGGTACACAGTACTTTCGTTTGTACCAAAGTACTTTTATTGACCCAAAAGTACTTTTCTGCACAAAGTTTTTTTTTTTGCACCAGAGTACCTACTTTTTTGTATATTGGACTTTTTGGTACAAAGTACTTTCTTTTGTACCAAATTACTTTTTTATGCCAAAAAGTACTGTTTTTTGGCCCAAAGGAACTTTTCTGCTGCACAAAGTACTTTTTTGTACCAGAGTACTTTTTTGTTCGTAAAAGTACTTTTAATGTAATTTTCGACATAAGGTACTTCTTTATGCCAGAAAGTACTTTTATTGGCCCAAAAGTACTTTTCTGTTGCACAAAATACTTATTTTGTACCAGAATATTTTTTGTACCAAATAGTACTTTTGCTTGACTTTTTGGTACAAAGTACTTTTTTTTGTACCAAAGTACTTTTATTTGCCCAAAATCACTTTTCTGTTGCACAAAGTACTTTTGTTTGTACCAGAGTACCTCCTTTTTTGTTCCAAAAAGTACTTTTATTGGACTTTTAGTTCAAAGTACTTTCTTTTGTACCTAAGTAATGTTTTATGCCAAAAAGTACTTTTATTGCGCCAGAGTAATTTTTTCTGTTGCACAAAGTATTTTTTTTTTGTTCCATAGTATTTTTTGTACCAAATAGTACTTTTACCGGACTTTTTTGCACAAAGTACTATTTTTTGTACAAAAGACTTTTTTATGCCAAAAAGTATTGTTTTTTTTTGGCTCAAAGGCACTTTTCTATTGCACAAAGTACTTTTTTTTGTACCAGAGTACCCACTTTTTTGTACCAAAAAGTACTTTTTTTGAACTTTTTGGTACAAAGTACTTTCTTTTGTACCAAATTACTTTTTATACCTAAAAGTACTTTTATTGGCCCAAAAACACTTTTCTGTTGCACAAAGTACTTTTTTTGTAACTAAAGGTGCTTTTAATGTACTTTTCGGCACAAAGTACTTTTTATGCCAAAAAGTACTTTTATTGTCCCAAAATCACTTTTCTGTTGCATAAAGTACTTTTTTTGTACCAGAGTATTTTCTGTACCAAATGGTACTTTTACTTAATTTTTTGGTACAAAGTACTTTCTTTTGTTCCAAAGACTTTTTTATGCAAAAAAAGTACTGTTTTTTTTGGCCCAAAGGCACTGTTCTGTTGTACAATGTACTTTTTTTGTACCAGATTACCTACTTTTTTGTATCAAAAAGTACTTTTATTTGACTTTTTGGTACAAAGTACTTTCTTTTGTACCAAATTACTTTTAATGCCAAAAAGTTCTTTTATTGGCCCAAAAGCTCTTTTCTGTTGCACAAAATACTTTTTTTTGTACCAGAATATTTTTTGTACCAAATAGTACTTTTACTGGACTTATTGGTACAAAGTACTTCATTTGTACCAAAGTACTTTTATTGAGCCAAAAGTACTTTTCTGCACAAAGTATTTTTGTTTGTACCAGAGTACCTACTTTTTTGTACCAAAAAGTATTTATATTGGACTTTTTGGTACTGTTTTTTGGCCCAAAGGCACTTTTCTGCTGCACAAAGTACTTTTTTGTTCGTAAAAGTACTTTTAATGTAATTTTCGACATAAGGTACTTCTTTATGCCAGAAAGTACTTTTATTGGCCCAAAAGTACTTTTCTGTTGCACAAAATGCTTTTTTTTCGTACCAGAGTATTTTTTGTACCAAATAGTACTTTTACTTGACTTTTTGGTACAAAGTACTTTTTTTTGTACCAAAGTACTTTTATTGGCCCAAAATCACTTTTCTGTTGCACAAAGTACTTTTGTTTGTACCAGAGTATCTACTTTTTTGTTCCAAAAAGTACTTTTATTGGACTTTTAGTTCAAAGTACTCTCTTTTGTACCTAAGTACTTTTTTATGCCAAAAAGTACCAAAAAGTACTTTAATTGTACTTATTAATTTTTGTTCCAGAATACTTTTTTAGATAGCTGATACAATTTGTTATAACAAAAAGTATCTTTTTGTACCAAAAATTGCACTCTGTTGTAACGAAAAGTACAAGTACCATATTATACCAAAAAGTAAAATTTATAGTATCAAAAAATGCTTTTATTGTACCGAAAGTACTTTTGTTATACCAAAAAGTACTTTAGTTGTACCAATTGTGACGAAAGTATTTTCGTACTTCTATTGTACCAAAAATTACCTGTGTTGCATCTAACAATACTTTTAATGTACCAAAAAGTTATTTGGTTTCATCTTACTTTCAAACTGACAAAAAGTACTTTTGTACTTATATTGTCCTTAGTTTTTCGTGACGCATAATGTTTCATTCTCTCTCTCTCACTCACAGTTTCTCAGCTAATGACGCACATTAGTTTACCCCCTAATTGACCTCCTTTCCGTATTCACTCATGTTGCTCTGACTCATTTCCTCACCATTACCAGTAGATACATATCTGCGTTATCTAATATGATGAAATCAATTTCTATATCAACATCTTCGGGTACATCTCAACAATATTCTCGGGGAATTCTATACTCATACATTATCAACAAAAGATGTGATGTGCTATGTTAGTGAAATATACATCACATATTGATCATAACAAGATCGCTGGGAGATAATTTAAAAACAGTCCTTATCAGAGTAATGTCATTCTCTCGATTGTGATAGTTAACAAATTGGTGGTTTTTTTTTTGATGTTTCCTATAGAGACAAGACAACAACGAATCGATCGCGCTACCATTATAACTACACGTAGTGCAATTACGTGTATACAGTTCCTGAGACCAACAATGGAACATTTAAACCGGCAAAGTGAAATCCGTTAAAATGCCAACAACAATAACAAAATGATCATGCCACCACCATCATCATCATCATAATCGTTATCATGATGGGCATGTGGCCCACCGAAAAACTTGCGTTCTATGCTTTTGGAATATCAATGCAGCTGATCAACAATTCTGCTGGGTGTGTCATCATCATCGTCAGCACATCGTTCGTTCGCAGCAACGTTCCAAAGACATACTTAGAGTCGAGTGTGGGAAAGTAAGAACCTGAAAGTAGAAATATGTAAGCCATGGCAAGGCCATAAATTCCTTTGTGTGACAATCAATGATGACCATGATGATGGTGATAATGATGATTAAAATGATCATGATGACGATGATGATGACGACAATCAGGACGGTGATTGACTAAATATGTTTACAACGTACATAAGTAGTATCTTTGTTGTGAAAGAAATTATCTCTTAAATTGTCACTTAAACGCTGCCGCACCGCATCGACCATCGACCGACCACTCACTCACGTATGTCAGCATAGAAGTCTCATAAATCCCCACCCGAGCTGCTGATGTTGTTGCTTCTGTTCCTTTTGGTCGGTTTAATGTTCGATTGGTTGGTCATTTGATATGCCTGACACATCGACGAAGGCCGTCGTAACACTCACTGGCGGTCATTTATATTTCTCCTTCAAATTGGAATTAAGAATTATTAATTTTATACCAATTGGAACGTGTGTTCCCATCTGTGTTTAGGTAAAGAGGGTGGTTGAAAAAGTTTAGGGAAATGAAATGGCGGAAGGCACTGGCGGGAGGTTAATAATAAAAAGAATATCTTGGGTTCAATGCAGACACAAATTTTGAAACTAAGGTGCGAAATGATATGATTTTAAAACTGTGAATATGAGAAATGGAATTTTGTCGAGGTCGTACATTCACAAAAGGCATTAAATATTCCGATTAATCACTTACTTAAACTTAATTTCCCTTACACCCCATGAAGAAGGTATTGTGTATTTTCTCGCGTTGTTGTGAATTATCAAGCTTTCTAGTTTGAGATTCACAACTAACGGCACCTACATCTTTATCGACGAATGCGAACGTCACTGTTTGAGAAGCTTTTACTAGACATGCCGATTGACTCGACACTATACGCGAAGTTGCTGTCGACAACATTTAGGGGCCGGCGATGAAAGATAGATGTAGATGAGTGAGAAAAGGAAACGAATCATGGATCTCCCGCATGGTAATCGTGTATTCTTATAATCATCCCACCAAACGTTTACAGAGTCGACTTAGACGGGTCACCGCCTCTACTGTAAAATAGGCGTAACGCGCGTAACAAACATTTATTT
This sequence comes from Muscina levida, assembly GCA_964034835.1. Classification (NCBI taxonomy): domain Eukaryota; kingdom Metazoa; phylum Arthropoda; class Insecta; order Diptera; family Muscidae; genus Muscina; species Muscina levida. The sequence continues at coordinate 11,454,431 of OZ035880.1, read as the reverse complement.
TCATTGTAAAGTATTATTATTCGGACGTGATGCTCAATCTTGTATCTTGTTGCAGCGATTTGGCATTAGTAACTGCAAAATAAATAATAGGTTAAATACACGCCGCCCAAACAATATGACCCGCACAGGCTGCAAACATCGAGCCGTGCCATTAAGAAATTCCTTTGATTGGTTGGTTGACAAGAATACTGTCACTTGAACTGAATCACGTCCGAGGACGTACAGCGATGCCATTTATCTGGTCTACGGAAAACCAACATTGCTTGAATTTGAGGTAGTCCGTCTATCAGACGAATCTCCCGAGTGTTTTCCGGTCTATGTTCCGGAGGTTTGTAATTTTTGTTAACACTTCGCTGGAAGTTCTTATTTCAAAGTTCAGCCAAGACTTGGCAATCAAGACACTGCAATCGTTTTCTTCGGCGTACCTGTAATCCAATGCATGCTGTCAGAATGCGCATCAACAAAGGAAGTGTTCAAAGATTTTGCACTCTTCACCACATGGCCTAGAATCGTTTCCTTCCGCTCGTCTTATCTGATCCGATGTGTGCTGTCAGAATGCAAACCACCGTGCTAAGTTCGGACTTGCTCTGTTAAAGGAATTTTTATGGTGATTTGCCACTAGTAACTTAAACATAATCAATATGTTAAACAGATGTGGTCAAAACAAAATGGCTGCCACAGACTGCCGATATTGACTCGTTCCAATTGACAAAACCTTAAGTTGGTTGCGTAATTCCGGAGTACGAGTCAGTTCAACTGAATCCCTTCCGAGGACATACACCTAAGCCATTCGTTTTGCCTGTAGTGCCCTCCCATATTGAAAACCATTAGTGTCCCACGTTTAGGTATTTCTTATCTTGGACGAAGTTCCTAAGTGTTTTCCAGTGTGTATTCCGAAAGTTTGTAAAATCCAACAGCACATCGATTGCGAAGTACGGCAAAGGCTGAGCAATCACACATGAAGAGTTCAAAAGTTTCGCACTCTTCGCCACATGACCTGCAATCTTATTCCTTGGCCCGCATTCATCTGGAATAGGTATGCCCGTAATTTAGTATATCCTGTCCGAATACGAACCACCGTGCTAAGTTTGCAGGCTGTTAGTAGATTCCAGAGAAAGTGTCCGCCCAAGTGAATCCTGTTGACCTGTTGTGATCTTCTATACGGAAAACCATTTTTGTCCGAAGTTTAGGTATTCGATCTCTAGGACGAATCTCCTTAGTATCCTCCGATTTGGAGATCTTTAAAGTTGTTAAATCTCGCTATGTGCTTATTATTAAGTGCAGCAGTAAAGGCCAGGTAATCACAGAGGAAGTTGTTCAGATCGTACTCTTTGGCCGACACCCATTTGGAATAGGTATGCCCGTAATCCAATATATCATGTCCGAATACGAACCACCGTGCTAAGTTCGCGGACTGTTAGTTAATTCCAAAGAAGGGGTCCGTTCAAGAGAATCCAGTTGGCCTGCTGAAATCTTCCATACGGAAAACCATTATTGTCCGAAGTTTCGGTATTCCTTCTCTAGAACAAATACCCTTAGTATCCTCCAGTCTGAAGATTCTTAAGGTTGTTAAATCTAATGCTTATTTCTATATGAAGCAAAGGCTAGGCAATAACAAAGGAAGTTGATCAAGTCGTTTTCTTTGGCCCGCAACCAATTTGAATAGGTATGCCCGTAATTCAATGTAACTTGTCCGAATGCGAACCACCGTGCTAAGTTTGCGGACTGTTAGTTGATTTTATAGAAGGAGTCACTTTAACTCAATCACACCCGAGGACTTCACTGCAAAATAAACAATATATTAGACAGACCATGCCAAGACAACATAATTGAATGGTTGGTTGGCAAGAAGAAGTCTGATTAAGTGAATCCCAACCGAGCTCTCCAATGTGGATAACCATCATTGTCGGAAGTTTACGTAGTCCGTCTTTAGGATGAACCTCCTTAGCATTCCCAGACTGGAGATCCTCGGCAGGTTGGGAAATCACAGAGGAAGTGTCTGTGTAGGATTATAATCTTGCAATGTAAGATATAATTAGTGTCGGGTATTTAGATAGATATTCCGGTCATATGCACATAGTCCTTCAGTTTGTCAAATATACAAATTACTTTTTTGATTCTCTTTAGTGTTCTCCTCGCTCACATGTTGTTTAATTTTAAGTTCAGCAAAGGCTGAACAATCACAGAGGAATTGTTCACATATCCTGCAATCGTTTTCTTTAGCCCACCCCATTGTCCAAGCTATCTTCTTCCATCCTGTTCTGTCTCTTAGCTTGGAACTATCCGTATAGCAGCGAAGGAATTGTTCACAAGTCCTGCAATCGTTTTTTTCGGCCCGACCCATTGTCCCAATTGGCTTCTTCCATACATCTAGTCTTATGGTCTGGAAGACTGAATTTGATTTCAGTCTATGGATTCTCTATGTAATTACCCGGTCCCGTGCTGTGTCTTACTTAGAACCATCCGTATAGCAATGAAACTTTATAGACATTTGCTTCATGTATCCATTTGTCCAAGATCGTCTGTCCGGGATTGTGATCTCGCAATGTAAGATGTACTTAGTTTTTCAGACAGATATCCCGGTCATGTGGACATAGCCCTCAAATTTGTTCAATATCCAATTGGCTTTTTCCATATATTTGGACTAGTCTTATGGTCTAGAAGACGGAATTTGATTTCTGTCTTTGGTTTCGCTATGTAAATACCCAGTTCCCTTCTGTGCCTTAACATAGATCCGTATCCGTATAGCAGCGTATTCTCTTCATGTTTCCATTTTTCCAAGGTAGTCTGTTCGGGATTATGATCTCACAACGGAAGATGTATTCAGTGTCGGGTATTCAGACAGATATTCCGCTTGTATTCTTTTGTTCAAGGTCTTCTTTCCGGGATTATGATCTCGCAATGTAAGTAATATTTAGTTCGGATATTCAGACAGATATTCCGGTCATGTGCACATTGTGCATCAAGTTTGTCGAACATCCAATTAACTTTTTCCATTCACCTGTCTAGTCTTATGTTCTGGAAGATGGAATTTAATTTCTGTCTTTTGTCTCTCAATGTAATTACCCGATCCCGTTCTGTCTCTTAGCTTAGATCCGTATCCGTATAGCAGAGAATCTTCGTAGATATTCCAAGACCCAAGATCGTCTGTCCGAAATTATGATCTCGTAAAGTAAGATATACTTAGAGTCGAGTATTCAATCAGATATTCCGACGAAGGCCATTGGACGTCCCTCATTAAGTGCCGCTTCGTACTTCGCATCGAAGCAACCGTGGCATGATAGTTGGAACAGGCGACTATCATGCGGGAGACCAGGGTTCGATCTATGCCTCGATACCTGATCAGCGGCCTTCTAGTCGACAGCAACTTCACCATATTCCTGGAGAACGTGTACACCACTTCGAGATTTCTTCGAAAATACCGGTCGTATCTAGAGGAGATAGCGAGATATTCAAAGATTACCCTTACACAGGTTCATATATCACATATATGTTAACCAAAGAGCCGATCCATTGACAAGGGCCGGAAACAGCTAACTGCGGTGAAACTGAACCTCCTTGCTAACGGAAGATGGGTGAGAGAACCCACTTGCACAGCGAGCAAACAGATATGGCCTACCATGGCTATACAGAAAACACGATATAAGATGAACCTGTCTAGAATCCATCTAAGGAGCATCATAGGCCGGTTTTTAAACACGCTAATAGATTAAAACTTCCCTATAACGATTTTTGTAGAAGCTGCAATGATGAGAAAGAAATAGAGGCCATGGAGCATCTTCTATGTCACTGCTTTGCTTTCGATGACCTGAGATATGAAAAGTTTGATCATCGAACAATGTCTATCAGTTGGCGATCTACGAAATATTTATTCCTTCATCAGAGCAACGAAATGGCTTGAGAGCGTCTTCGAACGTAATGAGTAGGATTAATTGGTTCGGAAATTTGGAAATGATATCACAACGGGACCTACACCAGGACCCAAGTGAGCTATGCTGAACGCTGCTGCCGCATTAACCTAACTTCACCATACTCGAGTCTAGTGAAAGCTTCTCAAACAGTTGACGTTCGAAGACTTCTTTAAACTGTAGGTGCCGTTGTGTAAATCTTAACAAAATAAGCGAGAAACTCTCCCATATCATATATTTTTTTCTCTAACGTTATTACCTCGCCGTTCCCAACACATCATACCACCCTCCATTGTCGGTTTATTGGGCGCGAAAGATTCTTATCAGCGTTTGTATGTCTAATTGGAATTTTGGTTAGTTCTGTCCGTACAAAACTGCCACCGCCACCAACCGCCGCCCGACCACCAAAACGCAATAAAGCAATCAATCTACTAACCAGAAAGTTCCCACTTGCGCGCTGCCGTTTTGGGTGTAGGTGAAATGTGGCGCTTGTTGCATATTAATTGCCGTGTAAATATCTCTACACTGTATGTATTATCACACACACATGACCAAACGTCGAGTATAAGTACGTACGTACTTATGTACGTATACAAGCGTTGTGCCATTATCATTCTTGAAATTAAAAGGTTAGTGCAGTTACCAGTTACCGGCTAGTGCGGCAATTTATTAACAAGAAAGAATTTTATTTTATTTTATTTTTATTATCATTATTATTATTTCGGGTCTTGGGTCTTGTTACTGCTTACAGTTCTTCTTACCTTCGCAGTTCGTTTGGGCTAGAAAATTATCTTCTATCATAAATCTTTTGTAGACAACTGAGCATGCGTCCGTAATGGTGCGAGTTGGAATGTTCACCATAAGTATGTTAAATATTAAACAATTTTGTCTATGAAGGTAAATTATTCAAATAACTGCATTATGATTAGAATGCACTTTTTGTAATTCCCTTGTTTCCCCTTTTGTGGAGGTAGAGAGAGAGAGAGAGTATATTTAGTCGTTTGTTTAGGATCGGGTGTTAACAACAATCGTTGAGGGCAGCGATGGAATTAATTGAGGATATCACAAATAGTTGATTGAGGTAGCGTGGGGACAACTAATAATTTAATACAGTGTTGTCACAACGAGCAACGACAATGGCATTTTTAACACCCATGGCGTTAAGATAACATCTAAAGGACATCACACCAGGAAGGGGATTAGAATTAGAATTTCTTAATGACAACCTTAAAAAAGTTGTTGTTGTCTTTAGTTGAATAAATAACGAAAATAAAGTAATTGAATTATTAGCAGTTAATAATTTAGTTATGTTATGAAATGTTGTCTGTGAAGGAATATAGTCTTTTAAAGCCATTAGTTGACCTATATTATCTTAGCGTAAGTGTCGAAATATGTCTGCTTGATGTATACAGATATACAAGTTAAGGGAGGCGCCTAAGATATGCCACGAATTATCTTTACTGTGAACATAGCCATCGACTTTTAGTCAGATTTTAGATTTTACAGGATTTTTCTTTACCATGACTCAGACAGGGAACACTTTAACATATAAAGGAGTTCTGGGCGTCTTTGTGAGAAGAATACTCAAAAAACGGAGAGTATCATTGTCATCATTTTCTACCAAGTGAGGCTTTAGACAAGGCGATAGAGATCGCATCTTTAACATTATAATGAAGGTAATCATGCGGAAGGCTGCAGCAACCATGACTGGTACCATTTTTAACAAAAGTCACATGCTTATACGGATGATATTGATATCATTGGCCGAAGACTGCGGGATGTTATTGCAGCCATTTCGAGAATTGAGAAGGCAGATGTGGGTCTGGTGATAAATGAGCACAGATCCAAGTTATTTGTTTCAATGATGAATCTACCAGTTTGGGAAGCTATGTGAACGTCGATTTATTGACAAAGCCATTTCTCGACAAACAAAGATGAATTTCTGTGGTTTGTCGCCTAATAAGAAGAAAAAATAGAATCTTTGTCGTATGAACCATGGGACATGTTCTTATGTTCATCCAACCAACCAATCAGCCGACAAGATCAACATGATATCATTGTCCTCAGAAGACTCCAACTGAAAAGAAACCTTATCCAGTATACAGTGTGGGCCAAATAACAGGTCACTTAAAAGTTACCTGGCCTGACATATAGATGGCGGTACTAGAGTTAAATCCATATGATTTTTAGTTAGCCTTAACCTTCAAAAAAAGCGTGTATAAGATTGACAGCTTTCGGATCAATAGTTTGTGAATAATAGCATTTTGAATGAAGCAACTTTTGTTATTGTGCTTTTTGAAGTGAAAAAATACAGTTGAAGCAAAAACTTGGCATGATGACGAGTTTCCGGACACTGCCTCAGGAAAATCAATCGTTAAGGATTGGTATGCTTATCTTAGACGTGGTGAAATGAGCACCGAAGTCCGTGAACGCAGTGGACGCCCAAAAGAGGTTGTTACCAATGAAAACATTAAAAAAATCCACAAAATGATTCTGAATGATCGTAAATTGAAATTGAATGAAATAGCAGGCACTCTAAATATATTAACTGAACGTGCACATCATATCATTCACGAATATTTGGGTATGAGAAAGCTCTGAGGAAAGTGGGTGCCGCGCGAGCTCAAAAAAAAAAAAATTTTTCCAAAAAAAAAATGTGTTTTACTATGGTATTCAAATTCCCTCTCACCAGTTTCTTTTTAAATCGTACGTTATTTTGACATTGATGGCTGTTTCCTTATCGATATCTTTGGCAGAAAGTCAGTTTTGTAAATTTGTATATTTTCGTATTATTATATTTTTAGATTTTTATATTTTTATTTTTTTATTTTTTTCTATTTTTATATTTTTGTATTTTTATATTTTTAATTTTTTATATTTTTATATTTTTGTATTTTTATTTATTATTTTTTTATATTTTTATATTTTTATATATTTATATTTTTATATTTTTATATTTTTATATTTTTTTATTTTTATATTTTTATATTTATATATTTTTTTATTTTTATATTTTTGTATTTTTATATTTTTAATTTTTTATATTTTTATATTTTTTTATATTTTTATTTCTGTAAACATGTATATTTTCATAATATTATATTTTTGTATTTTTATATTTTTAAATTTTTATATTTTTATTTCTGTAAATTTGTATATTTTTATATTTTTATATTTTTATATTTTTGTATTTTTATATTTTTATATTTTTGTATTTTTATATTTATACATTTTTATATTTTTATATTTTTTTATATTTTTATATTTTTTTATATTTTTATTTCTGTTAATTTGTATATTTTCATATTGTTCTATTTTTATATTTTAATATTTTTATATTTTTATATTTTTAATTTTTTAATTTTTTATATTTTTATATTTTTGTATTTTTTATTTTTATATTTTTTTATATTTTTATTTCTGTAAATTTGTATATTTTTATATTTTTATATTTTTTTATTTTTTGATATTTTTGTATTTTTGTATTTTTATATTTTTATATTTTTATATTTTTATATTTTTAATTTTTTAATTTTTTATATTTTTATATTTTTGTATTTTTTTATTTTTATATTTTTTTATATTTTTATTTCTGTAAATTTGTATATTTTTATATTTTTATATTTTTTTATTTTTATTTTTTGATATTTTTGTATTTTTGTATTTTTATATTTTTATATTTTTATATTTTTGTATTTTTATATTTTTAAATTTTTATATTTTTATATTTTTATTTCTGTAAATTTGTGAATTTTTATATTTTTATATTTTTTATATTTTTATTTCTGTAAATTTGTATGATTTCATATTATTCTATTTTTATAGTTTTATATTTTTTTATATTTTTATATTTTTGTATTTTTATATTTTTAGATTTTTTTATATTTTTATATTTTTATTTCTGTAAATTTGTATATTTTAATATTATTCTATTTTTATATTTTTACCCACGCCTCTTTCCCCCCCCCCCCCAGATACCGCGCGAGCTGGGGTCTATTTAAGCTGAACATGACGGTGGTCTCGGCCACAAGTCACTTCAGCACTTCATGTTAAAGTGTTTTTTTTTTTTTTGAATTGAATTGAATTGATTTGATTTGAATCAAATTGAAGTGAATTATATTATATTGAATAGAATTGAATTTATAATATAAAAGTTATAATTGATCATTTCCACATATCACTGTTTTACGACGTGGGGCGTAACATCAGCCTAAAAACATCCTCATAATCCGGCATGTTCCCAAGGCAATGGCTTTCGACATTTCATGTAAAAGAGATGAAAGTTCCAATTCGTCGAGATGTTGCGTAACAGAATTTACCACAATACCAGTACTCGATATTACAATTGGGATAGTCTGTACAGTTGTTAGGTTTTCTCTCTGTTTCACTTCAAACGCAAGATCTGCATATTTGGAACTGCGACATCTAGGATGTATCCAACCCTTTTGCGTATGTCTATCCATATTATATCTGGTCTGTTGGCGATGATTGTCCGATCAGTTGACATTGTTCGGTCCCAATAAAGTTTAAAATTTCTGCTCACTAACACTGCCTCAGGTTCATACCTGTAATATGGAAGTTTTTCTTCCAAGAACCGCTTCTTACAGCAAGGCTTTGGCGGATTATTTTCGCCACGTCGTTATGTCTTTTGAGGTACGCCGTACTCGCCATTATCGAACAACCATTGATGATGTGTTCCGTAGTCTCCGCAGCCTGACCACATCGCCGGCAACGGTTATCAATGTCTTCATGCAGGATAACTCGGCGGAAATGCTTGGTGTGCATTATCCCATCCTGTATGGCCATTAAAAATCGTTCCGTTTCCGGAAACAGTTGTCCCCATTGGAAACATATAGTGGAGGCATGTTTATCCACATTTTCGAGGTCCAGTTGGTGTGGAAATTTGCCATGTATGGCCTTATGCTTCCATTGCTCCACTATATCGGCATCACTAGTTACATTTTCCAGGAGTGCAAAACTAGGTGTTGATAGTTTAAGTGGGGTGTGGTTTGCGTCCAGATTTACCAGGATGGAGTATCGGTCAATCTCCGATGCAGTTTCATAGAAAAATTCCCGGAGATTGTGAATCTGGCTATAATTTTGGTTTTTAATGTTAACCACACCCTGTCCGCCCAGATTACGTGGCAACATTACTCTTTCGATAGAAGCCTGTGGGTGGTGTTGTCTATACCTCGTTAGTGTTGTTCTTATTTTTCTCTGAGCTGAATTTATTTTTTATTTTTTATTTTATTTATTTTGTATATTTTTTTTTAAAATTTAATATTTTTATTTTTTTAAATTTTTTTATTTTTATATTTTTATATATTTATATTTTTTTTATTTTTATGATTTTCCAGTAGTAAGTAAGAGCAACACAACTGGCAATTTTGCGTGAGTCATAAACGCACAATAGGTAACAACAACTCATTGTACTCCATAAAGGCTGTCTTCAATATTTTGTTGTTGCTTTTGCTAGAATCATCATATGTACATACATTAATTTAAAATGCGAAATCACCTATTCCCCTCCAATAAAGGAAAATGAATCACATCATTTCTAATCTGATCAACTTCAAATAGGCATAAGGTTAGTAAGGCAGCCAGCCAGTCAGCCACCTCACATCTATTTATATGTTCTATTACACTATAAGACCAACTCTACAACGCATATATCATAGCGGCATCAAGACTTCCTAGGATTAACTTATATCAGCTACTAAATCTTTAAACCTCTGACTGCACAGTCATTGACAATCATATGGATTTACTACATACCTTAGCCTCACTGACTGACTGACAACTTGATGCAAACACAACACTACATATATATTAACATATGTAAATGCATCAGTCATGCATTTCTCAGAAAGTTGATGATGACGACTGCGTTTGCAGCAATATTCACCGTCAGTCAGTCGAAGTCGTCGAACGTTGTTGTTGTTGTTATTGTAGTTATTGTTGCTATTGAGGCACCCAATTTATATGCAAAACACCATGACGTCGTCGTCGTCGTCGACAAAAGGTTGCTTGATGCGGTATTTATGGCTAAACGTTCTTGTAACTTGTGGTAATAATTGTATGTGTGTGCGTCTGTTGGTGTTGTTGCACACACTTTTGTTTGGTATTGTATTATTGTTATCGTTGGTGTTGCAACAAACATTCCTTCATGCGTCACGAGGAAAATGAGGGAGATTCCACGAACCGCATACAGAGGTGAACATTAACTAAATGACACAACGTAAGAAAAAACCACAACCAACTAATAAACATGTCGCGCGATTATTATGAGGAATAGCCACAAAGAAGGACGGACGGACAGACATTCTAATAAGGTCGTTCTATGGCCTGGCTGACAGACTGGTGGCATTGGCATTTCGGACGACCAAAACAAACAGAAGCAGCAGCAGCAGTTGAGTGGAAGTGGCAGCAAAAGCGACCGCATTAGGCAGTAGCGTTAGAGAGTTTTGGTGAAAGTGCAGCCTAGGATTTACAGGATTAAAGTAAATATTTAGAGTATTTAGAATTAAGGATCACAATGTTGTTTATCTAGTCCCCTGCATGCAGACGAGACACAATCACTTGTCGTGGCAAATGGATTTGGGAAGACAGAAGATAAGTTGACATTATGTAAACAACACAGGGGAAATTTTAAGGCAATAAGGCACATTTGACATTGCTGTCTATGATGAGTATAAGTATAAATTTTAGGTCGTTGACAAATAAAGGCTAGTGATATTTATGTTGTTAGGGATTGATTTCAAAATCCTTCGTTTGAATTTCTCAAGGGTATTACTGTTAAAATAACAATATAATTTTCTTTTTAAATTGATTCGAACGAATTTCCATTTTGATACCTCCACCCAAGGGTAAAGATATAAAAAATAAAAATATAAATATATAAAAATTAAAAAATATCAAAATATAAAAATAAAAAAATATAAAAATATAAAAATATAAATATATTAAAATATTAAAATAAAAAAATATAAAAATATAATAATATACAATTTTTTTAAATTGATTCGTACGAATTTCCATTTTTATACTTCCAGCCAAGGGTAAAGATATAAAAAATAAAAATATAAAAATATAAAAATATAAAAATATAAAAATATAAAAATATAAAAATATAAAAATATAAAAATATAAAATATAAAATATAAAATATAAAAATATAAAAATAAAAATATAAAAATATAAAAATATAAATATATAAACATATAAAAATAAAAAAATATAAAAATAAAAAAATATAAAAATATAAAAATATTAAAATAAAAAAATATAAAAATATAATAATATACAATTTTTTTAAATTGATTCGTACGAATTTCCATTTTTATACTTCCAGCCAAGGGTAAAGATATAAAAAATAAAAATATAAAAATATAAAAAATATAAAAATAAAAAAATAAAAATATAAAAATATAAAAATATAAAAATATAAAAATATAAAAATATAAAAATATAAAAATATAAAAATATAAAAATATAAAAATATAAAAATATAAAAATATAAAAATATAAAAATATAAAAATATAAAAATATAAAAATATAAAAATATAAAAATATAAAAATATAAAAATATAAAAATATAAAAATATAAAAAAATATAAAAATATAAAAATATAAAAATATAAAAATAAAAAAATATAATAATATACAATTTTTTTAAAATGATTCGTACGAATTTCCATTTTTATACCTCCAGCCAAGGGTAAAGATATAAAAAATAAAAATATAAAAATAGAAAAATATAAAAATATAAAAATATAAAAATATAAAAATATAAAAATATAAATATATAAATATATAAAAATATAAAAATATAAAAATATAAAAATATAAAAATATAAAAAATATAAAAATATAAAAATATAAAAATATGAAAATATAAAAATATAAAAATATAAAAATATAAAAATGTAAAAATATAAAAATATAAAAATATAAAAATACAAAAATATAAAAATATAAAAATACAAAAATATAAATATATATAAAAATGTAAAATTAAAAAAATAGGAGTATAGAAAAAAAGCAAATTAAAAAATTATAAAAATATAAGTATAGATAAATAAAAAAAATATAAAAATATTAATAAGATTCGTGAAGAAGCATAAAACAAGCCTCTCTTAACATTGATATATTAACCACTAACCGCTAAGTAATAACGCTCACTTATAAGCCACATGACGATTGTGCGAATATGACTGAATTCAGGGTATGTACGTAAAAAAATGACACTTATGTAAAACTATGAGGGTGAATTGGGCCATTTGTGTGGGAGGTACCAGAAGGAGTGTGGCACAGGTTTCGGTTTTCGGAGGATGTAACTAATATTACCAGATAATTTAACAGACAAATTTGAAATCTTCTCTTGTTGTCCGTTCGGATGTTATTGGAAAAATATTAACATACCAAAAATAGGTAATTTTATATGGGGGGCACCAGAAAAGAACAGCCGATATAGTCCATATTAATTCCAGAGTCAACTTTTTATAAGCTTACATCTTGTCTGTAATTATTCTTTTTCTTCTTAATTGGCAGCAGCAACAGAAATTCATCTATCAGTAGCCGCACATAGAAAAGTATTCCAAGCGCTTCTTTTGCGCTCCGTAGATAGTTGGTCACACCAAGTGTAGATAACAGCTCTTTCACCTGATCTATCCAACGAAGTTTTGGTTGCCTCCTCCTGCGCCACCCATCGAGTTTATTGGCGAAGACCTTTCGAGCTGGAACATTTTCATCCATTCGTACAACGTATCTAAGCTAGCGCATTTGGTCCATTTAAACGCGTTTGACTACGTCGATGTCGTTGTAAAGCTCATACAGCCCGTGGCTCATTCGAAGACGCTACTCGCCGGTTACGAAATTTTTTATCTCTCGAAAACTCCCAGAATTGATTTATGCGTTTGTGTCATTACCCAGGCTTCTGCGCTGTAGAGCAAGTCAGGTAGGATCAGAGTCTTGTAGAGTTGGATCTTTGTTCTTCGAGAGAGCTCATTATTTTTAAATCGCTAGCTTAGCGCATAATAGAAGCGATTAGCGATCAATAGTAGCCTCTTAATTTCCAGGCTGACATTATTATTATTGTTTATGGCGGAGTCAAGCTAGACAAAATCATCTACCACTTCAAAGTTATAGTTGTCAACGTTGACGCAGCGTCCCAGACGAGTGTACTCTTTGTTCGCTGAAACAAATAACTTGGTGTTGTTCTCATTAATCACCAGACCGACTTCTGCCGACTGCTTCTCAATGCACGAAAAGGCCGCAGTAACATCCCGCAATCCTCGGCCAATGATATCTGCATCATCGGCATACGCGAGCAACAAGTGACTTTTGTTAAAAATGGTACCTTTCCTGTTTACTGCAGCCTTCCGCATGATCACTATCGCCTATGTCTGAAGCCTCGTTTTGAGGAAAATGGCTCTGTTAGATTTATGATTAATTTCGCTGAAGACTTCGTGTCAGTCAGTATTATCAGTATCATAGTTTCTGCCTTATCGGACTGTCGAATGCAGCTTTGTAGTCGATAAAAAGATGGTAGGTATCGATTTGCATTTCTCCAGGTAGAAAATGGCTCTGACAGATTTTCGCCAATTTTTACTGAAGACTTCGTATCAGTCAGTGTCATCCCGCATGCAGCTCTGTAATCGACGAACAGATGGTAGGTGTGAGTCTGCATTTCTTGGGTATTCTCCAGGATTTGTCGTAGTGTGAATATCTGGTCGGTCGTGGTTTTGCCAGGTCTAAAGCCACACTGATAAGGTCCAATCATGTTCGCCAGAATTGGCTTTAGTCTCTCACATAACACACTAGGCAGGACCTTGTATGCTGTAGTTAAAAAGCTGTTTCCGCACAGGACGTAGAACACCCAGAATCCAATCATCGGGCATGCATTCCTTGAGCCAAATCGTGTTTATGAAGTAGTGCATAACGTTGCCAGCTCTGAATTTAGTTTGAATTTAGTGAACTTACAAAAAAGATATACATGTGGAACTATAAGTATGATTCCGGTCATTTGTATGGTAGGTTCCAGTAGGGGTGTAGCCAAGGTTTTTCGGTGTTTTTAGGATTTTTGTACAATTATATGATAATTAAACAGACCAAATACAAAAGTATTACTGACTCTGGAATGAATATGAACTGCTGTTTTCCCTTTGGATGATATGGGAGAAATATTAATTTCCAAAATTGGTAATTTTATACGGGAGGAACGGGAAGGGTAGGGCTATACTGCCTATTTGCAATACTATAACTTTTGATGTTGAAAAATATAAATACGGACCTATAAGCCAGACAGACTGACATGGCTAAATCGTCTTTAAAAGTCCTGAAACGAATATGGTATCATGGCACTAGTGGCCCAACTCGTATCCTTTAATGCGTTACATTTTATCTCATATCAAATAATATCATATCCTCATCTCTAAGGGCGAGGAAATAAAAAGTAAATGTCACAGATTTTTCTTTTAGTTAATAATAAAGATTATGATATTTAATTCAAGTTTAATTGTTTTATCTAAATTTTTTAGAAAATCGTCTTAATGAATTATCTTTATAATAAGAAAACTATTTTGAAGCAACAAATCGTATGGTACTACCAGCAAGTAGACAGTATAGGTGAGTTCGCTAAGATAAGGTCGATGATGAGTAGGGCAAAGAATTGTATGCACTAAAAAATAAAAAAAAAATCGCACAGAACATGCACTTAAAATTCAGAAATATGCAACTTAAAAAATTCTTTCTAATTTTATTAAAAACTAAATTTGCTTGAATTTTGCCAAAAAGGGTCACACAATTCTTTTTTATACTCGTATATGTACATATAAAATTATATTAATTTTAAATCGATGTCGAATCGGCATCTTGGAGATCTTTCACTGCTTCGCCAAATTTTTTGAAATTTTTGATATATCTCCCAATCTTGTTATAATTGGCTCTGGAGGAAGCGGATTACCAGGACATCTTTTATTCAAAATTTGTACACGCGAAGGAATCTTAAAAATATTTTTTTTTTATCAGTTGATATCCGAGAATTCAGATCAATAAAATGAATTCGTTACTAAATCGCAACCCCCTTTATATTTTTTGAAATCTTAACTAGTTGTTGGTTGGTTTTGACTTTGAGCAAAGATTTTGTTGTCGAGCATATCGTCTTCTCCTATAAAATTCCCACAGTAAAATTTGCATCCTATGTCACCTGGATATCGTCGTAAAAATTATGTAATAATTTTTTGTAATTCAGATGGATAGCCAAATTTTTCCACAAAAAGTTAAAGGCGTTTTACTTTATAAAATGGTTGTTAATCTGAAAAGCAAAATTATGCAACAAAAACATGCATTCATTGTAAAATTTGCTAAAATATGCAGATTTATATGCAAAAAGGATTGAATGCCTTTTTAAAGGTAATTTTATGATTCGTATAGAAAACTTAACCGTTACGATTTTAGGATATCAAGAAAAAATGTGCATTTGCATAAGATTTCTTACCCAACTGATGAGCCTTTTAACCAAAAAATTAACCGCGTACGTTAAAAGTGTCAGCTTCGATTTCTAGCTCAATACTTGGTATTTTCAATTTAATACCAATCCATTGTCTGTGATCAGATAGTGGAAGCGCTATAACAACACTTAGATTTACACTATCCCCTACTAATATATATGTTAGTTCTCTGAAACAAATAGTGTAGTTTTCATCCCCCATTAACTTAACAAACTGGTTTGTAAAAAGACAAAGGCGCTAATTGGGAAACGTTTTGTAAATCTGATATCACAAAAACATTTGTAATGTTGCGCTGTAATTAAACAAAGACAAAATTGTGAAATAATAAATTGTTCCAACATCCTTCTCTTTCAAACATTAATACCCTCATAGGTCACTTGTTTACCACTTTATCTTTGGTTAACACCCCAGTTTTAGAAAAACTTCGTCCTGACATCTTGTAAAATTTTGATTAGGAATTATAAGATGTTTTCTCTTTGTTAAACTCCCCAATCTTATAGAGCCTTTTTCTGGAATTTTGTTAGATTTTTTTAAATATTTTTTTTGTTATCTTTGCCTAACACCCCAATGTTTGTGACCCTTTTTCCGAAATCTTGTTTAGAAAATAAAAGATTTTGTATTATTTAGATTTTTTCATATAAATTGTTTGTATTTTAAAGCTTTTGTGTTGATTATTTTTTCTTAATATCACAAGAATTATCTTTCTCTCTCTCTTTCTCTTAACTTAACAACTAATTAAATTTTTGTTTAATATCATTATTGGTTGTTTTTTTTTCATTTAACTTAAAACTAAGGAAGACTTTTTGTGTAAAGCTATTTTGAACTATAATATCATATAGTACTGATGCGGCTGCTGCTACTGCCTGCTGCTGCTGCTTCTGGGTTATCACAATGTAGTAAACGTTTTTAAAGCTGAAGAGTATTTTGAAGATAAACTCTTAATAATTGACGCGTGTGAACTTAAGCTTGAGCCCAACGATCTTGATATTGCATCAAAGGATATTGATAGTTGCTATAACAATAGGCTGGCTGCAATAGATCCTCATCGGCAGCAGGCATTATAGTGCTGGTAACAGGTTGCAAATTGGTAGTCCAAAAGAAAGTACCAGCTTCGGTGCGGGCAAAACGTACGGGCACATAAACATCTTCTTGATCGTCATCCATAGACATATCAGCCAATTTCTCATTAACTAGATTGTCATCGATTTCATTGAAATATTGTTGTTGTTCCATTTGCATATTGCGTAAATTCTCCAAATCTTCACAGGAAGAGCACGATGTTGTTGTGCTTGAAGTGGAGCTGGAGCTAACATCAATGCCCTGAGACTTTTGTTGTTTCTTAAAGAAAGTCTTCAAGACCTTCTTAATAGTGTAAGTGGTGCTGCTGGATTTCATTTTTTGTTGTTGATGGTTGGCGGCAACAGTTTCGAGTTGTTGACACATTTTTTGTTAATGTTTTTTAATGTTGATGATGGAAGTAAGTGTGTGAATGATGTTGCTTGGGTTGAACACGAGTTCTGAATGATTTGGAAATGAAAATGCAAGCGGCTTTTATAGCCAACGTCGTTGTTGTCGTCGTCGACGTTGGTCTGACTGCATTTCCTTTTTGCGGCTCGCTGTCGAAACGGAAAGGGAGAACATACATACGTACGTACACGTACATACGTAGTACTTTAGTCCCCTGGGGGAAATAAACATTAAGAGAACCAGAAACAAATGCAACAACACTACACAGAAATTTAAAACGCACAAGTGTGTGGGCCTCACCCTAAAAACTCAGCAGCAACAGCAACCTTAAAGGCAAAGCACGTTCTTGCCATTAAACTGCCGGTTAACCGAAAAGCAAGAGAGTGAGAGCTACAGTCACAGAGAGATACATAGAGAGAGAGAGAAACAGAGTGTATTATCACTTAGAGAGGATATTATAGCTAGTGATATTTTCAGTAGGCAACATCAAACTCTTACTCTCTCTCCCGCTCTCTTCCTGATGAGTTACAAGTAAAAGCAGGTCTGTCTCACCACCACCTTAACATGGTGGTGGAGATGTTGCAGGGACGATGGTGGTGGTGTTGTTTGGTGCTAAGATACAATTTCATTCAGTAAAAGGGATATTGAGGTTTTATGACCGTTCAATGTTGTTGTTAGTGTTTTTTCGAACCCCCTGGTTTTGTAGTGAAACATCAACCTTTTTTGTGCTCTCCTTAAGAACTCGAGCAGCAGCAAAGTGTGGGAAAATGTTTCGAAATGTTGATTTTTTCGGTTTGAATTTCTCGTTCAACAATGAACGATATATTATTGATAAATGCATATCTTTCCGAGTAGTTGTCCGTCCTCCCCCCAGAAATTAAATGTTTACTTTTACTCTTGAGGCAGGAGCAGAGCATAAACTGATATATGGACGAAAAAAAATCGGCAGGTGTTTGCAAAGAAATTTTCTCATGATTTCAGAAACAACATTGACGTTCGTATACAAAAAGAAGGGGCGATTTTTTTGTGAACAGTTGTAGCTGTTGTTGTTAGTGCTGTAGGTTGTTTAAGGATTACGGAAGATACTTTAAATGTAAGTAAAGTGTGGTTGTTGTTGTTGTTCCTGTTGTCGTCGTTAAATATTAATTTGAGATCTCTCAAGAGGATATGGACAAATGTGTGTTCATTCTGTTAGGGGTTTCCGTGGGAAACACAATTTTCACAAGATTCCCACGCATTTTAAAGAGAAACACAGGCAGCAGGACCTCAAAAGGAAGGCATTATCCTGTTGCTCGTAGGGTAAAGTGGTATAGGTGTTGTTGCGCTACTGTCATTACAGTTGAAAAGGAGTGAAGCGAGGAGGGGGACAAAACTGCTTAAATTTTATCACATCCAATTTGGGCACGCCAAGGTTTATAAGCCCAGCAATAAGTAACAATGAACACTCACAGCGCACAAAATAAGAGCAACACAGCATTGGCAGCACAAACTGGCCACAAGTCAGGATAATGATGGTGGCAGAACGACAACGATGCATGCATGCTTTGCCTGCATGCTGTGTGTTGTACAACAAGCCAAGCAGTAGGCCAGATACAACATTGTATCCAACAACAGGACAGGAGCAACACAGCACAGCTCTCATCAACAATTAATTTGGTTGTTGTGTTTTTTGTTTTTGCTGCTACTCATTATTATTATGACAAAATTTGTACATATTTGTACCCCCACCACCTCAACTCTCAGAAACGTGTCTCACTTGTGCATCACGCTCGTCGATAGCTTCATTCATTCATAAGAGGGGCGTCGTCGTACAGCATGTTCACATACACTGTGACTTAAGAGAACAAACACTGCAGTACAAGTGACATTGGGGGGAGGAGATATTGTGAAGATACTCGCACCCGTCTTATTATTGTTGTTGCAGTTGTTGTTCATCATTACACTTGTTGCAAGATTGTTTGGTTGTTGCAGTCAGTATGAAGTGTGTTTTTATTGTCTCATCATCATAGTGTTGTGTTAATTGAGAAATTTAGAAGTAGTAAAACATTTGTTGTTGTTGTTATCTCAATCGTTGGCAAGTGGGGGTATATATTTGTTGATGTTGTTGGCTTTTGTTAAGGTCATAGTAGGGCAATATTTAGATATTGTTGTGTTTATTTTAAAGTTTTTTTTTCTTTTTGATGTAAGTTGTTGCCTCCTGGAGTCTGAGGCTAGCCAAGAGGCAAGAGTATGTATGTGTATTTGCTAGTCGTAAAGGCCAAAGAGTTGGGGTGACATCTTTTTAAAGAGACAATGGGTTCAATGAATTTTAAAAACGGTACAGAAATTTCAGTCAGATAAACTGACTGATAAATAACCTCACCCTATGTATGATATTGCGCATTCCATGGCAACCGCCGCAACAACCGTGCTAAGATAAAGAATGTTGCACAACGTCTGAGGAACAGGATGCTGCTTATAGGGCAACGCTACAGCCAATTGTAACCCGGTAACCTGGGCTGTTAGGGAACGGCACAAGGAGGCAGTAAAACAGGCGAGACAGCTTTTTCTTTGAAAAAAAAAGTCAAATGAAGGAACGGGAGAACGAGGATATAGAGCGGTACAGGGAAAGAGGTGAGACCCGAAAATTTTACCAAAAGGTAAAAGCAAAAGGCTACGAAAATGGGCTCCCCACCTTAAGAACAAGGATGGAAATCTAATCACAGATACTCAGAGTGTGCTGCGTATATGAAGAGAACACTTCCAGCAACTGCTGGTTCCAGAAAGCAGCGCTTGTTAAGCTATCACGCCAATTGTCGACGAGTCAAGCCGATGTAAGAAGAGCAATATCGCGGCTGAAAAACAACAAAGCAGCCGGTGCCGACGGTCTGCCGGCTGAGCTTTTCAAGTCCGGTGGCGAGGAGCTGAAAACAAGCATGCCTGCGCACTTAAAACTTAATTTCCCTTTACGCCCCATGAATGAGGTATGGGATAGCTTCTCGCGTTGTTGTGAATTAACACGCTTTCTATATTTAGATTCACAACTTACGGAACCTACTTGTTTATTGACGAATGCGAACGTCACTGTTTGAGAAGCTCTTACTAGACATGCTGATTGACTCGACACTAATACTGCGAAGTTGCTGTCGACAACATTCGAGGAGAGCCGACAATGAAAGAAATTTTTCTTTTTTTAAGATGACTGGATCCAATTGTTGAACCTGTGAGCTCCCGCATGGTAGTCGCGTGTTCTAACCACTATGCCACGGCCGGTCCCACGGTTTGGCTTAAAGAGTGCATGCCCGACGATTGGAAATTAAGCGTATTATGTCCTGTGCTAAAAAAGGTGATCCAAGTGTGTGCTCCAACTTCCGCGGGATCAACCTTTTACCCATCGCACATAAAATTCTGTCGCGAGTGCTATGTAAAAGACTAAAGACAGTGTTATTCAACCTGATCGGGTCTTATCAGTGAGGCTTTAGACCTGGTAAATCAACAACTGAACAGATATTCATACATCGGCAAGTCCTGGAAAAGACCCAAGAGAAACAGATCGACACGTACAATCTTTTCGTCGACTATAAAGCTGCCTTTGACAACCCCTTACAACAGCAATTACTCGAACCATAATTGAGTTTGGTATTCCAGCAAAAATGGCACGCCTTTGCGGAATGTCGCTGACTGACACGAAGTCTTCAGTGAAGATTGACAAGGACCTTACGGAGCCATTATATGCCAGACGGGGCGTAAAACAAGGCGACGGCCTATCGTGTGACCTCTTCAATATAGTGATGGAGATGATAATGAGGAAAGCTACAGTAAACACGTATGCCGATGACGTAGACATCAACCCGCTCAATAAAGGTTTGCCTTGTACAGAATTTGACAAAATTCAGTGCACTGAGTACATCTACTTACAAAAAGACATGCCTGTAGATTCTACAGTGTAGAACTATTAAGGATTTCGGTCATTTATATGGGAGCTATCATATTTTCCGAGAACTTATATACTATTAGAGGATAATTTGTATATCTTCCAGTGGTCCATTTGGAAGTTATGAAAGACACATGATTCTGCCTATAACCAAACCCATAGCATCATATAAAAGACTATTTAATGTTCAAAAGGACCTTAAACTTAAAAAAACTTAATTTCCCTTTGCACCCCATGAATGAGGTATGGGATAGCTTCTCGCGTTGTTGTGAATTAACACGCTTTCTATTTTTAGATTCACAACTAACGGCACCTACTTGTTTATCGACGAATGCGAACGTCACTGTTTGAGAAGCTCTTACTAGACACGACGATTGAATCGACGCTTAATACTGCGAAGTTGCTGTCAACAACATTCGAGGGGAGCCGACAATAAAAGAAAATTTTATTAATTTTTTTTTCTTTTAAGATGACTGGAGCCAGGTTTGAACCTGAGATCTCCCGCATGGTAGTTGCGTGTTCTAACCACTATGCCACGGCCGGTCCCCAAAGGACCAGTGAAGGTTTTATCGAGCTATCATTCCTAACAGACATCCAGCCAGCCAGACAGACATACATGGTAGAATCGCCAATGATGTCTAAATCATCGACATAGACTAGAGGCATGTGGCTCTTGTGGAATATGGTGCCAGACATTATGACACCAGACTTTCTCACCACCATCTCCATAACTATATAATAGTTAATAGTGTACAGGACAAGCTATAAGCCTGCCTGAGACCTCTTTCCGTATTCAATGGTTCAGAGTGATCCTTATCAATCTTCACGGAGGATTTGGTGTTTTCCAAAGTACACCTGCAAAGTCGAATTAGCTTTGCAGGAATACCAAACTCAGACATGGCCTCATATAGCCTATTCCTTATCGGAGAGTCGACGGCGGCATTGTAGTCTACAAAGAGGTGGTATCAGTCGATCTGCTTTTCATGAGTTTTTCCAGGATTTTTCGTTAAGTGAACATTTGATCCGTCGTAGATTTACCAGTTCCAAAGCCGCACTGATAAGGTCCAATTAGTTTTTCTACAATTGGCTTTAGACGTTCACACAATATGCTTGAAAGGACCTTGTACGCAATTGGTAATAGGCTCATTCTACGTTAGTTCGTACACTCACTACGATCTTCTTTCTAATATATATGACATGACAGGCTCCAGCCAGATGTCCTCCATGAGCTGATGCATATGCTCCTAATCAGCTCCTCCCCGCCAGCCTTAAACAATTCCGCGGAGAGACCGTCGGCTACAGCTGCTTTGTTATTTTTAATGCGGGATATTGACACATGTATCTCAATCTGGCTCGGAAGTGGACAGCCATCTTCATAAATTGGTGCGGGGTCTTCTGGAGCGGTGTCCGTATCCAGAAGATTGCTGAAATGTTCTTTCCATATGTTTAGAACGCTATCCGGATCCGACACTAGCTGGCCATCGCTGTCCTTGCAGAGGGGCAACCCTGTTCCACGCATTCTCGCCTTAACTCTCTTGTAGAATTTTCGGGCTTTCACTCTACTTTGGAGCTCATCCTGTCTCTTCTTCAGCTCCTACTTTTTCGTCTACAAGGACGAGCTGCCTCTCGCATCTTCACCCTATGCCGTTCAGGAACAGCTCGTGTTTACATTGTCAGCAGTTACGCCCTGTATGCAGCATTTGTGTCTTTCGTGGCATTGCGACATTCATTATCGTACCAGGCATCTTCTTGAGACGGCCTTGAGTAGCCAAGTACTCTTCTCGCAGTCCGTTTTATGGAGTCGGCTATTTATTGCCACTGCGAGTTAATATTATCAGGGGTTGGAGCATTCCGCAGCAGTTGAGTTAGGTGGTTGGAGTAGGCATCCGCTACCTCTGTGGTCCGCAGTTTATCAATGTCCAGCTTTCGTTGTGCCTGGGTACGTACGTTTTTCGCCATGTTTAGCCTTGTGCGTACCTAAACTGCGTTAAGGTAGGAATCAGAGTCAACGTTCGCACCCCTGATCACTCGTAAATCCAGAACACTCGAAGAGTGCGTTCCATCGACTACCACTAACTGATTCCTCGTCAATTGATGTGGACATAACCATGTTGCCTTATGAATATTTTTATGGTAAAATATAGTGCTGCTAACTACCATTTTTCTTGCCGCAGAGAAATCAATCATTCTGATGCCATTGTTTGACGTTTCGGTGTGCAGACTTAATTTTCCGATGGTAGGCTCAAATGCGGTCTCCCTGCCTATTTTAGCATTATCCTAGTACATAGTACAATTTGTCATGGCTCGGGCTACGTAGAACTTGTCTTTGTCCTTATCGCTTTTCTCTTCTGTCGGAGCAAGGGCGCATATGAATGTTATGTGGAAAAACATTGCCTTGACTCTTATGGTGGCTATTCGTTCACATACCGGGTTAAACCGTGGGACTAACATAGGTGTCACAATCTCTTAACTTAACTTAATTTCCCTTTATACCCCATGAATGAGGTATGGGTTAGCTTCTCGCGTTGTTGTGAATTAACACGCTTTCTATTTTTAGATTCACAACTAACGGCACCTACTTGTTTATCGACGAATGTGAACGTCACTGTTTAAGAAGCTCTTACTAGATAGGCCGATTGACTCGACACTTTTACTGCGAAGTTGCCGTCAACAACATTAGAGGGGAGCCGACAATGAAAGAACATTTTTTTTAAGATGACTGGAGCCAGGAGTTGAACCTGTGATCACCCGCATGGTAGTCAAGTGTTCTAACCACTATGCCACGGCCGGTCCCCACAATGTCTTGCCAACAGCAAATTCACATCCATACTCGTGCTTGTCCACATGGCCACTATAGTTCATGTCGCACGTCTTTAAGCGCGAGCAACTGTGTCCCGTTCACCAGATTTTCTGTAAAGCGGTTATGTCAGCCTTGTATTCTTCGAGGACTTCCGCCAGTTGGATGGAGGCACCTAGTCTATACAGTGTTCGAACATTCCAGGTCATATCCTCAAATCATGGTCCTTAATTCGTTTGCGGTGGTCGTCAACATTTTGGGCGGTCCTTGTTTATGTTTTCTTACTTATTTTCATTACAATAGTTCAAACGTCGGTGGCTGGTCGCACCATGTCGCAGTTTTCTCCTCCTGCCTGGATTTTATTACGCTGACCAGGGTACCGCTCACTCTGAGCCGACATGCCTGGGTTTTAGGTTTCTTAACTCTCAGTTAGCCGTGCTCTGACGGGTGCCAAAGGAACCCTTTCCGTCCGTAATTTTATTCTTAAAATGTGAAAGTGTGGTTAGTATACATCATACAAAAAATAAATCACTAATACGTACTCTTTCATGAGAGAAGTTTATTTACTATAACATTTCTCCCCTACCCTCTAGTCAGGAAACCAAACCTACATCTTTGACAGCTGCAAATTGATGCAATAGCTTTGGTGTCATTTTGATTTTTATCCTTAAGGACGATCTTTGCCTACCATTGTAAAATACATAGTCCAAGCTCGAATGTCTCTTTTAACACTTGACCTGATGTGGAGCTTAATAACATATGTTGCATACTGTGATCTTGTTTACTTGTGACCCAACCCCCAAAGCTGTTGTTGTATTCATTACAGCCCTCTCTATTTACCATTCCTAAGCCGATAGTTTATTGTTTTAAAAAAGTGATGATAATCTTAACAATTTTGCGATGATTTCAGTATCTATTTAGAATCAGCCACCTAAGCTTCATTTACAACGCCAAACGTTTTTAGCTTTTGTCGATCTGCGAATTGTGACCGCTTGATCTTAAGCAAGATTAATGTTTTATCGGCAGCACATTAACAATTCAATTGATGATTGTCATTTCAATAGACTGCGATCATTTTTCATCGTTTCATGTTTAATTATATTAAACATTTGTTTAATTGATTCTTTGGTCAAGAAATAAATAAAGAAATGAAAAAAACACATTTCAATGACAAAATAAAACATTAATAATCGTATTATTATTATGTGGTTATTATTAAAACTGTCGGTCGGTTGTTGTGTCTATATCACCATCCGTCCGTCTGTCTGTCGCTGCGTTTGGCTCGTTCGTTAAATTGTCTGCCAAATACATGGTGGGGAGCTTGCGCGCTTTGCTTACAATAGAGGCAGTAGAGATTTCAAGTCTCTCCGTAATCTCAGTTATTGAACAACAGCACGTGCCAATAATTTATTTCTCTGTTGCGTTATTGTTGTTGCTGTAAGTGTGTGTGTAAGCTTGAAGAAATCCGGTTTATAGTTAGTTGAGGTCTCAGTGCTATATTTGTTTGGTTGTTTGTTTGTATTCATACGATTACAATTATACATATCGATACACACGTTGGTACATACAACGACGACGACGATGTTTACAATTGAGTCCAAGCCAAAAGTAACAACAACAGCAACAGCAACGACGGCAGCAACAGTTGCTACAGCCAGCCATACAGTATTCTACGTATGTACAACTCGAGTCGCCCGCCTCAAATACCAATAGTTATAGCAAATTTTAACACACGGACATTGAACGTTCCACGGTGATGCGGCGGTACATTAAGCTCAGCCATAGGCACAGCACATCAAATGTATAAAGTACGTACATCCATCCATCCATGCGTCCGTCCATATGTACTTTCGGCCGTTCATAGCCTAGCTGGCTGAGCTGTGAGCTCTCGTGTGAATGGTGGTGAACGATTAAATTGATTGTTAAAGAGCTGTTGAAGATGATTGTTTCAGGGGGGGAGAAAGGCAAAGCGACCAACACCAACATAATTTAATGCAAAAAAGAAGAGCCGCCGCGCTTCCAATTAAAACAACAACAAAAACTATCACAAAAATATTTAATTTAGACAATTTATGAAGGCACTGAATGATGATCTCGATGACGATGGCGATCATGACGATGACACTGATGCTGATGGTAACATGGTGACATGCGCTGATGATGTCTAATGTCAGGGTATACCAGATTGCCACTTGATTAAATGATTATGAAAATTAATATATAGCCATAAAGTAAAGCAAATTAACTATTTGGGTTGTAGCTCGCGCGCCAGAAAGTGATCATTCATTTTTGTTGTTGTTGTTGTTGTTTCAGATCATTGACACGATTCCCACGTGTGCAGTCTCTATTTGAAATACATAAAGGGGAAACAGAAATTTAAATAAGCGTTTGTTAAGATAACGCAATATGATATTTATATATATACATGTTAGCCCCCCGAAAATATATACTTTTTACATATAACTCCCCTGACTTTGTAATCAGAACCAATACCAATAATACTGGGCAACATCAAAAAACATGAATACGTATCTAATTTGTATACCCTGGATGGATTTTCGGTATGACCGTGCGGCATATTGTGTCAGTTGTTATAAAACGTCTATGGTCAAAATTTGAGCAAAATCGGTCAACTTTAAGCCGTGCCCCAAAGAGGTCAAAGTTCATATCTGTATATATGAAAATGAGTTCGGCTTTGTTTATTTGTATTTTCTAGTGTCGTATGGACTCGTAAAACGGCATTTTTGATATATCAAGTGGGCGTGGCACCTCCCATAGGACCCTTTATTTTAAATTTGTGTGGAGGCATTTGGCAACGCAAAGTTCGTGATTCAACAAAAAATGGGCGGGATCGGATCAGTGGGCGTGTTTGAAAACTTGATACTTTAAACGGCCGTATCTCATGAACTGTAAGAGGTAAAAGCTAATATACAGACAGGGTGGAAGTGGGCTATGCCACTCCCCCAAACAAACCGTTATAACTGCCACAATAATGAAATTTTGATCGTCTTGAAAATTTTACACTGTAGTAGAGATATTATCAGGCTTTTTGGAACAAAGTTGGCAAAAAGAGCCCAGGCGAGGCCCGCACATGTTAATATTTGACTATAACATATTTGCGAGAAAAATTTACAATCCCTTATCGAAACTAAGAATTTACTAAGAACCCGACCTTTGAACTCTTTGGGACACGGGAAATAATTTTCCTACCTTACTCAAATTACCGTCATGTATTTTTTACATCAAGTGGCACAAATTTTTAAAGGGCATTTTCCCTGTGGGTCCTTTACTGGCTATGAAAACTCGCGAAAGAAATAGTAAGGGACAGAACCCCCCAAATGTTGACGATCCCCGCAAACGTAATAAGGACCATGATTTAAGGATATGCATCCGGACAATCTATAGAGAAGTTGCCACCATCCGACTGGCGGATGTCCTCAAAAAATATAAGGCTGACATCACCGCCATTCAGGAGATAAGATGGACAGGACAAGGATGCTCGCGACGTAAAACTTGCTACATCCATTACGGCTGCCATGTCGAAAAGCACGAATTTGGATGTGGATTTGTAGTGGCTGAGAGACTCAGACAACTTGTCTCGCAATTCAATCCTGTTAGTGATCGAACAGCCACAATCCGTTTCAAGGCGACATATTTCTACATTACGCTGATTAGTGCTCATACAGCGACGGTAGATAAAGACGATGAGATTTAACCCATTAGTGACGACTGTTACCATATGGTAACGCAAACAGCGTTAGATATTGCACGCAATTAAATAAACACAAGAATAAATGTCAAGAATTTCCTTTTTTGTTTTCATCAAAGCATGCTTTGATCTCTTGTTCTTTATTTACCGATATGTGATCAGACGTCAGAAGCGAGCGTGGGGGATCATTTAAAATAGGTGTTTTTCACATATGCGCAAAACAACAATATGGAGGGATATAAAAAGTCACTCCATATTAAGCAAATTTTTTGGTTGTTTAAAGACTAATTTATTAAAGACTTGTAGTTTTGTTATTTGAGAAGAATATGTAATATCATAAAAACGTATTTGTACTTGGTTCTTTTTATTTACCAGTTTTAAAGCTGTTACCATATGGTCACAGTCGTCATAACACCAGTAAAAATGGATATTTTTCTGAAATTTTTCGTCTTACTTTTTTTTATGTAAAAATCGTTTTTTAACTAATTTATATATAGTACTGACAAAATCTTTAAAAAATTCCCATTATTTCGCTCTCGTCATTAAAGGGTTAAGATGCATTTTACGAACGCCTAGAGGAAACGTACGATCGCTGCCTTTGCCACGACATTAAAATTGTTCCGGGAGACTTTAATACAAAGATAGGAAGGGAAGATGTTCTTGGTCCATCGACCGGTAAATTCAGCCTGCATACCGACACGTCAGACAACGGGTTTGGCGTTGGTTAGCTTCACAGCTGGAAGGAAAATGAAACCAGATTCCAGCACAAAGATATCCACAAGGCAACTTGGATATCCCCCAATCAAAACACCAAAAATCAAATTGATCATGTGGTAATTGATGGCAGGCATGCATCCAGTGTCGTGGACGTGCGCGTGATCCGTTGTGCTAATATTGGCTCGGATCATTACCTGGTTACAGCCAAGTTGCGCACAAGATTGAGCATAGCGAAGTTGCAAACCCCAGAGATAGCCAATGCCTACTTCAACCAGCTCTCCCAAATTCTACGCCACAACGCATCTACTTCTTACATCCCCGATACACAATAGCAGCATATTGAGCTTTCCATGGCAACCGCCGCAACAACCGTGCTAGGATATGAAAACCGGCGCTCAAATGAGTCCTGGTACGATAAAGAATGTCGCATAGCGTCTGAGGAACAGGATGCTGCTTATGAGGCAACGATATGATATTACCCGTGCTGTTAGGGAACGGCACAAGGAGACAGTAAAACAGGCGAGGCAGCAACCGGCAAAACACGTACCAGAGAGGAACGCACGGGAGAACGAGGATATACAGCGATGCAGGGATAGAGGTGAGGCCCGAACATTTTACCAGAAAGTAAAAGGCTACGGTAATGGGCTCCCCTCTTGTAAGGACAAGGATAGAAATCTGGTTACAGATATGCCGAGACAAATATGGAAAGAACACTTCCAGCAACTGCTGGTTCCAGGAGACAGCGCACGTGAAGGTATCACGCCAATTGTCAACCGCCGCTTGCATTGCCCACCACCAAGTCAATCCGAGGTAAGAAGAGCAATATCGCGGCTGAAATAATAAAACAGTCGGTACCGACGGACTTCTGGCAGAGCTCTTAAAGTCCGGAAGAGGAGCTGATAACGGGAATCTTAGCGTATTATGTCCTGTGCTTAAAAAAGGTGATCCAAGTGTGTGCTACCGCATGATCAGCCTATTACCCATCGTTTATAAGGTCCTGTCGAGTGTGCGATGTGAGATACTGAAGCCAGTGTTATCCAACCTGATCGGGCCTTATCAGTGCGGCTTTAAACCTGGTAAATTAACAACTGAGCAGATATTCCCACTTCGGAAAATCCTGGAAAAGACCCAAGAGAAACAGATCGATACATACTATCTTTTCGTCGACTATAAAGCTGCCAGTCCGATACTGCAGAAATTACTCGAAGCCATGGCTGAGTTTGGAATTCCAGCGAAGCTGATACGCCTATGCGGAATGACGCTGACTGACAGTAAAGATTGGCAACGATCTTACGGTGCCATTCTATTTCAGACGAGACCTAAAACAAGGCGACGGCATACCGTGTGACCTCTTCAAAATAGTGATGGAGATGATTATGAGGAAAGCTGCAGTAAAGACGAGTGGCACGATATTCAAAAAAAAACCACATGCTGCTCGCGTACGCTGATGACGTAGACATTATCGGTCGAAAACTGCGGGATGTGACTGCAGCCTTCTCATGTATATAGAAGGAATCAGCGAAAATGATTCTAATGGTGAACGAGGAAAAAACAAAGTTATTAGATTCAATGAACAAAGAATCTACTCGTTTGAGAAACTACCTGAACATTGACAATTATGATATCGATGTGGTAGATAATTTTATTTACCTAGGCTCCACCATCAACAAAACAAATAATGTCATTCTCGAGATCCGGAGAAGAATACTGCTTGCTAGTAAATGCTAGTACGGACTAAGCAAGCGATTTAATGACAGAGCCCTCTATTGACGAACAAAAATCCAGTTATACTAGATATTGGTGCTACCTGTCTTGATTCATGGCTCAGAATCCTGGGATATGACACAAGCGGATGAATCGGTTCTGGCAGTATTCGATAGAAAAATACTCCGTAAAATATAAATATATCAGCGTTAACTAAGAGTATCGTCGTCGTATGAATCATGAGCTGTACACTGACAGTGACGTGGTCGGACGCATTTGTTGGCTAGGTCATGTTGTACGCATGGACAAAAAGGAGAATACATTCCCAAATGCCTCCTCATCACTGATAGATTTTACGTCATACCTAAACCAGCGAGGGAATAAATCATACGTGAGAAAATTAAAAGTTTTACTTTTCAGTCAAATTCCTAACCCGACATTCGATTGAACCATGTATACATGGGACAGAATATCCTGTATTGTTTGTATCTTATTTTCGTCCCCAAAGCATATGCAGTATTCCTCAGTAGACGGGATTTAAATCCATCCGCATGAAAGGATTATTACTTAATTTGTCCGTCCATTGATTCAAATGGAAATAGAATTTCTTACAGATCCCTCTGCACATTCGACTACTCCATCCAGATGTTGCTTCCTACCTATGAAGCATGTCCTCTCGACGGTTAGACTAGATTCTAGACGTATTTCAATACGTACGAAGACTCTAACTGGAGTCTCCATAAATTCGGATTCAGCCTTTGGCTGAATCATTTACGGAGTTCTACGCTTTTCTAGCTATAAACATTGGGATAGCAGATGTCGCATTGTCTGTATCCTATTTTCGTCCTAGAAGTATTTGCACTATTCCTCAATTGACGGGGTATGGGGCTATCTGCATGACGGGGTAATTTCCAAATTACTCCGTTCTTTGATATAAAATTGGAAGGACATTCCTTAAGATCCCTCACCACTGATAGATGTTCCTTTATATATAAACCAGCGATGGATTGAACCATAGGTGAGAAAATTAAAAGTTCCATTCTTCAGTCAAATAACAAAATCCTGTCGGTTAGATCACAGAATCTATCGGCCATCTGCATCATTCCTGACGCAGCGTTCGATTGAAACATTTATACAGCAGGTTAGAAGTCCTATGTTTTGTTAGAAGTGAATATTGGTGTAGAAGATCCTGGATTGTCTGTACCTTTCTTTCGTCTCCGAATCTTTATGCAGTATTCCTCAGTGGACGGGGTATGAGGCTATCAGCATGACGGGGATATTTCTTAATTGAGCCGTAATTGAGCCAAATGGGCAAGCTTTTCCTAGAGATCTCTTAACACATTCGACAATTCCATCTGGATTTTAACCAGCGACTGATTGAACCATAAATGAAACAAATTTTGATTCGCACTATACTGTCCACGATTCCAACAAAATCTGTCAATAACTTCGAAGACTATAACTGATCCAGTGTTCGCCAGCAGGTTGTAAAATCTTCTTTTCGTTCCAGTGTTCCTCAGTGGACGGGGTTTGAATTCATCCGCATCGCATTCCATAGATCATCTGATGCCGAATAGACAAAAGTTTTCCTAAAAATCCCTCACCACATTCGACAACTTCATGTAGATTTTACTTCACACCTTAACCAGCGACTGATTGAACCATAGATAAAGCAAATTTAGAATCGCACTATTCTGTCCACCATTTCACCAGAATCTGTCAGTAACTTCGAAGAATATAATTGGAGTTTACATTATTTCTGATCCAGCGTTCGGTTGAATCATTTACGCGGCATGTTGTGAAGTCCAACGCATTTGTAGATCTGGTTATTGGAATAGAAGATCCTTCATTGGCTGTATCGTCTATTCGTCCCCAAAGCAAATGCATTATTCCTCAGTGAACGGAGTTTGAATACATTCGCAGAACGGGGTCAGTTCTTAATTAATCCGTCGATTGATCCAAATGGGCACGAATTTTCTCAAAAATCCCTCACCACATTCGACAACTTCATCTAGATTTTACTTCATACCTAAACCAGCTCCTGATTGAACCATAGATAAAGTAAATTTTGACTCTCACTAACCTGTCCTCATAATCATAATCTCATTTTGGGCCACAATTCTTGCACAATCCTTAAACCTCCCCTACACTACTTGTCTACTACCTACTTAGATCATTAAATCAGGTCACACCTTCAAACTGCAACCTTATCTTGGTATCCTGTTGTCAGGATACAACAAGAATTCAAACAAGTTCACTGAATACAAAAGAACCCCTTGCTTTTTATCCACTTTGCCACATCTGTAAGACATTGCAACTTTCCTTGAGCATAAGAAACCACTTTCATGCCATCCATACCATCCGAGACAAAGTTTCTCACGATATTCACCATTAAGAATCCCCTTGAAGTCGTTGCCCAAAACCCCATTCCCCATTAAATGTTCCCCCACGGTGAAACAAATACTACACCATGGGCCAATGGCAATGGCTGTGGTTGCTGTTGTTGTGGTGTAAAATAAACAGAGCGTCGAACTGACAGCAGAATGACGACTGTAACGATTTGTTTCGATTTCGTTCCAAAAGCGATTTTCACACAAAAAACACAAGAGAGAAAAAGCCGCACCGGGGCAAACAGACAGCCGCAACATGTCTTGCATTAGGGGGCCGCCACAACAAATTGTGGTGTTACATGTGGACCCCTTAGATGGCGGCATTGGCTTGGGGGAAAGGTTTCCCATGCGCGAGATTAGTATTTCCATTACATTTCATGCGAGCTGCCTTCGGAGAGCGCAACAGTCAATCAACACATGGACTTCACTTACAACACAAGCTCAACTTTAGACCCATTGAGGCTTACATACATACACAACGAGGCGTCGAGACGGAAGAATCTCGCGGCAAAGCGAGCTTACTCACACACACACAAGACAACAACCGCACCGCATTCATTTGTTTGGTTATTCGCTACGTCGTCGTCGTCGTTCGTTCGTTCCTTGGTTATTACGTGCTACCGTCGTACCCCCACTCGGGGTTTTGTGGCCCCACCGCTTGGCATCAAGATAATATTTGACAGCAATAAACTGGCGACTGGCACGAGTTTGTTTCCCACGGTTTCATGGGCTGCATGAATGATGAAAGCATTGAGTTGAATCAGTCCGTCCGTATGTCCGTCTGTTTGGACGGTCGTTTGGTTGGCTGCTCGAACCCGTGTACTTGGAATTAAACCGACAACACAACTACTTCATTTATAATGCGATCATTATAACCCAAAGAGCAGCAGCGGCAACAACCACAAGCAACAACTAATATAGGTTCGTGCTTGCCGTTGTTGTAGTTGTTGTTGTTGCAGTTGTTAAGGGGTTTACGTAGAAAACGCTCTGTGTGCCAAGCGTCAGTTTGTTGGGACGGACGGATACGTATGAACATCCACAGATCCATATGAATGCCGCCGATCCATCCGTCCATTTGCAATGCGATTCTGTGTTGGTCGTTAAAAGCACTGCGGTGTTGTTGTTGTTGTCATTGCGGGGCTTGGATTTTTGTATTTGCTGGCTGGTCTTTGGTATAGTGGACGATCGTTGTTGTGCCTTAGCTGTTGGGTATTGCCGTCCATGGGTATTGTATGGTCGTTGTTTCGTTTGTTCGTTGTCTCGGAGAGTGTAACGTGCGAAAAGAGTGAAATGACATCCGCGCGTGCTAGTGGCGTTGATGGGCAGTTATGATAAGTTGCTTGTGGTTGTTGTTAAAGCCGACATTGTAGTTGTTGTTGTCTGTGCTATTTGCAATGTGCCCTCACTCTTCCTCAAGACAAGATTTCGAGAGGATGATGATTCATAATAATGAAATGAACGTGCAGACATGCGCTATTGTGAAATTCAATATGCTGATTCTGGGTCTGGTCTCACAGATCACAAATGACCCAAGCGACCATGTAGGATGAACTTCAGAGGATGTTCTCAAGTTGTTTTTCTGCCAATAAGAAAGAGTCTGTTCCAAGGTATAGTTATATTTGGGGAAATGGTAGTGATAGTTTTTAAAGGCAGATGATAGAAGACATATATTCGACATAAACTTTTGATCAATTAGAATCTCTAGAAGGAGTCGTCAAAGATGGTAAGAGATGTATAGAGAATACTGCTCGGTTCAGCACAATTTTTCTGAGACACCGTCCGAAAGGGGTAGTGGGCTTAAAACCCTTCTACGCCAATATACTGCAAATCAGAAGGAGACGATATAGGATCTCTTATTCTGATTCAACATTCGATTGAATAGAAATGATCGAAGGATAATCCGAACATATTATCTTGCTGATCTTTGGACAGGACAGTGGAACTTTAGATATCCTTTATCTATAGTTCAAATCGTTAAATCGACATCCAATCCGCAGTATATATGGTGCAATTGATCATTGGTTCAGGAACGATCCAATAATCATTCGAACATACTTACATACTTCTGGCATCTTACCGAAACTTGGACAGGACATTGGATTAGATATGCTTCATCTATGGTTCAATTGATTGTTGGTTAAGTTATGATGTAAAATCTAAGTGGAGTCATGAACGTATCGACAGATCTCTAGAATTTAACCGAACCATAGACAGAATAGTGGAACTTTAAAATATCGATCGCTGGTTTAGGTATGCAGTAAAATCTAGATGAAGTTGTCGAATGTGGTCAGAGATCTTTGGGCAAATCTTAGCCATTTGGATCAATCGAAGAAAATGACATCGTCCTACGATGGTCTTAAACTCCGTCTACTGAGGAATACTGCATATGCTTCGGGGACAAAAATAAGATATAGGCAATGCAGGATTTTCTGTTCCAATGTCCAGAGCTACAAATGCGTAGGACTTCATAACGTGCTGGTAAATGGTTTAACCGAACGCTGGATCAGAATTTATGGAAACTCAAGTAAGGGTCTTCGAACTTATACACAGATTCTTATCGAAACGTGGACTGGTTAGTGGGACTCTAAATTTGCTTTAACTATGGTTTAAATCTATATGAAGTTGGCGAATGTGGTGAGGGATTTTTGGGGAAGTTCTTGCCCGTTTCGTTTAATCTTCGGATGATTTAAGAAATGACCTTCGTCATGCGAATGACCTCATACTCCGTCACTGAGGAATACTGCATATGCTTCGGGAACGAAAAGAAGATACAAGCATTGCAGGATCTTCTGTCCCAATGTTCAGAGCTACAAATGCGTAGGACTTTACAACCTGCTGCGTAAATGGTTCAACCGATCGCTGGATCAGAAACAGTCTTCGAAGTTATTGACAGATTCTGGTGGAATCTTGGACAGGATACTGCGCTGGTTAAGGTGTAAAGTAAAATCTTGACGGAGTGAATGCGGAAAAGCTTGCCGATTTGTGTCAAAGGGCGGAGTAGTTGGGAAATTACCCCGTCATGCGGGTGAATTCAAACCCCCGCTCACTAAGGAATACTGCATTTACTTCGGGAGCAAACATAAAATACAGACAGTGAAGGATCTTCCACTACAATGTCCAGAGCTACACTACCTGCTGCGGAAATGGTTCAACCGAATGCTGGAACAGAAATAATACCAACTCTAGCAAAGGACTTTGAAGTTATTGACAGATTCTTGTCGAACCTTGAACGGGTTAGTGGTACTCTAAATCTGATTTATCCATGATTCAATCAGTCGCTGGTTTAGGTGTGAAGTAAAATCCAAACGGAGTGAATGACGGACAACGTGATGCGTAAAAGATCCAACATAACGCTGGATCAGAATTAATGTAAACTCCAGTTAGAGTCTTTAAGCTTAATGACAGATTCTTGTCGAACCATGGATAGGTTAGTGGAACTCTAAATTTGCTTTATCTATCGTTCAATCAGTCGCTGGTTAAGGTGTGAAGTAAAATCCAGAAGGAATTGTCGAAGGTGTTGACGGATCCTTGGGAAATTCTTACCCATATGGTTCTATCGTCGGATGATTTAAGAAATGACTTTAGTCATGCGAATGGAATCAACCCCGTCCACTGAGGAACACTGTTGATAGGACTTTACAACCTACTGCCGAACGCTAGATCAGTTTTAGTCTTCGAAGTTATTGACAGATTCTGGTGGAATCATAGACAGGATAGTGAGTGAGACTCAAAATTTCCTTCAGCTATGATTCAATCAGTCGCTGGTTAAGGTGTGAAGTAAAATCCAGATGGAATTGTGCTGAAGGATCTTTAGGAAAGTCTATGTCCATATGAATCAATGGATGTACTAATTTAGTAAAAATCCTATCATGCTGATGGTTTCAAACCTCGTCCTCTGAGGACTATTGTATATGATTCGGGGACGAAAAGATGATACAGACAATGCATGATCTTCTGTTCCAATATCGATTTTACACACAACATAGGACTTCCAACCTGCTGTATACTTGGTTCAATCGAATGCTGGTTTAGAAATGGGTTAGGAATTGGACTGAAGAATGGTAATTTTAATTTTGTCATCCTTGGTTCAATCCATCTCTGGTTTAGGTATGAAGTAAAATCTGTCAGTTGTGAGGGATCTTTTGGAATAT
This sequence comes from Muscina levida, assembly GCA_964034835.1. Classification (NCBI taxonomy): domain Eukaryota; kingdom Metazoa; phylum Arthropoda; class Insecta; order Diptera; family Muscidae; genus Muscina; species Muscina levida. The sequence continues at coordinate 11,418,164 of OZ035880.1, read as the reverse complement.
CATTCCCAGTTTTCACAAAAGAACGGATCAGAAATGACCCCGTCAGGCAGATGGCTTTATACCCCGTACACTGAGGATACACTGCATATGCTTCGGGGATAAAAGGAGGACACGAACAATGCAGTTTCTTCTTACCCAATGTCTATAGCTAGAAAAGCGTTGAACTGCGTAAACGGTTCAACCGAAGGATGGATCAGAATATGTGGATTTTCAGTTAGAGTCTTCATACGCATTAAAAAACTTCTAGAATCTAGTCGAACCGTGTCCCTGACAGTGGATCTTTCAATTTGCTTCATAGGAAGCAAGCAAAATCTGGATGGAGTGGTCGAATGTGGTAGGGTATTTTAAGGAAAATCTTGTCGATAAGTTTAAACCTCATCCTCTGAGGAATGCTGCAAATGCTTCGAAAAGGAGAAGGAAATACTGCAGCATTTTCTATTCCAATGTCCATTACTACAGGACTTTCAAACTGATTGGGCCAGAAATGTCTGTAAACTCCGAATAGAATCTTCGAAATTATTCATAGACTAATAGCATCTAGCCAAACAGTGGATAGGACATCGGATATGATAAATTTGCTGTATATATATGCTGGAATCGAACACTAAATTAGGTATAAAGTAAAATCCAGATGGAATAGTCGAAAATGATAAGTGATCTTTAGAAAAACTTTGAACACTACCGGTTTGATCATCGGCCAGTACAAATTGAATAGAGAAGGCGGCAGTAGTCGGATCTACGGTTCAATCGATCTCTCATCGGTATGATCATCGGCCGGTACATATTGAACTGATGCGGCGGCAGTTGCTCGATCCACGCTCCAATCGATCGCTTAACTTAGATATAATAGGTTTTATCATAGGCAACTTCATATATTCAACAGAGACACTGCAGTAGCCCGAACAGTGTGACTTTAAAAAAATTCCATCCATAATTCAATAGATTCCAGTTTCAGAGATGATCGAAGGCTCTAGAACTTAAGATAAGATGACGGGTTAATCACCATTCTTTGCACCGTTTGAGCTTTTACCCACGCTTAATTTTATGATACGTGTTGCGGAGGTCTTCTATGTGGATGAATATAATACAGCCCCATCTTGAGATCTCCAGGACGTCATTAAGTCTCGATTTTGTATAATTTTGAAAGGTGGAACCGTTGCTAACCTGCCTGACAGTTTATGGATTCAAACACCGACTTTGCTCGCTGGAGCATTAACATCCATGCTGCCAACATATCCCAGCCATTTTAGTCGTTGGACTTAACATAGGTTGCACCATATCCAAAGAATTAATCAAAGACCCCTCTAATCCTTTGACTTTCCCCATAAATACCCTCAATTGATCATCACATATCTATCGAATCAATGGCTCTCTTGCCCATTCGCCCTAACTTCACTTAATCAATATTTTTAGGAAAATATCCTGTCTTTTTTCTGCTAAAGCTTCGAAATTGTATCATCTACCACCAAGCAACGAAATAATTTTCCGCACTTCCATACACAGTAGCCATTTTGCATCATATTATTTTTATCAAATCACGCTTGCGGCAATTCTACCACCTTACAAGGACGTACGTACTCTTTCTTTGACAACAAGTACAAAAAAATTGCTATTATATCGCCTAATAGAATAAAGGAACATTTCCTTAATCACACATGTGCTTGGAAAATTACAGACCTACTCCCGGCTACAGCAAACGCATGCTCATTTCGGTTGCCCCAACCCCCATCCCTCCGTCCAAAGCAAACGACAGGCAATGTGCCACCAGTCGTCGTCGTTCAAGCAGCCAACTTCTCCAACCCACAAACGTGTGCTCATACCTTGTTGGTAAGCTCCTTTATACCACCGGTCATTTCGGGCAGGAAGACACAAGGAGCATGGCCGCTATGGGCAGCGCTACGACGTTAACGTTCAAATGATCGTTATAACATTTGTCGACTTAGGCACGATCCAATGATCCATAAGGCATTAAAATGCGATGACGATTCCTCAATTATAATCGTGCCATATACAACAAACCAAGGAAGGCACCGACCGACCGACCGTCAGACTAACAGACGGACACAGGCGCACTTATACCGCACCATACACACACGCGACTATATGCTACTGCATGCAGTCAAAAGTTTACAAAAGAAGACAACAATTACAAAAACAAAATACAAATAAAAAATGAAGAACAAAAACAACAACAACAACCAACCGCTTAAACCAAATCAACCAAAAGGGGTTCACAGCACTTGGAACAAGCGAACAAGGCCCCATGCCTGGCGATAACAGTGTTTGCGCTGACTGACTATATGGCAACAACAAAAACGATAGCAGCAACATCGTCATCGTCACCCAGAAAGCCTGTCTTAATAGCCTCAACAACAGCCCAAAACGGAGCAATAAAAAATAGCAACAAATATCCATGCATGGTGCACAGTGTCAAGCAAAATTGTGGGTAATTTGAAAGCAGACTATATTTTGTTAGGAGAAAAAGATATATTTATTCATAATATCAATAATCCATAATAACTCAAATCCGGGAAGTCCTCCCAATCGTCCTGGAGTGGGAATATCAGAACAGATATCCGAGGTTCGCCGGCAATAGTATACCAGCATCTCTTATTGTCAGGATTAACACTTAAAGCATTAGGTAGCTTTCACAGAGTCGACTCGAGTAAGACAATATTTTAAAGCCGTCTGTGTATACCATGGTGTCGTTCTATTTGATGACCTCATTTGTTCCATTCGTTTTTTTGCCACTGAGACGACACTGGATTCTACGCATCAGTACATTTTGGAGTCATCTGAGTAGACCTTAATTTCGATGTATTTGTCGATTTCTTTGTTCCATTCGTTTCTCTTTAAGAATTCTGTTGCAAATTCCTTCAAAATATCAAACAGCCATATAATATCCTTCTCATTTACAGGACATCAAACGAATATTCTCTTTAGGCACCCGACAAACCTTTAAATGGTGGTTTTTGTCACGTTAATAACCCAGCAGAGAAATGTTTAAGGCCTTCCCCATAGAAGGCATTCTAGAAGACCTTCTAACAGATCCGCCAAAAAATTCGATTGTCTGATAAAAGAAGACCTTAAAAAAGGCCTTACATTTCCTTTTATTACCGGCAAATCAAAAATCGCACATTCTCATTTTCTAATATGATAGAAGGCCTGTACTATGAAAACTTTTTATATTCAAGATGCCCAAAAAGGCATTCTTATCGAGATGTGATAAAATGCCTTGAATATATAAGGTCCGTTCCTTTGTTAGAGTAGACCTGGTAGAAGACCTTCCCATAGAAGGCAGATAAGAAGGAGTTCGTTCAAATAAGGCATTGTAACACTTATTTTGAAGGGAGTTATATTAGATCCATTCCTTTCTTACAGAAGGCCTGGTAGAAGGCTTGCCCATACTAGACAGATAATAAGGAGCTCATACAACTAAGGCATAGCAAGAGTTATATAAGGCCGATTCCTTTCATAGAGAAGGCCGAGTAGGCGACCTGCCCAGAGAAGACAGATTGGAAGTCTTGCACAGAAGGCTTTCTTAAATGTCTTACAGGGAATGCCTTCTAGAATGCCAAAATTTGTAGGCCTTCTTGAAGGTTTTTTACTGATTGCCTGCATGAAGATATTCGGCGGAAGGTCTGATTGCAGATCTTCTTAAGAAGGCATTCTTAACAGTCATCACTTGATGACATTCCACAAGGCTCCATTCAAAAGCGAGAGCAGAAGGCCTTGGTTTGGAAAGGAAATGGCAATGTGTATAGCATGCCTCCCAGGGTCTTAAGACGTGCTGATAAAAGGCCTTCCAAGACATGAATTCCGCTACTGGGAAACCCAATTACATACTTACTTAAGTGGACCATTACATCTTACGAATGTGGTTCATAAATTAGAGGCTTGAAGTATTAAAAAATTCTACACGTTTCGGCGTGCGTTCCCCCGTTTGTCCTACCAGATGGTGCCACGTCACTGGGCCACTTATTCCTTCCAACGAAGTTTGGGTCTCCCTACTCTGCGCCGTCCTTCAAATTTCGCGTTCAAACACCTTTCTCGCTGGTACATTTACATACATCCTGGCAACATGTTTTTCCGCTTCTTCTCCAGTTAGTCACACCAAGTTCTGCAAGGTTCTCAGTAACCTGGTCTTTCCAACGGAGTTTTGGTTGCCCTCTTCTGCGTCGTCCGTTGAGTTCATTGCCGAAGACTTTTCGAGCTGCAGTATTTTCGTCCATACGCACAACATGATCTAGCCAAAGCAATCACTGCACCTTAGTGCAATAAACCACGTCAATGTCAGTGTACAGCTCGAACAGGTCATGATTCATACGGCGCCGATACTCTCCGTTAACGTTGATGGGCCCATATATTTTACGGATTATTTTTCTTTCAAATAGTGCCAGCACCGATTCATCCGCTTGTGTCATAACCCATATTCTGAACCATACATACATACAGGTAGAACCAGTATCTGGTATAGCTTGATTTTGATTCGTCGAGAGAGGGCTCTGTCATTAAATCGCTTGCTAAGTCCGTAGTAACATTTATTAGCAAGCAAGATTCTTCTCCGGATTTCGAGGCTGATATTATTTGCTGCGTTGATGGCGGAGCCTAGGTAGATAAACTTACCTACAACCTCGAAATTATAGTTGTCAACGTTCACGCACTTTCCCAAACGACTACATTCTTTGTTCGTTGAATCTAATAACATCGTTTTGTCCTCGTTCACCATAAGACCCACTTTCGCTGATTCCTTCTGTATACTTGAGAAGGCTGCAGTCACATCCCGCAGTTTTCGACCGATGATGTCTACGTGGCGAGTAGCATGTGTTGAATATCGTGCCACTCGTGTTTACTGTAGCTTTTCTCATTACCATCTCCATCACTATGTTATGTTGAAGAGGTCACACGATAGGCCGTCGCCTTGTCTTAGGCACCGTATGGTATAGAAATGCTCCGAAAGGTCCTTGTCAATCTTCACTGAAGACTTTGTGTAATTTTTGTCGTACCAGGCTATCGAAGGCAGCTTTATAGTCGACGAAAAGATGGTAAGTATCGATCTGTTTCTCTTGCGTTTTTTCCATGATTTTCCGAAGTGTGAATATCTGGTCAGTTGTTGATTTGAGGTCTAAAGCCACACTGATAAAAGGCTGATTCCGCGATAGTTGGAGCACACACTTGTATTACTTTACAGCACAGGACATAATACGCTTAAATTCCAATCGGCGGGCATACACTTACTAAGATAAATCGTGCGTAGGAGCTGGTGAATGCTTGTTATCAGCTCCTCGCCACCGGACTTGAAGAGCTCTGCCGAAAGTCCGTCGGCGCCGGCTGCTTTTTTATTTTTCAGCGGCGATATTGCTGTTCTTACCTCGGCTTGACTTGGTGGTGGGCAATCTAAGCCGTTGTTGACAATTGGAGTGATACCTTCACGTGCGCTTCACGTTCAGGAACCAGCAGTTGCTGGAAGTGTTCTATCCATGTATGCAGCACACTTTGCGTATCTGTAACCAGATTTAAATCCTTGTCCTTACAGTAGGGGAGCTCATTACCGTAGCCTTTTGCTTTTACTTTCTGATAAATTTTTCGGGGCCCACCTCTATCCCTCTATCGCTCTATATCCTCGTCCTCCCGTTTTATTATAAATTGTTACAATCGTTACAATTGGCTGTAGCGTTGCCCTATAAGCAGCATCCTGTTCCTTAGACGCCATGCGACATTCTTTGTCGTACAAGAATTCATCTGAGCGCCGTTTTTCATATCCTAGCACGGTTGTTGCTGCGGTTGCCATGGAATGCGCAATATGCTGCCACTGTGTATCAGGAACGTCAGAAGTAGAGGCGTTGTGTCGTAGTAGTTGGGAGAGCTGGTTGAAGTGGGCAGTGGCTATCTCTGGGGTTTGTAGCTTCTCGATGTCCAGCTTTCTTTGTGTTTGGTTACGTGCGTTTTTCACTCTGCTCAATCTCTTGCACACCTTGGCTGCAATCAGGTAATGATTCGAGCCAATATTAGCACCACGGATCGCATACACGTTCATGACACCAGATGCATGCCTGCCATCAATTACCACATGATCAATTTGATTGTTGGTGTTTCGATCAGTTATAAATCCACATCCAAGATCGTTCTTTTCGGCATGGCAGCTGTAATAGATGTTGCAATTTTTACGTCGCGCGCTTCCTTGTCCTGTCCATCTCATCTCCTGGATGGCGGTGATGTCAGCCTTATATTTTTTTAGGACATCCGCCAGTCGGATAGTGGCACCGTCTTTATAGAGACTCCGGACGTTCCCTGTGCATATCCTTAAATCATGATCCTTATTTCATTTGCGGGGGTCGTCAACATTTTGGGGTTCCGTTTCTTACTTTTTCTTTCTTGTGTTTTCATAGCCAGTAAAGAACCTGAAAGCGGGTGGCTAGCCCAAGCATCAGGGTTCGTCGCTCACTATCTGACGCTATTCATGATAAAAAAAATATCACGAATAACATTGCCCATGTGCCAAGACGAAGGATGATGTGAGTCGGCTTGAGATGCAAGATTCCCAATGGCTCCAAAATCTCTACCCAGGGGAAATCTTTTGATATCAAATGCTTTAGATAACATCAAGTTTCGAAGCAAATCACTTTCCAGCAGAAATCCTCTCGATAACACCATGTTCGGAATCTTTCTGGAAACGGCATTCAGGGACAATCTCGGATTTTCTAGCAATTCCTGAGAGTTTTACATTTGAATTATTCGGAATATGTTTCAGATTTCTCTTAATCGCAAAAATCCACCAATTATGTTGATCCTACCACAATAATGTACTCCAGGTAAAGGAAAAATAGGATCATGCTGCGGTCCGATTGAACAAATCGTCTAACGTTTTATTTGTTTGCACCTCGGCCTATGCTCGGTAAATACTCTTAGCCTCTTTAAGTGGTCATCTACGTAGAGATACACCGTCATCGTTGCACTTTTCGAATCTCTTTTCAGGGACAATCTCGAATTTCCCAGGAATTCCTGTAAGTTTTTGAAGTAAGAATTTAGCGGCATCTTACGAATTATAAATTATACGGAATATGTTCCGAATTCACTTAATATATATCCCCAAAACCCACCAATAATGTTGAACCTACCAAAATATTGACCTCCAAGTAAAGGAAATAAAGGATCCACAGCATGATCCCTCGGAATATTCTTAACAATTCCGGTCATTGCCTATCCAGATACTTTTACATCATATTGGTTGACCAACGCTTTATTTGTTTGCTCTTTGGCGATTGCTCAGCAAATACTCTTGGACTCTATAAATGGTCATCTACGTAGAGAATACTATGTAATACGACATCATCGTTTTAGATTTAGAATCGCTCTCTGTTCAGGGACAATCTCGGAAATTCCGCAGAAAATCCTGTGAATTTTTGAAATAAGAGTATTGGAATCTTTTTTTTCTTCCTTTGTTTAAGCTGCTTCCACAAGATTATTAAAACTTATTCTATCATGACATAGATTCTTAATATTATCAAGAGTTAGCTGTTCTTTGGCTCAGTTCTTTCATTATGGTTCGGCGTCAAGTGTTTTTAGGGAATCAGCTACCTTGGGGATCGCTGCTATGGCGATGCTGTCTTCTGGTTTCCGTGAGTTCTTGAAATAAGAGTCTAGCATCATCTTATAAATCATAAATTCAACGGAATATGTTTCGAGTATGGACTCCTAACGGCTACTCCCAAAAACCTACCAATTATGTTGATCCTAGCACAATATTCACCTCCAGGTAAAGGAACTAAAGGATCATGCTGCGCCAGACTGGATATTCTCAACAATTCCGGTCTTTGTCTATCCATATTCTCTTACATCATATTAGTTGACCAAATCTTCTAACTCGTTATTTGTTTGTACTTTGGCGCGTGCTCACCAAATACTCTTGGCCTCTATGTATAAGTGGTCATCTATGTACGTAGGGAGTACATTGTAACACGCCGTCATCGTTGCACTTTTAAACCTTAGTGTTTATCACGCTTTAATACGGATGGAAGGCATGTGCTCGCTCGTTCACTGTCGATGGCTCACAGCCTTTGCCTTACTGCCTGCCTGCCTCCTTGCTAAAGTACTCACTGTAGCTGCTGCTGCCACTACTTGGAACAACAAAGAGACCCCAATCGTACAGTCATGCTGGCGGCATTAAGACACTACTCAGCCGCACAAACCCCAGCAACAACAGCTACAACGGAGAAGACGACGACGACGACCACGACAAAAAAAAACCTATAAGAAATAATCAAGTACGGCAGTTAGGCAGGCAGGCAGTCAGCCAACGACAACACAACAACCACACACTCACCATATACAAGCAGCAATCTAAACCATTCAACCATCCAACGGGCAGGAACACAGGCAACAACAAAACACCAAGCGAACAGTCGTGAGAAATCGACTACAGAATAGTTTCCCACGGTATAACAATCACAACTTAAGTCTTGACTCGTTCATTCCATGTTGTGTTGTTCATCGTTTGTATTGTTGTGCACACACGGGCCGATATTGTGTTGTTGTTGTCGTAGTGGCAGTTATTGTTGATTTTCTTTTATGTTGAATTTCTCGTATTAGTCGAGTCGAATCAAGCGATTGTGTGCGGAGTGCGGTAGAAACAGCTACACTAACAACAACACACAGGAGTCCACTGAAAATATTCTCTGCGTGCGGGCACAAGGGGGATGACGTAAATTCACAGGCGGCTAAGCGAACTCTCGTGTGTGAGAGTATAAGTGGTTGGAGAAAAAAAAACCCAAATACGCACACGATGTCTCGTTCTCGCCTGCATGAAGCATTAACGGCGATCGCTGCTCGACCGTCATTTGTATAAAAGGCCGGTGAGAAAAGTTTGTTGAATCATTTCAAAGTTAACCATCTAAGTGAACACATCGTACCACCTCCGTACGGAATATACATCACTATTACATATATATAGAGTAAAATCTCATCTTCACTAAGAGCATTGGATCAAATCGCAAAACTCTCTGTGGATTACTGCTACTACTCCTCATCACAATTACGATCGGAAACTGTGTTACAACAACAACCTACAACAATTAACCCCAAAATGGTCTTAGAAATGGAAATGTCAAAAACCTATCAATACCGCAAGGTAATGAAACCTATGCTGGAGCGCAAGCGCCGTGCCCGCATCAACAAGTGTTTGGATGAGCTGAAGGACATCATGGTCGAGTGCTTGACCCAGGAAGGCGAACATATTACCCGCCTTGAGAAAGCCGATATCTTGGAGCTGACCGTGGAACACATGAAGAAGTTGCGGGCCCAAAAACAACTGCGCCTCAATGGCAATCAGGACACAAAACTCACCATTGCCGAGAGCTTCCGTGCTGGCTACATTCATGCCGCCAATGAGGTGTCCAAAACTCTTGCCTCAGTTCCCGGTGTCAGCGTGGATTTGGGTACTCAACTCATGAGCCACTTGGGTCATCGTCTCAACTATTTGCAAGTGATTGTACCCACAACCGTAGCACCTCTGGGAGTTCCTGCCCATTCCACTGCTAGTCATTTCAACAGCATGGTAGCTTCGGCTCAAACTCAATTGGGCAGCTCATCTTTGTGCAGCAGTCCTGAACCTGTTCTCATCACTCCACCACCCTCGGAGTGCGGTAGCAGCGAAAGTGGTACCTGCAGTCCGGCACCCAGTGACTCTGGTTCCATGTGGCGTCCTTGGTGAAGACAGTTATGGCGTTAAGGTGCTCCACAAGCATCGGCTTTCAATTGAAAATATCACAAACATGACGTTGGATTACACTGCCGCACAACGTTAAGGCTGAAACCCTTAATGATCTTGAATGGCGGCTTACAGCGCCCGCCCCAACAACTGCACAAGTTGTTTTGTTTGGCATAAAGAATGCTGAAAGAAGAAAACAGAAATGAAAGAATTTCTTTTAGGAATTTATTTAAAAAAATATATAAAAATACAAAATTTTTATGAACTATACAAATTTTTAATCTTTTATTTGATTGGCTGGGGTGGGGGAAGTGGTATATGGGGGGTTTATTTAGCTTAGTCATTTTCCACTTGTCATTAGCGGTAGCTTATCTCTATTTCCGCTTTTATTTTGTGTCATTAGTCACAAAACAAAATGAAACAGATAAGGCTTATCTAGATATCTTACGGAATTGGACACATCACTGGAAGCGACATGATTACGTTGTGCCAGTCACGTCCCACTTATTTTTTGGGGGATTGGTAACTGACCTTCATTAAGGGTTGCCGTCGAGGGAATTGGAGGGGAGGAGGCATTACCGGGTATGGTGGAAATAGGTGATTATAAGACCATAACTAGTAAGCTGAGTATGTCAAGGATATGTTGTATTTAGCTGGAGTAAGCGATATGAGGACGTGATTGATCACTAGTTACTAACGAATTGCTAATTGGTGTAGACAATGGCATCAATTTGTACGTCTATTGAACGACTTCGACAATGATATAACGTCCCTAAATGAATATAATTTCAGGGGCTTCCGATAGATGGCGGACTAACGAATGAATCCAAAATTCATGGTGTGGACGACGGCATTCATACGTATTTCCCTTAAACGACTTCAGCAACGATATAACGGTGTGATTTTGGATAAATTTTACTAATGAATCCAAAATGGATATAGGTTCAGGGGCTTTCGATAGATGGCGTATTTACGGGTGAATCCAAAATTGATGGTGTTGAGGACGGGCATTAATTCGTATTTCTTTTAAACGACTTCTGCAACGATATAACGTTGTGATTTTGGATTCATTTTACGAATGAATGTTGCTCTCCCATTTGTCATTTCCTTACAAGATTTGTTTTTATATGGGCCTGGCCTGGCAGTTGTTGTAAAACACCATGAACCCTGACATTTCTACTAGTAAAAACAACACCTGTAAATAGCTGCTGGGTCGGTTCTCTTGTTGTTTGGGTAATGCAATGCCCTGGGAAGGAAAGTACAAACGAGCTGGTATCTATATGTATATCGGCATTACATGAAGGTTCAACAACTTAATTTCCTTGGAATCGACAAGGATTTCTGCCAGAAGATATATGGTATTGAACAGGTTTTCCCTCCTGTAAAGACAAGGATGGTCATCTCGTTACTGACTCAGAGAGCGTACTGAGAATATGAAAAGATCACTTCTGCAACCTATTGATGTCTGAAAACTTGGTTGCTGATGACTGTGTATCAATTCGAGACGATAACATCGATTTTCTCTCTCCGAGCCAAGCTAGAATAAAAACTGTCATATCCCGCCTAAAGAACAATAAAGTTGAGGGTCTTCCAGCTGAGTTGTTTAAATTGGCTGGAGATGAACTTGTTTTAAGCATGCTACAGTTCATAGAGAATATTTGGCTTCAGGAGAGCATGTCAGAGGATGGGAATCTTAGTGTGATATGTACTTACTTAAGTGGCCCATTACAACTTACGAATGTGGTTGCTAAATTAGGGGCCTAGAGTATTAAAAAATTCCCTACGCTTCGGTCTTCTGGGTGCGTTCTCCATTTGGTCCTACCAGATGGTGGCACGTCGCTCGATCACTTGGTCCTTCCAATGATGTTTGGGTCTCCCTGCTCTGCGCCGGCCTTCAGGTATCGCGTTTAAACACCTTTCTCGCTGCATTTACATACATCCATCCTGGCAACATGTCATGGTAAAGCTCATACAGCTCATGGTTCATTGGATAGCAAAACTCGCCGTCGACACAGATAGGTTCATATATATTTCGGAGTACTTTTCTCTCGAATACACCCAGGTTTCGTATGTCCGTTGTCGTCGAAGGCACCCCATGATTCGGCAGCATTCAACATAACGGGTAAAATTAGCACCTGGTGTTGCTGCTTCTTAGTATCCCGAGTTAAGGTGTTGTTACTAAAAAGCTGCCGAAGTCTGTAATAACATCTATTGGCGAACACTATTATCCGCTTGATTTCTTGGCTTCTTTTTGATGGAAGATATGAGGTAGGTAAATTCATCTACTACCTCATGGTGCGTCCCCATCGAGAGGACTCTGTGTTCGTCGAAATCATTATTTTTTTTTTGGCATTTTTCTGCCTTCTTTTGTAGTGCTGAGTAAACTGCAGTAACATCCCGCAGATTTCGGTCAACGATGTCTAAATCATCGGCACAGGCTAGTGGCATGTGGCTCTTGTGAAATATAGTGTCAGACATGTTGACACCAGTCTTTCTCATCACCTTCTCCATGACTATATTTAATAGTGTAAAGGACACGCTATCGCCCTGCCTGAGACCTCTTTCTGTGTTGAATGGTTCAGAGTGATCCTTACCAATCTTAACCGAGGATTTGGTGTTTTCCAAGGTACATCTGCAAATTCGTATCAGCTTTGCAGGAATATCGAACTCTGACATGGCCTTATATAGCCTATTGCCTTTCGGAGAGTCGAAGACAGCTTTGTAGTCGACAAAGAGGTGGTAGGTGTCGATCTGCTTTTCATGACGAAGCATGAAAAGCATAACAGACGAAGACTCCAATCCACGGGCAAGATCTCATCCAGCCAGATGTTTTCCATAAGCTGATGCACAGCTGCCTTAAAGGCGGCTGCAGCCGCTTTGTCACTTTTAAGGCGGGATATTGGCACACGTATCTTGCTCTAGCTCTGAGGTGGACAGTAAGCATCATCACGGATTGGAGCGGGGTCTTCTGAAGTGAAGTCCGTATCCAGTAAATTTCTGAAATGATCTCTCCATATCTTCAGAGTCCGTCACTAGCTGGCCATTGCTGTTCTTGCAGGAGGGCAACCCTATTCCACGCATTCTCGCCTTAACTCTGTGGTAGAATTTTCGGGCTTCCCATCTACCTCGGAGTATCTATGTGCATTTTCCTCTCTCTTCTTTGGCTCCTTCTTTTCCGTATAAAAGACGAGTTTCCTTTCATCTCTTATCCCTGTGCCGTTCACGAACAGCTCGCGTTGCCATCGCCCTGTATGCAGCATCCGTCTCTCTCGTTACCTTACGACATTCATCATCGTACCAGGTATATTCTTGAGACGTCTTTGAGTACCCAAATAAGCTTTTTGCTATCCGTTCTATGGGGTCGGCTATATATTGCCACTGCCAGGTAATATTATCAGGAGTTGGAGCATTCCGCAGCAATTGAGTTAGGTGGTTGCAGTAGTCGCCCGCTACCTCTGTGGACCGTAGTTTTCCGATGTCCAGCTTTCGTTGTGCCTGGTTACGTACATTTTTCGCCATGCTTTGTCCTGTGCGCACCTTTACTGCGGTAAGGTAGTGATCAAAGTCAATGTCCGCACCCCTGATCACTCGTACGTCCAGAACACTCGATAAGTGCCTTCCATCGACTACCACGTGATCTGACCATGTTGCCTTTTGAATATTTCTGTGGTCAAATCTAGTGCTGCTAGCTACCATATTTCTTGCCGGAGCAAAATCAGTCTGTCTAACGTTTCGGTGTTCAGACAGAATTTTCCGATGGTAGGCTCAAATGTGGTCTCCCTGCCTATTTTAGGGTCATATACATATTCTAGGCTCTCGTAGAACTCGTCTTTGACCTCGTCGCTTTTCTCTTCAGTCGGAGCATGAGCACATATGAGTGTTATGTGGGAAAACGTTGCCTTGACTCTTATGGTGGCTATTCGTTCGTAGGCCGGGTTGAACCGTAAGACTAAGTGTCGCAATCTCTTTCCAACCACAAATCCACATTCAAACTCGTGCTTGTCCGCATGGCCACTATAATAGATGTCGCACGTCTTCATGCGCGAGCACCCTTGTCCCGTCCACCGGATTTCCTGTAAAGCGGTTATGTCAGCCTTGTATTCTTCGAGGACTTTCGCCAGTTAAATGGAGGCACCTGGTCTAAACAGTGTTCTAACATTCTAGGTGCATATTTTCAAATCATGGTTCTTAATATGCTTGCGGTGGTCGTCAACATTTGGTGGGGTCCATTTTATTCTTTTCTTACTACTTTTATTGCAATAGTTCAAACGTCGGTGGTGGGTTTCAAGTCCAGATCACCACCTCGCAGTTTTCTCCTTCTGCCAGGATTTTATTACAGCCGCCCATTCTGGGTCAGAAGCTGATCAGGGTACCGCTCACTCTGAGCCAACGTGCCTGGGTTTAAGGTTTCGCAAATACAGCAAGGATCACTTTGGGTTTGTCAAATTAAACCGATCAGAAGCTTTACTTTGCATCACACTCCTGACGCCCTTAAGTCTTTATCGACAGTACAAAACATGATTTTGGGACTCAATTCAGAGAATCTAAAGAACATGAGAACCTAGAAGAGCCTAAAACGTGATAAATTCCCCTATAAGATGATTACTAACTTTAAATCGATATTAAATGATTATGGCATGTAACTTGACAAAACGAATGATGCAGAACTTCTTCTTTTTGGAGCTACTTTTACGTGCAGTTCTCAGAATTGAGTCCCAAATCAATGAGATGAAAAATTATGTACTGTGTACACATCAGTACACTCCATGAATACATACTCAACAATTCCACCTAGGAGCCCATCGCTTTGGATGTTTCACCTTTATTTCACCATTTTCTTCCTCATCCATTTCTACGGACATTTGTCCGGTCATGTACTATAATTCTAATTCATGGGAATAATCAACCAACAGAATTCGATTGACTCACACATGGACCACAAAACAAATAGCCCCAACCATTTGTAGAGCTTTCTGTACTGCGTCCGGACATTTCCACTGTCATGACGAACGTATAAAACGGCAATAATCTCTAAACAAATCATCCAAACCCATTAGAGATGCACCAACATTTGTTAAGGTAGACCGCAGGCAGAGGCCTTTGGCACCGGATACCAACCGACACATAGAATTACACCTATGATGATGATAGAGTGGTGCAGCAGTGCTAGTTTGCTAGTTCAGCCAATGGTCCAAAGTGCCATCCATCCATGATGATCATTGATCATCTTAATTACGGCCGTTAGTGTTAACATCTCTAAATTATGTGAACGAAATGCAACCATTGACGTTGGTCCCGTATGCCGACAACGGCAACAACGTTATTATTAAGCAACCCATGTGACCCTATGCGAGGCGCTGCCAGTGATGTGTTGTTGTTGCTGTTGTTGTCTTTCTTATGGAAATTCTGATTATCAACAATTTAAATACAACAACACCAATGAAGGCGGCGGCATTAACTGCAACAGCAACGGCAACAGCATCATCAACATCACCAGCGTCATCTTCATCATCATCATCATCAACCTCACTAGCAAATGATATAAAATACCCAACAACAATATCGGCCTTAGCGCGTCAGCGGCACTACCAACAACTAAGCCAAACCATCGAGCTAACCAAGCAACCAACCCATCGTGTCAGCCAGCCCTGCCAACAATCCCAGTGGCATATTGAGCGTGTGCCATTCATTGTCATGTAACAGCATCCCATATTTACAAAACGTAGCCACCACCACCACCGTCAACAACAACAACGCCAACAACAACAGCGGCAACAAGCCAAAGTGCTACATACGAGAGCGTCTTGACTTCAATTTCCAGAATCACCGCTCATACAAGAGGGGGGGTAAGAGAGGCAAAGAAATCTCAAACCAAAACACCGATAAACCGGATTTAATATAATAAAAGCTAAAGACTTTGTGCATATGCACGTTCCCAAAGACCGTTGCGTCGACTGTTGTTCCGTCCCCGGCTTTGTGATCGTTTGACAGTCAGTTCGTCCGTCCGTCCGTACGTCCGTCTGTGTGTCAGTCGCTCGAGTTGATTTGGTTTATTTGGCCTTTATTACTAACCTGGGTAAGTGAGAGCGGAACTCGGCATAGATCGTGTCCATAATCATTGTAATGTTAACCCATCAACTCTTCCGTTCGCCGTTTGCCGCTTGCTCGTACTTCTTCTCACCATTAGCAATCAAAGCTTCGTACGGCATGTGGTGGTGGTGGTGTTAGTGGTTATATCGATGTGAGAGCAAATGTGTGCCCGGGTTCCAAGGGGTACTTTATATGTTTACAATGTTCACCATGGGGTCCCCCATTTCATGGGATCGTTTGTGTTGGCCTGACTATTTTGTTCACAGGTATGAACATACAAGTAACAGTGACAAGCAAAAGTATGCAAAGATTGGTGTAAGTGATGTTTACAGTGATATTTTATGGTTTTGGATGCAATCGAAAGAAATTTTAAAGAATGCTGTCGACAAAGATCAAATCAAATAAAAGTGTCGATATCCATACAAGGCAACGTGGAACTTGCGTCTCTAACCGACTCATATCCTCTCCATGGAAGCACCTGGGCAACGCGTTGTATTTGTTTCATGGGTAACGGCTAATACACGAACACTGATGGCTACTAGCCTTCAAGTTTATACTGTCTATGGAAACACGTAATGGATGAAAACGTAATGGATGAAAAAAAGAAACAAACATTAAAGACCCTCGCAAACGATATAAGGATCTTGGCTTAAGGATATTTACCTTGAATGTCCGAACTTCCGAACGACAAATATACGACTATCATCATCGCCATCCAAGAGTTGAGATGAAGACGACGGAAATGAAAGTGACGCTAAAGTTGTGACATATTTTACAGCTGCTATGGTGGAGATTTAGACATATTGTCTCGCGATTCAATCCTGTGAGTGATCAAATAGCAACAAACCACATCAATGCAAAATACTAACACAATCATGTGTTTTGTATACATGCCCCGATGGAAGGTCAAGACGATGACATCACCGCCATCTAGGAGATGAATTAAACAGGATGGGTATGGACGCGACGCTAAAGTTGTGACATATTTTACAGCTGTCATGCTGAAAAGCACGAAGTCAAATGTGGAGTTGTAATTGGCAAGAATCTTAGCTATTTCTTTTCCCCACAATCTGCATCAAGTCGAAATATTCCAACGTCACGCTGACGTGTATAAACAACCCGACGGGAGATAAAGACCATGAGATTCAAGATACATGTTACGGGTCAAGGATTTCAGGACACCGAGATAATGTTGTGGAACTAAAGCTCTCACTAGAAGCCACGTTCGTAGATGTTTTCCTTGATCACAAGCTGCAGTGATAAAGGGACATTGAGGATGACTGGAGGAATAGGCTAGGTTATATTAATTCGGCTGGCGCGTTCATCATAGCTCACTTGGGCCCTAGTGTAGGTCTCGTTCTAATACCATTTCAAAATTTTCTCAATTTCATTTCGTTAATCCGATGAAGGCATGGATGTTCCGAAGATACTATTATACAGGTATTGTACACAATTGTCCAATGACCAAACATTTCATACCTCAGATCACCAAAAGCAGAACAGTGACATAGAAGATGTTTGGCGCTCTCCTCCAATGGGAGAAGAAGAAACACAGCAAACAAAATGCTTAGAAATCGTTAAGACAGTCGTCAAAATCTTTCGATGTCGGATCCGAAATCGAGCCCAAGCCGTTACTAAATATGTGTGGAGTGGTTGACACGAAGCCCGGCCTAAGCAGCTCAGGGGAAATCTGATGAATGTACTACATGTCGTACCGACGTCTGAACGGTTTCTGAATGTAAATCGAGGGAAATTTTGAAGGGAAATTCGACGTGTCGTTACGAATTCGGACAGGTATTTTACCAAATATCTGAAGTAATTCGAATGCTCTTGCCGACGCGTCGGATCCGAAATCGGGCCGAAGTCGTTACTAAAAACATATGGAGTGGGTGACACAATGCCTGTCCGGCGCAGCTGAGAAAAATCTGATGTACAACATGTCGTACCGATGTCTGAAATATTTCTAAATGTAAATCAAGGGAAATTCGAAGCGTCGTTCCGAATTCGGACCGATATCTTACCAAAAATCTGAAGTAATTCAAATGTTTGTCCGAAGTCCTTAGGAAAATATCTTCTGATATCGGGCCGAAGTTGTTACTGAAAACGTATGAAGTGGTTGAATACAAGTCTGAACGACGCAGCTGAGGGGAATCTGATGTAACGATGTCTGAAAGATTTCGGAATGTAAATCATAGGAAAATTTTAAGGGAATTTCATTATTTTTTAAATAACAATTTTTAAATAACAGAGTTTCGAAATCGCTGAGAAATCTGTCGGATATATCGGAGCAAAATAAATAAAATTTCCCTTCAACGAGTCGTACAGAATTCTGTTCGATATCGGAAAGAAGAGTTCAGACAATGTGCAGACGTGTCGGATATCTGCAAATCTCGAAGCAACCGGCTTACCATGTGTTAATGTGCGCCTTCCACCCCTGGACTTTTATGTTAGACTTCCGAGTTCTGTGGTTCTATCAGTACAGGACATATGGATATAAGATGGGTTGGAGGGCCTTAATAAGAGTCGTCTTCTGTAAATTTTCGACAAGGTTCAACGAATAACTGCTATGGTGCTAGAAGCAATACAACGCAATCGGCTTACGATACCTTCGTATTAAGTGGATGTTACAATTCTGGCAAGATCGAAATGAACTGACGGTCGGATTCCCTATGGTAGCTCATTTTCGTAGAAAGCTGCTACACTCAAACCATAAAACAGAATTGGTGCTGTTTTCAAAGATTTTAGGCGACCGATACTGAATCGTTAGGAATTGATGCTATAGTCGGGGGCCAAGTTCTTTAAAGTCAACCACTCTTGTCATATGCCGCATTTGAATGATTTTACCAAACGTGGGGGATTCCGGATTTCCGTTAAGTGGACGTTGCAATTCCGGCAAGATCAAAATGAACTGACGGACGAATTCCCTATGGTGGCTGTATTTCATGGAAAGCTGCAAAACTAAGCCATGGAACTGAATTGGTATTGTTTGGAATTTATGCTTTCGTCGGGTCAAAGTTCCTTAAAGTTGACGACTCTTACCATCTCTTTGTGATCTTTTTACCAAACTTGTAGATGTGAGTGGTCATAATAATTCCGGAAATATCGAATGGCGTATGAACCATGAAACAGAATTGGTGCGATTCACCCTAAGATATGAGGTCAAGGAGTTCAGGCCACCTATACCGTTTCGATTGGAATTAATGCTCTGTTGGATGGGAGGGCCTTAACAAGACTAATCTTGTGAAAATACTCTGAAAGGTTCAAAGAATGGGTTACTAGAAGTATCACACAGCAAGGTGATATAGATTTATTCCTTCCACTATTGGGCTTATATGTCTGCGATCATAAGCCTGAGGTATTTTTAGTGCAGGACATATGAATGTAAGATTGGATTGGTCCTTAAGAAGAGTAATTTGCTGTAAATCTTTGACAAGGTTCAAACAATGGGAGCTGAACCACTGGAATAAACCAGTAAACTCGGGGGAAGTTTGCAGTCTCATTAGGGCTCTTCTCATAAGGGGAAAACAGCTAATTGCGCGGAAATTTGGAAATAGTATCACAACGTTACTCATAAAAGGACCCATATTAACTGTGCTGAACGCCGAAAAAACCTTACCTAACTTCTCATGTAGTGCATTTTATCGTTGTGGGGGCTAAGTTGAACGGTTAAGGCACAAGTTGTGCCCCAAACCTAATCTAACGACGATAAAAACAAAAAATTAATGCCATTCCATTCCTGGCTTGTTCTGAAACAATGTCACAGACCTACACACCCTATCCTTACAATAACATATGTTTATTGCGTCCACTACATAACTACACCTTTCCATACTTACATCCACTTACCCTAAGGTAATCTATTGACTTTTGTGCCCCAGTGTAAATAGAGTCTAGAGTGCTTATGGCGTATGTGAGTATCTCATATCTCTTGTGGTGTATTTGATTTAGCCTGCGTCTGAACGTCTTTTTGTGGTACTTTCATGCCGCTTCCATCTACTATAGAGGGGGGAATAAAAAGCAAAGCCATGCTTCCATGCCATGCTATGGCAGCAACAACAACAACCACACGAGTGCACACATTCATACGGTCGTGATCTTGCCGTAAGTAGTCTTGAATCTTGAAATTAAAATTAAAAAAGGGCAGGTGTGTCGATCGTGTGAGAACCACGTTCCAAACCATTTTCTCACGATCGTCGTTTTGATATCACAACGCTGCTGCTGCGGCTATTGTTGTTGTAGTTGTTATTACTGGCTGTTGTCTTAAATGCATTATGTTGTTGCCGTTGTTTGAATGGGTACAACAACAGCACTATAAAGCAAGCAAGCAAGCCATCACCACCAAGTACGTCCGTCTGTCTGTCTTCTCCTTGGTAAGTGGGTAGGTAGGTAGGTAGATTGAACCAGCCCGGGGTTTTTGTGGAGTGTGTTATATGTGTATGTGCGCGCTTAAGTAACCCCTCTTATATTGCTCGTTTATTGACTAAATATCTTTACTTTATTTTACTTCACCCCATCCATCGTTGCTGCCATGCCATGCGACCATCGATGTCGTTCGATTCAATCGCAGCACCACCACATAATAAGTTCTTTTATATTACGGCCTTTTTTCCTTTCGCATATCTTCTGTCGCACGTCTCTCGTCCAACTCCTTGGATTTCACCTTAAATTGTATGCGATTGGTTGGGCCGCCTTCAAATTATGCATATACGGGGCGTGGGGTGGGGGGACCTTTGTTAGTTTGCTCGTTGGATGTTTGCACTGTGAATTTCACCAGTCAGTGATATCGGCGATGATAATGATGATGATGATGATACGACACACAAATACAAAAAGGAGGATCGGCCGAGATATCACAATTGTTGTTTATGCCCCCCATCCATAATCTATAATAAGGGAATGTAGGTGGCGCAAGGGTAGAGGTATGTAATGGTAAACAACAACATATGGAATGTACATATAGTTTGCGCGATATTTGTTTATTGATATTCTTGTGTCTATTTGTATTTGTATTTTAGTTGAGTAATCAAATGGGTGATCGCAATCTTTGTAGTGTTAGTTAGTATGAATCCAACAGATCCCTAGAGTCTCTCTCCTTAATCGGTGCCTTTAAGATTGTGACATCCTGTGTCTAACTAAAACTCTCTAGAGAACATTAATGTTCCACGACTGCTAGTGAATTGGGCAGATTGTATATGGTCTCTGTCTTTGATCACACGCTAAAGTAATCAAAAATCACTGAGGAAAGCTTGAAGAGGCGTGTCAACGCCCAATTTACGACCGAAACTCAGTAAGTAAGAAATGGTAACTGAGCCCGAAGGTTACAACGTGGCTGCACCCGGCATTAGTATAACTGCTGGATCACCGCGACCCGAACTTAC
Organism: Muscina levida; assembly: GCA_964034835.1. NCBI lineage: Eukaryota > Metazoa > Arthropoda > Insecta > Diptera > Muscidae > Muscina > Muscina levida. The sequence continues at coordinate 11,396,990 of OZ035880.1, read as the reverse complement.
AGATCCCCTTCAAGGTCTTTGTTTGGTCTGTGCAGAGACGATTTGAGGCTGCCCTGTGGATGTCAGATACCTAAGAGGCCAGTGCGATAAATCCATACTGGATTACTATTGCAAAAGTGTAGGAGGAGTCAGAGATGATGGAACATATTTGTTGTAGCTGGCCACTGCTGCAATATCTAACACCTTACAGACAAATATGTTAGATCCATACCTTGCTAAGGAAGGCTCTATGATGCGTGATCATGACTCTCTGATAGATCTTCACCCACCAATCTGTTACCTTTCGGGCAGGATGTGGAAAATGCCTTCAGACGTTAGATCTCCAGAACTGAGGCAGAGTTAGTTAGTGGAAAGTTTTATAAATGGTGTGGAACTGAGGCCATTTCGTCGGAGGCCATGTACCTAGATTATGTAGTCGAGCAAAAGCTGAAGAAGTCCAGAGGCATTGAGGATAAGTGTGAGAGGGGCGTCACCGACGCTCTTTGCTAGGAACTTAGACCGAAGGTTACAATGGGCTGTATTCCGCAATAGTACGCCCACAAACTACATATGGATAGGTGTGGTGCTTGCTGGAGTGGCGTGCCAATCGCGACACGCTAGTCTGTCGCATTGGGTAATACCTCATATGGTATAGAATAGCTCGGTATGATCGTTGCGAATCTTTATTGAACACTTTGTGTCGGACAGGATCATTCCGTTCGAATTTCGTCATAAAAATCTCCCAGATCTCTACTTAGGTATCTTGCCAATTACAACTCCACATCCAAATTTGTGGTTTCCGCATGGCAGATGCAATAGATGCCGCAACTTTTATATCGCATGCATTCAAGGACATGTTAACCAAGGAATGGTAACCAAAGAGGTGATATATTAGCTAAGTTTACGTTCATATTGGTGTTCCTCTCATATGGGAAAACAGCTAATTGTGGTGAAACTGAACCTCCTTGCTAAGGAGATATGGTTGAGAAAACCCACTTGCACGGACTTGGCCTACCATGGAACCTGTCTAGAGTCCTACTGAGGAACATGATAGCTGTAATAACCGGTAACTGGAGGATTGGAAAACACGCTGAGAGGTTGAATCCAACAACAATTTTTGAAGAAGGTGCAATGGTAAAAAAGAGTAGAAGACCAAGGATCTGAGAAATGAAAAGTATGGTCATCGGAAACTTCTGGACAAGATCTATCTATTCATCAGAGCAACGAAATGGCTTGAGAGCGCAGATTAGGAATAATTAATGCAAAAATTGGAAAAAGGTATTAGTACGAGGGCTACACTATGACCTAAGTGTTCCAAGCTGAACGCGGCTGCCGAATTAACCTAACCTACATCGTATACATTCCCGTTCAGTCTGTATCTCCTCCTGGATGGCGGTGATGTCTACCTAGTATCTGTCGAAAACATCCTCCATAGTGGATAGTGAAGTCTTCTTTATAGACAGTCCGGACGTTTTAGGTGCATATCCTTATATCATAGTCCTTATAACGTTTGATGGGTCATCAAAATTGAAAGGGTGCAGTTCGTTACTTGTCCTGAACGTTTTCATAGGCAACATATTTCTCTAAAAAAAAAGGAAAAAACAAAACACCCACATCTCGTCATTTGAAATTTAGCTTAAACCTAATCCTATCCATGTATACAAGAGTATCATCCGAGTTTGTTTACATTGTCTCCTATTTCATTTTATCAAAATGTTTTAATTTTTCTCAATTCGTTGCACCCGTTTGTGCTGCAGCTCTGTGATAGTATACATATACATAGTAGAGACGACCGTTAAACAAGTGTAATTTAAGATTGAATGGCTAAATGAGAAGAAAGAAACTCCAAATCAGAAGAACAAAATACTTATCGCACACAGATAGAGCAAAAAACATTTACCATAAACATAAAACCAAAATACAACATAAACGTTCAGATTTAACACACCATTAGTGGGAGCTATAGAATTTCATAAGTGTTTGTGTGTGTGCGTGTGTTGTGTCCCTTTGAGAGTTAGTGATGAGCGCGAGGAGAGACCATCCATAAGCGTGGGTGATGGGAAGGATGAAGAAAATCTTTTGCAGTTTAATAACTTAACGGTCATGCTAAAATGTAGTCCTTAACATACCGTAAAGTGTAATTAATTACAGTCTACGCTTTTTTTCTAAACTAAAGAAATAAATATTGTCAAATAATCATTAATTTAATAATAAAAATATTTTTTTTATATTTATTATGGAAGATTATCTCTTTTGATTTAAGGTCATTTCCCTCGGGTAACATGCGCAATTCTGGTATATTTTTTATTAACAAATCACTGGTTCAAAGCGTGAAATTAACTGTTCTGCGAGATGATTGGCAAGTAGATGGGGTACTGGGTTCAACACAAGTTTTTTTTTTATTATACCTTAGAATAAGTTAAAGAAGAAACCCCTCATCATCTGTAAACAGGTGATCAAATTACTTATTTGCATTGCAGATATATATTTTTTAATTTTGTACCGCAAAAAAGGGTAAGTCTGTATGAGAGATGGGAGTAACTTTTAGCCGAGATCATTCACTTTTTTATCAGCAACTCTTATTTCTACTGAAATGTCAACTATTGAGTTTGAATTTCTTATATGAGCTGAGGCTATTTTCGTGAATAGTTTAACCGCCACAAAATGAGAGTTTATATGGGGGTGGGAGTAAGTTATATTTGAGACACACAGTCGGACACCCCCAAAAAGGAGGAGTTTGTATGGGAGGTGCTAGTAGTTTTCGTCTGATCTTGTTCATCTTATAACTTAACTTCCGCTTCTCCTAAACTACGGCTGTTATCTCGAGGACACACAGGCGGACATCTCTAAAAAGAGGGAACTTGGGAAGTGGTTGTAGTTTTTTCCGATCTCGCTCTTCTTAGAATTGAACCTCCGCTTGGCAAATAGAAGGTTGCATACCAAATTTCAGCTCCACAAATTTTAAACTACTGCTGTTATCTCAGGGTCACACAGACGAAGTTTGTATGAGAAGTGGGAGTAGTTTTCGTCAGATCCTGTTAACCTTAGAACTTAACTTCCTCTTAGGTGGTAGGAGCTTGCATACCATAGACACCCCCAAAATGAGGGAGTTGGAAGTTGGTACAAACTTTTCCAAAAAAGGGGAGTTTGTATTACCGGTGGTAATAGTTTTTGTCTGATCTTTGTTTATCTTGAAACTTTACCTTCGCTTAGAGATTCTATTGAAGGAAAAAGTACATTTATTGCACTTAAAAGTACCTTTATTGTACTGAAAAGTACTCTTATTGTACTTAAAAGTACTTAAATTGTACTGAAGAGTACTTTTATTATACCAACTACTTTTATTTTGCCAAAAAGTATTTTTGTTGTGGTAAAAACTCATTTTTTATTTACCAGAATTTACTTTTTTTGTATAAAAAAGTACTTTTATTGACCAAAACTTTTTTGTTGTGCCTGAAAGTACTTTTGTTGTATTAAAAAGTACTTTTATTGTACCGCGAGGTTTTTTTATGCCACAAAGTACCTTTTTTAGCAGTTATGATTTTTAGTACTGTTATGGTACCAAAAGTACCAGAAAGTACTTTTATTATGCCGAACACTTTGATTGTGCCAAAAAGTACTTTTGTTGCGCAAAAAACATTTTTGGATTACAAATTCAGAAGTGCTTTTATTGTACTAAAACTTTTATTTGTGCCTAAAAAAATATTTTTTTTTACTAAAAATTACTTTTATGTATTAAAAAGTACTTTTATTTGTACCAAATCGCAGTTTTGATGTGCTTAAAGGTACTTTTATTGTACCAAAAAGTTATTTTATTATACCACAAAATATATTTATTGTATGTAAAAGTACCATTTTGTAACAGCCTGTTATTGTACAAAAAGTACCAGAAAGTACTTTATTATAACAAGTACATTTATTATGCCAAAAAAATTAATTTTTTGTCCCTAAAAGTACTTTTATTGTAGGTTTTTGATTTACCAAAAATTACTTTTTAGTTTTAAAAAGTACTTAGTATATTGTACCAAAACGTACTTTTGTTGTGCCTGATAGTACTTTTATTGTATTAAAAAGTACTTTTATTGCCACTAAAAAAAAAAACTTAATTTCCTTCAACTTCACAACTAACGGCACCTACTTGTTTATCGACGAATGCGAACGTCACTGTTTTGAGAAGCTCTTACTAGACACGCCGATTGAATCGACGCTTAATACTGCGAAGTTGCTGTCAACAACATTCGAGGGGAGCCGACAATGAAAGAAACATTTATTTTTTTTTTCTTTTAAGATGACTGGAGCGAGGTTTGAACCTGCGGTCTCCCGCATGGTAGTCACGTGTTCTAACCACAATGTATTTTTTTTATCTATAAGTACCTTTTTTATCGGCAGGTACCTTTATTGTACCAAAAGTACTAGCAATTACTTTTATTGTGCCAAAAAGTACTTTTTTTGTGCCAAAGACCCTTTATGCTTTACCAAAAATTACTTTTTTGTATTTAAAAGTAATTTTATTATACTAAAAAGTAATTTTGTTGTGCCGAAAAGTACTTTTTTTATCAAAAAGTACTTTTATTATACCACAAAGTATTTTAATTGTGTCTATAAGTACTTTTTTAACAGCATGTACTGTTGCGAAATATTTTTATTGTGGCAAAATGTACCTTTGTTGTCCTAAACACATTATTCTTTACTATAAATTACTTCTTTGTATTAAAAAGTACATTTATTGTACGTAAGTGTACCTTTGATGTGCCTTAAAGTACTTATGTTGCATCGTTTATCGTACACTAAATATAGTTTCATTGTACCTAAAAAATATATGGTGGCACGAAAAAGTACTTTTACCGTCCAAAAAAATAGTACTTTTGGGTAAAATATAAGGTATTTTGCACAACAAAAGTACTTTGTAGAACTATAACAAAAACTTTAATTATTATTTAGCACAATAAAAGTAGTTTTTGGTGCAATGGAAATACTTGTTGCCACAATAAATGTACTTTTTGATATAACAAAAGTACTTTGTGGGACAATAAAAAATACTTGAGCATTCTGCTTAGTACAACTAAAATATTTTGTAGTAGAATAAAAGAAATTTGTAGTACATCAAAAGTACTTTTTGGTACAATGGAAGTACATGTTGGTACAATAAAAACACTGTTTGGTACAATGAAAGTACTTGTTGGTACAATGAAAGTACTTTTTGGTACAATGAAAATAATTCTGTTGCAAAAAAATATTATTTTATACAATAAATGTACTCATTGATGTAATTAAAGTACTTTTATCTTAAATAAAAGTAGTTAATTGTACCCAAAGCCAAAAAAAAAACAACGTTGAGTACATTTTTTTTTGTTGATTGATGTCAAACATCATGTCTTGCATCTATAACAAAGTTACTTCTCTGGTTCAACAAAATTACTTTTTTTTGCATTAAAAGTACTTTTTGGTACATTGAAATTACTTGCTGGCACGAAAATGTACTTTTGGGTAAAAACAAGTGTACTTTTCGGTACAATAATTTTACTTCTTTTTACAATAAATGTACTTTTTATACAGCAAAAGTTCATTTTGGTATAATTACTTTAGGTATAATAATTTTAATCCTGGGTACTATAAACGTACTTTTTGTACAGCCAAAGTACACTTTGAAACAATAAAATTATATTTTAGTACAACAAAAGTACTTTTTGAAACAATAAAATCTTTTTAATACAACAAAAGTACTTTTAAGCCTAATAAAATTACTTTTTGGGTACAGTTTAAGTACTTATTCCCAAAATTTTGGATGCAATAAACTAATTTTTTAATACAATGAATGTACTTTTATCAAACAAAATAAATTGTACCAAAAAGTAGCCCTGAGTTCATATTTTGTTTTTCTATTTGGCTAAAGTCAATCGTTATGTCTTGTATCTCCAACATGTTGAACTTGTAGAGGATTAGTGTTCAAACCATTCCAAGCTTCGAGATATGTAAATACAAACACTAACGCTTTAAAAGATCACTAGTGGCCATCTATTAAAATAATTAATTTTCACATCCTTCTCCTTTCTACACCACTGCTTAGCAGCTCTGTGTTCATAAAAGAAACCAAATCAAGGCGGACAATTTTCACTCTATTTTAAAACAAAATCACATAAATTTATGTTCAATTATTTTAGTCACGAAAGGATACTCTGTGTGATTATCTGTGTTCAAAATCTTTATAACGTACCCCAAAAAAAATGATGTCCCTCAATACTGTGATATACGCGTATGCGACATGAAGTTGTAGTCGCCTGAGAGTAGTAAAACAAACTCTCGCTCACTGACGATTGGACCACAATCAACAGTGATTAGATACGGTGATCTTATCTTAGGGTTTTTGATTTCATTGTTATTGTTATTTTTTTAAATCTTTTTTAAATGTTACTTATACTACTATAACATTCATATTATTTTGTTTTATTCTGTCTCTCACTCTCTGCCTTCATTTCTCTCTCTGTTTAGGTAAGAGGATCTGGTAGCTACGCTGCTGCGTAACCTCCCGAGAGTGTGTAACAATTACAGATTGATTAAAGAATGACCGTCGTGTCGTGTATTTGTTGTTGGTTTGGTGATAGTCTAGAAATTAAAATTGAAAGACAACAACAACAAACAAGGTAAGGGATCAAGGAGCCTTCTCTATTGTTGTGTATTGTGAGCACACGTGTTCAAATCAGGATGGATTTGCTAAGTTGCTGGTGAGTGAGCATTTTTGTAGTGTGTGTGAGTGTATGTTATATGCGTCTTCGTTTTGTCTAAAGAAAAAAATAGAACACAAAAGTAAAAAAATACAATCAGGGGGCATTGCTACAAAATTAATCACCATGAAAATGAGAAAATTTCTTTAGAAACAAAGCGTGACTTTGATAAGACCATTTTGGTGGCGGCTTGTCACGATACACGAGATATAGGGGAGGGAATGTATAACAAATTGTTAAGGTCATGGAATGACCTGACAGAATTTTGTTAAGATTTTGTAAATGACAGAAAACAAAATTTTTGTTTTCGATTTATGTTTTAATACATTACTCCTTTAAATATCTTTTTTAAAAAAAAAAATATTTTAAAAAATTGTTATTTTTACATTTTTTAGTTGGAAAATTAAAATCAACGTAATAGGTATTAATATTAAAATTTTTGTTTTGAAATGTTTTTGTTTTTAATTAATTTTTTTTAATAAAAAATTTTTTTTTTTTTTTTTTTGTTTTTTTTTTTCAGTCTTTTATTTTGCGATCTATTGTAGTACAATAATAAGCAAATGATATAACCTTAATATTACGTATGTTTTGAACTCCACTGAGTTCAAAACGTATAAACAGTGTAAAGTTTTTTCATACATTAATAACATTATAATTATTCATAAATCTAAATATAAATTTATATAAATCACTATTGACGGAAAGGTAAATCTAATATATGAAATCGTTTTAATCTGTGAATTTCCTCACTATCGTCTAGTAAGGAAATAGCTAAAGCATTGGGATGTCTACTAAGTCTATCGAAATAGTTGGCACTAAATCGATTTATCTCATTTTTGATTTTAGAAATTCTTAGATCTTTATGAATATTATCATTGGTAACGAACCAGGGAGCGTTCACAATCATTCTTATAGTCTTTGACTGATATCGTTGTAGGATTTCAATGTTCGAATTGCTCGCTGTACCCCAAAGTTGGATACCGTATGTCCATATTGGTTTGAGCATAGTTTTATAAAGTAGAACTTTATTCTCCAGACTTAACTTTGATGTTGGTCCAATTAACCAGTACATTTGTTGGGTTTTGATTTTTAATTGGTTTCTTTTTATTCTTATGTGATCTTTCCATGTTAGTCTTCTGTCAATGTGCATTCCAAGGTACTTTACACATTCAGATGTGGTAATTTCCTCGCCAAATAAATATACTTTTGGACATGTTCCTTTTTTTAATGCAAATGTTACATGTGCTGATTTACACAGTGCAACAGTGAAAAAAATACAAAAACGGGATAGTATAGGTTCGATTCTACTATCGAAGGGTACTAAAACCCTATACTCAGTTTGGCGAGATTGGTGACCAATTTTTTTTTTATGGGCCCCTAAAGATTCTCAAAATCAGTGAGCCCCATGCAAAAAGGTGTGATCAGTTTTTGTCCAACAGCTAACTCACACTTCATGATAGCGCTAAACTGTATTCGGCAATAATGTAGGTGGGAGTTTTGCGCACTAACTTTATTAACAAATTATGTCAAAAAGGTTGGTTATTCCTGCCCTTTTTCAAAAAAAATTGAAGAAGAATTTATTATTTTTTCACTTTTTTGAGCATTACTTTGAGGGAGTCCAAATTTTCCTCTAACACTGTTCGCCAAAATTGTAGCCCTGGTAAAGGTAAACAACTTTCGTGAACATATCAATCTAATCTGAACGTGTCTAGGCAACCTAAATAGCTCATAAAGTCCAAGTTGATACCGGTTTTTCGAACCTTTACGCACTTAAAAGCCAGTAACGTGGTTGAATATCAACCAATTTGAAGTTTCTCAGCTGTTTTATAAAGAAGAGACTACGGCATTTCCAATGGTATATATAGTTCTATTGATAACTTATCATAAATGTCTGTTTTTTGCCTCGAAATTTCAAACTTTTGTGACTTTTTCACTATTTTTTAAGTTTGACGAAGTTTGTAGCCACTATTTTATAAGGACACCCTAATGTTTACTACTTTATTCAGAAAGTGCACGCTATCACGAGTTAAACGCATATTTTTTTGTAAAAATCGGTTAACAAATAGTTAAGTTATACATGTTTTCCGAGGGACGCAACTACGCTAAAATCAAAATTGAAGTAATTAACAGCAACACCAAAACAATGCTTCTTCTTCAACTCTTTGATTTTAGTATAGGATATGAAAGTTGCGTCCCTCGGAAAACATGAATAACTTAACTATTTGTTAACCGATTTTTACAAACAAATATGCGTTTAACTCGTGATAGCGTGCACTTTCTGAATAAAGTTGTAAACATTAGGGTGTCCTTATAAAATAGTGGCTACAAACTTCGTCCAACTTAAAAAATAGTGAAAAAGTCACAAAAGTTTGAAATTTCGAGGCAAAAAACAGACATTTATGATAAGTTATCAATAGAACTATATATACCATTGGAAATGCCGTAGTCTCTTCTTTATAAAACAGCTGAGAAACTTCAAATTGGTTGATATTCAACCACGTTACTGGCTTTTAAGTGCGTAAAGGTTCGAAAAACCGGTATCAACTTGGACTTTATGAGCTATTTAGGTTGCCTAGACACGTTCAGATTAGATTGATATGTTCACGAAAGTTGTTTACCTTTACCAGGGCTACAATTTTGGCGAACAGTGTTAGAGGAAAATTTGGACTCCCTCAAAGTAATGCTCAAAAAAGTGAAAAAATAATAAATTCTTCTTCAATTTTTTTTGAAAAAGGGCAGGAATAACCAACCTTTTTGACATAATTTGTTAATAAAGTTAGTGCGCAAAACTCCCACCTACATTATTGCCGAATACAGTTTAGCGCTATCATGAAGTGTGAGTTAGCTGTTGGACAAAAACTGATCACACCTTTTTGCATGGGGCTCACTGATTTTGAGAATCTTTAGGGGCCCATAAAAAAAAATTGGTCACCAATCTCGCCAAACTGAGTATAGGGTTTTATTACCCTTCGATAGTAGAATCGAACGTATACTATCCTGTTTTTGTATTTTTCAAAAAGTCGTCATTTGTTGCATAGTGTTTATCAGTGTTAACACAAATGTTCCATTTTTGTAGCCACTTGGATATACAGTCGAGATGGTTTTGCAAAATATTTGACGCATTAACAGGAGACTCGTTTGTGACTAGTAGCGCCGTATCATCTGCGTAAGTAGCTGTAGTAACTTCATCACTCACAGGTAGATCTGATGTGTATATCGTGTACAATACCGGTCCCAAAACGCTGCCCTGTGGTATGCCTGCGCCTACATAGTTAATATCGGAATTTTCATCATTTACTCGAACATAAAAAGAGCGTTGCTCAAGAAAAGATTTTAGCATTAAATAGTGTGGTGCAGGTAAAATCGTCTTTAATTTGTAGAGAAGACCAGGATGCCAAACTCTATCGAATGCCTGTTTGACGTCTAAAAAAACAGCGGAACAGTACTGTTTCGTTTCAAGTGCATTTCTAATAACGTTTACAACGCGATGACACTGTTCTGGCGTTCCGTGTTGATGTCGAAATCCAAATTGATGTTCAGGTATGATGTTATTACTATTTAAAATTGGTTGTAGCCTGGCTAGAAACAGTCTTTCGAACACTTTTGTAAAGGTGGGTAAAAGGCTTATTGGTCTGTACGATTTCGTTAGATTTTCTGGTTTATTGGGCTTAGGAACCATAATTATCTCTGCGCGTTTCCATAGAAGTGGGAAATACTGCAATCTCAGCATAGAGTTAAAAATTAGCGTTAGTAAAAGAATAGCCTTTTTGGGTAAAAGTTTTAAAATTGTTGCATCTATTCGATCGTGTCCAGGGGATTTCTTTTTATTTAGTTTTGATATTTCTTGCTTTACTTCTTTGGGTGTAATATGCTTGATTGGCAATTCCATTGGACATGCAGCATCTAAAAATTCCATCACCTTATTTCTGTCATCAGTAGTGTTAGTAGAGAAAGGCTTGAAAATGTTTGTCAGGTATGCAGAGAAAGCCATAGACTTGGCTTTGTCCGACCTATGCCATTCGTTGTTTTCGTCTTTAAGTGCCACTTTTCTTTTTATTGGTCTTTTCAAATATTTTGTTGCTCTGAATAAATTGTATTCGTTGGATTTTGAAGCATCAAGGTTTATCAAGTAGTCGTTTACTTGGTCATTTCTTTCCTCCATAAGCATATTACTCAATCTACGCGCTGCTCTGTTGAAGTTAGTTTTATCTAAGGGTGATCTGGTTCTTTTCCACTTTCTTCGTAATTTTCGCTTATATCTTATCAAATTTTTAATTTTCTTCGAAGTGTGAACTTTTACACCATTTGTCAAATCATGGTCAGAAGGTGTTGATAATAATGCGGCTTCATGAATTATGTTGGTAAAGCTTTGAACAATGTTATCCAGTTCTATTCTATTGCTTATTCTCACATTGAGGGTGACATTCTGGTCCAACCAGGATATAAATGAATTTATATCCGTTCGAGATGTAATCAGTCTTCCAACATTTTTCTTTTTGGATATACATTGCGTGTTGAAATAAGCTATTAGAGCAGAGTGATCTGAACTTAGATCATCTGTGTCTTGTATATCTAACATGTTGTTTGGTATACCCGAGTATACTAAAAAGTCCATAAGATCGGGAATCTTTCTGGGATCAGTTGGCCAATACGTGGGACTGCCTGTAGATAAAACTGAATAGTGATTCTTTATTAAACACTTATATAATTCTTTGCCTTTTGGATTTGTTATCCGGGAGCCCCACCACGGATGTTTCGCATTGTAATCACCACCAACCAAAAACCGAGATCCAATTTTTTTAAAGAAATATTCGTAGTCTTTTTCATTTACATTATGCCTCGGTGGGAAATAGACTGCGAAAATTGAGACATCGAGATTGGTACATTTTACTTTCACACCAGCCGCTTGGATATGAGGTTTTTTAAATTCTTCAAGTTCTTCGTATTGTATTGAGGACTTTATAATCACAGCTGAACCCCCGTGAGCTTTGTTGTTTGGACGATTGCATGTTATTATGTCGTAATTTTTTATTCTTATGTAAGATTTATCCGTAAAATGAGTTTCAGATATTAAAAGTATATCGATGTGTTGCAAGTACAAAAATGTTTCTACTTCTTTTAAATGGTTTAAAAGCCCGTTTGCATTCCATATTCCAATTCTGAGATTCATTTGCATAGTTTTGAGACTAACATGTTTATCATTTGAAGAAGGGTGCTAGTTAGTTCAATTTGTTTATTCATTAAGGCTTCTATTTTAGACATAACGTTGTTATCATTGTTGTTACTAGATTTGAGGATTGCTGCGTAAGAATTTGTACTATCATTCGGTGTTGTTGTTGTATTATTGTAAATTGGGAATTCAGAGTAATTTGTACGAGCGGTGTTTTGTCGACCGTTAGCAGTGTTCATTGCTGTAACATATTTCTGTTTTAGAAGTTTTTGGTATTCTTCGCATCCTTTATAATTAGCAGTATGGTTTTTCGAGCAGTTGGAGCATTTAGACGGTGATGTTTTTTCTTTTTTGCATTCAACCGTGGGATGATTTTGCCCACATTTGACGCAGTAAAAGGGTCTGTTACAGTACGCTTTAGTGTGTAAAATAATTGACATCGATGACATTGAACTATTTCGTCGTTTTTTCTTGGGGCTTCTATCTTTACCACTGCATTACCAATATGCCAAATATTGTATATTTCTCTACTTTTTGGAACAGGATCTAAGTCAATGAAGAACATTGGTAGATATTCTTTAGTTTTTCTACTTCGCACTTGGGATACACTTCGAACATATGTATGGAAACTTTTTTTAGAACTTTCGAGATATTTCACAATTTTTCGATATGAATCAACATTTTTCACCATTACTCTAACTTGATTATTATTTTCAGACTTATAATAAAAATCACTTTTTGGTATTACAGATATAATATTATCTACCATCTTACTTATATTAGTTACGTCTGGTATATAAATTGGTGGCGGCTTTGGTGTTGTTTGTTCATCATCAACTTCATCGTCGTCATCATCATCATTTTGCAGACTTGCGTATTGGTTGCTGGTGGAGGGACCGTTATCAGTTGAAATCATTTGTCGCTTTGGTCTGAATAACTTCGGTGATGAATTTAGTCGACGTTTGCATGAATATGAATATGAAGAATCTTTTTCCCTTATTGTGTAATATGTTTAAGGAATTATTCGGTAAGCTCTCTTAAATAAAATTTAGTTTTAAATTTTTTTAATCTTCAATTATTTGTATTATTTTTTTAAAGTTGGTGTAAATTTCCCTTTCTTAAATTTGTTAATATCTGTTATCATAAATTTTTTTTTCTGTTAATTTCCCTTTAAAAAATTATCTAGGGTTGTTTTTAAATGTTGAAATATTTATGAATATAAATATTTTATTTATGAATATTTTTCCTTAAATTTGTTATATTTTTTTTTAAATTTTTAATACTGATTTTTTACATTAATTTGAAAATTAGAAATATTTTCTTTCTTAGTTTTTTTGTTATAAATTTGTTATATTTTCTTAAAATTTATTGTAAACTTCGCTTATAAATTAAATGAAAACAAATAAAAAATATTGTTAATTTTTTGTAGTTTTTATTAATATAAAAAATTTAAATATATACTTTTTTTAATGTTTCTCAAAATAGTTTTAAAAAAAATTTAATTGAAAAGTATAAAAATATATCAAAAAAACTATTAAAAATACGAATAAAGAAATTTTTTCCTTTAATTTTAAAGAAATATTTTACAAAATTTTGATTTATTTTTTTTTATGAAAAATTTATTGAATATAATAGAAATGAAATGTACTTAATTAAAATGTATTTTCGAATACCAATATACAACATAGAAACAAATGCAAAAAAAAAAAATTTTTTTCTTAATTTTTTAAGAAATTTTCAAAAAATATTTACAAAATTGTTTTTAAAAAATTTTTGGGTATTATTGAAATATAATGTATTTATACAAAACGTATTATCAATAACCAATTTAGAAAAAAATGATAAAAAAATAAACTAACAAAAATTGTTTTCCTTAATTTGACAATAATATATAAATATTTTTTAAATTTTTTGTTTTTGTAATATTTTTTTAAATAATATTTAAATAAAATGTATTTTTATAAAAAATATTTATAAATAGCAATATACAAACAACTTCTTAATAAATGAATTAAAATAATTTTTTCTCCTTAATGTATTAAAAAAATGAATAACGAAAATTTATTTTCCATAACTTTAACAAATTTTTAAAAAAAATTTAATTTTTTTTTTCAAATATTTATAGAATATTATGGAAATGAAATGTACTTATATAAAAAGTACTGTCAAATACTAATATAGAAAAAAAACAATATTAATTTGAAATCCATTTTGATTATGAGAAATTGACAAAACTATTTTTTTTTTTGGTTTTTAGTTTGAAAAGAAATTTTTTTTGGTATTTTTTCAATATTTATGTTGAGTACTTTGTTTATTTTCGTTTAAATTTATTTTTTACTTTCATTTACATTTATCAAATAAATATATTTTTTTAAAATCGTTCGTTTTAAATTATTTTTAAAAAGAAAGATTTCTCAAATTTTGTTTATTATGTATATTTTTTTAATTTGTTTGTTTCTTTTTAATATATTGTAAACGAGGGAAATTTAAGTATTTCAAATATTCATTACTAATTTATTAAAAGTTAAACTTTTTTTAAAACTTTTTTCAATTAATTTATAAATTAGATATAAAAATTATACATTTGTATTATTTATTTATTTTCAATATTTTATAATTTTCCCCAACAAATTATAGCTAAAAAAATAAAATCAATCATTTTTTATTAAATATGAATATAATTTTTTTTTAAATTGTGTTAATTTGTTGGATATTTTTTTTGTTAATTATAATTAAGTAAAATAATTTTTTTCCAAAATTCGCAAATAATTTAATTTATTTCTTTTTTTTTTTAAATTTATTAAAATTGATTTTAAATAAGGAAAAAAATGTTTTCCTTAAATTTTAATTATTTTTGTCATTTTATAAAGAATTCTAATCCAATCCAATTTGTTTTTTTTATCAATTTTTTAACCTTTTTTGTTTATAATTTTAATTTTTTGTCATTAATTTGTTATGTGTTTATTGAAAATTTAGAATATTTAGTTATGAATTTTTTTTTTGACAGTCTATTATATTGGAAATATAAGAATAAATTAGAAAAATATTTAATTTCTTAAAGTTTGCAATGAATATTTTTCCTTAAATTTGTTATATTTTTTTTAAAAAATTAATAGGAAAATGGTATAAATGGTTTTTCTTGGTTTTTTATTATAAATTTTTTTTCGTAAATTTGTTTTATTTTTTTATAAATATATTATAAAAAAAATTAAATAAAAACAAATAAAAAATTCAAATATCTTTTGGATTTACTTAATTTGATTTTTAAAAAATTTATTTGAATTGAAAAAAAAAGATTTTGTTTTTATATATTTGTTATATTCAGAAATATTGTTTGTTAATTTCCTTTAAAAAAAATTGCCTCGTCTTTTTTTAAATATTTTATTATCATTTTGAAAAAAATATTATTTGAAAATGTAGATAATGATTTTTTTTTTCATTTCTATTGTTATTGTTTCTTTTCTCATAAATTTGTTATTTATTCAATATTTTTTATAAATTTGCCTTAAAAAAACTGTATAAAAAAAGTTTTTTTTTTGGAAATTTTTAAAATCGAATTAAAATTTAAGAATTATTTGAAAGCATTTTTTTTTATAATTTAAACACAATATCTTAAATTGAAATAAATTTTTTGTAAAACTATACTATTTGCTTAGTAGTAGTAGTGAACAAAAACTATATGCTCATTAACAATAGTAAGCTTAGTTTAACAACAAACCTTGTAAAAAAGCTTGAGTTTTGTGGTGAAAAGCCATGGTAAAGCTTGAGCTTTGTGAGGTAAAAAGGGAATCGTGGGGATAAAATATCCTCCATTCTCATGTTTGATTGTGAATGGTCAAATTCATAACTATGCTGGACAATTTCGGCTGATATCTACTTCACATGCACATGTTTGACATAATTGTATATATATATACAGCTGATGATGTACCATTGTGCATCAGTTCGTCACAAAGGGGTCTGAAGATGAACTCGCCATGGAGTTCGAAACGCGTCATCCTAGTGCGTGACACACTGAATTCGACCAAAAATATCAAACAATAAATAAATAACACTTTTCTGATCTTGAGCCGAATTTGTTGTATCATTTCGATACACTTAACGTAAATTAATGTAAAAAAAATACTTTAAATGTTAAGATAATTATTTTTATTGTTATCAAAAATTTTTTTTTTGCTATTTTGTTAATTTCCTTTTAAAACACTGGTTTGAATTTTAAGAAAATTAAAAAATTGTTGTGATTATTTTTAGTTATGGAATTTTTTATTATCTTGTATTTTTTTTAAGTCTTTTTGTAATTTTCCTCGAAAAAAAACTGACCAACAATTTGAATTTATATTTTTTTAACTTTTTTTTCTCTAAAATTTAAATCGAAAATTTTAAGTAATTTGAATTTAAAGAAAATAAAAAATTTTGTTAATTTTTTGTTACGAATTTTACTATTATTTTGTTATTTTTTAAAAATTTTTTTGTTATTTTCTTCAAAAAAACTTAAGTTTTTTTTTGCCAAACTTTTAACATTGGTTTTTAGAAATAAAATTTTATGGAAAAATATTTTTTTTCAATATTGTATTTTGTTATGATTATTTTCCATACTTTTAAATTCCCCTTAAAATGGGCTAATTTTTTTAATTTATAATAATGTAAGTGAAATTTAAAAAAAAATCATTTTAAAGAGAATTTAAAAAATAGAAAAGAATTCTAATTTAGAAAAAAAATCATTACAAAAAATTAGAAAAAACTGATTTTTCTTATATTTATATCAAAAATTTAGAATTAAATTGATTTTCAAAAATTTTTATCGAATATTTAAAAAAATCAGTTTATTCTAAATTTTTTGTTACGAAGTTTTTTTTTTAAATTAGTTTTTTTTCTATTATTTAAAATCTCCTTTAAATGATTTTTTTAACCTGAATTATGTAAAAGTAAATGTTTTTTGTTGAAAATTTATTTTAATATACTGTTTATATTTTTTAAAATATTTTTTAAGGAATTTTAATTTAAGACAATAAAAAATTGTGATTATTTTTTGTTACGAATTTTTTTTTATTATTTTGTTATTTTTTAAAATATTTTTTGTTAATTTTCTTTACAAAAATTAAATTAGTTTTTTTTTAATTTTTTAACATTGTTTTTTTAAAATAATTTTTTTTAGAAAACTAATTTTTTTCTATTTTTTTTGTTATGAAATTTTTTTCATAGCTTAGATTTTTTTAATATTTTTTGAATTCCCCTTTATATTGTTTTTTTTTTTAATTTGAAGTGAAGTAAATGTAAAAGATTTTTGTTTTAAATTTTTTTTTAATTAACTGTTTATATTTTTTAAAATATTTTTTTAAGTAATTTTTATAAAAGAAAATGTTTTTAACTTAAAAACTAAATAAATTAACAATTGGTGTTTTTACTAAATTCTATCACAAGATCTATTAAACTAATTAAGACTATATATAAATTATAACATTTAAGACGACATTATTGATGACAATGTGAACGATAAAGACTCTCGTTTTATTTGTTTAAAGCTTTTTGTTGTAGTGGAATTGTGGCTGGAATTGTGACCCTTTTTGACGACAAAGGGTTCCAACGTGGAAGACATTGTGCTGCTGCAGGCGTTTGTTCAAACATCTAACACCTCTTTTACCAAGGACGCCAGACATTCTCTTCGTCCTCCTCGTCATCGTCACCCTCGATATCAATGCTGGTCACATCGATGCAAGGTGTGGCGGGGCAAGTAGTCAACAGAGAATTGGAATGTTTCTCACTGCCTACACTAGAGTTGGGACTGCTGGCATAGCTGGAGACTGGTGAAATGGGCACGGTGTAGTGACCCTTAAAGCTGGGGGCGCCAATTTGCACTGACAGTGGCGTATGCATGGGCAGTGAAGGTTTCACAGGTGGCTGCAGTTGATTGAGGCGTTGACCCAAATGTGTCATCAATTGAGTGCCCAGATTCACATTAACACCGGGCAATTCGGACAAAGAGCGGGAGACTTCATTGACGGCATGTATATAACCGGAGCGGAAACCCTCAGATTGGTTCATGGTGTTGCCGGCGCCATTAGAGGCTTTAGCCTGACGTTGTTGCTTCATTTTTTGTAAATGCGACACAGTCAACTCCAAGATGTCAGCTTTTTCCAGCCGTGTGACATGTTCACCCTCGGACTCCAAAGTAGCCACCATCAGATCTTTCAGTTCATCCAAGCACTTGTTGATGCGGGCTCGTCGCTTGCGTTCCAGCATGGGTTTCATCACTTTGCGGTATTGGTAAGTTTTCGACATTTCCGACAGTTGCAAAGACATGGCGGCTGTTTGTATTGTGTTTACGGCGTAAAACTTAAGAATTTGAAATTTTTTGGTGTGTAGAGTTGTTAACGCTTGAAGAGCGTAAGACGTAATGTGCTGCTTTACGTCTGGGAGCAAAGTATTTATACGCAGGCGCTCTTTTGAGCATTGAAACAACCCCAAAAGCTGGTGTAGTGCTCTGGCTCTCTGAAGGAATGTTATGCTCAATTCCTTTACTGGTTTCACAGTCACAACACACAAAGAGTAAAGGAATGAACGATCCAATGGGCAGACGGACGGACGGACGCAAGTGTTTAGACTGCACAAGCAACCCCTATTTTTGTCAAGACATTTCTTATTGTACCTTTTCTTGGCAGCACCCTTATGGTCCTGTCGTCATCGCTGTTGCTGTTGTTGTTGTTGCTGTTGTTGCTGTGTGTGCATGACTTTGTTGTTTACCTTTAAGGAAGGAAATTAATGCAAAGGCATGTCAGCTCGGCAGCCTGGCAAGGACCTCAGCTCTCAAACCGTGGGAAACACTTTCATTTCAAAGTTCTCACGCGAGTTTCGTTCGTTTGTCGATTTGCTCACCTGGCCACGAGTTTGTTCGCAACAACAACAACCTACAGAAAAGGAAAGAAATCCTAAGGAACCCTATTGTTTCATGCCATGGGAACCGTTTGCTCGACGATCTCTTCGACAATCTCAGTTCGTGTGCTCGGAACATAGACAGCTGTCGCGTTCTTATGCTACGGAATCTAATTGTTTCCTGCTTGCATTAAACAACGGCATTTTTCAAATTTTTATGCATGTTTTACTTGGGGTCTCCTCTCAACATGATGCATACAAATAATTATGGCCACAGGAGCAAGACGCTGCGCCGCAGTCTGCCCTTGGCCTATGCTAAGCGTAAGTGTGCGAGGGCAAAACTGTGATCCTTGCGCGCTGCGCGCTTTGTTGAGTCTCTGTGGCAATGCACTTGTTTTCTTGCGTCCTTTCTTTGGGTTTTGCGCTCTTGCAAAACTCGCTGCATTGAGAAGCTTCAACTCGTGTTTTGCGTGTGACTGTCGTTGCCGTTGCCCAATATTGGGATTTGGGTTGGGTTGGGTATTTCATCAGTATGGGGCGGCGCATGTCCCACGTAGTGTGTGATGATTATACAGATGATGATGATAATATGTCGTTAGCGCGTTCTTGACCTTCGGCCTAGTTGGGTGCAGTCAAGGAAACAGGGAACGGAAAGGAAATGAGTAAAGGTTTTCTTAACCCTTGCTGGTGAGGAAATCTGTGAAGGGGTATTACATTTCGTATTTACATAAGATGTCGTATATGTGATTTACAATTTCTGATAAGAATTGGGACTGGCCGTGTCATAGTGGTTCGAACACGCGACTACCATGCGGGAGATCGCAGGTTCAAACCTGGTTCCAGTCATCTTAAAAAATTGTTCTTTCATTGTCGGCTCCCCTCGAATATTGTTGACAGCAACTTCGCAGTATAAGTGTCGAGTCAATCTGCGTGTCTAGTAAGAGCTTCTCAAACAGTGACGTTCGCATTCGTCGATAAACAAGTAGGTGCCGTAAATGTGAATCTAAAATAGAAACGTGTTAATTCACAACAACGCGAGAAGCTATCCCATACCTCATTCATGGGGTGCAAAGGGAAATTAAGTTAAGTAAGTAAGATGATAAGAATTGCAAAAATCATCATCATCATCAATGGCAGGCTAGGCGTAGTAAAAAAGCTTAATTACTGATTCAGCAGTACTTTGGATTTGAGGAATTCAACTATGAGAGTGAATTCGGTGATTGATGGGTGGTACCAGAAGGGGTGTGGCAAAGGTTATGGTTTACCGAAGAATTGTCTTCTATTACACAATATTTACACTAACCAAATTTAAACATCCTCCAGTTATCCCTTTGGATGTTATAGAAGAAATATTAATTTGCCAAAAATCGATCATTTTGTATGGGAAGTACCAGAAGGGGTTGGTCGATAAAGTCCATATTCATTCCTTCATTCCAAATTTTCATAAGTATTCATTTTACGCAAAATATGACTGAATTCAGTGTATGTACTTTTAAAAAATATATGTAAGTTAAACTATGAGGGTGAACTGGGTCATTTGTATGTGAGGTATCATATCATACCATATTGATTCCTAAGTCAAATTTTCATAACCGTTCATCTACAGCAAAATATGACCGAATTCAGTTTATTTTCAAAAAAAAAATAATATCTATTTAAAACTATGGAGGCAATTTCGGTCATTTGGGAGCAACCAGGAGGGGTGTAGCAAAGGTTTCGGTTTTCTGCTGGTTGTTCTACTATTACAAGATAATTAAACTAACCAAATTTAAACATCCTCCAGTTGTCCCTTTGAATTCTATGGGAGAAATAGTAATTTCCCCAAAATTAGGTCATGATGTATGAGAGGTACCAGAAGGGGTGGGAATATTTTGCTCATTTACAATATCATTACTTCATTTTGGAAAATATTACTAATGATAAAATTTCATTAGGATCAGTTAAGGTTTACACGAGTTGTACTGCCCACCAGGCAGTCAGACAGACGGACGGACATGGCTTTATTGGCTTAAAGATACTTTGGGTCTATAACGTCAAAAATAAATATATTTATATTGTTATATTTTTATGGTTGGTATGCAGGTATCTCCTCCGTGGATCCAAGGATGTTTCTCTATACCATTGTGATTACCCAACGTTTCGAGTCTCCTTCTTCATAGGAAAGTCGCATATAATATGTTCGGTAGATGGTTCACTGCTGTTATTCCCACAGTAGATACGCTTGCTTTTCGATGCGAATTCCATTCTGTTCCTATGTCTGCCTATGCCTATGCCTAGAACTCTATAATTCCTGATTATCTCATTAAGATAATCACTTTCAAACCACTTTCAATTTGATGTTACAGGACTTCAATAAGTTCACTGCCGCTAAACTTTCCGTGAACAGGAAAATAACCACCGTGATACCTCCTCACATTGATCACGTCCGATGTGAGGAGTCCGAGGAGTAGATATCATAGCCGACCTTGTCATCCAGTTTGGACCCATCAGTAAAAATGTTTATTGGTCCATACATAGCGTTCTCGTTCTCTGTCCACTCTTTTCTGGAGGGCGTTCTAATTTTATAGATAATGTTTGTTTTCCGTGCGCTAAGCACGTATCCAGTTTCAAGTGAAATGTTGGCATGGTTCAGGATCCTTGGGTACCGATAGAGGGATCCCAATGTTCTATCTCGAGTGCCTTAGAGGGAGTCGATCTCCGGTTATCAGGAGACAAGAGGATTGTTGAACACGATCCAATTGTCTACATTTGCTCTTCTTGTAGAGCGCGTACCACCAAATAGAGCCATATTGTAGTATTGGCTTCACTATAGCATTGTAAATCTAAAGTGTTACCTTGGGTTTTGAATCCCCAGGTTTTTCCAATAGCTTTTCGGCAAGTGTTTAAAGCTATAAGTGCGTTGTTGCATCTGCTTTCTATGTTCTGTCTCCAATTAAGCTTTCTGTCCAAGATGAGGCCCTGGATGTTTGCCGTTTCGGGGAAGTTGTGCTGTTTATTGCCCAAATGGATGTTGATGTAGTGGGTGTTATCTGTTTCCGACTGAAAATTACCAATTCCGTTCTATCAGGGTTCGCGTTAAGTCCCCTACTGGCGAACCAAATTGCCAGTATATTGATATAGTTCTGCATCTTCCGTTCGAGGTCGTCTGCGTACGCTACTACCATGCCCCCTTCTGACTCCAGCTGTTTGATAAGGCTTGTGACAGAAAAATTCCACAGTAGCGTCGATAATAATATCCTTTCTGGGGTGGCTATAGTCACCATTCTAGTGATTGTGTGATTTCCTAGGTTTGAGATGATAGTTCTCTTTAGTAGCATGTTGCGAATCAGCTTGCTAGTATGTAAGTTTATATGTAGGCTATTGAGCTCTGTTATGATGCAGAGAGCTCTGTCGATGTTGTTGAAGGCTCCCTCTATGTCCAAAATGGCAACTAAAGAAAATTCTTTCTTATCTAATGATTTCTCTATGGGATACAACATTGCATGAAGTGCGGTTTCCGTCGATTTTCCCTTTGTGTATGCATGTTGAGCATTCGAAAGGAGATTCAGGCCGATTGAATTTTTGATAATGTCGTCCATGATTTTCTCAAGAGTTTTCAGAAGGAATGATGTCAGACTTATAGGTCTAAAGTCCATCACTTTGGTGTGTGATGGCTTTCCCGCCTTTGGGATGTAAACCACATTAGCCGTTCTCCATCGTATTGGCAGGTAGGATAATTGCACACATCCGTTAAAAAATAGCCTCCAGGAATGGCAATAGTATCTCCAGGGACTGTTGAAGTTCGGCGGGTATAATGTCGTCCGGACCGGGAGATTTGTAAGGATCACAGTCGTTGATGGCGTCTTTGATCATGTTTCTTTCAATTACCGGTATTTTATCGCAGAAGTCGGAATGTGCGACGGTTATGGATTTGGACCCTCCCCTAGGGAAGTGGGTATCCGAAAGAATTTCAAGGTTTTCTTTGAGGATTCAGTCCAGGTACTATCATTTTTCATTATGTATGCCGGGGCGCTGGTTGTCAAGAATAATACTAAGTCTAAGTCTACTTACCTCTATATAATTTATTATTTAAATTTAATTTATATTTTTAAATTTTTAAATTTTTATATTTTAATATTTTTATATATTTATATTTTATATTTTTATATTTTTATATTTTTATATTTTTATATTTTTATATTTTTATATTTTTATATTTTTATATTTTTATATTTTTATATTTTTATATTTTTTTATTTTTATATTTTTATATTTTTTATTTTTATATTTTTATATTTTTAAATTTTTATATTTTATATATTTTAATATTTTTATATATTTATATATTAATATTTTTATATTTTCATATTTTTATATCTTTATGTTTTTATATTTTAAAGGTTTTTTATTTTCATATTTTTATATTTTTATATTTTTGTATTTTTATATTTTTATATTTTTATATTTTTATATATTTTTATATTTCTATATATTTTTATATTTTTTTATTTTCATATTTTTATATTTTTATACTTTTATATTTTTATATTTTTAAATTTTTAATTTTTAAATTTTTATATTTTTATATTTTTAAATTTTTATATTTTTATATTTTCATATTTTCATATTTTTATATTTTAATTTTTTTATATTTTTATATATTTTTATATATTTTTATCTCTGTATGTTTATATATTTTATATTTGTATTTTTATATTTTTGTATTTTTATATTTCTATATATTTTTATATGTTTATATTTTTATATTTTTGTATCTTTATGTTTTTATATTTTTAAGGTTTTTTATTTGTATATTTTTATATTTTTGTATTTTTGTATTTTTATATTTTCATATTTTATTTTTTTATATTTTTACATTTTTATATCTTTGTATTTTTATATATTTATATTTTTGTATTTTTATATTTTTATATATTTATATTTTTATATTTTTATATATTTTTATCTTTGTATTTTTATATTTTCATATTTTTATATTTTTATATATTTTTATCTTTGTATTTTTATATATTTATATTTTAATATTTTTATATATTTATATTTTATATTTTTATATTTTTATATTTTTATATTTTTATATTTTTATATTTTTATATTTTTATATTTTTATATTTTTATATTTTTATATTTTTATATTTTTATATTTTTATATTTTTATATTTTTATATTTTTATAATTTTATATTTTTATATTTTTATATTTTTTATTTTTATATTTTTATATTTTTATATTTTTAAATATTTATATTTTATATATTTTAATATTTTTTTATATTTATATATTAATATTTTTATATTTTCATATTTTTATATCTTTATGTTTTTATATTTTAAAGGTTTTTTATTTTCATATTTTTATATTTTTATATTTTTGTATTTTTATATTTTTATATTTTTATATTTTTATATTTTTATATATTTTTATATTTCTATATATTTTTATATTTTTTATTTTCATATTTTTATATTTTTATACTTTTATATTATTATATTTTTAAATTTTTAAATTTTTAAATTTTTAAATTTTTATATTTTTATATTTTTATATTTTTAAATTTTTAAATTTTTATATTTTTATATTTTCATATTTTCATATTTTTATATTTTCATTTTTTTATATTTTTATATATTTTTATATATTTTTATCTTTGTATGTTTATATATTTTATATTTGTATTTTTATATTTTTGTATTTCTATATATTTTTATATATTTTTATCTTTGTATGTTTATATATTTTATATTTGTATTTTTATATTTTTGTATTTTTATATTTCTATATATTTTTATATGTTTATATTTTTGTATCTTTATGTTTTTATATTTTTAAGGTTTTTTATTTGTATATTTTTATATTTTTGTATTTTTGTATTTTTATATTTTCATATTTTATTTTTTTATATTTTTACATTTTTATATCTTTGTATTTTTATATATTTATATTTTTGTATTTTTATATTTTTATATATTTATATTTTTATATATTTTTATCTTTGTATTTTTATATTTTCATATTTTTATATTTTTATCTTTGTATTTTTATATATTTATATTTATATATTTTTATATATTTATATTTTTATATGTTTATATTTTTATATTTTTATGTTTTTATATTTTGATATTTTAATATTTTTATATTTTTTTTGTTTTATATTTTGATATGTTCCCATCCTTGTCTAACATATTAAAGATTTTAAAACAAATTAAGCTTTACTTGACATTTTATTTAACTCTATATTAATCGGCTCAAATGGAAGAACATTGTGAATATATATCTAATTTTGTTATTTATCATAAAATATATGTAAGTATGTATGTAATTATATAAATGTATGTGGCCTACATATGTATATAAATTAAAGCTTAAACATTCTTGATTACTTCAATCAATCATCTGGAGATCCTTTCGAATTGTACATGGAGTCAGCTTAAAACTATCACAGAATATCACAAAATATATAAATCTTAATTCTAGACACTTAGAACTAAATCAAATCAATAGCAAACAATGTGGATGTGCAAAAAACTATTTACCCCCTCCCCCCACATAACTTATATACTAGTAAAGCTTCTTCTTGTTCTTGTTGTGACATCTCTTGGTAGTGATCTTTTTAATCGCTCTCATTGGTGATGGCCGCCGCACTTTCGCGCCTCTCTACCAAGGACGCCAGACATCTTCGTCTTTCGATGCTTCATCCCCATTTTGGGGGTGGTCGTTGTCACTAAGCAATGGTTGGCCCATGTTGTGGGGAAAAAGTTGCTGCTTCAAATCTTTAAGCTGATAGCCCAAATGTTTCATAAGACTAGTGCCAAATCCTCGATCGATACCAGGTATAGTGGCAAATATTTTCGATACTTCATAGGCAGCCTGAGTGTAGCCCTCACGAAACTTTTCCACATTAACAGATTTCTTGGGTTGCAGTTTATTGCTGCTGCCGCCGCCGCCTTCTTCTTTCTGCGTTTTCAAATAGCTGACGGTCATTTCCAATATATCAGCCTTTTCAAGTTTATTCACATGTTCACCCTGCTCTTCCATGGTATCCACTATGAGTTCCTTTAATTCTTCCAAATACAAATTCATGCGGGCTCGTCGTTTCCTCTCCAACAGCGGCTTGGTCACCTTGCGATAATGCTGGGTCTTTGTCATAAATTTCTGTCCATCAACGGCCATTTCGTGTAGCAAAAAATGGTATAAACGAAAACAGTACAAGACGAAATATTAGCAAGTGTTTACTGTACGGTAGCTGAATTGTAAATGATGTTGCCCGTAAGGTAAACGATCCTTTATGTAGTACAAAATCAGACATGCACACAGCGAGGGAGAGTGAGTGAGTGAGAGAGAGACCGATTGTTGCGATCATGCGATCGTAGCAAAATGCTGAAATCTCTGTACAGAGCATGTGATTTGTATACAAGTTGGTGGTACGTCGTTTGCGCATGTGCAGCAGGTACAATTTCCACCCTTAAATTTTTTAGCCAAAACACATGCAAGTTGCAAGCGACTAACCTGTCCGGTGTTCATGTGCTCATGGTGCCGTTGTCAGTGCGACGAGATGATGGGAAAATTCGTATCAGTGATCTGATTAAATGATCAGGCGACAAGACTGTACACTGAAAGTAAATGCAATGCAATAGCTAGGTGATCATAATAGGGGATACTGTGTGGACAATAGTTACAATAATTGTGTTGTTGCCTAACTATAATGATTCAATTCTATAACTGGACGGTGGTTGTTGTCAATTGAAATCCAATTGTCATGGTCCGGCCATAATTGATAAAATTATAGGTAGAGAAGGACGAAGCTGTCCTGGACAAGTTAGAGTGTAAGATATAACGAAAATTTTTTGTATCCATCGTCGTTTTCCTACAGTGCCGTCGTTTATATAATAGGTATTTGATATGTATAATGATATTGGCGAGGTCAAACTCTTTGGCAATAAACTTGCCGGGTGGCGCTGGAGGTGGCGACCAAAACTTCATTGGGAATCTTTAAATGCATTTCTCTCGTGTACTAAGGGTCCAACGCAAAACGGAACCTTATATGTGATCACAATGAAAATGTGAGAAACCACTAGGAAGATGATACAAATTCTCTATGAAACTAAAATTTTAATTTTAAAATTTTAAATCTTTAAAAGCGTTTATCTCATAAACTAAGCGTCCAGGAGCTTTTTCTGTGATCACTATGTGAGGAAAACACTAAGAGAATAAAAATTTCCTATGAAACAATTGAATAATCCACCAAGTTATATGGAAAACTTTAAATGTATTTATCTCGTAAACTAAGCGTCGAATCGCAAAACGGAACCTTATTTGTGCTCACTATGAAAAGATGAGGAAACCTCTAGGAAGAGGATAGAAAATCCTTATGAATCTATTGAAGAATTCTCCAATTTCATATGAAAATCTTTAAATGCATTTATCTCGTAAACTATGCGTCCAATCGCAAAACGGAACCCAATTTGTGATCTCTAGGAAAAAGTGAGGGAACCTCTTGGAAGAGAATATGAATTGCTTACGAAACTATTGAAGAATCGTACAAATCTTTATGGATATCTTCAAATGCATATATCTTAAAAACTAATCGTTCAATCGCAAAACTGAGCTTAATTTAATACTTTTTACTCCGTTATACTATACTTAATGGTATATATTGAATAGATTTATATAGGCTCAGTAAAAGTACTTTGTATACCCTCACCCCATGGGTAGGAGGGTATATGTCATTTGAAACGACTCATAAGTGTAACACATCCAAGGAGTCACTTTTGACCCTAGGTTTATTTTAACCAATTTCGATTCGTGACTTTTTAAGTTGTTTTATTCATGTCCGTTTGTCTGTCAGGCTGGTACGCACGATAACTTTCGAAATCCGTAAGTAGTTTAGGAAAAATATGAGCCCATGCAAAGTTTGAATTTGCATATGAGCTACATCGCCACGCCCCTTCTAGTAACTCTCATACAAATGTACAATTCCGCCAACTATAAAAATCAAGTAATAATATCACTACATCCAACGCGGTCAGGCCCAAATGCTATTTACTGGTCATACTAATAACACTGCAGTATATTCTTTATCTTCAATTAGAAATTGATTTTACTTTACTTACTTAGCTGGCACTTCTAAGAAGTCTCATTGGATTATATACCACTCTGCGCTTCTTCTCCAGTTAGTCACACCAAGTTCTACTAGGTTCCCAGTAACCTCGTCTTTCCAACCGAGTTTTGGTCGCCCTCTTCTGTGTCGTCCATCGGGTTAAATGTCAAAGACTTTTTGAGCTGGAACATTTTCGTCCATGCGTACAACATGACCTAGCCAACGCAACCGCTGCACCTTAATGCGTCTAACCACGTCAATGTCATGATTCATTTAACGATGATGGGCCCATATAATTTACTAAGTATTTTTCTCTCGAATACTGGCAGAACCGATTCATCCGCTTGTGTCATAACCCAGGATTCTGAACCATACATTAAGACAGGTAGCACCAGTATCTGGTATAGCTGCATTTTTGTTCGTCGAGAGAGGGATCTGTCATTAAATCGCTTGCTTAGTCCGGAGTAGCATTTATTAGCAAGCAGGATTCTTCTCCGGATTTCGAGGTTGACATTATTTGTTTTGTTGATGGCGGAGCCTAGATAGAAAAAATTATCTATCACCTCGAAATTATAGTTGTCAACGTTCACACAGTTTCCCAAACGAGTAGATTCTTTGTTCGTTGAAGATAATAAATTCGTTTTCTCCTCGTTCATCATTGGGCCCATTTTCGCTAATTCCTTCAGTATACCTGAGAAGGCTGCAGTCACATCCCGTAGTTTTCGACCGATGATGTCTACGTCATCAGCGTACGCGAGTAGCATGTGGCGTTTGTTGAATTTCGAGCCACTCGTGTTTACTGCAGTTTTCCTCATTATCATCTCCATCACTATATTGAAGAGGTCACACGACAGGCCGTCGCCTTGTTTTAGGCATCGTCAAGTATATAATGGCTCCGTAAGGTCCTTGCCAACCTCCACTGAAGAAAAGGGAGTATCAGCTTCGCTGGAATACCAAACTCAGCCGTAACTTCAAGTAATTTTTGCCGTATCGGGTTGTCGAAGGCAGCTTTATAGTAGACGAGAAGATGGTACGTGTCGATCTGTTTCTCTTGGGTCTTTTCCAGGATTTGTCGAAGTGTTAATATCTGGTCAGTTGTTGATTTACCAGGTCTAAAGTCACACTGATAAGGCCCGATCAGGTTGGATAACACTGGCTTTAGTCTTTCACATAGCACAAGCGGCAGGACCTTACATGCGATGGGAAAAAGGCTTATCCCGCGGTAGTGGCAGCACACACTTGGATCGCCTTCTTTCAACACAGGACATAATACGCTTAGATTCCAATAATCAGCAGTTGCTGGACGTGTTCTCTCCATATATGCAGCACACTCTATCCTCTATCCCTGTATCGCTCTATATCCTCGTTCTCCCGTTCCATCATCTGACATTTTTTACGCTTAAATGGCTGTCTGGCCTGTTTTACCGTCTCCTTGTGTCTTTCCCTAACAGCCTGGGTTACAATTGGCTGTATCGTTGCCCTATTAGCAGCATCATGTTCTTCAGACGCTATGCGACAATCTACAGGATTCGTCTGAACGCCGTTTTTCATATCCTAGCACGGTTGTTGCGGCTGTTGCCATGGAATGCGCAATATGCTGCCACTGTGTTTCGGGAACGTCAGAAGTAAAGGCGTTGGTTGGAGTAGGCAGTGGCTATCTCTGGGGTTTGCAGCTTCGCGATGTCCATCTTTCTTTTTGTTTGGGTACGTGCTTTTTCTCAAAGTTTACGCACCTTGGCTGCAACCAGGTAATGATCCGAGCCAATATTAGCACCACGGATCACACGCACGTCCATGATACTATATGCATGCTTGCCATCAATTACTACATGATCAATTTGATTTTTGAAGTTTTGATGGGGGGATAGCCAAGTTGCCTTATGGATATCTTTGTGCTGGAATCTGGTTCCATGCACTACCATGGTCCTTACCGCTGCGAAGCTAGCCAGCCTAAAGCCGTTGTCTGACGTGTCGGTATGCAGGCTGAATTTACCGATCGATGGACCAAGAACATCTTCTCTTCCTATTTTTGCATTAAAGTCTCCCAGAACTATTTTAATATCGTGGCCAGGGCAGCGGTCGTATGTTTCCTCTAGGGGCTCTTAAAATGCATTTTTAATCTAACCGTCTTTATCTTTCGCCATCGCATGAGCACAAATCAGCGTGACGTAGAAATATTTCGTCTTGATGCGGATTGTGGCTATTCGATTACTAACAGGATTGAATCGCGAGACAAGATGTCTGAGTCTCTCGCCAACTACAAACCCATATCCAAATTCGTGCTTTTCGGTGGTATGGCAGCTGTAATAGATGTCGCCATTTTTACGTCGCCAGCATCCTTGCCCTGTCCATCTCATCTCCTGGACGGTGGTGATGTAAGCCTTATATTTTTAAGGACATCTGGCAGTCAGAAAGTGGTACCTTCTCTATTAGAGAGTCCGGACGTTCCAGGTGCATATTCTTAAATCTTAATCCTTATTACGTTTGCGGTGGTCGCCAACATTTGGGGGGTTTCGTTTGTTACTTTTTCTTTCTCTTGTTTTCATAGCCAGTAAAGGACTGGAAGGCTAGCCCATCCATCAGGGGTCGTCGCTCACTATCTGCCGCTATTCATGATAAAAAATATCACCATTAACGTTGCCCAGGTGCCTCCACGAAGGAGGTTGTGAGTCGGCTTGAGATGCAAGATTCACTTTACATTCCCAACGGCACCCATTTTGATTGACTTAAATTTGACATTTGGATATTTTTAAAAGACTTTTCTTAATTTTCTCTCACTGTATCCATATGTTCCGGTTGACATTCACCAGTGTTGAGTTAAAATAAAAAGGGGTAAAATGGCGTTAAAACTAAAATGAGGACATTAAACTAAGATTGAATTACATAACAAATATATTATACAAGAAAACTTTTAAAATTCATATTACAAATTTTATTAAAATTGTACTCCTCTACGTTATTAAAAAATTAACACAAAGAACATCTACAACTTCTCAAGTACCTAGCATATCTCCAACATTTCCTGATTATAACGGCTAACGGGCATAAAACGAACCTTCATCGACCCCAAAAAATGACCCCAAACAATCAACTCAATTTAAATGCCAACACAAAGAGTGCCCGGGTGAGTAAGGTGAGGTGAGGTTATGTACATACAGTGCCATTCTCGTGCTCATAAAGTAAACCTACATACATAACATACATCGGGGCTGTTGCTGTCGCTTGATCGTCTCGTGTTTAGCTGCATGTCAGACTTAGACTGCGTTGTAGCGCACTCATACCACACACTGCACCACACTTCAGGCCATTGTCTGGTCTCGTCTCGTCTGAGATCGTAATATGGCTCTACATGTGCGTGTGTGTGTCTTACTTCCTCCCCAAACTGTAAATTGCAAACAACGAAGGAAAGTTGTTGTCGGTCGGCATGCCATAACGAAAGACGACGAACGCGACACACGCATGACGTCGGTGATCATAAGAACCCAAAAGAATGAATGAATGAATGGGATGCGATGGGATAGTTGATCGGATGGATGAATGGGAGAGTGAGTGAGTGAGTGCCTTACATACAACTTAGCACACTCATGTTACTACACGTTACTACCAATAATGAGAGAGTACCACCACCAACCAGCAACGAGCAACAACAACAACATTGAACATGATCGACTAACAACAATATCAGTTTTGTAAAGGAAATCACTTGTCGCCGTACTACGCAAGAACAACGGATCGTGAGAAAGTATTCACCCTAAATTCCCACACTTGGATTTTTGAAAAGGAACAACATACGGAAGATTTTACTGATTTTACTATTTGCAAGCGAATCACCTGCTACGGATATTTTGTTTTTATGTTTTGTGTTTTGGATTCAATAGATTCTTATAGCACAAGTAGACTTGATTCAGACAGGCAGACAAACGGGTGTCCCGCCAACTTTTTGCATGGCAACTTAGGGTGGGATATGTGACACTGGTTGTGTTGTGCTTGTAAGCAATAAGGGTGAGATGGGTAAAGAAAGTGTGTTTTGGATATGAAGATTTAGAAGAAAATGTTTTTTGGGGAGAAATGTTATGTGGCATATGAGAGCCTTCTTAGTGGCAGAGATGGGTATAAATAACGGTCTTATATTGGTAGTATTTATTTAGGTGATGTTTAAGCTAAACTTGTCTGATTAGGATGTGAAGACTTAAAAAACTTAATTACACCCCATGAATGAGGATGCTTCTCGTGTACACACTAGAGTGTTTCAATTTGTATGGAGTAAAAAATAAATGCTCCAGGCGGTTTTTAAAATCGTAATCTACAGTGAATTCTAAGAAATTTGCCCAAGAAACCATGAGTCAAAAATCAAAATCGTGCCCCCGGTTTTTAACGAGAAACTTATCGTATTGGGAAAATAATTCACAGCAAGGTCCCAACTGCCCCGGAACCTCTTCTACAGGGTTTCAAAAGAATGACCAACCCCAAGTAATTTTTCTCAAACATACCTAACCCCCATCTTCACCCCCTAAGAGGGCATCCATACAGAAGTTTTTTTTTTATAAAATATGCTCCCACCGCTCTAATTGCCCCGGAGACGACTTTAGAGTGGTAAAATGTATGACCGACCCCCAGTAATTTTTCCCTCCTAACATTTTCCCCAAACGTACATACTCTCCATCTCCAACCCCTAAGAGGGCTACCATACAGACATCTTTTTATTTATTATTAAATATGCTCCCTCCGCTCTAACTGCCCCGGAGTCGCCTCTAGAGGGGTAAAATGTATGACCGACACCCATTTACTTTTCCCACCTAAAATTTTTGCCAACAATTTTTAAATTAGCTACTGCCGCTCCCATGATGCCTCCTAGACGGGTAAAATGAATGACCGACAACCATTTATCATCCATCTTCACCCCCTAAGGAGGCTCCCATTTTAATAAAATTTGCTCCTAACTGCCCTAAAAGTGCCCCTAGAGAAGTCAAATGTGTAACCGACCCCCAATATTTTTGCAACCCCAACAGTCTACTCTCTATCTCCAACCGTTAAGGGGGGGGGCTCCTTCCAATAGATAGGCAATAGATAATAGATAATAGATAAAAGATAAAAGATAAAAGATAAAAGATAAAAGATAAAAGATAAAAGATAAAAGATAAAAGATAAAAGATAAAAGATAAAAGATAAAAGATAAAAGATAAAAGATAAAAGATAAAAGATAAAAGATAAAAGATAAAAGATAAAAGATAAAAGATAAAAGATAAAAGATAAAAGATAAAAGATAAAAGATAAAAGATAAAAGATAAAAGATAAAAGATAAAAGATAAAAGATAAAAGATAAAAGATAAAAGATAAAAGATAAAAGATAAAAGATAAAAGATAAAAGATAAAAGATAAAAGATAAAAGATAAAAGATAAAAGATAAAAGATAAAAGATAAAAGATAAAAGATAAAAGATAAAAGATAAAAGATAAAAGATAAAAGATAAAAGATAAAAGATAAAAGATAAAAGATAAAAGATAAAAGATAAAAGATAAAAGATAAAAGATAAAAGATAAAAGATAAAAGATAAAAGATAAAAGATAAAAGATAAAAGATAAAAGATAAAAGATAAAAGATAAAAGATAAAAGATAAAAGATAAAAGATAAAAGATAAAAGATAAAAGATAAAAGATAAAAGATAAAAGATAAAAGATAAAAGATAAAAGATAAAAGATAAAAGATAAAAGATAAAAGATAAAAGATAAAAGATAAAAGATAAAAGATAAAAGATAAAAGATAAAAGATAAAAGATAAAAGATAAAAGATAAAAGATAAAAGATAAAAGATAAAAGATAAAAGATAAAAGATAAAAGATAAAAGATAAAAGATAAAAGATAAAAGATAAAAGATAAAAGATAAAAGATAAAAGATAAAAGATAAAAGATAAAAGATAAAAGATAAAAGATAAAAGATAAAAGATAAAAGATAAAAGATAAAAGATAAAAGATAAAAGATAAAAGATAAAAGATAAAAGATAAAAGATAAAAGATAAAAGATAAAAGATAAAAGATAAAAGATAAAAGATAAAAGATAAAAGATAAAAGATAAAAGATAAAAGATAAAAGATAAAAGATAAAAGATAAAAGATAAAAGATAAAAGATAAAAGATAAAAGATAAAAGATAAAAGATAAAAGATAAAAGATAAAAGATAAAAGATAAAAGATAAAAGATAAAAGA
This sequence comes from Muscina levida, assembly GCA_964034835.1. Taxonomy (NCBI): domain Eukaryota; kingdom Metazoa; phylum Arthropoda; class Insecta; order Diptera; family Muscidae; genus Muscina; species Muscina levida. The sequence continues at coordinate 11,362,947 of OZ035880.1, read as the reverse complement.
TAAAAGATAAAAGATAAAAGATAAAAGATAAAAGATAAAAGATAAAAGATAAAAGATAAAAGATAAAAGATAAAAGATAAAAGATAAAAGATAAAAGATAAAAGATAAAAGATAAAAGATAAAAGATAAAAGATAAAAGATAAAAGATAAAAGATAAAAGATAAAAGATAAAAGATAAAAGATAAAAGATAAAAGATAAAAGATAAAAGATAAAAGATAAAAGATAAAAGATAAAAGATAAAAGATAAAAGATAAAAGATAATATCTAATATAAGACACGGTAAAACATATGATTTTGGGACTCAATTCTGAGAACTGCATGTGAAAGTAGGCTCCACGAAAAGCCCCCCAATGAAATAACGCCCAAACGAGAAATGAAATATTCCCCAAATTTTTTTCATACATTTTTGGGTGTTATTTCATATGAAATAACTCCCAAATTTTTTGGGTGGTTTTTCATTTATTTTTGGGAATTATTTCATTCCTCATTTGGGGTTTTCAAATTATGAAATAATCTCCAATGAAATAACACCCAACAAATTTTTAAAATTCGGGGCTTGTTTCATAGCGTGTATAATTTGGGTGTTATTTCATTTTTTATTCGGGGGTTATTTCATTTTTAAAGCTGTTGGTTTTTGGGGGTTATAATTATATAAAAATAGGCCTTTTACAAGAAAACTTTTACAATACCTTTTGAATGTTTACAGATATTTCCATTTGTGTGCGTATTGACGAATAGAAAATCAACAATATGCTACGAAGAATTTTTTTCATTTTGAGAATGATATCTAAGAATGGAAATTTTTTAAATTTGTAGGAGTTCTTTAGAAGGAGGAATTCAATTAAGCAGAGAGTTTGATTTGCTTCTGAACAGTGAAGGTGGTTGTGTAAAGGCCAAACGTAAAAGGCAAATTGTCTTCCAAACTGCACAAATAGAGCAGGGCTACAACGACCTACGATCCACACGATTCATTTCAATAATTTTGCGACTTTGCTGTTGGTCCATATTGACTTCTTGAAATCCTTAGTGAAACTGACTCTTTTTTGAATTTTGGGCATAATTTCATTTTTGTTGCTGATGGGGCTTATTTCATTGGGGGTTATTTCATTTTCATCATTGGGTGTTATTTCATCTGAAATAACTCCCAAATATTGGGGGTTGTTTCGTTTTCGCTTTGGGGTTTATTTCATTTATTTTTGGATGTTTTTTCATTCACTGTTTTTGGGTGTTATTTCCTCTTTTTGGGGTTTATTTCATTGGGGGTTATTTCCTGGGCGTTATTTCATTGGGGGGCTTTTCGTGGAGCCGTGAAAGTAGCCCCAAAAAGAAGAGGTTTTGCATCATTCGTTTTGTCAAGTTACATTCATTTGTCACGTTTTAGGCGTATGATTATCATAAGTAATGTTCCACGTAAATCATACGCAACGGAGTACAACAGTTTTATTTTAACTGCTACAAAATAAACCCAGTTCAAAAATCATTTGATGAATGGAAAAGTGAAACTTTTACATATGAAGGGCAACGTTATATGAACAGATTAAAGGAATTGTAATTCTTAATTTTTTTTTTAATTTTTTTCAGCTAAATCGGGCTAGTGATTCTCGAGTCACTGTCAAACACAATAGCCTTAAACGTGACAAATTCCCCTATACGATACTTACTAACTTCAAATCGAACTCGAATCGGCATGTAACTTGATAAAACGAATGATGCAAAATTTCTTCTTTTTGGGGATACTTTCACGTGCAGTTCTCAGAATTAAGTCCCAAATCAATGATCTGAAAAATGTTGTACTGTGTAATATATAATATGTACAGTATTTACCGCTTATATGCACGCCGGTTATAAGCATTTATCGTTTATATGCAGCCGAACTTGAACAATCTTTCTTACGTCTTACTTATTTGATTTTGTGTTCGGCCATAGGCCCGGAGTTACGAGACCCCAAAACTTAGACTTATTTCTGGTTTAAAGGAAAGGACTTCTGAGCGACATATATATTTCATCGACCAATTAACCCATTGGGGAACTGTAACATATTTTGGATTGTTGAGCCTGACACTTTCGGAAAATTTTAAAATATCCAAATAAATAATCCAAACTTACAAATATTTAAGTATAAATTAATTTAGTAAAATCAAACATTCGTTTATATAGAAGTATAAAAAACTTTATCAATCGTTTTATTTTCATTTAAATAATTTATTTTAATTTTCAATATAACAAAGTAATCACAAACTATTGCATACATGCTTGTATTCCTTACACCCGTCTTAGGCCATAGCATCTAACAGGAACCCTCTTGCACAACTTTAAAAGAATCTTAAAAATAAAATGTTTATATAGCAAACAAATCTCTTTACGATACTATCCACGCCTTACCTTTGTTGCCCAACGCACAATTGATGACATTCATAATACACGGATTGGAGGACAAGAAACGATATTTGCCATTGGAAATGCAAATGGGTTTATAATTCAGCGAACACGGTTTCAGGCAACCCGATTTCGTTAGATCCAAGTCGCCCAGTTTTGTCAACAACTTATCCAAACTGCCAACCAATTCGGCGCGACACAAATCCAATGAAGTGGCATCTAACTCTAGAAGACAAAACAAACACAACACACATATGTAAGTGATAAACATCTCCTACGCGTTTTTTTAACTTACGTCGCTTTGCAGCCTTTTGATAAAGACATTGGCTAGCATTGAAATCACATTGATTGGCAAACTCTATGTAACTTTTACCATCGGTGGCACATATCGGATCATAGAGATCCGGACAGATTTGTGGACAATCCAGGACAGCACAATTCAATGAGCCAAAGAGGGCACAAGCCACAAAAGCAAAAGCAATGACTAGTTTAGCGAACGTCATGGTGAGAAATGGCGAGTGTAGTATCTGTATTGTAGTACTTATGTGCGATGGCAGTGTCCACGTTCTCTTTTTATACCCACCAGCGTTAACGAAGCATTTTCAAGTGTGATAAGAGAGCGTTTTTGCGCCGCCGAAGGTTAGTTATCTTGTGTTATGGTGATAACCGAGACGCGTGAGTGAGACACTGAGTGATGACAATTAAAATTGAATGAGTTTGATTGAGCGTAAATTGGCGTGCATATTGTACAGTATGGTTTTATTTTGTATCTTTTTTTCTTAAAAAAAATAAAATAATTTAGCGGATAATCCTCTAGAGTGGCTGACGTTGATGTCTCACAATGTAGCACGACACGATACATATGTCGTATGTACTTTGCACTGCCAACTAATTGCTATACTAATTTCGTATATACACATAGAACTGAGTTTACTTTAATAAGTGACTCACATGAAATTAATTAAAATTTTTAGCCTAAGCTAAGTGACAATTGTTTAATAGCTAAAGTTTAGTGTTGTGAGATAACATTCTCTAGCATCAACCGATGCATAGTTCTATTGGAGCTCGCGGATATAGAATCAAAATATGAAATTTTGATTTGCAATATGACAAAGGCTTAAACAATTATTGCCGTATTGTGGAGAGATATTAACGTCATTGTTGATAGTCAATCATATCACATCAAGTATTTTTAAGATAATAACACAAGAAAACAAAAATGTAACTCTTTGTGTTGACTGAAACTATATAGCAAAATTTTACGTAATTTGAGATAGCGATTTTAAATCTAATATCAATCAGCTTGCATTTTTAAGTTGCAGATACACATAAGCAAACACACACTCACATATATTAAAATATATTAGTATAAGGAATTTTTATCAATTCAGTTTCAGTTATAGTTAATATTCATTCCGGGGTCAAATTTTCATAAGCGTACATCTTATGCAAAGTTTGAATAAATTCAAAATGGGTATGTATGTAATACTACAAGGGTGAATTCGGTCGATTGTATAAAAGGCAACATAGGGGTGTCGTTAGAATCGGTAATCTGAGGATTTGTCTACTATTACAAGGTAATTAAACTGACAAAATGTAAACGTCCTCCAGCTGTCCGCTCGCAAGTTATTGGAGAAGTACCTTAAAAAACTTTATTTCCCTTTACAATCCATGAATGAGGTATGGGATGCTTCTTGCGTTGTGCATTAACACGCTTTCTATTTCAGATTCAAAACAAACGGCACATACTTGTTTATCAAATAATGCGAACGTCATAGTTTGAGAAGCTTTTACTTGACATGCCGATTAACTTGACACTTATACTGCTAAGTTGTTGCCGACTACATCGAGGGGCCGGCAATGAAAGAAAAATTGAGATGACTGGAGCCGGAAACCGAACCACAAATTTTCCGCATGGTAGTCACGTCTTCTAACCACTATGCCATGGCCCGTTCCAGTACCTATTTTTCAAAAATATGACCTTTTGTATGGAAGGTACCAAACCGGATGAGGCTATTCTGCCCATTTACAATCCCATTACCGCATTGAAATGATTAATACCGTTAAAATTTACTCGAGTTATCCTACCCACCAGCCAGACAGACGGACATGGCCTAATTGTCTTCAAAAGTCCAAAAACGGATTTAGTTTTAAGATACGATACCCTTTTTCGGTATCAAATGTTACATACCCTTATCGTAAGGGTAGGGTAAGGTATTAAAATCTGTGAATTGAATATAATTTTTTTTTTTGGAATTTACAAATTTTCAAGGTAGAAATCTAAATTTGTATTATGATTAGAATAAAAGTATTTTTTTAATACAATAAAAGTACTTTTTGGTACCAAGAACTAATTTTTTGTACATTTAAACTAGTTTTTTATACTTTTATTGTATTTTTATACAACTTTTGTATACAACTTATTGGTACAAAAAGTACTTTTTTTATACAATAATAGTTAAAAAAAGGTACTTTGTTGTAATTGTGCTTAATAAAAGAGCTTTTTAATAAAAAAAAGTATTTGATGGTACAATAAAAGTATCTTATTATATAATAAAAGAACTTTATGTTACAACAAAAGTATTTCTTGATACAATAAAAGTACTTTTTGGTACAACAAAACTTGCTGGTACAAAAAAAATACTTTTTGTACACTAAAACAGCCTTTTCAACAATAAAAGTACTTTGTTACTTGATAGTACAATAAAAGTACATTATTATAAAATAAAAGAACTTTATGTAACAATAACAGTATATTTTGATACAATAAAAGTAATTTTTCGTACAACAAAACTTTTTGGTACCTAAAACTACGTTTGTATACAATAAAAGTACTTTTTTTTATGCAACTTAAGTACTTGTTGATACAATAAAAGTATTTTAAAAAAAAAGTACTCTTTTAAAATAATAGTAGTTGTTGATAGAACAAAACTACTTTTTGGTAAAAAAAACCACTTTGTGGTACTATGGCAGTACTTCTTGGGTACAATACAATTGATTTTTGGTACAAAAAATTTACTTCTTGATACATTTACTTTTTGATACATTAAAAGTACATTTTGGTACAACAAAACTAATTGGTACCAATAAAAACTAACTTTTTTGTACAATACAACTTTAGTACTTTTTGATACAAATAAAATGCTTTTGGTACAAAAAAGTACTTTTTAGAACAATAATAGTAGTTGTTGATACAACAAAAGTACTTTTTGGTACAAACTTCTTGGATAAAATTAAGTTGAATTTTTGTACAAAAAATTTACTTCTTGAAACATCAAAAGTACTTTTTGATACAATAAAAATACTGAAAAAAGTACCTTTTTTGTTCAATAAAGCTAATTTTTTATACAAAAAAATACTTTTATATACAACTTAAGTACTTGTTGATACAATAAAGGTACTTTTGGCACAAAAAATATATTTTTGGTATAAAAAAACTTTGTGGTACTATGGCAGTACTTCTTTAGTACAACAATACAGTTGATTTTCGAACAAATTTCACTTTTTGATACATTAAAAGTACTTTTTGATGCAATAAAAGTACATTTAAAAGTAAAAGGAGTTTTCGATTAAATTAAAGTTCGTTTAGATGCAATAAAAGTACTTTTTATTACAAAAAAAACTTTTTGGAGAATAAAATTACTTTTAGGTACAATAGAAGTACTTTAAGAGTACAAAAAAGTACTTAACTTAAATAAAAGCGTTTTTGGTGGAATAAAAATATTTTTCGGTATATTAAAAGTATTTTATGGTACAATAAAACAGCTTTTTATACCTTCACCCTACGACCAAGAACGTATATATCATTTGATACGACCCAAAATTGTTACTCATAGAAGGACTCACTTTAGACCACAGATTTCTTTGAACCAAATTCGATCCATGAGTTTTTAAGGACTCACTTTAGACCACAGATTTCTTTGAACCAAATTCGATCCATGAGTTTTTAAGTCGGTTAATCTATGTCCGTCTGTCTTAAGACGATAACTTTAGAAACTCGTAACTAGATAAGCGGTTTCACAGATAACCGCTTATCTAAATTTTTGTCGATTTTGAGTTTAAGATGGCAAATTGCATTATTTTCAGTCTTTTGAAATGTCTAATTATTTTCCCAAACTAATGTACTGTTACGAAATTTGTATGCTAAAAACAACAAAACTTCAATGTTTTTTAAATATACATTCACAACATCCTGCTACAGAATGGACAAATTTTAAGGAACTTGGGGAGTGGCGTATTCTATGTTGCAGGTCTGGTCGAGTACAAAATTAATCTTTATACAAAAATTCCCTTACACCCCCAAAATCAAATCTAAACCGAGTTTTGATTTCTTAACGGTTTTTGAAAAAAAAGACATTTGATTCGAAACAGCAAACTTTTTAAGTTTTTATCATTATTTTTATTTTTGAAGAAGTTTTTATTCAATATTTTATTAGAATACCCATATTTTTATAATTTTGTTCAAAAATATGAGTAAATCATGAGTAAAACGCATATTTGTTTAAAAAAATCTGTTAACATATGATTAAGTTATTCAAAAATACGATTCATTTCGTATCTAATCCCTTGTGGTACCTCCCATACAAATGTACCATTACGCCCACTTTAGGAATTGAGTAATAATATCATACACCCAACGCCCAAATTTTGTCATTTGTAAATCTATAACTGGATAAAAAGTCTAGCCATGACCCTTCTGGTATTTCACATACAAATTAACCATTCCGCCCACTTTAAATATATTATCAATACTCCCAGCGCGATCATGTAAAAATTCTGTATTTTGTTAAGCAAATTTTATGTTTTTACTGATGGTGAGGGTATACGTAAGTCGGTTTACCCGACTAAAACTGTCTTACTTGTTGGTAATAATATTATATCGTCGGTATAACGCGTACACTGACCAACTCGACTTTTTTGTAAAATGGACTTAATGATGTGCTCCAAAAGTAGTAGTCTATGCCCAGGTAGTCTAGGACAGGTAAACCATAGGCCATAAACTTTAAATCATCAATAACTCTGAAACACAAAAAGTGGAGTTGGGCAGGTTACGTAGTATACCAACGATATATTATAATAACTTTTGTTACTTTTCCGACCATTTTATCCCCACTCCAATGTACTGAATTTAAAAAAAAAACATTTAGATATTCAATTATTTTATTATTCCCTTTCCAAATTTACAATTTAACACAAATTTATAAAGAAATCAGCCAAATTTCTGGCGTATAAGTTCAGCTGCATCCAAATTTCATCATTTAGCAGCTATCACTGCGTAAAACTCTGAAGTCATCTCCTCCTGTAAAATATGTGCAATAAAATTCACATTATTTCGAAATATGACAATAAAATCGGTTTTGTTGCTATATTTACCTTCTTCACCCATAGAACAATTGATGGCATTCATGATACATTCATTGGACACCAGCACACGATACTTGCCATTAGAAGCACATACAGGCATAAAACTTAAAGGACAGGTAGTGCACTCAGGATTATTCATTTCCAAGTTACCCAATTTCACCAATAAATTATCTAAGGTATCAACCTTTTCGGTGCGGCACCAATCTAAATCAGTGACTTCATAGGCTTTAAGAGAATCAAATCAAATTAATATTTATTTTCAATTAAAATTTATTTCATACTTACGTGTCTCTAGATTGCCTGAGACTTGGCAATTGTGAACTTTGAGTTTGCATTCGTTAACAAACTCCTGGTAGTGGGTGCCATCCGTACCACAAGTGGGCAGGTAGAGAGTTGGACAAACTATAGGACAATCTATTTGATCCTTCAACAAAGTTTTGGCGTTCGAAGTGGACGAGAGGGCGCAGATGACAGCCAAACTGATTAGAATCTTAGCGATCATGTTGGTGGATGTTGAAGGAGTATATTGAGTGAGGAAATTCGTGGTAGTTGCCGCGTTAGTTTCACTTTGGTTTGTGATTAAAATGCCTGTGATCTTGGTGCTCTTATACTCTACTGGCAGTATTTGCATAAATAGCGTAATTGTTGATAAGATCTTTGTGATAATAAAGAAAATATGAATTGGTTTATGTTAGGCGCTTAAATTAAATAAATAGTCTTTAGGTTTAATTAGTTTTAACTAAATGTAATTAAATGTCTACATTATACTTACATTTCAAATTTTCTATATTAGACTATACTTTTAAATATTTACATTAATTTTGGTAATTTTGTAATATTAACATAAAAATACTTTGTAGAAAGGTGGGGTCGGTCATACATTTTACATCTCTAGGAGGCTCAATGAGAGCGGCATGATAAAATAAAAAAATTGTATGGGGACCACCTTGAGGGTCGAAGATAGAGGATAGATATGATCAGAGAAACTTTAACGGTGGCAAAAATATTGAGCATCGGTCATGCATTTGACTCATCTAGGTGGCACGTTTGGGGCAGTTCAAACGGTGGGAGTAAAATTTATAAAAACATTAGTTTTAGGGGTAGGTATGATTGGGGAAAATTTTAGGAGAAAGAAATGACTGGGTGTTGGTCATACAGTTTACCGGCAGTTGCGTCGCTTGAAGTGGATTTGTTTGCTTTCATCACCAACTTTGACCACGATACGCAAACAAAAGATATTGACCGATTTCAATTTTTATACGATCCCCTACGGGTAGGAGGGTGTATATCATTTTATACGACCCATAAGTGTAACACAAAGAAGGAGTCATTTTAGACCCTAGGTTTCTTTGATTCAAATTCGATTCATCTATTTTTAAGTCGCTTGAGCCATGTCCGTCTGTCTGTCCGGCTGGTAAGCACGATAACTTCCGAAAGACGCAACCAAATGTTTTGAAAATTTGCACGAGTTAATATATCCCCAAAACTACTTACGGTTTTGTAAATGGGTGGTACTTCCAATACAAAAATAGGTGGTACTTCCCATACAAAAATTGCGCCCACTATCGAAATTGAGTAATAATATCAATAAACCCAACGCGTTTGGAGAAAAACCTGGTTGTTGAGCCACTCCCCTTCTGGTACCTGCTATACAAATGTTCCACTTCGAAATCGAGAAATAATATCCAAATTCTGTATTTAATAAAGCTATAGCAGGATAAAGTTTTGGAGAAAAAATCTGGAAGTCTGGCCTCTCCCCTTCCGGTACCACCCATTCAAATGTACCATTCCGCCCACTCTAGAAATCGAGTAATAATATCAATACACCCCACGAAATCGTAGCCAAAGTCTGTATTACAAACACTATAACAGGCAAAAGTTTTGGAGAAAACACTGGAAGTCTAGCCACGCCCCTTCTGGTACCTCTCATACAAATCTACCATACTGCCCACTTTAGAAATTGAGTGATAATATCCATACACCCAACGCAATCGTGTCTTAATTTTGTATTTAGTAAAGCTATAGCAGGATAAAGTTTTGGAGAAAAAACTGAAAAAATCTAGCCACGCTCCTTCTGGTACTTTCCATACAAATGTACCACTCCGCTCACTTTACTTACTTACTTACTTAACTTCCCTTTGCACCCCATAAATGAGGTATGGGATAGCTTCTCGCGTTGTTGTGAATTAACACGCTTCCTATTTTTAGATTCACAACTAACGGTACCTACTTGTTTATCGACGAATGCGAACGTCACTGCTTGAGAAGCTCTTACTAGACACGCCGATTGACTCGACACTAAAACTGCGAAGTTGCTGTCGACAACATTCGAGGGGAGCCGACAATGAAAGAACAATTTTTTTAAGATGACTGGAGCCAGGTTTGAACTTGCGATCTCCCGCATGTTAGTCGCGTGTTCTAACCACTATGCCACTGCCGGTCCCAACTCCGCTCACTTTAGAAAACGAAAAATAATATCGATGTACTAGAATTGTATTGTATGTTATACTGAGGTTGAAGATATACGTAAGTCGGTTTTCTCGACTGAAACTTTCTTACTTACAAATTATATTTTTACCCATATAGTAAATATTTGAAAATTTATCGGTAATATTGGATATAACTTTCATTTAAAGGTTCAGTGCCTCTTAAGGACACTAAACCATTGAAAGATCGTATTAAACTTTGACACATTGACATAACAACATTTCATAACGCTATGCATTCATGTTGTTCGGCTCAGGTTAAGATAGTTGAATATCCAAATTTACTGGTGTTATCGGAAGAAACAGGATAATATTGCAACATTGATTTACAATATATCATCATATCCACTAGCTTTTTCGTTTGTCAGACAGATGGGCCTGTCTCAAGTGAATTAATAAACTCATAAAATCTTTTTGATAGAAAAAAAACCATCTGTTGCTTAAGAAACGTTTATCTGTACATTGTATCAAGTGATTTATATGCCCTCCCACCCCCTCTCCACTATATGTAAAGGTTAAATGGCTGTCAGACTATCATAGATAAGGGAAAATTGTCATGATATAAGTTTTAATTTTCACAGAGTTAGTTGGTGTCACGCCAGTGAAATTCTTAAGAATTGTGTCTGCCTCGCTCATAAGCTTGTCCAAACAATTTGCCAACTCTTTTAACAATTTGCAAAATTTTTTCTAAACATTTTGCACAACTTGTTCAAACAATTCTAGTCTGAACTTTGTACGACTGAAATAAAATATGTTTTTGTCACCATAGGCGGAAGATTTCGTTGGAGTTTATTATCTGCGAATTTTGCGAAAATGTGGCATAACAAGTACTGCTGCACTTTCCATTATCAGCAACGCGTGGATGTGTTGGAATATTTTACTAATATCTAAAAGGAGTGTCATCCATGGATGTTCTTCAGTTAGCGTCATATTAAGAGTCAAAGGTTAAAACGATCTTTCAATGGTACTGTGTCCTTTTAAAACACACAGATTTAAACGAAAATTCATTATTTCGAATATTTCCCATATAGGAAATATGTCCATCTTAAAAAATGACTTTAAAAATGATACCCAAAGACAATAAATGCGTCTTTGGGTATCATTTTTAAAGTCAAACACCCAAATATTTAGGGTGATGTTAGTTCATAGTCTTATTTTGAAAATTTGGAATCTATTATAGAAATTTAATTTTTTAATTATTTAAAACTAGCTAAACCTTAAGACTATTTATTTTATTTAAGCGCCTAACATAAACCAATTCATATTTTGTTTATTATCACTCTGATCTTATCAACACTTGCGCTGTTTATGCAAATACTGCCAGTGGAGTATAAGAACACCAAGATCACAGGCATTTCAATCACAAACTAAAGTGAAGCTAACACGGCAGTTACCACTCCTCACTCTATATACTCCTTCAACTTCTTCATCCACCAACATGATCGCTAAGGTTGTAATCAGTTTGGCTGTTATCTGCGCCCTCTCGACCATTTCGAATGCCAAAACTTTGTTAAAGGATCAAACAGAATGTCCTATAGTTTGCCCAACTCTCTACCTGCCCACTTGTGGGACGGATGGCACCAACTACCAGGAGTTTGTTAACGAATGCAAACTTAAGGTTCACAATTGCCAAGTCTCAGGCAATCTAGAGACACGTAAATATACAATAAATTTCAATTGAAGATAAATATTGATTTGATTTGATACTCTTAAAGCCTATGAAGTCACCGATTTGGATTGGTGCCGCACCGAAAAAGTTGATAACTTAGAAGATTTATTGGTGAAATTGGGTAACCTGGAAATTGACAATCCTGAGTGTACTACCTGTCCTAAACATTTTATGCCTGTATGTGCTTCTAATGGCAAGTATCGTGTGCTGGTAGCCAATGACTGCATCGTGGATGTCATCAATTGTTCTATGGGTGAAGAAGGTAAATACTACAGTAACAAGACTGATTTTATATTGATATACAAATTAATGTGAATTTTATTGGACATCTTTTACAGGAGGAGATCACTTCAGAGTTTTAGGCAGTGATAGCTGCTAAATGATGAAATTTGGGTGTAACTACATCTATTCATCCTATATAAATTTAACAGATTTCTTTATAAATTTGTATTAAAAAATATGGTTGTAAAGGGAACAATAAAATAATTGAAAGTCTAAATATGTCTCTATAAATTTTCTGGGAAAATGGGAGGGAAAAATGGTGGCAATAGTAAAATTCTTTTACACATATATAGTAGTCATACATTTTAACTGCTTTGTTGGCTTTAATTACACAGTACAATATGTTTCAGCCCATTGATTTGGGACTCAATTCTGAGAATTGCACGAACTTCTGCATCATTGGTTTTATCAAGTTGGCTGCGTAAATAATTTAATGGCCATACGAAATTATTTGTTCAAGGTATATTTGAAGCACTTACGGACAAAAAAAGATTCGCCGTACAGCTTTAGAAAAAACTAATACTGGGAATAACAAAACATTCCAGCAGGTATTCTCTCACTATGATCATGTGAATTATTTTTGAGCCTCTGAGATGACCATAGGGAAGGCCTGTTTGATATATGCCTTACAAATCCTTCCCCTTTGTGTGAATACCAGAGCACTTTGGTCTCTGTGGTAGTGGTCAGTACATATCGCAAATGCTGATCATAGCAAATTTTTTTAAAGAACATTTAGCGCAGAAAAAATAAATGAAAAGGAGTTAAATTTAAAATATAAACGCAGCAGAATAAAAATTTATTATCCTTAATGTCCTTCAGTTTTAATAAGTGATTCTAACATAAGAGTTTTTTAAAGAACTACATAAATAAAATATTTTTTGAAAAGCAATCTTTTTTATTTTTCTTTTAACACTGTAATTATTTTTCTACATTTAATATTTTTAGAATGGTCTAAAAGGTAGTTTATGCGTTTCTTTGTTATATATATCTGAGTGGTTTAGTCTTTCCGAAAAATGTGGTATGTACGTTGTAGGTTTGTAAAAAGCATGAAAAAATTGATAAAAAAATCACGTTTGATGACTAAGTATGTAGATGATCTATGTGGGATCATTAAAAGAGTACATACAATAACAAGGACAATGAACTTCCCACGAAATTTTACAAACCTACAACGTACATACCAATTTTTTTGGAAAGACTAAACCACTCAGATATATATAACAAAGAAACGCATAAACTATATTTTAGACCGTTCCACACATAAAATAGTTTATTTAGCAAAAAATCAAAAATCAATCATCAAGAATTATTAATATTATTAATTTTTTCAATATTTTTAATCTTTTTGATATTTTTAATACTTTTTAAATTTGTAATATTTTTAATGTTATTAATAATTTTAATATTTTTTAATACTCTTAATATGTTTAATATTTGTTATATTTTTAATACTTTTAATATTTTTAATGTCATTAATATTTTGAATTTTTAAATATATTTAATATGTTTAAGTTTTTTATATTCCCAATATTTTTTAATATTTTTAATATTTTTAATGTTTTTAATATTTTTAATATGGTTTAAAAATTTTATATTTTTAATATATTTCATATTTTTTATATTTATACCCTCACCCTACGGGTAGAAGGGAATATATCATTTGATACGACCCAAAAGTGTCACACATAGAAGGAGTCACTTTAGACCTACGGTTTCTTTGAACCAAATTATATTCATGCATTTTTAAGTCGTTTGGGCCATATCCGTCAGTCTGTCCGGCTGGTGCGCACGATAGCTATCAAAAGATGCAACCAAATGTTTTGACATTTTGTACGAGTTAATATTTCCCCAAAAATACTTACTTACTTTAGAAATCAATACAGAAAACGCGATCATGCCCAAATTCTTTATTTAGTAAAGCCATAGCAAGATTAAGCTTTAGAGAGATAAAATGGAAGTCTAGTCACGCCCCTTCTGGTGCCTCCCATCGAAATGTACCATTCCGTCCACTTCAGAAATCAAGTAATAATATTGTGATCATTTCCAAATTCTGTATATTGTTAAGCTCTTTACAGGATAAAGTTGTGTAAAGCTATAACTCGATAAAGTTTTGGAGAAAAAATACTGCAAGTCTAGCCAAGCCTCTTCTGCTGCCTCAAATACAAATGTACTATTCCACCCTCTTTGAAATCCAGTAATAATATCAATATTTAGATACGGGACGGGCATAGTGGTTAGAGCACGCGACTTCCATGCGGGAGATCGCAGGTTCAAACCAGGCTCCAGTCATCTCAAAAAAAAAAAAAAAATAAATAAAATTTTCTTTCATTGTCGGTTCCCCTCGAATGTTGTTGACAGTAACTTCGCGGTATTAAGCGTCGATCCAATCGTCGTGTCTAGTAAGAGCTTCTCAAACAGTGACGTTCGCATTCGTCGATAAACAAGTAGGTGCCGTTAGTTGTGAATCTAAAAATAGAAAGCGTGTTAATTCACAACAACGCGAGAAGCTATCCCATACCTCATTTATGGGGTGCAAAGGGAAATTAAGTTTTTTTTAAGATATTTAATACATTTTTATTCTTTAATTTCCAATTCAATTTCAATTTACAATTTAAAACAAAGAAATCGTCAAAACTGTTACAGGATGAAAACAGTAACAACCAAATTTCATCATTTAGCAGCTATCACTATGTAGAACCCTGAAGTGATCTCCTCCTGTAAAATATTTACAATAAAATTCACATTATTTTTTATATGAAAATTAAATCAATATTGTTGCTGTTACCTTCATCACCCATAGAACAATTGATGGCATTCATGATGCATTCATTGGACACCAGCACACGGTATTTGCCATTAGAAGCACAGACGGGCATAAAACTTAAAGGACAAGTAGTGCACTCAGGATTGTTCATTTCCAAGTTGCCCAATTTCACCAACAAATCATCTAAGGTATCAACCTTTTCGGTGCGGCACCAATCCAAATCAGTGACTTCAAAGGCTTCAAGAGAATCAAATCAATATTAATTTTCAATTGAAATTTATTTAAAACTTACGTGTCTCTAGATTGCCTGAGAGTTGGCAATTGTGAACCTTAAGTTTGCATTCGTTAACAAACTCCTGGTAATTGGTTCCATCCGTACCACAAGTGGGCCGGTATAGAGTTGGGCAAACTATAGGACAATCTGTTTGATCCTTTAACAAAGTTTTGGCATTCACAGTGGCCGAGAAGGCGCAGATAACAGCCAAACTGATTAGAATCTTAGCGATCATGTTGGTAGATGATGGAGTTGAAGGAGTATATAGAGTGAGGAAATTCGTGGTACCTTCCGCGTTAGCTTCACTTTAGTTTGTGATTGAAATGCCTGTGATCTTGGTGTTCTTATACTCCACTGGCAGTATTTGCATAAACACAGTAATTGTTGATAAGATCTTTGTGATAATAAACAACATATGAATTAGTTTATGTTATGAGCTTAAATTAAATAAATAGTCTTTAGGTTGAAGTAGTTTCTACAACGAATTGAAAATTAAATTTCTATATTATAGTTCATATTTGCAATATTTCCAAATGATATCCAAAGACATAAAATGCCCAAAGCTGTATATATTTTCATATATTGGCAAATTTTCGAAATAACAATTTTTCGATTAGATCTGTGTATTGAAAGGACACAGTACCATTGAAAGATCTTTTTAACCTTTGTCTCATATTTCCACGCTGACTAAATCATCTATTGATGACACTCCTTTTAGATAAAAGTTAAATATTCCAACACATCCACGTGTTGCTGATAATGGAAAGTGCAGCAGTACTTGTTATGCCGCATTCTCGCAAAATTGGCAGATAACAAACTCTAACAAAATCTTCCGCCTATGGTGACAAAAACATATTTTATATCAGTCGTATAAAGTTCACACGAGAATTGTTTGAACAAGTTGTGCAAAATGTTTAGAACAAATTTTGCAAATTGTTAAACAAGTTGACAAATTGTTGGCACAAGCTTATGAATTTTACTGGCGTGACACCAACTAACTCTGTGAATATAAAAACTTATGGTATATCATGAAAATTGTCCTTATATATGATAGAATCACAGCCATTTAACCTCTACATATACTGGTGAGAAAGGGTGGGGGAGGGGGGCGGAGTATAAATCACTTAATACACAGATAAGTTTCCAAAGCAACAACAGATGGTTTTTTTTATCAAAAAGATTTTATGAGTTTATTAAGTCACTTGAGACATGCCCATCTGTCTGCCAAACAAAAAAAAAACTAGTAGATATCACAGTACAACATTTAACAGCTCATTGGTTTGGCATAACTCGAGAACCACTAGTCCGATTTATCTGAAACAAATTTAAAAACAAAATTAAGAATTACAATTCCTTTAATCTGTTCGTATAACGTTTCCCTACATAAGCAACAGTATCACTTTTTGATTCATCAAACGATTTTGAACTGGGTTTATTTTGTAGCAGTTACAATAAAACTGTTGTACTCCGTGGCGTATGAGTTACGTGGAATATGACTTAAGATAATCATACGCCACCGTATAAGTACCCCTATACGGTACTTACTAACTTCAAATCGATATTAAATTATTACGGCATGTAACTTGATAAAACGAATGATGAAAAACTTTTTCTTTTTGGGGCTACTTTTACGTACAGTTCTCAGAATTGAGTCCCAAATCATGTGTTGTACTGTGTAGGTGAAAAGATAAGTTGAGTTAAAAAGTAAGTAAAAACAGTAAGAAAGTTTCAGTCGGGAAAACCGACTTACATATACCCTCACCTTCAGTAAAACATAGAATTTTCTAGTATATTGATATTATTATTCGATTTTTAAGGTGTGCGAAGTGGTACATTTGTATAGGAGGTACTATAAGGGGCGTGGGTAGACTTAAACTTTTTTTTTGAAAATTTTATCCTGATTTAGCATTACTTAGTACAGAATTTGGACACGATCACGTTGGGTGTATTGATATTATTACTCCATATCTAAAGTGGGCGGAATGATAGATTTGTATGGGAGGTACCAGATGGGGCATGGCTAGACTTCCAATTTGTTCTAAAAACTTTATCCAGTTATAACATAACAAAATACAGAATTAAGGCAGGATCGCGTTGGGTGTATTAATAATATAATTCGATTTCTAAAGTGGGCGGTACCAGATGATTATGGGAGGTACCAAATGGGGCGTGGCTAGACTTTCAGTTTTTTTATCGAAAACTTTACCCTGCATTAACTTTACTAAATACTGAATTTGGATACGATCGCGTTGGCTGTATTGATATTATTACTCCATATCTAAAGTGGGCGTAATGGTACATTTGTATGGAATGTACCAGAAGAGGTTTTGCTGGACTTCCAGATTTTTTCTCCAAAACTTTACCCTGCTTTAACTTTACTAAATACTTAATTTGGGTGCTATTGCGTTGGGGGAATTGATATGATTACTCGATTTAGATTCAAGCGGAGTGGTACATTTGTGTGGGATGTACCAGAAGGGGCGTGGCTAGACTACTAAATTTTTCTCCGAAACTTTTTCCTGCTATAGCTTTACTAAATACAAAATTGGGCAAGATCGCGTTGGATATATTGATATTATCACTCGATTTATAAAGTGGGCGTAATGGTACATTTGTATGGGAGGTACCACCCAGTTGCAATACCGTATGTAGTTTTGGGGATATATTAACTCGTGCATAGTTTCAAAACATTTGGATTCGTCTTTCGAAAGTTATCGTGCGTACCAGCCATATAGCAGACAGACGGACAGACAGACAGACATTGCTCAAACGACTTAAAAAGTCATGAATCGAATTTGGTTCAAAGAAACCTAGGGTCTAAAGTGACTCCTTCTCTGTGTAGCTGTCGGTTAAGGATATAAAAATGTAAATCGGTCAATACCTTCTGTTCGCGCATCGTGGTCAAAGTTGGTGGTGAAAGGAAACAAATTCACATCAAACTCCGCAACTACCGGTAAACTGTATAACCGACCCCCAGTCATTTCTTTCTCTTAAAATTTTCCCCAAACATATCTTCCCCCCATACAAAAAACAATTTTTATAAATGTTACTCTCACCGTTTGAACTGCCCCAAACATGACCCTAGAGGAGTCAAATGAATGACCGACCCCCAATATTTTTGCAACCCTAACAGTTTCTCTGAGTATATCTACCCTCTATCTTCAATCCTTAAAGTGGTCCTCATACAATTTTTTAATTTTGTATATATTTTTTAAAAAAAAAAACAGCTCATGTCGCTCCCATTGTGCCTTCTAGAGAGATGAAATGTATGACCGACCCCCAGTCACTTTTTCCTTCTATAATTTTTCCCAAACATACCTATATTCCCCTAAATGGGCTTCTACACAATATGGGCTTTTATCAATTTTGCTCCCACCGCTTTAACTGCTCCAAAAGTGTCCCTAGAGCAGTTAAATATACGACCAACCCCCAATCCTAAAACCTAAAAAATATGGATTTAGTTTAAAAGCATAACATAAACCAATTCATATTTTGTTTATTATCACAAAGATCTTATCAACAGTTAAGTTGTTTATGCAAATACTGCCAGTGGTGTATAAGAACACCAAGATAACAGGCATTTCAATCACAAACCAAAGTGAAGCTAACACGGCAGCTACCACGTATTCCTCACTCTATATACTCCTTCAACTCCATCTTCATCCACCAACATGATCGCTAAGGTTCTAATCAGTTTGGCTGTTATCTGCGCCCTCTCGGCCACTTCGAATGCCAAAACTTTGTTGAAGGATCAAACAGATTGTCCTATAGTTTGCCCAACTCTCTACCGGCCCACTTGTGGTACGGATGGCACAAACTACCAGGAGTTTGTTAACGAATGCAAACTTAAGGTTCACAATTGCGAAGTTTCAGGAAATCTAGAGACACGTAAGTATACAAAAATTGCAATTGAAAATTAATATTAATTTGATATGACTCTCTTAAAGCCTATGAAGTCACCGATTTGGATTGGTGCCGCACCGAAAAAGTTGATGACTTAGAAGATTTATTGGTGAAATTGGGTAACCTGGAAATTGACAATCCTGAGTGCACTACCTGTCCTAAACATTTTATGCCTGTATGTGCTTCTAATGGCAAGTATCGTGTGCTGGTAGCCAATGACTGCATCGTGGATGTCATCAATTGCTCTATGGGTGAAGAAGGTAAATACAGCAACAAGACTGATTTTATTTTGATATATAAAATAATGTGAATTTTATTGCATATCCTTTACAGCAGGAGATCACTTCAGAGTTTTAGGCAGTGATAGCTGTTAAATTATGAAATTTGTATGCAGCTGGACTTATCCGACAGAAATTTAGTTGACTTCTATATAAATTTGTGTTAAATTGTAAAGTTGGAAAGGGAACAATAAAATAACTAAAAATCTAAATATGTTTCTATACATTTTCTGGGAAAATTGGAGGGAAAACATTGTGATAATAGTAAAATCCTTTAACACATACATAGTAGTCATACATTTTAACTACTTTGTTATCTTGAATAACACAGTACAATATATTTCAACTCATTGATTTGGGACTCAATTCTGAGAATAACACGTGAATGTAGCCCCAAAAATAAGACCTTCTGCATCATTGGTTTTGTCAAGTTAGCTGGATAAATAATTTAATGGCCATACGAAATTATTTCTTCAAGGTGTATTTTTAGCACATTATATATATTTGAACTCGGTTATATCTCGGTATACCGTACGGAATATCTCCTTTGTGTCTGAAGCAAAGTTGTAGGCATTGAATATGAAAAAAAAAATGCGGAACAAACCTAGCCGAAAAAAGTACATTCAGTGCCTTAAAAATCGCAAAAATTCCCTTTAATTACAATTAACTTATAGGTGTTAGGACATAAGCTCAGGGGTTTCTCTTAAAAATGTTTACAATAAAAACAGTTTAAGTTCATTTTTAATAAAGTTTTATTTGCAAAGGCCAAGCCCCAATGACGACATATAACCGTGTTAAAATATAGAAAAAGTGCTACAAATTCAAATTAAGCAAAAGAGTTAATATGGCCATTTATTTATTAATGCAGCTAACTTGACAAAACAAATGATGCAGAAATTCTTATTTTTGGGGCTACTTTCTCATGTAATTTTCAGAATTGAGTCCCAAAATCATGTGTTGTACTGTGTAATGATTCTATTTCAGTTGATTGATTACACACAAATAAAAAGTATCGACAGTTGAGTGAAAAATGCAGAAGGGACTTCCGATTGATGATATACTTTCTTCGATCAAGTTGAAAAGTACGTGCTGCAGCAGCCAATATACGAACTGCTGCTATGTCTTATATCTGTTGAAAATATAGACCAGATCCGGAGAAATGCATTTGATGCTGCCCCTTTGCCCTATTTGATACTTACTCATCATCCGTCGTCGAAAACTTGGTGGTCAGTATCTAATTCACTCGATTCGGTAGAAGACAAATATTCACCTGATGTTTCATATCGATTTTGCAGTTTATGCATGACATCGGGGACAAGTTTTTTCAATTCCTTCAGTTTGAATAAAAACATAAATACTCAGTATATGGTAATATATTAGACTCCCCTAGGCAGACCCTTGGGGTAGTTGGAGCGTTGGGAACACTTTGTACACCATTTTGATTTTTATATGCAAGCTCCATTAGAGGGTAAAGATGGGGATAGGTATGTTCTAGAAAAATGTTAGGGGGGACATATTAGTGGGGGTCTGTTATACATTTTACCCCTCTAGGAGACAACAAGGCAACGGCAGGAGCTAATTTATTAAAAAAAAATATAAAAATTAAAATATTTTATGAGGACCACATTAATGGATGAAGATAGAGGTTAGATATGTTCTAAAAAACTGTTGGGATTGTAAAAATTTTGGGGATTTGTCATACATTTTACTCCTCTAGGAGAACGTTTGGGGTAGTCAGAGCGGTGAGAGTACAATTTATAAAAATTAGATTTTTGTATGGGAACCCTCTTAGGGGTTGAAAATGGGATTTAGGTATGTTTGGGGAACATTTTAGAAGGAAGAAATAACTGGGGGTTGGTCATACGACAACAGCTAATTTTATAAAAAAAAAATTATAAAAAATAAAAAAATTGTATGAGGACCACCTTAAGGGTCGAAGATAGAGGGTAGACATGTTCACAGAAACTATTAGGGTGGCAAAAATATTGTGGGTCGGTCATACATTAGACTCATCTAGGGGCACGTTTGGGACAGTTAGAGCGGTGGGAGTAAAATATATAAAAAAAAATGATTTTTGTATGGGAGTC
Organism: Muscina levida; assembly: GCA_964034835.1. Lineage (NCBI taxonomy): Eukaryota > Metazoa > Arthropoda > Insecta > Diptera > Muscidae > Muscina > Muscina levida. The sequence goes on along the minus strand of OZ035880.1, from coordinate 11,341,463 downwards.
CCCTTAGGGGTGAAAACTGGGGGTAGGTATGTTTGGGGAAAATGTTGGGAGGGAAAATTGGAAGAAAATTTTTAAAAATTGCAGCATCCTTACGGGGTGAAAATGGGGAATAGGTATGCTTTGCGAAAATTTTAGGAGGATTAACTGACAGGGTCATTCATACAGTTTACCCATCTAGGGGAGATTCCGAGGCAGTTGTGGGGCATGATGTGGATTTGTTTCTCTTCACCACCAACTTTGACCACAATGTGCGATCGGAAGATATTGATCGATTTCAATTTGTATATCCTCACCTTACGGGTAGTAGGGTATATATCATTTGATACAACCCTAAAGTGCAACACATAGAAGGAGTCACTATAGACCCTAGGTTTCTTTGAACCAAATTCGATTCATGACATTTAAAGTCGTTTGAGCCAAGTCCGGCTAATACACACGTTACCTTTCGAAAGAAGCAACCAATTGTTTTGAAACTTTACATAGGTTAATATTTCCACAAAACTACCTACGGTATTGCAAATGGAATTCTTGTACCTCCTTTACAAATGTACCACTCCGCCCACTTTAGAAATGGAGTAATAATATCAATACATCCATCGCAATCTTTCCCAAATTCCGGATTTTGTAAAGCTATAACAGGATAAAGTTGTGGAGAAAATACTGAAAGTCTAACCACGCCCCTTCTGGCGCCTCCCATAAAAATCTACCATTCCGCCCACTTTAATAATATTCACCCTTATCGCGAATAAGTTGGGGAATTTATGTTCCCATCAAACATGTTAAATTCTAATTAGAATTAGCAATTGATGCAATTGGTTTATATTATCTAATTCATCAAACAACTAGAATTAGTTCAACTAATTCCCATTAGATAATTGAAATTTTTATTCCAATGGTAAAACTAATTGCAATTAGTTGCCATTAGCAAAAAAAATTGGTTTACCTTTACAATTAGGAATCTAATTGAATTCTGCTAATGCAATTCGATATTCAATTAGCTCGAATTAGAATCAATTATTTTGATATTTTCAAAAACAAAAAAAAAAAACTAAAATATTCATAACATGAATTTCACACATTTATATATATTACTTGTGTACATAATATGTACTACATATGTATATTAAATACATGCAACATACGTACTAACTGTTTAATAACTAGAATGACCGGGTATATTCGCTTTCAATAATTCTTTGGAAAAAAATTATTTTTATCAAAATAATTAATTCTAATTCGAGCTAATTGAATATCTAATTACATTAGTAGAAGTAAATTAGATTTCTAATTGTAAAGGTAAACCAATTTTTATTGCTAATGGTAACAAATTGCAATTAGTTTTACCATTGGAATAAAAATTTCAATTATCTAATGGAAATTAGTTGAACTAATTCTAATTGTTTATTAAATTAGAGAATTTCACAAAAGAAGGTTAATTAGCAATCATTACCATTATCTAATCATTATTTAACATCTTTGGTTCCCATGAAATTTTTATTTCCCTCGAAGTGGAATTTGCTATCGTTATATTCCCGTGAAGTTTTTGTTCCCTTCTTTAAACAGCTGTTCTAATTAAAGGCAGCTATCAGTGCGTAGTGAATATAATTTAGCAGAAGATCTTTATTTTTCAATTGAAATTTAAATTGTGTACGGACTAAAAAGAAAATGTTTAGAATCGGCGCCCTTATTTTGATGCAGGATGAAGAAAGCAATCAACTTAGAATTAGTCGCAGACGTTTGCGAGATGCTTCTAACCCCTTCCTCATAGATGATGGCTGTTGTTTCCGCTTCACTCACTCCCAATTTTGCAGTTCCTTCATTAGCAGGCTCCGGCAAACCAAATGTTAAGGAGTTTTGCAAACCTTCTACTGACTCCTTTATACCTACAAGGTCATACACACTAGGGTGATCAGTTCGGTTTTCAGAAACCGGCTACTCGGTTTTTTTCACTCATAAAAACCGTCGGTTTTTTTTAAATCCCTGTTTTTCGAATATCGAATAATCCGGTTATTTTTTGTCGAATCTCGGTTTTTGGCGTTCGCTCCTTTTTATTTAAATTTATTCATAATTGTGTTAAATGTGTTGTGATACATGTTTTTTTCCAGCTTCTGCCGGCTTCTGAGAATACAATCTGGGAGAAAATATATGATTTTTATATCAGAAAGACGTATTCAAACACTAAATACTCTCATTTTGTATTTAAGTACGAGTAAACTCTCAATTAGTGACGCACTTTTAAAATATATGATCGTAGATGCCACTGAAGATACTATAGAAACAGAACTAAATAAAGCTTTAAAAAAACGTTCAAAATCCTCAAACTACCATTAAAAACTACCAAAAATTTTCTTTTGGAAAATTTTTTATATATGAATAAGAGCGGCAAAAGGACTGTAAACCTTAACAGATTATTAAACGCCTTGTACACAATAAGTCCAACTAGTACATTGAGTGAAAGGGCATTTTCAATGGCAAGTTTTTTAAAAACCAAAGAAAAAAATAGTTATACGCCCAAGCACTTAAATTGTATCTTATTTCTTAAATGTTACTTTAGGGAAAACTAAAGATTAAACTAAATATATTTTAATATAATCAAGTATTTACAAATGAATTGTTATGTTTTGTTTCTCTTTGTTAAAATAACAAACTGATCTCAGTAATGTTTTGTATTGTAATAATTGTAAAAGTTTACTTTTTTTAAGTATATTTGAATTATTTTCTGTTATTTTTCAATGAAATTTTTTTGTCAAAAATTGTGTTTTAATTTGTTATTTGGCATACATTTGAAAACCGGATTATCCGGTTTTTTGTGAATTTCAAAAAAAGCAACCGGTTTTTTTTAAATGCCATTTTTCGAATAATTCGAAAACCGGTTTTGGCAAAAACCCGAATAATTGATCACCCTACATACACACACTGCTCGTCTGGTGTGAGGTATTTAGTTTGATTTGGTCCTCCTCCCGTCGCTCGTTGGCTTTTTAAGTTGGCGGCTGCTTTTGATCTTACATACCTTTTTTGATCTATCCAAACCTGTTGGGCAAATTGTGTATACAGATATAAATGTCAATACGAACAAGTTATTAGACAAATTATAAAAATAGTTTTTTCCTTTTTCCACTCAGAAGTATTTTTGATTGGAGGGCCAGCACTATTCAACTCTTCTGTGAGTGATTTCCAAAAATCTGCTACAACCTCTTTTGAAATTTTAATGAAGCCGCAGGCAATTGTTCTGTTGCTTTCCATTTTGTTAAGTAATATTTTGTATTGCGTTTTGTTTACACTTCGAGAACTAGAATAATTTGGTAAAATTTTAATATTCTCATTAAAACAAATAAATACTTACATGATGATATATGTATTTCGCCAGCAAAACTGAAGTGAACAAATTCAAGGGAAAAGCGAATAAAATTCGAGTGAAAAAGCTATACACGATCAGGGGAATTTTGTTTAACTGCCAACGTTTTTTTTTTTGTTATCATTTCACAGTGAATGAATAGAAAAAGGGAAAACATTTCATGGGAAAAATTATTCACGATTATGTTTTTTGTAAAGCTATAACTCGATAAAGTTTTGGAGCAAAAATACTGCAAGTCTAGCCACGCCCCTTCTGCAGCCTCCCATACAAATGTACTATTCGCCCACTTTGGAAATTCAGTAATAATATCAATATTTAGATATTTAATACATTTTAATTCTTTAATTTCCAATTAAATTTCAATTTACAATTTTAAACAAATTAAAAAAAAAATCGCAAACATTTTTGTAGGATGAATACAGTTACACGCAAATTTCATCATTTAGCAGCTATCACTGCGTAGAACTCTGAAGTGATCTCCTCCTGTAAAAGATGTACAATAAAATTCACATTATTTCGAAATATGAAAAAAAATAAGTCTTATTGCTATAGTATTTACCTTCTTCACCCATAGAACAATTGATGGCATTCATGATGCATTCATTGGACACCAGCACACGGTATTTGCCATTAGAAGCACATACGGGCATAAAACTTAAAGGACAGGCAATGCACTCAGGTTTGTTCATTTCCAAGTTGCCCAATTTCACCAACAAATCATCTAAGGTATCAACTTTTTCGGTGCGGCACCAATCCAAATCAGTGACTTCATAAGCTTTAAGAGAATCAAATCAAATTAATATTTATTTTCAATTAAAATTTATTTCATACTTACGAGTCTCTAGATTGCCTGAAACTTGGCAATTGTGAACCTTGAGTTTGCATTCGTTAACAAACTCCTGGTAATTGGTACCATCCGTACCACAAGTGGGCCGGTAAAGAGTTGGGCAAACTATAGGACAATCTGTTTGATCCTTTAACAAAGTTTTGGCATTCGAAGTCGCCGAGAAGGCGCAGATAACAGCCAAACTGATTATAACCTTAGCGATCATGTTGGTGGATGATGAAGTTGAAGGAGCACTATGTAGAGTGAGGAAATTCGTGGTAGCTGCCGTGTTAGCTTCACTTTAGTTTGTGGTTCAAATGCTTGTGATCTTGGTGTTCTTATACTCCACTGGCAGTATTTGCATAAACAGCGTAACTGCTGATAAGATAAACAAAATATGAATTAGTTTTTGTTATGAGCTTAAATTAAATAAATAGTCTTTAGGTTGAGGTAGTTTCAACTAATTGTAATTAAATTTCTATATTATATTTCATATTTCGATAATACGACTATGAATTGCCATCATTTGAATAGCCTTCCTAAATATTTGGGTGTTTGAATTTTGAAATCTATACGTAAAGACAGAAATATCATCAGAGATAGTTATATCTTCTTTATATTTTCCTCCTCAAATTTTATTTCCACCTATATTGGAATTATTTGAAATAACGATTTTCGATTAGATCTGTGTGTTGGAAGGACACATCACCATTAAAAGGTCATTTTAACCTTTGACTCTTAATATCACGCTGACTGTACAACATCCATCGATGATACTCCTTTTAGATAATAGTAAAATATTCCGACACTTCCACGTGTTGCTGATAATGAAAAGTGCAGCCGTACTTGATATGCTGCATTTTCGCAAAGTTTGCAGATAACAAACTCTAACGGAATCTTCCTCCTATGGTGACAAAAAAAAACATATTTTATTTCAGTCGTACAAAGTTCACACTAGAATTGTTTAAACAAGTTGTGCACAATGTTTAGAACAAATTTGCAAATTGTTTGTATAAGTTGGTGAATTGTTTAGACAAGCTTATGAGCGAGGCAGACACAATTCTTAAGAATTGGAGCGACCCATTAACTATAACTAACTAACTATGTATATGAGTATAAATACTTAACAAATAATAATTGTTCGTTATCTTTGAAAGATTTTATGAATTTTTAATTAACTAGACAACAAACTAGCACTTGTGATAACTTTAATATATCTTAACCACATAGCAATGTTAACGTATTGCAAATCAAAGTCGAATATTGGAAATGTGCAATGTTGTACTGATCCTTCAAATAACATTTGCAGAACTGGATTTTCAATGATGTCCGATGTCTAACATCTGTCGACATCAGAGGTAGCAGCACTAGATCCGGAGTAATGCATTTGATGATGCCTCCTGTTCTCTTTGATACTTGCTTAGTCAGTAGTCAATATCTAATTCACTCGATTCGGTGGATAAAACTATTCACCTGATGTTTCATCTCTGGTTTGAAGTTTGTAGTTTTGAAGTAAAAATCCTTCAATTCAAATAAAAACATGAAGACTCATTATAAGGTAATATATTTGGTTCATCTAGGCGCACCATACTCCAAAGGTGGAAGCAAAGTTTATAACGTTTTGATTTTTTTTTAGCAGCCCCCTTAGGAGGTGATGATGGGTGTTGGTATTTTTGGGGAAAATGTTAGGAGAGAAAAATAAGTGGTGGTCGGTCAAACATATTACCCCTCTATAAGTCACAATAGCAGCGGCAGATGCTGATTTCTTAAAAAAATTATAAAAAAAACAATAAAAAAAATTTATGGGTATACAAGGGTTGAAGATAGGGGGTAGATATGTTCTGAGAAACAGTTAGCGTTGGAAAACTATTAGAAGACGGTCATACATTTGATTTATCTAGGGACACCTTTGGGGCACTTAGAGCGGTGGGAGCAAAATGTATAAAAAAAAATGATTTTTGTGTGGGAGTCCCCTAAGGGTGTGAACATATGGGGTAGGTATGTTTTTCTTTAAAATATTAGCGGAAGCGGCAGGAGCTGATTTCTTAAAAAAAAATTATAAAAAATGTTGTATGAGGACCACCTTAAGGATTGAAGATAGGTTGAAGATTGGGGGTCGATCATAAATTGTACTTCACTAGGGGAACCTTTGGGGTTGTAAGAGTGCTGGCAGAAAATTTTATAAAAATTAGTATGGGAGCCCCCTTAGGGTGTGCAGATGGAAGGTTGGTATTTTTGGGAAAAATGTTGGGAGAGAAAAACGACTGGGAATCGGACAGATGAGGTACCTTAGGAGCGGCATGGGGATCTTCTAAAGGATTGTTACCCTCTACACAGAAGATAGAGGGTAAACAGGGTAAACATTAGAAGACGGTCATACATTTGACTTCTCTAGGGGCACCTTTGGGGCAGTTAAACGGTGGGAGAAATTTATACAAAAATTGATTTTTGTATGGGAACCCCCTTAGGGGTTGAAGATTGAAGGCAAGTATGTTTAGGGAAAATATTGAAAGGGTAGAATGAGCGGCAGGAGCTGATTTCATTTAAAAAATTATAAAAAAAAATAACAAAAACAAACTATGGGGACCTTCATAAGGGTTAAAGATATAGTGTAAATATGTTCTAAGAAACAGTTGAGGTTGCAAAAATATTGGGGCTCTATCATACTTATTACTCCTCAAGAGGCACCTTTGGGGTAATAAGATCGTTGGAAGCAAAATTTATTAAAAACATGATTTTTGTATGGGATCCCCATAGGGGATGAGTATGGGGGTAGGTAAGTTAAAAAAAAAGTTAGGAGGGATAAATTAGTGGTAGTTGGTCATTAGACCTGGCGCAGCTTATATGGGGTTTTTTATTTTTTGGAATTTTAAATGCGGGTAGCGATTAAAATATGCGATTTGATGCCAAAATCGATGTAGCAAATTTTCAGGTTGATCGGATGGTGCCAACACGTGCCCCAATGAGGTCAAAGATCAAAATTTTGAAAAAACCACCAAAATACTGTTTTTTACATTTAATCAATTGTTTTAATGAGAAATTCTATAAATAAAAATACTATAAATTAAAACATCATTTATAAATTGTAAATTAGTTATAAGTTTCATTAACTCTGAAGTAATGTAAAAAAGTTAAATAAAGTGCAAGATTGGTGTTAAATGAAATATTTCCTTTTTGTGATAAAGCTAGAATCCTAAATCCAGACCAAAGTACAAAAGTCATTTAACATTATGAAATCTCCGGAACGAAGTATAATTCAAAACAATTTATTTGGCTTTGCCCACGTGGACGTTCTCAAGCTTATTAGTATATAGCAAAACAGTGACTTCTTAATAAAACAGCAAAAAAGTGTGCGTGTTGGTAGCATGGCTTGTGTCGATCACAAATGAAGAAAAAAGAAAGACACAATGATAGGAAGATGAAAAACGTCGAAAAGAAAATTATGAAGAAAAAACCGAACTTGGTTTAATTACTATATTCTAATGTAGTACTTGGCCACAAAGTGGCTATTTTTTGTGCACAATTTTATGTTCAGACTATGCTATGAAAAATGTTGAATTTAAGAGTGATGAATTGGGAGATGATCTGCAGACGATGGATGAAAAACAGATTGATAACATTCCAAGTTGCTGGAGTATGCCGATTGAAAAACGTAGAAAGAAAAATTTTATAGACGACAGAATGCTAGATTGTATGGATGCCGTCAATATGTCATCTCCATTAGATATACACATCATCAGTGAAACGTCTAAAGCGTTAGTTCACAATATTGAGGATCTACTTCTGAATTGCACAAGTTTGAATGAGCAACGTTAAAAACGGCGTCATGGCAAAGAAAGTATTGAAAATTTCAATGTCTCGACACTTATACTGCGACGTTGCAGTCGACAATACCGTGGGGGCCGGCTGAGAAAGAAAAATGTAGGCGAGAATCGAACCTGAGATCTCCCGCATGGTAGTCGGGTTTTCTAACCATCATGCCACGAAACGCAATTGCTGGAATAGATAAAGTTGATCGTTTGGCTACTGGGTTGACGTGATAGAACTATGAAAAATTTATAGCTATCCCCAGCATTGAAGATTTAACTACAGTAGCTCAATCAGTCTACGCCTATTTGCTAAAAATTGATATTCTGAATTCATTAGAAATTATGTTTTGATACAAATGCTGCAAAAAACGGCCCTTTTGTCTTAAATATTAAGCGAAAGTATCAGGCCTGTTCTGTAAATCACGTGATTTCATATCACATGCCGTTTTGAAATCACACGTGTGATTTTTTCCTGTTCTGTAAATCACACGGTTTTGTCTTTTTCGGTGTAATTTGAATTTTTCGAAATCACAACAAAACAGCTGATTTTTTGACTTATTTTGTTGTGATTTAATAAGGATTATTTGAGTGAGTAGAAATTTGACGTTTTTAAGTTGAAAAAGAAAGAAAAGTTTAAAGTAAAACGCCGGGTGCTATAATTTTTGCTCTGGAAAATTTGCGAAGGACACAATTAAACAACAACGCATAAAAAAGCATTGATTAAATCTTCGAAAACTAAATCAGCTGCTGACATCAAGCAAAATCAAATCACAAGCACTTCATTAACAAATCACAAACAAATTCACAAAACAGATACACAAAAAGTAGTGTCTCAAAAATTGTTAATTTTAGAGCATTTATTGCGCTAAATGTGTAATTTTACTACATAAATTATAAAATAGCACATGTTGTTAATAAATTAAGCAATTTATTTTTAAATTCCCATAAAAGTATTCGTAAAAATAAGCATGTGATTTGAAATCGATAGGTGCTTAGGTGACCGGTTTGAAATCACAAAATTTCAAAAAGTTTGGTGTGCAGAACACCATTTTTGTGATTTCAAATCACTTTTGTGATTTGTGATTTTCAGAACAGGCCTGTATATATTCCGCATTGTAAAAGAGAACTTCTACAACTTGCGCGATTCAGTTGAATGGAACTCGTAATATGTGAATTTTTTCAGTAAGTCTCTATAGTCCAAATAGTAATATGCAACTAATAAAGAGGATTAATGGCTGTTTTGATACTTAAAATATATACAGTGCTATTGGAAAAAATTCGGAGCCACCAGTGGTATTTATCGAAGAAAACAGTTGCACTTGCCTTTTTTGACCCACATGTAGACTCAGAAATAAAATAAAAGATGGTCTAAGTCTGATAAAGACCATTATATCGGTGATGATGTTAATAATTTCAAATTATTCACATCTAAGTATTTGAGCTCTTTTCTGACTACAGAAACAAAATATTTTTTATTCGTTTGGAGATTTCTAAGGATTTCTTACCCTTTAATCCATCAAATTTCTTAGGCCAAGCATTTTTCAAAGGGAAGCTGATCGTCAAAAGCAATACTGTTGTGAATGCCGTCGAAAAAAATAGTCATACTAATAACTGACTCTTACAAATGCTTAACACACAACGAAGACGATAAACAGTACTTGCTGCCCATTGTAGAGGGCTAACGTAAAGACCTCCCAGTCTATACAAAATCTTCACTGATTTAAAATAAAACTTATAAATCCTTTTAATGAAAATTACGGAAAAAACATTATATCAATAGTAATTTTATTTAAAAAAAAAACTAATAAAATGCAATAACAAGTTTTTTTGGTGGTTTTTAAAAAATGTTGACCTTTGACCTCATTGGGGCACGGGTTGGCACCATCCGATCAGCCTGAAAATTTGCTATATCAATTTTGGCATCAATTCTCATATTTTAATCGCTACCCACACTTAAGATTCCAAAAAAACTTTTTAACGCCAGGTCTATTGGTCATACATTTTACCTCAATAAAAGGCCAACGGGTCCGTCAGGAGTTGATTTCTTTAAAAAAAAGTATTTAAAAAAAATGGAATGGGGACCTCCATAAGGGTTGAAGATAAAGGGTAAATATGTTCTAAGAAACTGTTGAGTTTGCAAAAATATTGGGCCTCTATCATACTTATTACTACTCAAGGGGCACCTTTGGGGCAGTAAGAGCGGTGGAAGAAGGTCGGTCATACATTTAACCCCTCTAGCAATAACAATGGAAGCGGCAGGAGCTGATTTCTTAAAAAAACCAGTAAGTAAGTTTCAGTCGGAAAACCCGACTTACATATACCCGCACCCTCAATAAAACTTGAAAATTTCTAGCAAATTGGTATTATTACTCAATTTCTAAAGTGGGCGTAGTGGTACATTTGTATGGGAGGTACAAGAAGGGGCGTGTCGAGATTTCCACATTTTTTCTTCAAAACTTTATCCTGTTATGGCTTTACTAAATACAGAATTTGAGCACGATCGCGTTAGGTAAAGGTACATTTGTATGGGAGGTACCATAAGCGGCGTGGCTCGCCTTCCAATTTTTACTCCAAAACTTTATCCTTCTATAGCTTAACTGAATAAAGAATTTAGGTGCTATTGCGTTGGTTTTATTGATATTATTACACCATCTCTAAAGTGTGCGGAATGGTACATTTGTATGGGAGGTACCAGAAGGGGCGAGGCTAGACTTCCAATTTTTTTTCCAAAACTTTATCCTGTAATAGCTTTACTAAATACAAAATTTGGGTACGATCCCGTTGGGCGTATTGATTTTATTAATCGATTTCTAAAGTGGGCGGAATGATGTATTTGTATGGGAGATACTAGAAGGGGCGAGGTCATGTAGCCCATTTGCAATACCGTAAATAGTTTTGGGGAAATATTAACTCGTGCAAAATTGTAAAACATTGGGTTGCGCCTTTCGAAAGTTATCGTGCGCATCAGCCGGACAGCCAGACAGACAGATAGACGGACTTGGCTCAAACGACTAAAAGTCATGAGTCAAATTTGGTTCAAAGAAACCTAGGGTCTAAAGTGACTCCTTCTATGTGTTACACTTTTGGTTTGTTTCAAATGATATATACCATCCTACCAGTAGGGTGAGGGTATAAATATAAAAAAAATTGTGGGGGGGGCCTCCTTAAGGATTGAAGATGAAGGGTAAGAATGATCTGAGAAACTGTTGGAGTTGCAAAAATATAGGGCGTTGGTCATACATTTGACTGCTCCTTTTGAATTTTGTATGGGAGCCCTCTTAGGGAGTGAACATAGGGGTAGGTGTGTTTGGGGAAAATGTTAGGAGGAAAAAATGACTGGGGATCGGTCAAACATTTTACCTTGATGTAGATTTTTCCACTTCCAACATTGACCACGATACACTGACATATGAAACCACCCCGCCTCTTGCTAACAAAGATGCCTCTCGATAACAAAGCTGCCCACAGACAGTCTCTTTGGATGATTGCAGGGGATTTTGAGGATCTTGTCTCTTTGAACTACATTACTTATTGTCCAATTCTTTGAATCGATAGAGCTTCATTTCTATGCCATACGTTGTGGAGAGTAAATAATTTTCATTGCGTTATAGTTGAAGAACCGTTATTGATACTCACATACGCAAAACTCAGGTTATAAGGTCGCGCCATTGAATTCCCATTGGCTGCTCTTGCATTTTCCTCCGCTATCCGCTTTAACTTGCTGGGGCTGCTCCACTAAACTTTTCTAATGTAAACAGACTATTAGTCCACCCTGTACGTCCACCATATCGCTTTCAATAACATATGTCCTTGTAAGACTAACACTTCCCAGGAAAATTTTTCAGAACTTGTTGCGAATGGTATTGATACTAGAATCGTTTCTTTTTTAATCGACTTTCTATTCTGTTTCGGGTTCCATATAACCGATTATGTACAACATGTTGCAACACAGATTCCGTAGAACAGAAAATGAATATTCGTATTCGAAATAAGTATTTTTAGAGGGTATTTATTAAGAAAAACTCAAAAATCTGAGTTAAAATATATTTGGAACTTGCATCCAATTGAAAACCAATTAAATTTCAAAAAAACAGCATATGTAATTCAGTTATGTAGCATTTCATTTCATAACAGGTTCCAGGAGAACATGTTGGTTTTGGGACAATTTCAAACAATTATAATATATTGTGCAACCGAAAGTGGAACTTGTTACTTATCAGTAAAAGCTTTTCTTTAATTGTTTCTTTGCAACAAAATATTTTGCTGGGTTGTACTGATACTCCTTAAATATGTTACTGCAGCCTTCTGAGACATTTAAAAGAATTTACTTAAACAAAACCAGTGGTAGGCATAACCGAACGTACGCTTGTGTGGAGACGCACAAGAATCGGAAAAAAGTGATCGACTATGCTGGGTCCCCGGAAATAGTGACATTTGAGGGATCGAGATGAACTGGCGCGGAAAGACTCAGCTCTGGGACCCGACCAATCAGACGAATCAGTGCTACGGCAAATGACCAGTCACATCGAAGGGCTGGCAAATGCATCCTGGGAACAACGCATCGACTGTCTTGTATCACGGGATAATAGGCCAAGACTGAATGGAAGACGAAACAAATCACTATTGGAACTAGATGGGAAGTCCGTCAGACGACTAATCGGAATAATTACAGGACACTGTGACTAACATCCAACTAGGTCGTCTCCTAGAAGGAGAACTATGACAGACTTTGCGAATATGAGGAGGAAATTGAGGTCATTCAGCATTTGCTATGTATATCATTGCTCAGCTCTACACAGAAGAAGGAAGCAATTCCTCGGTAAATGGTTCTTTGATAGTCTCCTCGAATTGTTGTCATTCAACATGGAGAATCTGATAAAGTTCACTGACGGCTGAGGGTAGAAGTTGAAATGTTGAAAAATTGCAAGGTCGACAAAATTTGCTTCTAAAAGCAATTCTACCGCCACCCACTCTGCAAACTCACACATAATTTATGATTTTGTTTTCAATATTAGTAGTTCCTACTAAATACATATAATTAGTAAAAACTACTAACAGTCAAAAAGCATCTAAATCGCTTATCTCTTGAGATATCATAAACCAACTTATAATTGTTATGATGACATTAACGTGTGTCTTATCAAGCATTATGTTCTTTAAGCAAACACTGCCATGGTACTATAAGAAGCGTGAACTCAGCGTGAATCTAAACACAAACCAAAGCGAAGCTAACAAAGCAGCTACCAGGATCACTAAGAAATTTTGTTGTCTTAAAATCTTAATCACTCAACAATCAACATGTTCGCTAAGGCTCTAATAAGTTTGGCTGTGATCTGCACCCTATCGGTCACTGCGAATGCCAACCCAGATTGCCCTGCAGTCTGCCCAGCTCTGTATAGTCCTACATGTGGTACGGATGGCACCAATTACCAAGAGTTCGTCAACGAGTGTGAACTCAGGACTCACAATTGCCGAGTCTCTGGTAGCCATGAGACACGTAAGTTTAGAAAAAAAACATAACTAGATAAGAAACATTAACATGATTTTGCTCCTGTTGTAGCCTATGAGGTCACCGAATTGGATTGGTGCCGCACCGAAAAGGTTGCCAACTTAGATGAATTATTGGTGAAAATGGACAACTTGGAAATGAACAAAGTTGAATGCTTGGCCTGTCCTTTGATTTTTCTGCCCGTATGTGTATCTAATGGCAAATACCGTGTCCTTGTATCCAATGAGTGCATAATGGGCTCTATTAATTGTTCCTTGGGAGATCAAGGTTAGTAGTTGGAAGATATAACTTATTTATATAGGAACAATTGTAAACTTTTACATGTTTTGTTTTTACAGGTGATCACTTCAAAGTTCTTCGCCGTGATAGCTGTTAAATAGTGATACGTGGACTTGACACAACATTGATTGATCCCTCTGTAAACGTTATTGGATTCTTTGTTAAATGTTATTGAAATGTAACTTTTTTTCGAAAGAATACAATAAATAATTTGAATTATATAAAATTTGGAAATCGTTTACCAGAAATCATTTTATATTACACAGTACAACACATGATTTTGGGACTCAATTCTGAGAACTGCATCAATATAAAAACCGGTTGTTAAACTCGGTTTTTGGAACCGGATTGCAAGATAAGAAAAGTTGAAGACATGCGAAAATTAAAAAAAAAATTTTAAAATATCATTTCTCATGTTTGAATATTAACGGTCAATTTCAAACTATAATTGGTGCTGGACATTTTCGGCTGATATCTACTTCGCATGTACATGTTTGACATAATTGTAGATATATATACAGCTGATGATGTACCATTGTGCATCAGTTCGTCACAAAGGAATCTGAAGATGAACTCGTCATGGAGTTCAAAACGCGTCATCCTAGTGCGTGACACACTGAATTTGACCAAAAATATCAAACAATAAAAAACACTTTTTTGATCGTAAGCCGAATTTGATGTATCATTTGATACACTTAACGTAAATTTAACATATATAAAAAAAAACACGATCGACTTAAACTAACAAACAAACAGTTTAAAATATATTTCATTTCTCAATATTATCGTCGTTGATAACAAAAAACCGGCTCTAAACTCGGTTTTTGACAACCATGTTCTAAGAATAAAAATCACCCAGTAGGAAGTGTCTGCAAGACATCCTCAAGGATAGGTGCACGACCATAGTAAATCGTTGATGACACGTAGGGGACCGTCCATAAAAATCGTCGACGAAATTTTCATACAAGTGTCCGCTTTGTCAAGCACGATCTGATGAGCGACAATGTCGGTCAAATTGTCGTTGATGTCTAAATAAGCGACATGTCGCCCACACAATCATGCACGACATAATGACCGACAATGTCGGTCAAATTGTCGTTACCAGTGCTTAATAATTTAAAATAACAAATTGAAGTAGTTTTATTGAAAACGTGCAATACATGAACCTTCACGCACTGCTGTTTCCAACAAACTGAAAATTTTTTACTTCTACTTTCCTCTCTTCAATTCTATGTCGTTATTGTTCCGTGACATTATACTTTTTTGTTTGATGCACGACAACATTAGTATTTTGTCGGTCAGCTTGTCGTTAACCGAGTGTTCTGACGACAAGTACATACATTTTTTACATTTTGTCTTGACGACAGCGTTGACGACAAAGTCGTGTATGACGATACTTCCTACAGGGCAGTGTTAAGTCTAAATGAAATGAACTTTGTCGACATCGATAACAAAAAAGCGTTTAAGAACCGAACGGTTTTTGGAACCGGTTCTTGAAAAAAGATGTGTTTAACATACTGGACATTAGGGTTGGTATATTGCACGACTTTTCGAATTCGCTAGCAACAAGACCCCTAATTTTGTGTTGTATCCCCCGGTGTCACCCCTAGAGGGGTGAATGTATGACCGACCCTAAGTCATTTTTCCCTCCTAACATTTATTTTCCAAATATACCTACCCCCATATTCACCCCCTAAGGGTGATCCCATACAAAAATCATTTTGATACCCTCACCCAACGGGTAGGAGGGAATATATAATTTGATACGACCCAAAAGTGTAACACATAGAAGGAGTCACTTGAGGCCCTAGTTTTCTTTGAACCAAATTCGATTCATGACTTTTTAAGTCGTTTAAGCCATGTCGGTCTATCTGTCTGTCTATCCGTCCGATAACTTTCGGAAGACGCAACCAAATGTTTTGGAAATTTGCACGAGTTTATATTTTCCTAAAACTACTTACGGTATTGCAAATGAGCTACATAGCCACGCCCCTTCTGGCACCTCCCATATAAATATATAATTCCGGCAACTTTAGAAATCGAGTAATCCAACGCGATTGTGCCAAAATTCCGTATTTAGTAAAGGTAAAACAGAATAAAGTTTTGGACAAAAAACTGATAGTCTAGCCACGCCCCTTCTGGAACCTTCCATACAAATGTACCACAACGCCCATTTTAGTAGTCGAGTTAAAATAACAATAGAACCAACGGGAGCGGGCCCAAATTCTGTATTTAGTAAAGCTATGGCAGGATAAAGTTTGGAAGAAAAAAACTGGAGGTCTAGGCACGCCCCATCTGGTACCTCCTATACAAATGTACCACTACGCCCACTTTAGAGATCGAGTAAAAATAACAATACAACCAACGCGATCGTGCCCAAATTCTATATTTAAAAAAGTTATAGCAGGATAAAGTGTTGGAGAAAAAATCTGGAAGTCTAACCACTCTCCAACTAGTACCTCCCACATCCAGCTGGTACCGCCCACTTTAGAAATCGATTAATATTACTAACACACCCAAAGCGATCGTGCTCAAATTCTGTATTTGGTAAAGGTAAAACAGGTTAACGTTTTGGACAAAAAATAAACTAGTAGCCAAGCCACGCCCCTTCTAGTACCTCCCATCAAAATGTACCACTCCGCCCACTTTAGAAATTGAGTAATATTTTTTATTTAATAAAGATATAGCACAATAAAGTTTTGGAGAAAAAATCTGGAAGTATAGTCACCCCCATTTTGGTAGCTCCCATACATATGTACCACTCCGCCCACTTTAGAAATCGAGTAATAATATCAATAAACTAAAGGGTTAGGCTTTAACTAATCCAAAGGTGCCCCTAAAGGAGTAAACTGAATAACCAACCCCCAATATTTTTGCAACCCCAACAGTTTCACAGAACATATCTACCCTCTATCTTCAACCCTTAAGGTGGTTATAATTATTTTTTATGAAACCGGATCCTTCTGCTGCCACCGTGCCTTCAAGAGGTGTACAATGTATGACCGACCGTCAGTCATTTTTCCCTACTAACATTTTCCCCAAACATACCTCCTTCCCATCTTCACCCCTTATGGGCATTGCCATACAAAAATCAATTTTTTTATAATTATTAAATTTAGATCTCACCGCTTTAACCACTCCAAAGATGCCCCTAGAAGAGTCATATGTATGACCGACTCCCAATATTTTTACAACCCCAACAGTTTCTCACAACATATATACCCTCTAGCTTTAACCCTTAAGTTGGTCTCCATACCATTTTTTTTATTTTTTATAATTATTTTTTCAGAAACCGGATCTTGCAGCTCCCATTTTGCTTTCTAGAGGGATAACATGTATGACCGACCCCCAGTCAATTTTCCCTCCTAACATTTTTCCCAAACATACTTACCCCCCATCTTCAACCCCTTATGGGGGCTCCCATATAAAAATTAAATTTTTATAAATTTTGCTCCCACTGCTCTTATTACCCCAATGGTGCCCCTAGAGTAGTCAAATGTATGACCAACACCCAATAACTTTGCAAGCCCAACAGTTTCTCAGAACATATCTACGCTCTAGCTTGAACCCTTAAGGTGGTCCCCCCCATACAATTTTTTTATTTCATAATAATTACTTTTTACAAAACCGGATCCTGCTGCTTCCTAAAGAGGTAAAATGTATTACCGACCCCCAGTAATTTTTCCCAAACATATCTACCCCCTATCTTTAACCCTAAGGGGTCTCCCATACAAAAATCAAATTTTTATAAATTTTGCTTCCACTGCTCTAAGCGCCCCAAAGGTGCCCCTAGAGGAATCTTATTTATGACCGACCCTTAATATTTTTGCAACCGCAACAGTTTCTCAGAATATATCTACCCTCTATGTTCAACTCTTAAGGTGGTCGCTATACAAATTTTTGTACTTATTTAGAATTTTTTTTTATGAAATCGGCTCCTGCCGCTTTCATGGTGTCTCCTAGAGGGGTAAAAATGTGTGACCGACCCTCAGTCATATTTGCCTCCTAACATTTTCCCAAACATACTTACCGCCCATTTTCACCCCCTATGGGGGCTCCCATATAAAAATCAATTTTTTATAAGTTTTGCTCCCACCGCTCTAACTACCCCAATGGTGCCCCTAGAGTAGTCAAATGTATGACCAACACCCAATAACTTTGCAAGCCCAACAGTTTCTCAGAATATATCTACCCCCTATGTTCAACTCTAAAGGTGGTACCCATACATTTTTTTTAATTTTTATAATTTTTTTATGAAATCAGCTTCTGCAACTCTCATTGTGCCTCTTAGAGGGTTGTTATGTATGACCGATCTTCACTAATTTTTCCCTCTTAACATTTTTCCCGAACATACCTACCCCCTATCTTCACTCCCTAAGGGAGCTCCCATACAAAATCATTTTTTTTTATAAATTTTGGTCCTACCCCTTTAACTACCCCAAAGGTGCCCCTAGAGAAGACAAATGTATGACCGTCCCTTAATATTTTTGCAACCCCAAAAGTTTCTTAGAACATACCTACCCTCTATCTTCAACGCTTATGGTGGTCCACATACATTTTTTTTATTTTTTAAAATTTATTTATGAAATCAGCTCCTGCTGCTCCCATGGTGCCTCCTGAAGAGGTAAAATGTATGACCGAATGCTTCATTTGAGTATGCTTCAGTATAACAACTATGGTGTCTTAACTCTCTTCCTACAAATGTTCGTCAAAATTTACGTTTTTAAATAAAAACTACAATTTTTTTTTTTGATATTTACTAAATTTTGTTTTTAGGTTTTTTTGAGAAATTTTATATTTTTAATCTTTAAAATTTATTTATTTAACAAACATTTCAATCAGCAATAACACAAATCATCGTAAACGTGTGATAAGGAACTCTTAGTCACACACACACACGCACACTTGTATGTAGTCACCTCATCATTTATTACCATTTACATACATACACAATACATAAATTGCATTACACTGCCAACACTTACATACGTACATACATATATTACACATACACATACAGATGATGATTACATTTTACATAAATTACACTGAAACAAATCGCTGAATTATCCTTAGAAATTGTTTTTGTCATAAATATAATTACATAGTTGGAAGTGGACACAGTGTAGTGAAGGGAGGGGCTGGGTGTTACAAAGGAAAATGACGAAAAAGGTTTACGATTTTATTAGATTTTTTTTTTGTATTATTCACATACATTTCACTAAAAAATAAACATTTATCCATATGTTGTTTGATTAGTAACTATTTGGTTGTTTTCGTTTTACTTGAAATATTTTGTGTTTTTTTTTTCTGATTTAAATTTATATTTTCAATTATTCTAATTTTAGTAAAATTTAAAAACTTAAAAACTGCATAGAGTTGTGAGATTGGTGTTTTTGTTCGGTTGTTGTTTTTGGTACAATATTTTATTGGTAATGGTTTTTCACTAGATTTTTGTTTTTTTTTTTGGCTACATTTTATAATAAAAACGTTGGCATTACACAGTACAACAAATGAGTTTGGGACTGAATTCTAAAAACTGCACGTGAAAGTAGCCCCAAAAAGAAAAAGTTCTACATCATTCGTTTTATCAAGTTACATGCCATAATAATTTATAATGGATTTAAAGTTAGTAAATTTGAAGTTTGTCATGTAACTTGACAAAACGAATAATGCAGAACTTTTTCTTATTGAGGCTAGTTTCACGAGCAGTTCTCAGAATTGAGTCCCAAATCAATGAGCTGATAAATGTTGTACTGTGTTTGTTATGAATTTGCACATGAAATTACTAAAAAATCATGTCAAGCCAAAATATATATATTTTATTTTATAAGTTTGTTATTTATTTCTTGTGAATTTTTATATTTAAATTTTGTGGCTTAATTTAATTAAGTTTTTTTTTGATTGGTGGTCATTCATGTTTTAATGTAATTTTATTTCCATACACTCAACCTTTTGTTTTGGGATGATAACATTTTGTCTGTGTTTATTTTTGCCACATTTGGTTTTTTTTAATTTTTTAAATTTTCCCTTAGTGGCCAACCGCCGTTTAGTTCGCTGTTGTCTAATATTAGCTGCCATTTTTTGTTTCTTCTTTTTTTTTTGTTCGTTCGTTGAGAGCTGCCTTTGTACAGCTTTTGTTGTAGATGTAAGTGGTGGTGGGCGGGAGTAGGAATATACTTTTGTAAGGGGGAGAGTGTATTGTGTGTTACCTAGTCGATATGTACCGACTGCCTGTTTAGCTAAATTGTACATTGTTTTCTTTGTAGATTTATTTTAATATATATGTATTGTTTTTTTTTTGAGGTTTTAGTAAAATTAGAATATTTTTTTTATGAAAATCTTTTCATTTTGGTGCTTTGTTTCTTTGTACGTTTTAATAATAATTTGTTGTTGTGGTTTTTGTTTTGTTAATTTGGGGTTTGTTATCTTGTCGTAAATAGTATAATTTCCCATTGTGCATCATAGATTGAAAAAAATATAAAAAAAATTTAAAAAAAAAATAAAAAAAAAAAATTAAATAAGAATTAAAACTAAAAAAATTAACTTAAAATTCAAAATCGTTGTTTGCTCGGAGTGGATTATGGTAAAATTATTATTATATAATGAAATCATTATTATATAAAGATTTTAAAATCTGATATCAAAGTTGAGGATTTATAAAAACTGAGGGCAAATGCTGTACCCAAAAGTGTTCTAAGCAATCTAGACTTAATTTTTAATTTTTCTTAATTTTTCATAGTTGTGGTAAATAAAAAAAATTAAAAAAAAATATTTTTTTTGTAATATTTAGTTCTTGAGAAGGTTGCAGTAACATCTTTGTTATAGGAGAATAGTATCCCTACCAGCCTACACTACAATGTTCGCAATTTTTTCGACAAAGAAATTTAAAAAAAATACTTTTTTTATTTTTAGTTCATGAGAAGGTTGCAGTAACATCTTTGTTGTAGTACAATAATATCTGAATCAGCATACGCTAACAATGTGTTAATTTTTTTCCAGAACGAAAATGGTGTTAGCCGTTTTTACTGCGGTCGTCCCTAATATCATGTGCATATGCCCGGCTAAAGAAAATAATTTCTGACTCATAGTGCTGCAAAATCGCTTTTATAAATATTTCTGTTACTTATGAACAGAAAACACAAATAGATTCAATTTTTTTTTAATTTTTAATTCTTGTGAAGGTTGCAGTGACATCTTTGTTATATGAGAATAATATCTCCACGCTAACAATGTGCGATTTTTTTTCCACCAAAAAATTTAAAAAAAGTATTTTTTTTAATTTAGAGTTTTTGAAAAAGTAACATCTGTGTTAACTATAGATGAGTTATAACTGTATCAACCTACGCTAACAATGTGTTAATTTTTTTCCAGAACGAAAATGGTGTTAGCCATTTTTACTGCAGTTGTCCCTTGTGAACAGATTTGAGCCTATATAATAATAATAATTTTAATTATTGAGAAAGTTGTAGGAACCTCATAGGTATCTTAGAATTATATATAAATTATAATGCACTAGAAGCGTTCTAATTTTCAGGACTAGCATAGAAATTGCGCTTATTTTAGACCCTCTTCTATCCAGCCCTGTTCTTCTCTATCCTGTGAAGGTTGCAGTAACATGAGTTATCGAAGAAAATATATCTAAATTATCAGTCTTTCCAGCAGCCGGTCCTTCAAATGTTGAATGAGAGAGATTTTATTATGCACTTGAAGCGCTGTAATTGTCAGAACTGGTATAGATATTGCGATTATTTTTTCAATTGTGTACAAAATTTTAATTGTGTCATGTTTATCGTTAGACCCTCTTCTGCCGAGCCCTTTTAGATACTTGGGAAGGCTGCAGTAACACCTTTTAATGCAGCATGACCGACCACCAATATTTTTGCAACCCCAGAAATTTCTCACAACATATCTTCTTCGTATCATCAATGCTTAAGGGAGTGCACATACAATTTTTTTTTTAGTTTTATTAAATTTTTTCTGGAATCAGCTCCTGCCGCTCCCATGGTGCCTCCTAGAGGGGTATATTGTATGACCGATCCCCAGTCATTTTCCCAAACATACCTACCCCCTACGTTTATTCCCTTAAGGGGCTTCCATACAAAAATTAAATTTTCAGCAGCTCCCATCACTCTAACTACCACCAAGGTACCCCTAGAAGAGTCAAATGTATGACCTACCCCAAATATAAGTGCAATCCCAACAGTCCTTAAAACATATCTACCATCTTTGTTCTACCCTTACGGCGGTATCCATAAATTTTTTTTATTTTTTATAATTTTATTTATGGAATCAGCTCTTGCCGCACCCTTGGTGCCTCCTAGAGGCGTAAATTGTATGACCAACCATACCTACCCCCATATTCACGACTTAAGGGGGCTCCCATACAAAAATCAAAATATGAAATAAGCACTCATCGCTCTTACTGCCTCAAAGGTACCCCTAGAGAAGTCAAATGCATGACCGACCCCCAATATTAGTGCAATCCCAACTGTTTCACTAAACATATCTACCCTCTATCTTCAAACAGTAAGTTTGTCCCCAGATACTTTTTTTACGATTTTTTATGCAATCCGCTCCTACCCTCCCATAGTGCCAGTTTCTTAGAGCATTTCTACCCTCTTCAACCCTTATCTTTTTTATAACTTTTTTATGGAATCAACTCCAGCCGCTCCCATGGTACCTTCGACTGACACTAGGCCCCTAAAGGGGCTTCCATATTAAAATAAAATTTTTATAAAATTTGCTCCCACTACTCTTACTGCCCCAAAGATGCCTCTAGAGAAGTCAAATTTATGACCGACCCACAATATTTGTGCAACCCCATCAGTTTCTCAGAACATATCCAACCTCTATCTTCAACCCTTAAGGTGGTCACCATATTTTTTTGTAGTTTTCATAATGCTAGTACAAAAAAATATTGGAATATTGGACCTTCTGCTACATACGGTGTAGTCACGGGCAACATTTGAATGCAATTATTTTGAGAAAGTAAATGTCAGAGATTGTTCTTTCGGGTCCTTATAAAGATTTCTACATAACAAACTGACCCATTTGGCCTTATTCCCGTTGTCGTCGTCGACGTCGTTGTCGTTATTTGAGTCCTCAACAAAAAACGACGACGACAGAAAAAAAGTTGTTTCAATTCAATAACTACAACAATATATGTTAGGAAATACTAAATAAGTGCCGCCAGCCGTCGATTGTTATCAATAACGACTATGCGAATACCAAATTTCAACCGTCTTCACAAAACGTCGTCTTTTTGTGTCGACGACGACAACGGTAATAAAGCCGATTATTGCGGTATATCTATTATGCATTACAAAGTAGTGGAATAAGCTAAAGGATAGGTTTGTTGTGTGCTCCAACGTGAATAAAGCTGCTAAAGAAGGTTTTTTTTAATTGGTAATTTTGTATGAGAGGTACCCTGCGGTAGCTATATCGGTCTATTTTTAATTTTAGATAACGATAAGCGAAAATAATGCCACTGTTAAATTTATATTTGAAAATATTTTTTTGAGTTACCCACTATGGGTGGCCACCTAGAGGCTCCTACACCCACTGAGCATCCGAAAGTCATCTGGTCATCTTATCCTTAAACATGTACAATTTCGTTGAGCCAAGCAAACTCGAAAAATACCGATTTCGCACCATTGTGCGACCCTAGAAGACAAGGTTATAGTTTGTCATGCGACCTATTTATATTTTACAGATATAAGCGTTTGAAATTTCGTTGAGATACTAAAATCCGTTCTAATGTTATAGTAAAATTTTAAGTACAAGGATTTCGTACCACTGTGCAGCTTTTAAAGATAATATTAAAGTCTGTCATGTGACTTATTAACATTTTTATGCAGATTAAAGTGAGAAAATCTAGACTTTGTTACCATAAGCCCATAATACAAATTTAATGCTCCGATGGCTAAAATGTTACTCTAGCCTCCTCAAGACTCTAAAAATGCCCGGCAAAAGTGGATCTAACTTGACACAAACAATGTCTAATTCATATTTCACAGGTTTAAACATGTGCAATTTTATCGAGATACGAAAATCCTTTTTAATGTTACAGTAATTTTTAAAAAATAAGTATTTCGTACCACTTTGCCGCTTTTAAAGACGATATTAAAGTCTGTCATTTGACTTATTAAACATTTTTAGGCACATTAAACTGAACATTGTTACCATAAGCCAATAATATAGATATCATTCTCCGATGACTAAAATGTTACTCCAGTCTACTCAAACCTCTACAAGTGAACGGCAAAAGTGGGTCTAGCTTGACTCAGGTATAACTTTATAAATTATTTACAAAATTAAAACAATATCTATGCAAGTCCTGATAAATATAACGCGTCTAGTGCATAAAAAATCTCTCAATCGCCCATGATCTGTGGTTCGTTGTAATTTTGTCAGTTAAAACACATGAACTTTCAGTAATATAGTAACAACAGCCTTAAATTTATATTCTCAACTACTTCCTTAGTTTTGACATCCACATCCAAAGCAGAACCTTTAACTTAAAAATACACCAACAAAAACTATATTCGACTTATACATAAAAAAATTAAACACAGACACAGAAAAAGTAATAGTTGCCATATAAATTATATACAATAATATTTTCTTAAATTTGTTTCTTGGCACATAAATATGTAAATATAAATAAATTTGTAATTTGCACAAAATCAATTAAACCATTATTAATTAGTAAAATTAATTAATTAATTACCTAATCTTGCGACATAAAATAAAAGGATCACCTGACAAGGATGTTTTTGAGGACATGGTTTCATAATCACATTTCGATAGAGATTTGTTTGTTTTGTCGTAGTTTTCTTCGTATTTTTTCTCCCAATTACCAACGCAAATCGACGTTAAATTTTTAGATATAGAATAACCAACAAATTTTGTGGTCATCTTTCATGGATGAATTTAAAAACATTTCTTAAATAAACTGAAGAAGCGCATAAAATGTGAAAACATTGTGGTACGTCGAGTGCGTGGCGGATTTGTTGTTATTCATGCAGCTGTAAAAAAAGACAGAAGAGAAAGAGAGATGGAGAAAGAGAAAGGAGAACAAAAAACATTTAACATTAATAGTTCATAATTAAAAAACAAGTTATACAAAAAAAGGGACAAACATTGATATGATTATAAAGTAATGTACTATAAATAAAACCAACAAAAAAAATCTACCAAAGATTGTGACACAGTACTTATGTTAATGAAAAATTAGTTCAATTCAACACAACATTTTATTGATTCGATGCAAGAATACATCAAACAAATAAACAAAGTTAAAGAAAAAATGTTATGAAATTTGTATTTTTTTTTTAAATAAAATTATATATTAAGTGAACAATAGTCTAATTGTTTAATTAATTAAAGATAATTGCCTTATTAAATAAAAGAGAAGATTAATTGCGCAGTACAACACATGATTTTGGGACTAAATTTTGAGATCTGTGCGTGAAAGTAGCCCCAAAAAGGAGAAGTTCTGCATCATTCGTTTTGACAAGTTACATGCCATAATAATTTAATATCGATTTGTAGTTAGTAAGTATCGTATAGGGGAATTTGTCAACTACTCCATAAAATAGATATGTATTCACCAAAATTTTCGCGATTTTACTTTTAGCCGTTCCAGGACTTAGTACCAGTTCTATCCCTTTCAGGGCCTTTTCATAGCCCTAAAAGTACGAAGTTCAAAAAATCCTTTCGCGCAGCTCTCTAGTTCTATAGGGAGCACGCTCATATACATTTTTGTAATTATACCTTTACCCATTTGGTGCTGGTGTTAGTACCAGTTTTATCCCACTTAGGTCCTTTCTGGTACTAAAAGTACGAATTTCCAAAAGTCCCTTTATGCAGTTTTCTGGGTTATATTATAAATTTTATCCCTTTTTGGGGCTTTTTTTAGCCCTTAAAGTAAGAATTCCAAAAAAAAAACTTTTACCAGTTTTATCGCTATCGGGACATTTTTGGTACTAAAAGTACGAATTTCCAAATATTCCTTTATGCAGCTCTCTTATTCAATAGGAAGCCGGTCCTAAAGATTTTTGCAATTCCAACTTAAGCGTTTTGGGATGGGTGTTAGTATCAGTTTTATCCCATTTCGGGCCTTTTTTAAGCCCTTAAAGTACGATTTTCGAAAAAGTCCTTCGTATCGCACAGCTTTCTATAAAGTAATTGTTAGCCTCAATTTATCTCTTTATAGCACTTTTTTAGCCCTAAAAGTACGAAATCCAACAATTCCCTTCATGCAGCTCTCTAGTTCTATAGGGAGCACGCCCACATACATTTTCTAAATTATAGCTGTACCCGTTTGGTTCTGGTGGTGGTACCAGTTTTATCCCTTTTTAGGACCTTTCTGGTACTAAAAGTACGAATTTCCAAAAATCCCTTTATGCAACTATCAAAGTCTATCGGAAGCCTTTAGGAGTTTGGTCTGGGTGACAGTACCAGTTTTATCCCCCTTTTGAGCCTCTTTAGCCCTTAAGGTGACGGTCGGTCTCCGTATAAAAAAAAATTCTAAAGTCGAGCGCAAATTTAAAGATAATATCGAGACAAATTAAAAAAAAATTTTATATATGAGATTTTCATTACAAAATGATGTTGTACATCAGCGACATCTATAGGACAAATGTAGTACTGATCGAGATCTATACAGCGATGTCTTGATTGAGCCACAAACAAACAAGCAGCGTTAAAAATACGATGTTGGCTGTATATTTAATTTTTGATCTCGACTTTCGACATTTTTTTCGTGACCTGGTCTAGTGATACCATATAAAATAGAAATAGACCGATACAACGTCTGTTTTAAAAGGGGCGTGGCACCGCTCATTTCCCAACGAGACGTATTCCTCCTTGTACCAGTAACATATGTAGCAAATCCCATAACCCTTCCTCTGATAGCTCAGGAGATATGACCAACTGAAATTTCGGTTTGTGTGGACGATGCCACGCCACTTTGCCAAATTATGTTTTATACCACACACAGTGACAATTTCATTGCAATCGGTCCATTTATTTGATAGATATAACAATTTTTTAAAAAGGGTCGAAAATTATTCTTGTACGGCCAAATCTCGACCTCGTAATAATGTTATAATGGTTTATGAGTTATATCCATTTTGAGTTATACAAATTTTGAGCTGTGTGGGCGATGCCACTTCCTGTTTACCGCCTTGCAGTCCGAATTTCTAAAAATCCCTGCTTAGTTATTTTTACTTGCAGTTGGACCATTTTAAGCTCTAATGAATATTGTTATAATCAACTCCATATTAAGAATTTTTTTTTATTTTTTTTTCAATAATTGTAAAAATGTCCTTCTACTTAAAACCCCGAACTTCCGCAACTAGAAATTTCATCAAATGTTCTAACAAAAGCTTTGACATGCTTGCTCATGGACAGTTAGCAACAATATGTAATGATATTGGTACTTGGTGTTGTAGTGTGCAAAATTATGTTTTTTTTTTTGAATCCCAAAACTTACAGCATTTAAAAATAACTTATGTTATTTTTTAAATTTTTTACACAAAAGCATTTTCTATTCTTTTTTTTCGTTTTTTTTCTCATATATTTATTTGCAATACATTTTTGTATACATAGAACCAACATGCATATTTTTGTTTATCAATATTCTTTAATAAAATTCAATAATAATCGCGTTAATATTAATAAATATGTGTTTTCTTGATAGGATTTCCTACTATGTGTATGTGTATATTGGCATTATATGCTTAAAACCTTAAAACTATTAACAAAAACTGTGTGTGTGTACAAATAAAATAAATGCAAACATATTTGGTTAATTAGCAGCGATTTTTTCTTTTCTTAAGTTGCATTATGAGGTATTCCTTCTAATTTTTGTATTTTTTCTTCTCAAGAAATATGATTTGTTTTTGTGTCGAAATATGAAGACAAATTTTTTAAAGCCAAATTCAATTTTGTTGAAATACTTAGATAAAAATGTTGCGAGTTGTAAAGAAATTTAAATTAACGAGAAAATTTTTATCATACGTTCAATAAAAAAATTTGTACTGGGTCTTTCCTTGTTAGACAACTTTACAAAATTTACAAATACCTAATCAGCGTTTATAATATAAAAAAAATCATAAAAAAAGTTTGGTCTGAGAACGCTAAACCATTAGGCGGGTTGGGCTATTCTGGTCTAGTACCTTTATTCACACTGACTTGAAATTTCTCACCTTCCTAAAAATGATCCCAAAAAAGTTCCACAGTGTATTAAGAACCCAGTAGGGAAAAATACTAGTAAAGTACTAGTTCTATATAGGACAGTGAACTAGTTTACATTCCATACAAGCAACTGTCTCATTTAACACGTAGTTGTCCAAGGCTTTTGAGGAATTGTCCCTTTTGTACTAGAATATAATCAGTTCAGAAATTCTAGCCCGGCGGTTATTGAGTGTCTCCTTTAAACTAGTTTAGAATTAGAACTTAAAAAGAGATTGATAAGAACTAGTACAAAATTAACGCATTAGAACTAGTTCTTTTCTAGAATATTTGAGATAGTATTCTACTAGTATTTTAAATACAATAATTAAAATTTTTCATCTAAAAGCCATTTAGCAGCATGTGTCTTCTGCTTTTGTATTTTAAAATAAATTTCTGAAATTCTTTAAAAATACGATTTTGAACTAGTTTGATTGCCTACTGGAAAACTAAGAAAAAGTAATACTTCCCAATTTAAAAAAAAAATCTATATAAATTTTTTATGAGTTTTTCTGTCACTTCCGACAATTCTATTTAAAAGTTATCTAAAAATCTACTGGTACAAAATGCAATGAATTGGCATAAGTATATCTTTAAATGTGGTTCTGTTAGAAATATCTTTGAATTTACTCAAAAGTACTTTGCATCCACGAAGTACTTTAATTGTATCAAAAATAAGTTATTTGTACAAAAAAAAGTATATCTGTTGTAACAAAACGTACTTATTTGTATGTTAATTGTACCAAAACAAACTTTTATTGTTTTAATACTTATAAATTACTTGTATTGTATCACAAAGTTCTTCTGATGTGCCACCAAGTACTTTTATTATGCCACTTTAATTGTACCAGAAGGAATTTTTTTTTACCAAAAAATACCTTTATTGTACCAAAAGTACTTTTAGTGCTTTAAAAAATACTTTTACTGTACTAGAAACTAATTTTATTGTTAAAAATTTACTTAAATTGTACTAAATGGTACTGTACTGTACTATTATTGTACCTACAAATACCTTTTTGTACCA
This sequence comes from Muscina levida, assembly GCA_964034835.1. Taxonomy (NCBI): domain Eukaryota; kingdom Metazoa; phylum Arthropoda; class Insecta; order Diptera; family Muscidae; genus Muscina; species Muscina levida. Next base: position 11,312,420 of record OZ035880.1, on the reverse strand, counting down.
TAGAGTGAACATTTATTATGCCAAACATTACTTTTCTTTTGTTAAAAAGTACTTTTGATGTATTAAAGAGTAAATTATTTTTGAGAAAAAGTAGCAAAAGTTCATTATTGTACTAAAGTCTTTTATTGTGCCAAAATGTTAATTTATCATATTAAATAGTACCTTAAAGTACTTTAATTGTATGCAAAACGTACTATTATTGTATCACAAAGTAGTTTTATTGTACCAAAAATTAAGTATATTGTACCAAATATCTTTGAATGTACTAAAAAGATTTTTATTATACTAAGAAGTACTGTAATTGTACCAAATAGTACTTTTATTGTATCAAATATCAAAAGTATTATTATTGTACTAAAAATAAATGTTGTTGTACCAAATGGCTTAATGTACTAAAAAGTACTTTAATGTATCTAAATAGTACTTTTATTACATTAAAAAGTACTTTTATTGTGTCAAAAAGTAATTTTATTGCATCAAATTGTACTTTTACTTTATCAAATAGTACTTAAATTGTTCCAAAAAGTACTTTTATTATACCAAAAAGTGTTTTTTCTTTACCAAAAAATACCTTAAGTGAACTCAAAAAGTACTTTCAATGTACCAAAAGTACTATTATTGTACTATAAATAAATGTTATTGATTGAATGTACTAAAAGAATACTTTAATTAATCACATTCAAGTACTTTAATGTATCTAAATAGTACTTTTATTATATAAAAAAGTACTTTTATTGTGTCAAAAATACGTTTATTTGATCAAAAAATACTTTAATTGTTTCAAAAAGTGTTTTTTCTTTACCAAAAAATAAGTTTAATGAACCGAAAAAGTACTTTGATTGTATCAAAAGTACTGTTTAAATGACTTTGAATGTACTAAAAAATACTTTAATGCATCTCACAACTACTTTAATGTATGTAAATAGGACTTTTATTATATCAAAAAATTATTTCATTGTATCAAAAAGTACTTTTATTGCATCAAAAAGTACTTTTATTGTATCAAAATGTACTTTTATTGGTTCAAAAAGTACATTCTTTTGGCTCCACGAAAAGCCCCCCAATGAAATAACGCCCAGGAAATAACCCCCAATGAAATAAACCCCAAAAAATTGGAAATAACACCCAAAAACAGTGAATGAAATAACATAAAAAAATAAATGAAATAAACCCCAAAGCGAAAACGAAACAACCCCCAATATTTGGGAGTTATTTCATATGAAGTAACACCCAATGATGAAAATGAAATAACCCCCAATGAACCCCCAAGAGAGTCAGTTTCACCAAGGGTTTAATGAAGTCAATATGGACCAACAGCAAAGTCGCAAAATTATGGAAATAAATCGTGTGGATCGTAGTTCGTTGTAGCCCTGCTCTATTTTTGCAGTTCGGAAGACTATTTGCCTTTTACGTTTGGCCTTTACCAACTCCAATGTTCACAAGCAAATCATACTCTCTGCTTTTATTGAATTTATCTTTTGAAGAATTCTTACAAATTTAAAAAAATTTCCATTCTTAGATATCATTCTCAAAATGAAAAAATGCTCGTTGCATTTTGTTGATTTCCTATTCATCAATATGAACACAAATGGAAATGTCTGTAACCATTCAAAAGACATTGTAATATATTCACAGGCTAAAAGTTTTCTTGTAAAAGGCCTATTTTTATATAATTATTTAATTATAACCCCTAAAAACCAACAGCTTTAAAAATGAAATAACCCCCAAATAAAAAATGAAATAACACCCAAGTTACACACGATATGAAACAAGCCTCGAATTTAAAAAATTGGTTGGGTGTTATTTCTTTGGAGATTATTTCATAACTTGAAAACCCCAAATGAGGAATGAAATAATTCCCAAAGAAAAATGAAATACGCCCCAAAAAATTGGGAGTTATTTCATATGAAATAACACCCAAAAATGTATGAAAAAAATTTGCGGAATATTTCATTTCTCGTTTGGGCGTTATTTCATTGGGGGGCTTTTCTTTTTATCAAAAAGTGCTTCCATTGCATTAAAATTTACTTTTATTGCATCGAAAAGTACTTTTATTATATCAAACAGTATTTTTATTATCTAAAAAGTACTTTTAGTGTTTCAAAAAGTACTTTTATTTTATCAAAAAGAACATTTGTTGTACAAAATAATTCTTTTGTGTTAAAAAGTATTATTTTGTTGCACAAAGTAGTATTTCATTGTCTTAGCAATTATATTTAGCGTTTAAAAAGGACTTTTATTGTACCAAAATACAGCTTTAAAGAACTTTTATTGAAGAATATTCATTTATGGCACCAAAAAGTACTAGAGTACAATAAAAGTTTGTTTTAGTACAATAGAAGTGCTGTGTTTTAAAAAAAAAACTGAACATTTTCAAAAAAGGAAATATTGAAGTTAGTTTGAATCCTTTTTCATAAAGTATACAAAATAACGACAAATTCTATAGTAAATTATTACAATAATTAAAATAAACCTTTGTGTATTTATATTTAACAGGTGTAACTTATATGCGACTATAAGGAACAGTTTTAAAGTGTATTTCAAAATGGAGTTTTGGTTATTGTTTAAAAGCAATTTTTTAAATAATTTGTACACAAACTCTTTACAACTACTACAACTACATTCATTACAAAATATATTCCACCAAATTTGACTTTCGATATTTCGACACAACAAATACATATTTACATGGCAATAACAATTAGGCTAAAATTTGTAATACATATAGATCTAAATTTAAAAAAAAAGCAGCAGTAGCATAAACAACAATGTTACATATTCATTAATACTATTAACTACAAATTCAAGTTTGTAAAACAAAATAATGTTTTGTTTTTTCTAATTTTTTTTTTTTGTTTTGTTGGTTAGTTAGAATTTTTTGGTGGTAAGGAGTGGTTAGTTGGTTAAAAGTGACGGTGGTGATGTTTTTTTCTGGTTAATTTAATAAGTTAGTTATTTGGTGGTAGTGGTGGTGGTGGTGGTGGGCGTTATGATGTGATCATATTGTTATTTGTTAGTACTAGTAGTAGTAGTAGTAGTAATCTTTATAATATATATTGATAGAGTGGTGGTGGTGGTGGTGGTTCCTATCATCCTGGCTCATTGTTAATTGTTATGTGATGGACTTTCAGTGATGCGGTGCTTGGCGCGTGCTTTGCTGTATGATGCACGTCGGAGAGAGCTTACACTGCCCCCGAATTCATGATCTAATGATTCCGATGAGAAAGCTACGGATACAAGTAAAAATAGAACGAAAAAGAAAGAAAGAAAGAACTATTCAACAACAATCGAAACACAAACTATGGCTTCCATCTCTAAAGAAACAAAATTATATGACAACAAAAAAGATGCTGAGGATTATCTGCCAACTGCGAAGACGGGGAAATCGGAATGTCGCAAATGATGTAGTGTAGAATGATAGCTGATGATGGGTGGGTGTGTAACTGATGTATGTATGTTATTGTAAGTATACAAGAAACAAAAGCTTTGGAGATGCATAAATGTACTACAGTTATCAATTTTTTTTGTTTTTGTGTTGAATTACTAAATACTTTAAACTCAAACGTATCTAAACCAAACCAAATCCAAATGTATGGGGGGAAAAAAGTACCATAATTGGAAAAGAAAAACGTTAGCAAATTGAGTTGTTTCTATTAACCTTTATCCGTCGGTGACCCAAGTGTTAGACTGCTGAGGCTGGAACTTAAGTTGTACGGTCGTACTAGAGGAACAATGGGTGTTTGTTGCTCATCGCCCGGCAAACAGGTCTCCACCATGGCTTCCAGGCAATTTACAAACAATTCCGAAGACTCGCCCATTACATTGTATTTGGTAAAGGGGCCAGCGAAACGCCACAAACCGCCAAAACCACAACTTTGGAGAAAGTGTAACTGCTGCTGGGAGGGATCCTCGCTGGCCAACATATTTTGTATGATATTTTGTACTGAGTTCAAAACGACTTGATCGTGGGATACGGATAAAATGTTATTGATTTTTTGGTCCAATAAAGAGTGGCTAAAAGCGGGGAGAGAGGGGAGGAGCAAAAAAAATGAAATCATTAAAAATTTAAGCACATAACACTATACAACAATAAAATAACATCAGGATTCCCACTATATTTTGTTGATACATTACACAGTACAACACATGATTTTGGGACTCAATTCTGAGAACTGCACGTGAAAGTAGCCCCAAAAAGAAGAAGTTCTGCATAATTTGTTTTATCAACTTACATGCCATAATAATTTAATATCGATTTGTAAGTATTGTATGGGGGAATTTGTCACGTATTAGTTTTGACGTATGATTATCATAAGTAAGTTTCCAAGTAAATCATACGCCACGAAGTACAACAGTTTTGTTGTAACTGCTATAAAATAAACTTAGTTCAAAATCATTTGATGAATCGAAAAGTGAAACTGTTTCTTATGTAGGGAAACGTTATATGAACAGGATAAAGGAATTGTAATTCTTAATTGTTTAAAATTTGTTTCAACTAAATCGGACTAGTGGTTCTCGAGTTATGTCAAACAAAAGAGCCCAAAATGTGACAAATTCCCCTATACGATACTTACTAACTTTAAATCGATATTAAAATATTATCGCATGTAACTTAACAAAACGAATGATGTAGAACTTCTTCTTTTTGGGGCTACTTTCACGTGCAGTTCTCAGAAATGAGTTCCAAATCAATGAGCTGAAAAATGCTGCACCGTGTAGTATAATATCAGCTATTTTTTAATCTCAAGGACAAAGATACTTTAAAAAATGTAGTGGCAATACTGATGTCGACATTTTTCTTTCATTTTGTTGCATAGTGTATATTAATTTTTCTCTATTAATATTTTACTTACATGACTGGGAAAACTTTGGGAAATACCACTGAACCTTCGGCCAGATACTGATACAGGACACGCGTCTCATTTTCATCGGAGGTATATTTCACCAGTGTAGCTAAGACGGTCAACACCAAAGCCTGTATGGAGAGATCAGGTAATACCTCGGGATCCAACAAAACATTCGATTCGTTTGAGACAGAGGTACGAGAGCCACGTTCCTGTGTTAAAATAAAATAGCATTTTGCATACAATATTATATCAGATTGATTGAAAATAACAAAAATCTCTACATTGAACAAAAGCAAATTGTGTAAAGAATTTTGTTAATAGATTAAACTGCTGCTGCGGCTACTAACGGACAGCAGAGAGCCACATGAAGCTACATGTAACTAGAAAATGTTGTGAGTATATATGTATGTATATCATATTTACTGGTAATTATATACTATGGTGCTACATTTATGCAGGTGTATTATAGATATATTGTTATGTGTTGCGTGTGTGTGTGTGTGTAATACAGGATTATTTATTTATTTAAATGTTGAAGAAGAGAATACCAATGAATTCGTAATCGCTTACATTACCTTTCAAAAAAAGATTCGGAGAAAACAACACAATATAAAATTTTGCATAAATTTGCATAAAATTCTTTCTGTTATAAAAAGGTTTCCGATTAAACAGTGAGCGAATAAGGCGTGGCAAGTGTTTTTAGCCCCACAGCGACAACTTTTCATACACAGTAATCTCCAAGGCAAAACCATCTAAAGCTCTACGTCCCGATGGCATATCTATGTTAATGCTGAAGAATATTGGTACGGTAGCGCTGGAGTTCCTCTCTAACATCATAGAACTCCAGCAGCTGGTTATCCCCGATATCTGGAAGGTAGACAGAATAATAACCATTCCAAAACCTGACAAACCCGCTACAAAACGAGAGTCATACCGTCCAATCTCCCTTCTATCACCTATAGCAAAGGTTTTGGAAGCGCTACTGTTACCAACCCTGAAGGAGTACTTTCAGCTCGCATCTCAGCCGTGCTTTAGGGAACCTCATAGCACGACAAGGGCTCTAATTTGTTAGCTACAAAGATCGCAAATGGCCTCAATCAGCAGCGACCATGTCAACGCACTGTTGTGACTGCTCAGGATCTATCAAAAGTTTTTGAATCGGTCAAATTACATGAAACGGTGGGTCACAAACTATCTTAGTGGCAGACAAGCATTTGTGGAGTTCAGAGGTCAAAAATCAAAATACCGCAAAGATAAAGATGGGCGTATCACAGGGGGGGTATTCTTTCGTCCATTCTCTTTAACATTTATCTTGCTAAGCTTCCCCCTTCCTCTCCAAGGTATCTCGATGGTATCGTACGCAGACGATTTTACCATTTTTTAGTCTGGCGTTAATGTTGACGAGATTTGTGCCAAAATAACATAGTACCTGGACATAACGAACTTTTCAAGGAACGCAAGCTCCAGCCATCAGCTCGTAAGTTGAGAGTGTCGACAGTCAATTAAACATCTCAGTCGAAGGTAGACGCATTCCTACGGTCCGAAACCCATAGATCCTAGGGGTAATCTTTGACAGCCTACTTCACTTCTCTTCTACGCCTCTTACAACAACCAGAAGGTGAAAACCAGGAATAAGGTATCGAAAGCTCTCTCAGACACCTGCTGGGGAATGGAAAAGCAGACCATAATTGCTACGTATAAGGCAATCGGTCGCTCCAATCTCAATTACGCAGCCCCAGTTTGGACCTTTTTTCTCAGCGACACTCAATGGTGAGTACTGCAAACATCGCAAAATAATGCACTCCGTATCACTTCCGGATTTATCAAGATGACGAGGAGACAATATCATATGAACCATCAATCATTTATGCAGGATCCCTCCTTTGATACATCCAAAAGGACTTTCGACGCTTTCGCTACGACATACACAATATCAAATCATTGCCTCACCCATGTCCAGTGTCTTTAGATGAGATGGTTATTCAATATACCTTCACTCGTGAGTCATGTTCTTTTGTTATGTACACTCAGAAATAGGGGAAATGACCGTGGCGACACCTATTTGGTTCTTTTCAGAAATAAATTTTAAATTTCATACATAATTTTCTGATTTTCAATTGGTCTTGTCCGAATTATAATTTGTATTTTCTTTTTTTTGTTGTTCTTTTTTTAATTTCAATTTGAATTTCTGATTATCAATTGTCCTTTTTTCTGGATTTCTATTATAATTACACTGTGGTAGTCGAAAAAAAAAGACAAGACCGCACTCGACGGTTTTACCCCAATTCAGACACTAGAAATCGAACTGCATCATTAGTTTTTTGAGTTACAATGACGGTTTCAACAGTCAAGTCTTCGAAAAAAATTTTCTAGAACTATCACAGTGTCATCAACATTAAATTGATCTATTCCGAATTACAGTTACTTTCATATTTTCAAAATTTTGGTTTTTTGGAATTCAATAAGAGTGATTGTTTTTCTAATAGTTTTCTTAATAAAAACAGAGTTTTCTTTATAAACGCGTTTTAATTATATCTCAAAAACTAAAGCTGATACAATCTGACTTCAGATCTGAAATCAGCACCCCGAGAAACTATAATTTAATATTTCATGCAACAAAAATGCTGTTCCCTTGTGTAATATATATATTTTTTAATATATTTAAAATATTGTATTCAAATTTACTTTACGATACAAAACATGGAAGAATATAATCTAGGATAGTGTATGTATGTGTTGATTGTGATCTGTGTGTATTTATATATTGTTATATTGTACGTTGAGGTTAAAATATTTTCTTGATCTTGTTTTTAGTGTTTTGGAAATCTTGTTAACAAAAATTTAATTATTTAAACGAAAATTCGACAGTTTTTTTCACGCATTTTTGCACTTGAGGGGTTTATAAATAAACTCAAAGAAATAAAAATAAAACTTTCAGGCCAAATTGTAATCGTAACAAGGTAAAACACCGAATTTCGGCACAAAACTTCAAAATATATTGAAAGATTTTTACGTATGCTGATCCAGGGAGTGCTAATTTAAAATTACACATAAATTGTATATACATTTTCGAATAAATAAAAAGTTTTGGTCATAGATACATTTTTAAATTAAAAAATAATTTTTAAAAAGTTGTCGATTAAATAGCGCGACCCTCTCTCCTTGTGGCATCTAAGATGGTGTATTTAGAATATATAAAAAATAAAAATCGAATGTCCAATAATACACTAAATTTAGTATTTACAATTACTATTAATGCTCCTCTGTTTAAACCACTTTGTAGATTTGTGTTCAATTTCTAGGAAATCAAATATTTGTTTATAGTTTTTTGTTTTCATTTATGAGAGTGCAAAATAGTTTTGAGTTTACAAAAATTTGCTAACAAAATTAGGAAAAGTGTAAATAATGAATGACAGAGATATAGAGGCAGGGAGAGAGAAACTAAAATTAAATAAAATCAACATTCAATACCTGACGTTCATCGATTCCACTCGCGTTATTTGGATCTTTGGTGGTCGGTACGGAGAAGGAGCGCTGAGTTTTAAATAAAACTCTCGCATTCTTTGGTCAAGAAATATTTTAACATAATCGTTTTGTTTTTTTTTTTTTTTTTTTAATTTGATTATATTTTTCATATTGGAGTACACAATAAACACAATGAAAGAGAGAGCGAGAGCGTTTTGGCATGCAAATAAAACAGTCGAGAATATAACAGTCATAATTAAGATATAATTCAAATTTTAATATAGAAAACACATTTGGTTATACGTAGGAATAAATGGATAATGATATTGATTTATGAAGAGTATATTTGTTAAAGACGTAGTCTCGATCTGACAGTTGCCGCGTGAGCATCGTTTTCTCCGGTCTCTCTGTGTGTTTGATCTAAGGCGTTCTTTAATCGTATAACGGTTTTTCACATTTTCTTTTGTGCGTTCATTCTTCTGTATACCGTTTTTTTCCAAAGACTTTTTCAATAAAATTTACTGAACTGTTAATATAAACCAAATTTAATTCTTGGTAACAATAATAAAAATGAACGGGGTTGACCCCCCGAATCACAACAGGTTTAGCTTGCTAGACCCATCGAATAATAAAAAAAAGCAAATTGCAAGCAAACGCAGTAGAATTGACCATGACGCATTTCCTCTGCTAACGCGAGAACGTACCAATTACGACCACCTACCTAGATTCATCGTTGCAACCGCCATCGCTCCTAATAAGGAAACTGAAGTCAAACCCCTGGCAGCGTACAACATATTTCAGATTGGAAGAGGTCTAAAACACATTTGTCGCAACCATGGAGAAATCACAGAAATGAAAAGTGGCGATTTGTTGATAAAAACTAATAATCTTGCTGATGCACAAAAATTTTTAAATGCCAAATATGTGGATAATGTGCTAGTAAAATTTTCATTACATAAAGCTCTAAACCAGTCGTATGGAAAAATTTTCGATAGGAAATTAATAAATGTTCCTGAGAATGATATATTAGAAGAACTCAGAAAAGATTACCGCATCGCCGAAGTAAGAAAAATAATGAAAAAGGAAAAAGATATTTTAGTGGCCACTGGTGCTGTTATAATAACGTTCGATGACATTCATCCACCAAAATACTTGGAGCTCGGTTGGAAGACGGCTTTTGTTAGCGAATACATACCAAATCCCTTAAGATGCAAGAACTGCCAACGTTTGGGGCACACAAAAAACCACTGCAAACGTGTACAGTTATGTGCAGAATGTGCAAAAGTCGTACCCCATGAAACCTGTATCGGGAAATCCTGTATAAATTGCAACACAGACGGACACACATCTTACGACAACGATTGTCCCAGTTTTCTTAAACATAAGTCTATCAACAAAATCAAAATCAAACACCGCTGCTCAGTCAGAGACGCCTGGCAGATATTTAATAATGACCCATCAGCGCATCTTATTACTTCAGCTCCAAAAAAAACCTATTCAAATATATTAACTGGTACTATAGAACAACCTAAACAAATTACAAACAATACACTTCAAAATATAGAAAATATAGAAACTCCATCCGCGGAAAATCAAACAACCTCCAGTGAATTGATCACATCCACTCCCGTCAAACCCGATTTACGAAAACAAACAACAATGGCCCACATAACGGAAAAAAACAAAAACACCAACACAGCACCAAAAACTTATCAACAAAAAACAGAAAATAACAACGCAACTAACATTGAAGCTTCCACAACGAACACCAGTAAAATTAATTTCTCGCACCAATCATACACAAACATCATCTCTTCAACTACTGCAGTCAACAGTCCTCCTGAATGCGAGGAACGGACAAACACCCCAGTAACATCGGAAACCGAGGAAATGGACGAAGAAATGTCTCCCTGCTCTCGGGCATTTAAAAAATTTCCAGAACTCGAAGTCATCATTACACCTGAAACTTACAGAAAAACTAATCCTAAAACTTCAAACACATTATCTTAATTTTTATTTTTATATATTTTTTTTTAGATGATCTCTAGTCTTAACATTACATTGCTACAATGGAATATACAGGGTTATTTGAATAACAAATATGCCCTAGAACTTCTGGCTTCGCTACACCGACCCAATATAATAGCTCTACAGGAAACACACATAACTGAATTGACTAGACATCTACTTCACCTTCCTGGCTACCAGGTTTTCCATCACAATAAGGACTATTCATATGCGAAAGCAGGCGTGGCTATTTTTGTTGATAACAACATGAACGTTATCAATCACACTACCTCTTCTGGAGACTTTCTCTTTCAATCAGTTACGATTGATTGCGGCCGGCCTCTTTCCATACATAATGCATACAAGGAATGTGGTATTGTCCTGGACATTGATATGATAAATCATATCAGAGTTACAGGAACTGGCCATCATATCTTTGTTGGGGATATTAATGCACAAAATACATTATGGGGCTCTGCATATGTTTCGCGTGAAGGTGAACTATGGGAAGATTTTGCTAATACCAGGAATATGGTAATTTTGAACGATGGCACTCCAACGCTGCTGAATACGCATCGTACTTTGACATGTGTAGACGTTTCCATGTGTGACACTGATTTGGCTCCTTTTCTTTCATGGGCTGTGTTGGATTTGCCCGACACAGTTGATCATTTTCCAATAAAAATTTCGAATAATGTCCCGACTCATTGCAAAATATTCAGACCACGTTTCCTGGATGACAAAGCAAACTGGGATTTATTTCAATCTAAGGTTACCACCTACAATGAACAATATGCTGAATCGGACAACGTGAATAAAGAAGCAGCGCAAATCAAACGTTTACTCAGAAGGGCTGCAAATGAGTCAATACCACTGAGTCGAAAGCCGAATAGGGGATACAGACCAATTTGGTTTAACAGTTACATTGCGAAACTCATAGGACTTAGACGACAAGCCTGGAAAGTTTTCAAACGTGTAAGGAACGACCTAAATCTTATAAACTATAAAAAGGCTTGTGCAAAGGTGAAAAGAGAGTGTAAATTGGCAAAGCGACGAACATGGACATTATTTCTAAATTCATTGGATCCTTTTCTTGATGTTCGTATTTTATGGCAGAAAATTACACGGTTGAGAACTTCCAGGCAAAGGTCGTTCTCTTCTATCTCCATAGGAGACAATATTATTACACACCCTGGTAAAATTGCCGGAGAGTTCGCTCTTTTTTGGAGTTCTTTGAGTTCCGACAGGGCTTTTGATCCAACAATTATTGCCAACAAACGGGAACTGAATCTGGACAACTTAGATTTAGCAGTGAACAACTTCGCTGGTATTATTTCTGAAATAGGCGTAACTGAACTTGATGACACTCTTAGAACTCTGAAAGGTTCTACACCGTCGTTGGACAAGCTAACATACTCAATGATAAAAAATTCACCACTTTGCTTAAAACAAAGACTTTGCCGTTTATATAATTATATTATACAGTTCAATATTTTTCCACAAGACTGGAAGTCGGCTGTGTTATCGCCGATACCTAAACCAGGTAAAAATCAAAATCGTCTAGAAGGATATAGACCCATATCTTTACTGTCGGTGATTTCAAAGGTTCTAGAAAAAATTCTGGCCAAACGTTTTTATAGATATGCTTTACACAAATTTTCTTCTGGACAACATGCCTTTTTACCTAAACACGGAGTTCACACACTTTGTCATCAACTGGAGGAAACACTTCGACTGAACTTGGCTTCTGGCAGACATAGCGTGGTCTTGTCTGAAGATCTGGAGAAGGCGTTCGATCGAGTCATCTCTACACAGATTGTAATGGAACTTATAGAATGGGGAATGCCAGCACCGATTCTAAAACTTATTATATCATTTCTCTCCAACCGGCGAATAATTGTCAAGGTCGATGGTCATTTATCGGCATCCTTTCCCTTGGACAACGGCATACCGCAGGGATCTCCATTTTCGGTGGTTCTTTATAATATATATGCGAACTCGCTATACAGGGCAATCGAAAGAACACAGAACATCGATTTCATAGGAATCTACGCCGATAACATCTTCGCTGTATCTTCTGGGAGTACTGGACAAGTGGAATTCAGTCTTAATGAATTGAATAATAAGATTCAAGGATGGGCTACACGATCAGGTGCTGTCATTCCAGTCAACAAGGCCGAACTATTACACATATGCCGCAAACATAAATGTGTGTGCCAGAATATCACCCTTGGTAACGTGCAAATTGAAGTAACGATTCATTTAAGAATACTGGGGATTATTTTCTCCAAGGGGCTCAAATGGAATGCTCATATCAACAATCTAATTTTAAAAATAAAAAATATTAATAACTTACTACGCCTAATATGCTCTAAAAATAAAGGCCCTCATTTAGACACGGCAATTGAAATATGCAGATCTCTGGTCACTGGCACACTGGCTCATGGAGTTACAATATATGGTTGGACCTCAAAAACCAACATGTCGAAGGTAAATGTGGTCACGAACAAATGCTATAGAACGGCCTCTGGCCTTCTTACTGCTACACCAATTGACTCTTTAAGAGTTGAGGCTAGGTTTGAGAGTTTCGAGAAGATTGTTGAAAAATATTCAATGAAACTGGCATCTAGATCTTTGACACTACCGTCAGAAGGACTTCATTCTTTTTTCTGGGAAGGAATGAACTCAGGAAACAGAGCGCCGAATTCTGCAGTAGCCAACATTTTGAACTTATTTGGAAAATTCGGTATTACTATACCATCAAAACCAGCCAATATTTTAACACCACCGATATCTATGGAATTCGATATAAGTCTCAGCACTTTTGTAAAGCAATCCACTGGATCTTCTTGTTTTAGGATCATTCTGGCTGAGAAGATTGAAACTATTCAACCCGAAGTCGTACTTTTCACAGATGGCTCATTTGATGGAATACTTACAGCATTTGCAGTGGCCAAGCAGAATTCGAACACCGCTTTTGAGACCATTGTTGCAAGCAGACTACCAGATTACGCAGGCATCTTCACAGCAGAATTAGCAGCAATAGCTAGTGCCATTAAATATGCTTCTGAAATTAATACTAAAACACTCATATGTACTGACAGTCTGAGTTCTCTTAAGGCGATTATGAATAACAAGAAGGGTGTGTTTAACTCCCTTCTTTTACCAGACCAAATGGTCAATGTAACATTACTCTGGGTTCCGGCCCATATCGGAATTCCTGGTAATGAATTTGCAGACGCGGCGGCCAAAGGTGCACTTAACTGCACCGACATCTCGGATCCACCCTGCTATCCAGGGGCGATTTACATCCCTTATAATGCTAGGAGGAAGGAAAGAGACCGCGTGCTTTGGGATCAAAGTAATTCATTTTTGAAAGAGATAAGTCCAACAGGTAATAGGGAAAAGTACAACCCTCAATTAAGCAGGTCTGACTGTATCTTTTTAGCACGCCTAAGAGTGAATAAGGCTATTTTCAACACAAGTCATTATTACAACAGAACGGAAATTTTGAAATGTAATTTTTGCGGTACTGACATATCTGTTCGTCACATCCTTTCTGAATGTCCGACTTCTAAAGTAAATGAACCAATTTTTGAAATACTTGATAACACAAAGGCGGACATGATTCCTGTCATAAGATCTGCCCTACGAAAACATGGCATATGCGATGTATAGACTAGAGATCATCTTTCTTTTATATACTATTCTTAAGGATCATTTTATCATATACTATTTTGTTAATCTAACCAGAATACATACAATTTATTTTTCATTATTATAAAATATATGTATATATTTTTGAAAATCACTTTTAAATTTCATAACTTTCCAAATAATATTAGAGCTATAAGATCCTTCCTAGATACATAGTTATGATACATTCATTTATTAAATACTCAAAGGGTGCATAAGGTCTAAGTTGCCAGGCACCTTATCTTGAATATATTTTATAAATTAAATTTGTAAAATATATATGAAATAAATAAATAAATAAATATTTGTTAAAGAGAAGACGACACAAGCAGCACCAATTAGCAGGCATATATATTTTATATAAATGATTTTGAAGGAGAGTAATGGAAAGTTATATATCTTTTGACAATGGTAGAGGAGATAGTAGTAGGTACAGTACTTTGAATTATGTATTTTAAAAATAAACCAGAGACATGTTACGATTGAGGGAAGTTTACAAGAAGTTGAAGCAATTGGTGGCAATTATTCACAAATAAGTTATTCTTAAATATATTTGATGAAAAGTAACGCGTGTAAACAAAACAATGTTGGTAATTTTATTGATGAAACCTTTTGCAATTGTAATTCAGCAATAAATAGATGAATTGAAAATCAAAAATTCTACTTGAAATTCAGAAAAAACCAATTGAAATTTGGAATTTTTATTTGCATTTCAGAAATTACGTATTAAAAATCAGAGATTATACTAAAAATCAAAATAGAACAATTGAAATGCAGAACTTTAAATTGAAAATCAGAAATTCTACTTGAAATTCATAAAATACCAATTCTACTTGAAATTTATAAAAGATCAATTAAAATCAGTAATTCTACATTAAACTTAGAATAGAAAAATTTAAATTCGGAATTTTAAATTGAAAATCAGAATTTCTATTTGCCTTTCAGAAAAGACCAATTAAAAATCAGAAATTCTACATAAAACTCAGAATAGAACAATTGAAATTCAGAATTTTAAATTAAAAATGAGAAATTCTATTTGCAATTCAGAAAAGACCAATTGAAAATGAGCAGTACTTCTTGAAATTCAGAATAGATCAATTGTAAATCAATTATTCTATCAATATTTTCTAATTTTCAAATGTTCTTTTTCCGAATTCCAATAAGAAATTCTGATTTCAATTAGTATCTTCCGAAATTCAATTGGAATTTCTGATTATCAACCGATTTGAATTTTCTGATTTTTCATTTGACCTTTTCTGAATATTCTGAATATTAGAAATTCTGATTTTCAGCTGTTCGAAGAAATTCTGATTTTAAATTTAAAATTCTAATATTTTAAATTAAACTCTTCTGAACTAAAAATGTAAATGGTGGTGTAGATGAATGAAATTTTTTTATAAATAAAAACTCCTTTTTCGAAAAAAATTCACTGAAAAAAAACTATTCGAAAAAATAAAATTAAAAATCATTCACCATTTCTTAAATTTTTCCATATCAACTATGATGAGTGTGTTTGACATAGGATCACGTAGACGTACACTTAGTAAACACAATCATATTTACAATACAATGTGAAGTTCAATTTTCTTTTTTAGTTTTAGGAACGCATACTTTTAAGAGAGAGAGAGACATCTCGCCTTTCCAAAATGTAAATCGAAAATTAAGAAACTTGTATTGTTTCAATTTGGTATCGCTTGAAAATACAGATAATTTTCGGCTTTTCAATATAACAACACATTGACTTAAATACAAAATATGTTATCAATAAATCTCTCGAACTCTTGCCAACTTCCCTCAATCATTAATGATTTTCAGAACACAATGAACACTCAATATTACGATATTCAAAAATCAACTTCAATGAACAGGTTAGATAATCATCATGTTTTATATTTTTTTATAAGAGATTAATAAATGTTTTCAATGCATATGAATAGGGCTTGGGTATTCTAAGTTAACGCCTACATAACATTATTGAACTTACCGGTGGAGCAGGTACTTTATGATGACGCGCGAAATTAAGAGCTGACTGATCAAGGATATCCCAGGATTTTTGGCGTCGTGATAAAGCCATACCAAATTGCTGAAATTGCAGTATAATATTACTAGATCAGAACACAGTCTTAGAATAAACAATATTTTAACCTACATTTTGTGTTCCATTTGAAGCACCCTCACCCCCATTCTCTGAGGGCAATTCGGCTGGCCAGCGGGGTAATGCATGTTTTACATGACATCTTGATCGAACTTCCTCGGAAACAGCTACCAAAGCTGTTAAATATGCCACACTGTCGGGTGTAACCTCGAATTTATCACGCCTCAAGGGTTTGGCTATAATTCCCAGCAACATGGTTAGTATACGGGATGTACGGGACACGGTGGTGGGTGTTGGGTGGCGGAAACCCTAAAAATATAAGCGAAACATATGAATTAATATATTGCAATTGATTCTATATTAGATTTGTTGGTAATTTGGCTACATTTATAAACTACTTTATCCAAAGATTTGATTTCATGTTCTGGAAAACAAATTAAGTTTGAAAGCAGAGCTAAATCGGTAAAAATGTAATACCTTTTTAATACCTTTTTACCGATATTGCTCGGTTTTCAAACAGAATTGTTTTTCTCTCTCTTTCTCACTCTCTCCCTTTCTCTCGCATTCTCGCTCTCTCACCTTGATCAAATGTCCCGCCAAAGCAAAATGGAAATTACTGCGGAAAGACAGACCCACTGCATGATCCAATTGTTTAAAATGCCACTCGAGCTTTTCACGTGTACACATCATTACTTCCGCAATGTTGGCGCTATCAAAGCAGCCCTGGGACTTTAAAGTATGTAGGTTTTGTTCCAGCAAAGCCAAGCCAGCTCCATAAAGATTACCTTCATCTAATTGCAATACCGATATTGCCACCCAGAAAAGATTACGATGTATAGGAGATTCCTAAAAAATAATACTCGTATTAATTCTTGATTTCATATTTATTCCTTAATATAAACTTACCGGCCTCAACAAGGGTTGTATGCGCGTCAAGCACATAACAATAGCCTCGATTAGAGTTATGTCGTTGAATGATTCCACCGCCTTTACCAATATCCTTAGCAACTGTTTCACCTCCTGATCGGTGACACTTTTACTGATACACCCAAAGACTATCAAAGCCCTTGGCTGTAATGCTGGGTTGTAGCAGAAAGCAAAACTGCGAGCCAATGAATTCCACGTCTGCAACCACTGACAGTCGGGTACATCGCGCATACAAGATTCCATTATTTCCAACAGAGCATCTGTGATCACTTCCAGGGATGGCAATGACAAACGTTCTCTATCTGCTGGCAGCGGCTGTGATACCCGCTCGTTTCCCAGCCACTTGTCGGGTGGATGACGGCAACTTGAACGGAATGCGGTGACAGCTGCCGACTTGACTTTGCTAATGCCGAATAGCAAATAGAACTTGGGTAGTGAGAATTCATCCAAAGACAAACGCAAAACACGCTGAGCTTCTTCGGAGAATATCGGCTTGGTGCAGGTACATAATGAATGTATAATATTTATAACTAAACCATGAGTGGAAGCCCTCATAGACAACGAGCCCGAGCAGACAAGGAAGGTAATGGTGTGGAAAAGGTACGGCAAGTGAGTGGCCACATCCAGGCAATTGTTGAACGACAACATAAGCAAGTAGCGTCCTAGTATGGCGATATCATCCCACATCAAATGTTGTTCCAGTAACGGAGTGGGATTGGTACATGTTTTATCCATAACGCGACACATGCGGGTAATGACTTTCTTGGAAACCAGCTGGACATTAGCAGAGGCTAGAGCCACTGCAGTGTCGGCCATAATTTCCACCTGAGGAGAACCCAAACCGTAGATTAGGGATTTGTGCATGAAATTATCCAAAACCATGTCGATAAGTTCGGGTATTTGACCCACAGAACCCCAAATTTTGGCTTGCACCGAAGGATACATTTCCTTTTGTTCGATGGTTAGACAAATTAACTTATCCAAAATCTGTGACACTTTTAATTTTTTGGCATCATCGTTAGATTTGCAAAACTTGACGAGATTCTTGAGCCAGGGCGTCATGTATTCCAAACACAAATGCTTGAGCTCGATGGTACTGCGTTGAAAGCCTTGTATACACTCCTCCAAGAATTCCAACGTTAAATGAGGCTCATTGGTGGCCAATTTCTCACTGACCGACTTAATGAAGATGGTGTTGTTTGAGGGAATACACAAGCCTTGGGTCTCCAACAATTGACCCTCGATTTTCAAATCGAAGGTAGCCGTTAAGGCGCACAGTAAATTGTAGGCAGCTGTGCGCAAATTGGGATCAGCTGAGCCCAAATTAAGTAGAGCCATATTCAAAAGTGTACCAGGTACATCTTTGGGTCGTATCTTTTGATGGACCGTCACAGAATCCGGCTGACTTAGCTCCCACCGGTTGCGTATGTGTATAATGGCCTGGACAATGTTGTCACAATCGTTATGTATGAAACTTAATTGACCACTTTCATTGGCTATCGACAAAGTGAATTGATTATCGTCCACCAGACAAACTTCTTCGATTTCCGAAGCATAGTAAACATCGTTGAGTAGCACCGAGTGCGCCAAGACTTTGGTCTTTTCGGCCGAAGTGATTTGTAAAGCTGTCGGTCCCACCTTAATGGCAACTTTTGTATCTTTGTGACTAAGTTTGAGAGCATTACTAAAGACTTTAAGATCTTCATCCAGTGATAGAGTTGCACCAGGCAACTTTTGCTGATCCGGTTCGATGTAATCATTTAGTTTGTTAGGTGAATCCAAGAACATAAGTTTACGGTTACCCTAAAAGTGCAAGTAAAACGAGGGGTGACAAATGACTGTAACTAAATGTCAACTATGTTGCTTACCTTTAAAGGCGCCAATATGCGATCATGAAATTTGGTATATTCTCTTACCCAGGAATTACAATTGTAGATGTATACAGCGTGTACATTTTCATAGGCCACGGCGGGCAAGACATAAAACCATTTCTGTAGAAACTCGGTGCGGAAGCGATTATCAGAATTTACATGGGTAAAATCTATAACTACTTCAAAAGTTGTATGACAGAATTGTTTTAATGCTAGGATGACATGGTAAATTAAAAGATCCCCATTTGTTTCACCAATTCTAAAAACAAAGAAAAAATAATATGGTTTAATAAACAAGAGATGAGGAGTGAGAAATGGGAATAGGTTTACTTATATCTTCTGGCTATGTAGTAGAAGACAGGATGTCCTGATTTGCTGCTGCCCGCTTGATAAAATATATTCATGGCTTTTAAAGCCTTGAACTCTTCTTTTTCGTGCATTTGATGTTTGACCATGATCTCCTCGAAATTCGTAGAAGACATGTCAATGGAACTCCAACGGGGATATGAAGAGAACATCATACTGGAAATAGAAGAACATGTAAGTAACACAACAAATAAGAAATTCCCATTTACTTACTGAGAATCTACTGGCTTATGCTCTGGTGGTCCCAAGTACGCCAACAATGTGGCCATTTTATCAAACGGCCTCCGTCCGACAGCCTTGTGATCTCGACTGCTCGACAAATAGTCACCGATTCTCTCCTGGTGCGTCCACAATAAACGATGCAAGGCCAACACGTTGGCATCTGATATGAAGCTCATGCTATGTGATGTCTGATCCACTGTCTCACAATCCGAGGCGATTTGTATGAAAAATCTTCGCCCAGCCTCGAAATGATCTCTTAAAAAGTCATTAAAACACAGCATATGTTGTTCCTTTGAGAACTCCACATGATTGGCAATGTTCTGGAGAATTTTTGACATTAACATAAGACCACGTTTGACAAAATTAGGAACTTGTTTGCCCACTATACCAAATTCCTGGGGTGAAACTGTAATTACAAAACGTGACGACAAAATAACATTTAGGTGTTTGAGAAACAAAACTTTTAACTGTAATACCTATTGCTGGGTTTATAAAACGCAAAAAGATGACGGTGCCCACAGCGCCAATATTATTTTGCAAGAGATTCGGAAAGCGTTTGCTCAACACTTGATATAGGCAATGACACATAGACCTTAACTGGGGCGGAAAGCGATCGGCGGAATTGACAATGGCATCGAAAACCCTTTTGGTCAATACAATCAGATTGCGGCGATTGACATCTAAGTCGGCACTGGCGTCCAGCCTACAAATTTAAAATTACGCACAGTTAATGCAAATAAGTTTAAAAAATAATTTAACACCTTACCTGGCCGAATCTACCTCGAAACAAGTACTGGGGTTATCCAACAACGGTCGTATCATGGGCTCCAGCAGCATTTGCAAATAGGTCGACCCATAGATTTTAAAACAGAAAGCCATAATCTTGCTGCCCAACGAGTTGCCGCGAAATAATGTTTGCATACAATCTGAAATTTCTACCTCACGATAGAACATATTCCACAACAGAGGCGATAGTAAATGTTTGGCATCGAACAGAGTGACCAGCACCCTTGACAGTTCATCCATCTGTGAGGAAGTCACCACATTTGCCAATGCCATTGCTATCGGCAGCTCACCCTTATCACTTATCATGGTAACCAATTGAACCAATTGTTCAAAGCGATCTGCTAGTACGGTTTCAGCCAAAGTATCAAATTCAGTGCCCTGCTGAAGAATCTGCGTTAGAACTTCCATGAATGCTGCGCGGGTTTGCAAATCAGGATTATAGCCCAGATCAATGGAGTGCATGAGGCCGGAATCTATGTTGGCACCCAACAGATTCGACATGGCTTGGATGGTGGCATTGCGTAAAGCAGTTAGCTTGCCAGCAGCTAAACGGGGACGAGGTGGCAGCAGGGGAGGATTATTAAGTTCTTTCTCAGCCTCAGAGCTATCAATGCAATCGTTCAGGAGATTCATAAAGAGGGTAAAATACCTGCAAACAAGAAAAATTTTACCAAAATTAATATCCAGCAAATATTAAGTGTTATTAGTTATACTTGAGAAACAGAGCACTTTTTGCATCCATTAAATCACCACGATCAGATTCTTCCGGTTGCAGGGGCAGACCTCTTAACAACGCAGCCACCGCTTCCATACAGGCCTGATCCAAGTCTCGAAAGATTGAAAGATCTGTTGAACTGGGTGGTGCAATTTGATGGGAAGTGCCCATCACCCAATCTGACAGGTATTCCACCAGTTTATTACGAAATTTCATCTCTTGCCGAAAAGCCAAATCATCGCGGCGTTTCATCATCACCTCCACCAATTGACAAAGTTTTGTCTTAATGCGTATGGCATACACTGTCATATCCAAATGACGCACATATCTGACGATACCCAACATCATGCCTTCAATACTGGTCACTCCCAAGTTTTCCGAAGTAGCTGGTTGTTCACTATTAGGATCCTTGTTGGGTTTGGGGTCCAAAATTGATTTCATTATAAATATAATGTGTTCGATGAATTGGGTATTTATGTCGGTGACACTGACTTGACCATGTTGATCAAAGAATTTCTCCACAATAGAACGTATTTGATCGAATAGAATAGGATACAGATATGTGGACATTTCTTCGCCCACAAGTTCTTTAACATTCTTTTGGATATTCAAGCCAATCTTTTCGTTGCTGCACACTAATAAGCGTAACAATTGGCCAATGAATCTGAAAGCGAGAAAGGTAAACTTTTAATTAAAATTTTCTATAACACGACAACAACTTACTGTGTCACTGGACAATATAGCACTTCCTGGGGACCCTGGGGTATTGCGGTCAACGATACTGAATTGGGATTTAATGAACCTCGGCCAGAACTCGATGAACTCGATAGGGAATGAAGTGAGTTTTGTGCCAACGAACTTATAGAACCCTGATGTGTATGCGCTTGAGGCAACGATTGTTGCAATGAACCATAACTTTGGGAATGATGATGAAAGGGTCCTTGAGTGGCCAACGTATAATGCGTTACCGGTGCCTGTGCTACTGCGACCACCTGTTGACGCCGCTTTATTAAACACACCCCACCTAAAGCCAACAGGAACCAGGTCATATTGGCCCATTCGGTTATTTGTTCTTCTATATCGTGTTCGGAACTTTGATGGCTGGCACGACGTTTACCTACGCCACGGTGGAAAAGTTCAGCTTGACCATCTTCGGTCTTGCACTTGGGATAGGTTTGTAACATTTTGCTCATAATTTCCCAATTTCTGTAAAGGACAAGGAAATATAATATATGCAAGAAATTTATAGGACAATTAGGGTTTCCGTTTCTGTACCTAAATGTTTCCTCCCAGGCCGGTTGTACACCATGGACACAGTGTTCTATTTTGCGCAGTAATTGCATAATACGTTTCTGCAGATGGAGGCGATTGAGTACATTGCCATGACTATTATCATAGAACCAGATACGGGAATCCGTAGCAGCTAGAGGGGGTAGATAAAGTTAGATTTTACTTTTAATACATATGGTTGAACTAAAAATGATGATTGTTAAACAAACTGAAGACTATCTTCAAAACTTAAATTAATCCGCTGCCCTCCCTACCTGATGACAATTGAGCCAACTCCTGATAGATCATATAGTTGGGCACCAACATGGCCACCGTTAATTCATCCGAACCGCAACATATTTCCGCTTCCTCACACAACAATCCAAAACACGACAATGACGTTAGGACAGCATCCAAGTCCACGGACCACAAATACATAAAAAACACTACCTCCAGTTTGATGTGAGCCTGCTTACATATGGCAATCTGACTGCCTACATGAGCATAATCCTTGTGTCGTTGTAGGAAAGTATTGCGGCATATAAGAATTTCTCGTAACCATTTTAGGACATCCGTATAATTAGCTATTTGGTGCTGGATTAATTTTTGTGATATGGAGAACAGGACCTGCGAACTAACATCCCAAAATGTATTGATAGGAGCTTCAGGATTCCACACTTCTATTTTTTCGGGGGCATGTAATGCCAACAATGCTTCCATAGCTTCTTGAGCTACATCGGGCATGGACGGTTGGTGCACCAAACTTACAAGACCATTAATCAGTTCGAGTGTTGAACTTTGTACTTCGTGCGCTACTTTGCCTTGGGTCTACAAGAAAATTGAAATCAATCAATCATTAAAAACAATTTGTAGTTACACTTACATTTAACAACAATGTGGGATCAGCGTGTATCAAACGCACTAACAAAAGCAGTAACATTTTATGAGCAGGTCCCTCTTCGGAGCGCGCTAAACCCTTTTGGGTATCTTTGGTTTTTAGGGTCAACGAGGTAATCATTCTTAACGGTGTATGAGCTATATAGCCCTGTGTAGCTTTATTTAGGGTGTCGGTAAACAAAGCTCTTAGCTCAGCCGAGCGATAGTGTACCACATCAGTTTGGGGCCACCAAGGAAGACGTGGTTGGTTGACAATACGAAATGGATTTTTGCTTTGTAAACGGAAATCTACATAGATATGGGCCAATCTAAAATATACAGAACATTTAAGATAATCCTTATTTGTATATAATAATAATATCTTGATCCAATACCTTAATAACGAACACACAATGACAAAGTGATAAGCTTGGGGGGAATTCAGATTTAAACACACTTTGAGAGCCTCTATGTTGTGGGGATTTATGCGAAAACAGGAGACCCAGCAATCGATCATTAACTCGATGTCGGCAAAATTATAGCCCTGGCCACGTGAGAAAGGTTTTACGGGATTGAAGAGTAAGGCCTTAATGTCGTTGATTATGTATTGTACCAATTTAAAGATGACGTTGTTCGAATCGTTGATATTGACATAAGTGGCAGCTTTACATAATTTAACACATGCTATGGCAGCCGATTCGGTTACCAACTTCGAGGGCGAATGGGGTCCCAGACCACGCTTGACGCTTTCGATAAACTGTTTGGCGGAGAAATCTTTATCGCGTGATTGCGTTTTGGAGGCCATTTTCTCTTTCTCTTTTTCGCCTTGTTGCAATTCGTTGACTGTGGCTTCCAAGCAGACCTGAGCAATGAGAGGCATTGATAATGTATAAAGTAATAAAATAGTAATAAAAACTAAGTTTTTCTTATTGATTAAAGAAACTTACAGGATTTAAAATCAGCAGCAATATTTGCAATGGCCATACCGTAGTTTTGCTCTTTTTATTCTCGGCCTTATAAGCTTCAACAAAATCCAGCAAAGGCTCCCAACATCTAACAAAATAAAAGTTAGCAATTAATGTCAATATCTTAATAAAAAAAACTATCATTCTCTATCTTACGTTGATATGTCACGATTCATGCCACGCTGTAAATCCTGAAATTCTTGAGGATGATACTCAATCCAATTCCATATGGCCTTTTCAATCGAATTTAACAATATCAAAGGTGGAGCCTTCTTTGAACGAAACTTTGTTATGGTCTCCTGCAACAGTTTCGTCAACTTTATCATATCCATATCAATGTGTTGTATTAACTCGATATCCGAGTAATCTGGATTCTCATCAGAACATGCTGTCAATTCTTGTATGCGTGCCGAAATACGATTAAAAACGGCCGAAAAATGATTTTGCGACAAAGCAAATAAAACTTTGGAGGCTAAAATTTTCAATTGGGCGGCATTGGGATTTGTATCACTTTGGACATCAATAAATTGGGTAACTTCTCTCAGTAACAATTTAACGTTCATGGCTTCTTCGAAGCGTGCTGTGTCTTTCGTTTGATTGGTCAAACATCTTTCAAGGGTGGTTAGGATAATAACAAGAGATTCGAAATAACAACGATCGGTTTCGTGACGATTTTGAATAGCCTGCAAATGCAAAGAGGTTATACTGGGTGAGGAATGCATATAATTAATAGAGTTTAAGAAACTTACTGCTTCGTTGACTCGTTGTAACATTTTCGTTAAACCAGATATGACGAGGGAGAAACGATAACGAGAGATATGGATGAGACATCCTACCAACTGGTCTTGGCTCATACGTGCCTGGGTGCCATGGGGTCCGGTTGTTTTATTAGGAAGCTGAAAGTGTAACAAACACAACAAAGGAGGGAATGGTTAAAAAAAATTACGAATAAGATAGATGTTGAGGCAGTGAGTGCAATAACAATTTGGGATGCTTAAGATACTCTGGATAAGGGTCACATATCCTAGAAATTGTATCAAATCATAACATATTGAAAAATTGAAAAACAAAAATAAAATTCTAGAGCTGAAAAGGGCTCATTTCGCAACGATTCCACAGCAAGTGACAAATTTAAAATTTTTGGATTACTTTGAAAAATGTGTTTCTTAAGTAGACGTAAAAGTTCGATAAAAAAACGGCAAAAGCGCAGAATTGGGGCGAAAATGGGAAAAATGGGGCGGACCTAAAAAAATGGTGCACAGAAAACCTCTTATACGCGAAAAAATTAAAAAGTTGGAGCTAGAGCCACAGGCTCCTAGGGAACCCTATAAATAGGTGTCTTGTTTTCTATGGTGACCCCCTATGTGGACGTAATCATATATAAGATACTTTCAAGACCCTACGAGTTTCAATAATTCATATAAGAAGTAACGAATAAGTAAAAAAAAATGTTAAATTAAAATAGATTAATTTAAACTAAAAGCAAACAAAATTAAAAAATCTTTCTTACATTTCTTTTCCTAGAGACCAGCGTCCCAATTTTGACCTATCATTGTTACCCATTTGGAGACCAACACAAAGATAATGGTATTACTTTTTTTATATACGCGATCCGCCCCATACTTATATTTTTAAATAAATTGTAAAAAAAATAAAAATAAATATTTACGAAAAATTTAAAAATAATATTTTTTTATAAATTTCTGTCTGAAAATACTAACTCCGGACCAATATCAAAATTAGAAAGCCCACAAAGGAAACTATTTGACTTCCATGTGTGTATGTATATTAAAATTTGAATCAACAAAAATTTTCTACAAAATATTTTTCATTTTTAAATTAATATGTATAGGCAATATTGTATAAAATTGTATCCGCTATCTTGTGCAATAAATGAGAAGCATAATTTCACTAATAACTTATTAAATTAAATATTTTTAATTAAATCAATTAAAATTATATTAATATAGAATTATGAATTTGCTTTAAAATAATTTGTTCTTTAAACAATATTTTGAGAAAAATTTCAATTTACGTAATTTTAAATAATTTTAAGTAAAAATAGCGAGAAATGTTCAGAAAGTCAAATTATTTTAAATAAATTATTTAACCCTTTCGACCCTGCACCTGGGCAAACTAACACAAAAAAAAACTAGTTCACTTCCTTGCCTAATAGTCCTAAATAAACTATTGTGAAAGGTTTTAACTTTCTTAGATTGATCCGATCACTAGATAGAAATTTACTACTTATATCTGAACTTTAATGAGAGGCATATGCTCCACATTTCGTTCAACTATTTTGAGATGGCTACTATACAGAAGCCAGGAACTTATTACCGCTGTTTGTAAAGCCCAGGAAAACATCTTCAATTAAAATTTATTAGAGCGATGATTATCTTTTATAATTCCAATAACATATAAGAGAGGACAGCTTCTCATATTTGTTGATTATACTCTGATACAATTCCTGGTCTCGGTAACTTTTGTCCTTTGTACATCGATGGCATCCCCCGATTGGATTATCTCCTACAAAAGTCGACAGTAACTGAACGGCTTTACTACTTATCACACTTCCACTTCCTTCAAAGATACAAGAAGACCTGAAGAAGACCGAAGTAATCCAGTTGTCAAAGTACAGCTTGATGTTTTAAAATTTGTATGGACTTCTTCATCGTGTCCAAGTTTTTCACATACCCCTTCTACGTGCCGACCTGTGGCCTTCGATAGCTCAGTGGAAGCGACGTAGACTAGCAATCCGAAGGTGCCGGGTTCGACTCCCGGCCGGGGCACTGGCCAAAATCAACATCGATGAAAAATTACTTTTTCAAATACTTTCGAGTTCTCCAGCCAACAAAACTCATCCTAGATGCTTCCACTACAAAAATTCAGATTGCGCAAGGATCAAGGAAAAAGGAAAATGATTTATCAAGATCGCATATAAATCAACAAGCCAGATGGCGCCATCTTTGGTGGAATTTGGCGGTTAAAACTCACAACAACAACACCTAAAAATCCTTGACACAAACCTTGTTATCTACAAAGGAACGAAACAGAGTTGCCAATAATGATCGTATGATAATCGCATTATATGCCCGATCGAGTGCCGATAAATTTAAAATCGGTATAAAGAATTATCACCCCAGCTTAACACCAGCTGTTACAGCAACAACAACGTGCCGACCTTTGGATCAAATGGTCTTTTTCTCCATTTCGAAAAAGACAGTTTCTTTTTTCAATATATTGTTCTCTTGGCTTTCAACATGAATTTCTTTATTCCTGCCAAAAATTTATTATAAATTATCAACCTCTCTTTCTGGATATAAACATCACACATCCCTTTATTCATATTATTTATGCGCAAAATTTTTAAATGTTTTAATTTTGTTTTTTGATTTTGCACTTAAATTACAGGATACATATTCGATTCACCAGACTACACTTAGAAAAATTAGTCGTAACTGAATTGCTCATGGCACAACTGTTATGTTTTTGTCTAAATTTAACTTGTTCAATAACGTGCATATTTTGATGAGATTACATATTTCTTATCTGTCGTATTATACGGTATCAAATCTAGAAGTTACTACATTGCGGGCGAAAGGGTTAAATAGATAAATCGCATTTCCTAAAAATCTTTTCAATTCTTATTCATTTTCTAAAATTCAATTTGTTTAAATAATCTTGTATGTAGCTATATTTTAATTTAGATAAAAATGTTATTTATACATATATTTTTATTAAGATTTTCTTCTACCTTACCGTTTAAAAATTATACCAATACAATTCGCATCATCGGTTCCTTGTTTTTATCTCTAATCTAATACTTCTTCAAATACTTTCAAATACAAAATTTCCCTTTGCCAACAAACAACAACAATCGGCACAATAACAAAACATAAACAATATCAATAGCAGCAGCAGCAGCACCAACAACACAATTACTCCACTAACATACACACACGCACACAAACAACGAAAGATAGCGATTTGTTTACAAACAAATCGTCGTCTAATAAATACGAAGCGCTAAGCAAACAACAACAATAAAAACCCCACAAATATCCCAAAACACACGTGCAATTCATTCATAAATCTACGGGTATTTCATTCATAAAATTTCCCTCACAACCAAACGTAAACAATAAAATTCCCAAAACAATAAACATTTGTTCGCCCCATCTCTGTCGCACAATTTTTGCCATCGCACTCACACACTTGGAGATTTTTTTTTCTCAATCGATAGATGGATGTCTCGAAATTTTTTGCGTTTTTCACTTTGCCAACTTTTGTGGGAGTATCCATCGAAATACTTTTCGAGAATTTCGTGATTTTTGCATTACCTGATCTTCGAAACGGGCCAACAATGAATTGGCCCACTCGCCGGGTTTCTGTGTAGCCATTTTTGATAGCTTTTAACAAGAGATTTACACTTTTTATTGCATTTTTTAACAAAAATTCAACAGAGCAACAAACAATTCTCCAAAATTAACTATATCTACAGAAAATTTTCAATTGTGCGAAGTTGGCTGCAGTTGTGTATGTATGCTGTGGTGTCAATGGTGCCACTCGAGGACAATAGTTGGCGTTTTGCAAAGCGCCAAAATGAAGGAAATCTGTTGTATGCAATAGGTTATTATGGAAAACGGAAGTTTTGGAAGTGGGAAAAGACAAAGCATTGATTGACTGGCATAACGAAGAGAGCATTAGAACAGATACCTGGATTTAACCGAAGGAGCGCTGATTGGATTAGGTAAAACTGTCATCGCCTTGTTAGTTATTGTATATATAATTTTACATCTCTTGAAATATATGTTTATTGAGATGTTATTAAAAAAACAAAAACAAGTTATTATAACACTTTCCTTTAACACATTTACTGGAAGCTTGAATCTAATTCGCCACTTGTACAAAAGGGCTAATTTCCTACCAAGCATAAGATGTTTCCATGTTAAATAAGACAACTGTTTGTATGGAAGTTAAACTAGTTTACTGTCCTATGGAGATTAAGGTGACCGTAAAAATCAATGTTGTTTTTTTTTGTCGGTCTGAGCCCCTTATAAATTACAAGTCTTTGCAGATTTTGGAATAGCCAACGTGTGAGCACCATTGAAGTATGTTAACCCGTGCCATGCCGCTTTGGGCTTAAAGTTTTTAAGCTCCTACAGTCATAACTCAAGAACGAATAGTCCAATTTTTCTGAAAAATCCGAAATTTAAGATTTAAAATTCCTTTAATCTGTTCATATTGCATTTCTCTGGGGTCTATTTTAGCTCCACATTTATATAATACCTATATTTATGAATGACATCCCTCACATTGATGATAATTCCTGCGGTTTACTTTACGCGGACGACTCTCACATAAGGAATTTCCCATTTTAGCTTTAAATAACTTTAAATTTATGGTGTTAAACGTTATTTAAAGCTAAAATGGGAGATTCCTTATGCGAGTAAAAGTAAACCGCAGGAATTATCATCAATGTGAGGGATGTCATTCATAAATATAGGTAAATATAAATAAAGTAAATATAAATATAGGTATATTAATATAATTAAAGTACTTTAAAGTGCAATAAAATACATTTTTTAATACAATAAAAGTATTTTTTTTTTACAAAACAATAAATTTTTTAAAAAACAAAAGTACTTTTATTTAATATTTTGTATCGACCTTTTTTGTTATATTTAAAGATTTGATTTTTATCGGGCTTTCAAGGTCATTTTGATGTCAAATTAAAAGATTAGTTTCATCATTTATGCATCCGACGTTTCGCTGGGATTCTTTCCAGCATCTTCAGGGATGATTTTTTATTAGATATAAAATCTTTGTCAATTTTCTTTACATATTTGTCACAACATAAAACACAAAACTTGAAATAATTGCAAAAAAATTTTTAAAAATATCACGTACGTTGCACGTACGTTTTGACACAATAAAAGTACATTTTGGTATAATTAAAGTACCTTTTGGTACAATAAAATACTTTTTAATAGAATTAATGTACTTTTTGTTACAAAAAAATCTACGTTTTGATATATTAAATTTACTTGTTGGTACTTGTGAAAGTACTTTTTAATACAATAAGAGTACAGTTTGGTACAATGGAAGTACTTTCTGGTACAAGAAAAATACCTTTAATACAAACAAAAGTACATTTTTAAATTATATTAATATTTTTGAAACAATAAAAGTATTTTATGATATAATAAAATTATTTTTTGTTATAACAAAAGTACTTATTGATACAGTAAAAGTACATTTTGGTACACTGCAATTACTTTTTGGTATAATTAAAGTACTTTTCGGAACAACAAAAGAATTTTTAATCAAATTTAAGTAAATTTAGTGTTTTTATTATTTTATTTTATTCTCTGAAAAATAAATTTTTGGGCTGGCCTTTCCAAGCTGTCGCATTACTCCGAAGAGTATGAACTCCGACGAGACATACTGGATATAAATTTATTGCCCATCTTGAAGCGAAACCAGGAGATAAATTACATTTCTCAGCAAAACATTGCGTCTATTCACTCCAGTAAGAAAACATAAGGTTGGGTTCGGCCAGAAAACGTTGAAGTCTTAGAGGGACCAGCGTGTTTCCATGACATGAACCCTATTGAAAATGTGGGGAACATACTTGTTCATAAAATGTACTCCAACATTACGCTGGCTAGGCCATGTCGTGAGAATGGATGAGGAAACTTCAGCGCGAAAGGTATTCTATCAAGACCTCGAAGGACGGCGCAAAAGAGGGAGACCGCGACTACGTTGGAAGGACCAGGTGGAGGAATCACTGACGCTGCTTGGTAGGACTGACTGGAGACGGTGCGCTGACTTAGGCACTAAGATATAAATATATATATGTGTCAAGTTGGATTAAAGGCTAATAATAATAATAACATCAGGCAATACAATAGCGTTGCAGAGCTAAAATCGGCAGTAATAGCGGCTAGGGACTCCTTAAAAGTTTTATTTCGTAATTAAAAACCACTGCGTTTAATTCCATAATCACCCCAAAATGTAAAAAAATGCAAAAAACTTAAAATTAACTAAATACAATTTTGTTGTTGCTTGATGTTAAAGTTTAGTTTTTGATTCTCTTTCATTCCTCATATTCGGTTTTTGGATTATGATTCATTAAGTACATCTGCATCGAAATATAGTGGAGCGTATAATCTCCTGCTTTCCAGTGTATAAACATAATCTTCAAAATATTTCAACTTTTCGAGAAAACTACAAAAAAGAAAACGTGCGTCCGCAACACTAGAAAATACCCATATGTAATAAAAGTGCTAAAGATTATTTTTGATACAATAAAAGTACTTGTTGGTACATAAAAATAACTTTTTGGTAAACACCCATCGATCCGATCACGCTAAATATTTTGACAAAGTAACTCATACAAAGTTCTATGGCACTGCATATTGTTCGAAGAACGGGAATTTCTGGCCGAAATTTAAAAAATGAAATTGTCCGATTCGTACTTTTTTTGGTTAATATATAAAGTAAACTTAAAAAAACTTAATTTCCCTTTGCACCTCATGAATGAGGTATGGGATAGCTTCTCGCGTTGTTGTGAATTAACACGCTTTCTGTTTTTAGATTCACAACTAACGGCGTCTACTTGTTTATCGACGAATGCAAACGTCACTGTTTGACTCTTACTAGACACACCGATTGACTCGACACTGATACTGCTAAGTTGCTGTCGACAACATTCGAGGGGAGCCAACAATGAAAGAAATTTTTTTTTTTTTGTTTTAAGATGACTGGAGCTAGAAGTTGAACTTGTGATCTCCCGCATGGTAGTCACGTGTTCTAACCATCATGCCACGGCCGGTCCTATTAAGTAAACACTCCAAAAAATATCCGCCTAAAAACTGGATTAAATTCCAGCATTTTTTGGAAAAAAAATCAACCGTTTTGTTTTTCAAAATTTTACTCCAGATTCGAAATCAGCGTCCTCAAAAACCCCCTTAAGCACAATATCAATTAAATGCAAGAATTTTTTGGAAAAAATGTCCGCCATTTTGTTTTAGTTTCAATATTTACTCCGAATTCGGAATCAGGAAAGGGTTACTAAAAAAGATCCACGAGTTTATAAGTAGTAGTTAGAACTATAAAAACAATATTTTTCTATGATCTGTTATATAATATGAACCAAATAAAAGGAAAAATTAAAACCCTAACATCAACCGTTTCCAAATTATTGAACTTTATATATGTTGACGATTTTTTCGATCTCAAAATCCCGAAGAATTTAAAAAGCCTAAATTACAGATTTTCGATCAGATTGTAAAGATCGGCATACTTTTTGCCGACCACAAGCCAAGCCTCGGCCGAGTTTTGGTTGCGTGGGAAGTTTTTTTCTAGCATGTCACAGACCGACCAAAACTCGGTATCATACCGTTCTTCAATGTAATTGGAATTTATCTAACGAGCTATTTTTTTTGGCATCTTAAACTGCGAATAATTTTACACTGTTCCATATGTGAACTTAAAACGAGTAATTGTACAGTTTTAGTTACAATAATTTGGAATTTTGGAAATCGCCCGATTTTGAAAACCAAAACTGTACAATTATTCGGATATTTGAAATTCGGATTTTGTGTGTTTCGATCAAATTACTGGAATTCCTAGCAAATACGTTCCTTGAACTCCTCTAGAGACATTTTGCATGTGCATTACTTTACTTTTAAGATGACACCAAAGATAACATTCCATTGTGAATAAGTTTGGTGGCCAGTTAAGGTTACCTCTTTTCAATACCTTTTATTGCCCAACAATTTTGCGAATTGCACGAATTTTATTTATTTTTGTTATTTAATTTAATTTTTACTTTATAAGAGAGCCTGCGGTTTTCTCTTAAAATTTCTAATGCACACTCAAAAATTCAAAAGAGCTTACCCAAAAAAGCTTTGCACAACTTTGAGTAGCTAAAATCTGGTCGTTGCTGGTTCGTGTTTAAACACAGCTTACAACAGACGCTGCTTCATTATAGAGGATCAGTTAAGCGCGCTTAGTCGACGAGTTGAATAGTCTAGAGCGGTAAATAGTTCCCCAGCCGAGGCAGTGATTTTTGTTTTTTAGAGTGCCAAACTAAGTGTTGCGTTTGTGTGCGTGTTTTCTTAACATCAAAATTTGTTATCAACATCGTAGTCAAAAACAATTTGTACGCTAAATATTGCTGTGTTAAAGTCGACTTACTTTTTTTTTTGCAATTGAACAATATAACAACAAAAAAACCGAACCGAAAAAACATCATTGGGACCGGTTTAACGGAGCTCAAGCTGCAAGTGGTTATATCATCGGTAACCACAATTAACCATCAACATCGTCATCATCCTCAAGTGAACCTCGTCTCGTTGTACTTATCCGAACTTTCCTGACTGCAAGAAGAAAACCGAAAAACATAGAAAAAGTAAAGTAAATTTTGCAATTCACCAAGTCTATTTTATTTGTTTGTTTGTCGTGTAGAAAAATTAAAGGTTTTAAACTCGGTGCTCACATCCATTGGTTGGTTTAATTTAAAGTAAAAAACAATTATGGATGGCCTAAACTGGCCGTGGTCATGTTGTAACTTTGTCGTAATGTTTTTGTTTTTTTTTTTAAGTAATTCCATTGTTGTTGTTGCTGTGAGGCAATACTGCAATGGAATCTTGATTTCCCAAACCCATAGTTAAGAAAACAAAATGCTAGGCAATTACTTAGCCATGCAATAGTGTGTGCAATTACTGCAATGCATTTACAATGCAAAATTTGCTATGCTTATGTTGTTGTAGTGCAGTGAGCAGGCGTTCGAGCGCCTTATTTAGACGCAAGAGTGTTTTGTGTTTTTCATTTTATGTATTTTGTTTTTTTAGTTGGCCGCCTCCATGCTATATACCTATCAAGGTGTAAGTACTCGAAAGTAGTAGTAAGCTTTAGTAATTTGGGAAAAACCCCCTGCAATTGTTTAGCTGTGTTGACTGCGTGTGACGCAAATCTATGGTCAGCTTTAATTATTTGCGGCCGTCTCGTTTTAAATTTATTGATCACTTAAGTTGTTGTTGTTGTTTACGTTCGATCATGACTCGCGCTCACTTGTGGCTCTCAATGTCCCACTTTGGTGCGTCTGTGAGAGCTTTTACTCTTACTATCTCTTTCTCTCTCTTTGCCTCCCTGTCTGTTACACCCTTCCAATCACTGTATGTTGTTGAGTTTGTTTGAAGAACGGTTTTGAAATTTAGTTTTGAAATTATCACCCAACTTATTTTTGACCTTCCCCCATTCCTTTGGGGTTTATCAGTAATGTTTCTGTATATATACAATAACATTTTTGTTTACTGTTGTCGTTGTCGCTGTTTCACGAAATGTCATAAATGTAATATTATTATTTTTGCATTGAATATGATTTATTAGCTTGAGCAAAGGGTAATTACTAAAATGAGTTTCTAACTTATGTATATTCTCGCTAGATTATTGGAAATTCCCAAACCTAAGTGAGATAGTTGTGTTAACTTTTAAGCTAAACATACATACATACATACATACTTATAAATAGCTTAAAGGCGCACATGCATACACTTGAGACTGTATACTCGGCAAAGTATTGAATAGAAAAAAAAATTTAGCTAGAGGCGGTATTCATGAGTTTGTAAAACATTTTTTCGCAGTAGACAAACTCTCGAAAGTATTATCGTTTACGAGAGTTTCGCAAATCTGTTTAGGTTTAAACCGTTGCGTGCCTATATCGAAAAACAAACGGTAAAGGAATCATTTGTCTCTCTGGAGCAGCAAAACTGTTCTTTGTGATAGTTCGCTAAAGATATTGGTAGTCGATAGAATATTGTATTGTAAAATTTATTGTAAATTAGGTATAATTACTTTTTTTATGCATGTATGCATCTAATATTATTCAATTTCATCCGAAATTTTTCGCTAAAATAGTTATATCATATTCCTTCCATAACACAGTAAAACATTTTTCAGGTCATTGATTTGGTACTCAATTCTAAGAACTGCGCGTGAAAGTAGCCCCAAGAAGGAGAAGTTCTGCATCAATCATTTTGTCAAGTTACATGCCATAAAAAATTTAATATCGATTTGAAGTTAGTTAGTATCGTATAGGGAAATTTGTCATGTTTAAGGATCTTTTGTTTGACATAACTCGAGAACCACTAGTCTAATTTAATTGAAAGAAATTTAAAAAAAAAATAAAAATTACAATTCCTTTAATCTGTTCATATAACGTTTCCCTACATAAGCAACAGTTTCACTTTTCCATTCATCAATTGATTTTGAACTGGGTTTATTTTGTTGCAGTTACAATAAAACTGTTGTACTCCGTGGCCTATAATTTACGTGGAATATTACTTATGATAATCATACGCCACCATATAGTATTTATGTTATGTCAAATACGATACTTAATAACTTCAAATCGATATTAAATTATTATGGCATGTAACTTGACAAAACGAATGATGCAGAATTTCTTCTTTTTGGGGCTACTTTCACGTGCAGTTCTCAGAATTGAGTCCCAAAATCATGTATTGTACTGTGTAAGACAACAAATGACTTACTACAGTTAGCAATGCTTGCAAGACATTCGCGACCAAAATAACAGTTTTACATTAGTGCGAGGAGAAACAAAACGTGAGTTGTTTATGTTTTGTTTTTTGAACACTTCTTGCTCAAGAAAAGCTCTCTTTAGTTAGCTTCTCTTAAAACCAAAACATTAATAACATGCCGCTATGGCAATGAATGCAGTAAATCATTTGAATGTTTTGAAGGCTCCCTTTTTTTATTTTTATAGAAAAAAATAACTTTTAGATTCAAAAAATGTAAACAGTTTCACAATTAAATTTGGTACAATTAAGTACTTTTTGGTATAATAAATGTACTTTTTTGTACATTAAATTGTACTATTTGGTACAATAAAACTACTTCTTGTTACAAGGAAAGTACTTTTTAGTACAAGAAAGTACTTTTGAGTACAAGAAAGTACTTTTGAGTACAAGAAAAGTACTTTTTTGGTATAACAAAAATACGTTTTGGAACAATAAAAGTACTTTTGGGTACACTAAAAGTACTGTTTGGCACAAACAAGTACTTTTTGGTTCAAGAAAAGTACTTCTGGGTACAAAAAAGTAATTTTTGGTATAACAAAAATACGTTTTGGTACAATAAAAGTACTTTTCGGTACAATAAAAGTAATTTTTAGTACAATTAGAGTACTTTTTGGTATAAAGAAAATACTTTTTACTACTATTTTTCAAAGTATTTCTTGATTAAATTAAACTTCTTTTTGGTTCAAGAAAAGTACTTTCAGATACAATAAAAGTACATTTTGGTACTATAAATTGTACTATTTTGTAAATTCAATAAAAACAAGAAAAGTTCTTTTTGGTATAACAAAAGTACTTTTTTGTTCAATAAATTTTACTATGTGGTACAACAAAAGTACTTCTTATTACAAGAATAGTACTTTTAGGTGCAGTAAATTTTCTTTTTGGTAGTATTTTTGTTATACCAAAAATTTCATTTACGTACAATAAATTGTACTATTTGGCACAAGAAAAGTACTGTCCGAAACAATAAAAATATATATTGGTACTATAAATTGTACTATTTGTACAACAAAAGTACTTTTTTGTGCAATCAATTGTACTTTTAGGTAAAATTTTTGTTACTTTTTTGTTACAATAAAATACACTTTTTGGCACAATAAATTCCACCTTTTGGTACAATAAATTGTACTAATTGGTACCATAAATTTTACTCATTGGTACAATAAATTGCACTTTTTGGTATAAAAAGATGTTTTTCTATACAATAAGTACTTTTTGGTACAATAAATTATACTAGTTGGTACTATATAAGTACTTTTTGAACAATAAATTGTACTTTTGTTATAGAATAGAAGTAGTTTTTGGTACAATAAATTGTACCATTTGGTCAAATAAAAGTATATTTTTGGTACTATAACAGTACTTTTAGGTATAAAATTGTTTACTATTTTTTATACAATGAAAGTACTTGTTCGTAAAACAGTATTACTTTTTGATACAATAAACATGCCTTTGGGTACTGCCACCAAAATTAAAAATTTGGTACAATAAATTGTACTATTTAGTACAATAAAAGTACATTTTGGTATAATACAAATACTTTTTGGTACAATACAAATACTATTTGGTACAATTAATTGTACTATTGGGTACAATAAAACGACCTTTTTGGTACAAACAAACGTGCATAACGGCACGGTCTTTGCCGGAACAGTAGGCATTGAGCCTTTTGCTCCATTCCGATCTTAGTTGTGATAGTACCACTCTTGCCTTCCGTGGCAGGCTTTCCTCTGTTTCAGCTCAAGGGGGTGGGCGAACTCCAAGAACGACATTCATGCGGTAACCTGAAACCGCGGAATTGATAGCGTCTCTATGAATGTTGTTCAAAGCAGCTACATACGAGGTGCGATCCAAGGAATCCTGCACATAGTTGCGTATGTTCTCCTCGTATACTTGAATGTCCTTCCTGACATGCCTCGGGGGAATAGCCAACTGTGTGAAGTTAAAGTTAGGAGTCATCCCAACCGGTGAGGAACTGTTTGGTCAACATGACATTATGTTTCTTGACTGGGTTGACCCTCGTTTCTTCAATAAATGGTGTTCTGAGGTTATCTGCATGCAGCCCGTTACAGTTCTTAGGGCGGCATTATGGCAGCTTTGGAAATTTCTCCACTGGGTATCACTCAGCGACGGTGACCACACTGCAGAAGCATAGTTAACCCAATGGCCAATTGTTTTGTAGGTAGCCAGCAAGGTTTTTGTGTCCTTTCCCTAAGTGCTGCCGGCTAGCGCTTTGAGGAGCTTGTTCCTACTTCACAAGTTTTCAAAGGTGACCCCCAACATTTTTGGGTGGTTCCCAGTCGGTGTCTAGACGTCATCGACTACGACGTCTACATTAAGGCTTACCTCCTTCGTCCAGGTGGTAAAAAGCGTTGCTCTCTTGTCTTTGTTTTAGTTTCTTTACCAAAACAATGTAATTGTCGTGTAATAACTTTTTGCATTTTTTGCAAATACCAAATCTCCCCAGACAAAATCGTGTAGGCCATGGACAAATATTAAGAACTGCGTTTTTAGTTTTTCGCTATCGTTAAAAAGGGTTACGCACCAAACGCGTTAAAGTTTTGAATCAAAAAAAATTAAAAACAAAAATTCATATTAAAGGCATTTTAGAAATCGCTGTCGGTGCGTAAGGTTTTTTTTAGTAAATTGAACTGAAATAGTTTTTTTTTATCATTGATACAATATTTGCCATTAGAAAAACCCTGGGGAGAATGTTGTCCAAAAAAAGTTATTACCCTAGTGTACATATCTTGTTCGCAGAATTAAAACAAACATATCGTTTGTTGTTAACTTTCAATAGAATTACGATTTTTTTACAGGGCATAGACTATGACTTTTGAGACACTTTTGCAACCTTAAGTCTATTTCAGAAATAAGAGGACTTGAGACCTTTTTGCGTTATACGGATGATATGTGTAGAAAAATAAAATTTACGACGGAGTCAAAAATGTCCAATAAACTGAAGAAATGTATCCCTTGATTAACCATGAATAACGATATGCTCCTCGTTTCGATCAGATATCAAATGATGATACAGCATAATAAATACTATTCCGGAGGGTCGTAGCGGGCACGGATCCGAAAAAATGTGATGTCTTCAAATTGCCTTCAGATAAACTTCAAAACTGAGGGGAGAAAACATAAACTTTTTTTCGCCATATAGAGCGACGCTATCTAATGTACATATGTCTTTGGTTCAAACCAAAGAGATCTACTCAAAAATAAACGTCGTGGATGTGGCTTTCAATAAGTGTGTTGAATAAAACTGATACATAAACTTCGCACATCTGCAAATTAAATGGGTTTTGCAGTTATCTAACAATAATTTGATGTGGCAACATTTTGCGGTTCACACGATTGTCGGATGTCTGGCAATATTGTTGTTTTACAATGTAATGGCAATGTTTATTTTGCAAGCGTTAAGCGATAGTCTATATAAATACTAACAATCTGTGGTAATAATTTCATTAATATAAAATCTTGTTACCAATTAGACTAGCACCATTCACATTTCTCTTTGTGAGAATCATTTGCGGTTTCTTTCATAATCGGCGATTGCTTGAATATTTTAATAACTATATAGACTACGATATTTGCTTAATGCATTAACAATAAAAATATCATTTCTAATGCATAAAAATAAAAAAAAAAACTAGAAATATTAAAGTTCAAACGTGTTAATTAGATAATTCGATAGAGTTGTTTGCTAAAAAAAACGTCAGATTATAAAGTAAGTGCAAAACATTTGTATATACATATATTGAAAAAAATCATTTGTGATATTTTAACAGAGTTCCTCGCTGGATCTCATTTTTTATATCTGCGTGAATATTTATACAGAATATATTATATTTTTTGGTGTTTTTATTTAATACCAGAGTACGTATTGGATCGCTCTTTTCGGCTCGCAAGCCAAGAGCCCAAATAAAGAGCTGGCTCGCGAGGCAGTTCGAGAAATTGAAATTTTATGGCTCTTGCGAGCTAAGTACCAAAGTACCTTTTTATGCCAAAAAGTACTTTTATTGGCCCAAAACCCTTTTTCTGTTGCACAAAGTACTTTTTCTTGTACAAGAGTACTTTTTTGTACCAAAAAGTACTTTTATTGGCCCAAAAGAACTTTTCTAACGCACAAAGTACTTTTTTTTGTACCAAAGTCCTTTTTTGTACCACAAAGTTCTTTTTTTTGTACTTTTTGATACAAAGTATTTTCCTTTGTACCAAAGTACTTTTTTATGCCAAAAAGTATTTTAAAAGTAATTTTCGGCACAAAGCACTTTTTATGGTAAAAAGTACTTTTATTGGCTTAAAAACACTTTTCTGTTGCACAAAGTCCTTTTTTTGTACGAGAGTACTTTTTTGTACTAAAAAGTTCTTTTATTATACTTTTTGGTACAAAGTACATTCTTTTGTAACAAAGTGCTTATTTATGCCAAAATCAATTTTCTGTTGCACAATGTACTCTTTTTGTACCAGAGTTCCTTTTTGTACCAAAATGTACTTTTATTGTACTTTTTACCTAAAAGCAATTTTCTGTTGCACAAAGTACTTTTTTGTGAGGGAGGACTTTTTTTGTACCAGAAGGTACTTTTAGTGAACCTTATGGTACAAAGTACTTTTTTTGAACCAGAGTACTTTT
This sequence comes from Muscina levida, assembly GCA_964034835.1. Taxonomy (NCBI): domain Eukaryota; kingdom Metazoa; phylum Arthropoda; class Insecta; order Diptera; family Muscidae; genus Muscina; species Muscina levida. The sequence goes on along the minus strand of OZ035880.1, from coordinate 11,272,068 downwards.
TGCACCAGTAAAATATTTTTATTGACCCAAAAAAACTTTTATTGCCCCAAAAGTACAATAAAAGTACTTTTTGGTACAAAAAAGTACTCTGGTACAGAAAAAAATACTATGAGCCAGTGCTTTTTTGCCAATAAAATAACTTTTTGGTACAAAAAGTAATTTTAATGTACTTTTCGGCACAAAGTACTTTTTTGTACAAAAGTACTTTTTTTATGCCAAAAAGTACTTTTATTGACCCAGAAGCACTTCTATTGCACAAAGTACTTTTTTTTGTACCAGAGTACTTTTTTGTACTAAAAAGTTCTTTTATTATACTTTTTGGTACAAAGTACTTTCTTTTGTAACAAAGCACTTTTTTATGCCAAAATCAATTTTCTGTTGCACAATGTACTTTTTTTTGTACCAGATTACTTTTTTGTACCAAAAAGTACTTTTATTGTACTTTTTACCTAAAAGCAATTTTCTGTTGCACAAAGTACTTTTTTGTGAGGGAGGACTTTTTTTGTACCAGAAGGTACTTTTAATGAACCTTTTGGTACAAAGTACTTTTTTTGTACCAGAGTACTTTTTTGCACCAGTAAAATATTTTTGTTGATCCAAAAAAACTTTTATTGCCCCAAAAATACAATAAAAGTACTTTTTGGTACAAAAAAAGTACTCTGGTACAGAAAAAAAATACTATGACCCAGTGCTTTTTTGCCAATAAAATAACTTTTTGGTACAAAAAGTAATTTTAATGTACTTTTCGGCACAAAGTACTTTTTTTATGCCAAAAAGTACTTTTATTGACCCAAAAGCACTTCTATTGCACAAAGTACTTTTTTTGTACCAGAGTACTTTTTTGTACTAAAAAGTACTTTTTGGTACTATTTGGTACAAAGTACTTTCTTTATGCCAAAAGCACTTTTCTGTTGCAGAAGGTTCTTTTTTTTGTACCAGAGTACTTTTTTGTACCAAAATCTACTACACAAAGTACTTTTTTGTACGAGAGTACTTTTTTGTACCAGAAGGTACTTTACCAAAAGGTACATTAAAAGTAACTTCTGGTACAAAGTACTTTTTTTTGTACCAGAGTACTTTTTTGTACAAGTAACATACATATTTTTATTGACCGGAAAAAACTTATTGCCACAAAAGTACTTTTTGGTACAACGAAGTACTCTGGTACAAAAAAAAGTACTTTGTGCATCAGAAAAGTGCTTTTGGGCCAATAAAAAAACTTTTTGGTACAAAAAAGTACTTTAGTACAAAAGAAAGTCCTTTGTGTCAAAAGGTACAGTAAAAGTAATTCGGTACAAAAGAAAGTACTTTGTATCAAATAGTACAGAAAAGTACTTTGGTACAAAATAAAGTACAAAAAAGTACTTAGCTCGTGAGCTGGCTCTTGGCTCGTGATCCGAGAGCTCATTTGAAATTTTGTGGCTCTTGGCTCGCGAGCTAAGAGCCAATTTTCAGGAAAGGAGCGACTCTCGAGCTGGCCAATACGAACCCTGTTTAATACCTAGTAAAATCTTTTAAAGGTTATATACTTTTTTTCATTGTTTCCTATTAGAGGCATACGCAAGTGCGCTTGAAACGATTTAAGTCCTTTTTTTAAGATGTGTTATTGTTTTGATTCTGAGAACAAGACATGTTATTAAAAAAATAATGTGTTTACCACCCAGTTTTCCAAATATTCATTATACTGTATCGTTATTTGATGACTGATCAAAAAAAGAGGCCAATATCGTTATTCAATGGCTAAATTTTGATTATTGAACATTTTCGACTTCGACGTTTATTTTATTTTTCTTTCCTGTTCCAATCATGAAAGAAATTTTATTGTTCTTTCTTGTTCCAATTAAAAATTTTAATAAAATTTTTATGAAAACTCCCTATATAAATATATTTTATTTTTATCATTTATCTACCAAGCAATCTAGATCGGCCTCAAACAGATCTCATCAACGCTTTTGATGCCATGAAATTTAGTGACTCACAAATATAATACTGACAGATTTTGTCATCGTATTTTCCCTCCATCAGATAAATGTCTTTTTTTATTTGTTTCTTTTTTTTTTTGCGTAATAAAAATACTACTACTAATAGTGACGACAAAATCTCACACTTCACCGTGATTGCTGTGATTGAGTGAACAAAGCCAGCTATCTGTTTGCTCTTTGCTGGAATAGCTGGTGGCAGCTGATTGCGCAAATATGTTTAAGGTCTAATTGTTGAAATTTATTTGCATATCGTTTTTTATTTGTATCATATGCATGTATGCGTGGTAAACGAAGATACACACTCTGTTATTTTGCCATTGTACCTTTAATCATTTATGAATGGTAGTTGTGACTCATGTTCCATGACCATCATCATCATCATCATGCCTGTTTGCTGTAAGCTCTTTGTGGTACGCATGAGTAGCAGCATCATATCATTATGGCATGGATAGGAAATGCGTTTTGCTTTTTGGTGAAAATACCATTTTTTTTTTGTTTTAAAAAAGCGTAACCGGTTGAATAAATGTAAAATGAGAAAGTGTAGTAAAATATAATATAACAATACAATAAAAATAAAGGGGTCAACGTGGCCAAGGAAATGGTAATGACTTCGAGATCCATGCATATGGGTGTGTAAACGGAAGCTGTTGGTTAATTCGCATAACAATAGTTTAGCAAAGGCGTGAAATATATAAATTTTTTGTTTGAAAATAAATTTAGCAGTGTTAAAAATATGTTTAATATTTTTTAATTATTGTTAAATACATTTATATTAATCTTTTTCCAAACTTACTAACAATAGTAGTTGTCGGGCTTTTATGTTGCGTATTTGATGGTCTATATTATAATACAACATTATTTTGTTTTTTTTTTATTCTATATGATTTCAAAGTTTTTTATTTACTTTGAACTTAAATGCAGCATTATCAGCATAAAGCGTGACAAATTCCCCTATACGACGCTTACTAACTTAAAATCGATATTAAATTATTATGGCATGTAACTGGACAAAACGAATCATGCACAACTACTTCTTTTTGGGGCTACTTTCACGTGCAGTTCTCAGAATTGAGTCCCAATTAATGAGCTGAAAAATGTCGTACTGTATTATTTCAGATACCCACTTTGCAAAAAATGGAGGGTGTACGCCTACTTCATGAGTTTTAAAATAGTTTGACTTTGGCCCATTTTTGAACCGATTTCTTCATACCGATCGTTCTTGTAGCTGGAGGATCATTTGTACTAAATTTGGTTAAGATCGGATGATTCTCTGAATTAATCCCATACCCCACAGTGCATCGTTCATATAGGACGTATATAATAAAAAAAGGCGAAAGACCAGATGAATTATTTTTAAAAACAGCCTGTGTCACGTCCGTGGAATGATGGTAAAACACGCGACTATCATATGAATCTAAAAATAGATAGCGTGTTAATTGACAACAACGTGAGAGCTCATTCTTGCGGTATAAAAGTTTTTTTTTATCTCACTCTGTGGTATATTTCTATATAACTCTTGTTCCCATCCCCTAAGATGGGATACAAAAAATGATGATGATACAATCAATGTACTTTTGGTGCAACTTGATAGAACACAAGTATTTTTTATTCAAAAAATTACTTTTTGGTGCAATTCAAGTACTTTTTGATATAATAAAAGTACTTTGTGATACAATTAAGGTACTTTTGGTATAACAAAATTACTTTTTGGTACAATAAATGGTACATTAACAGTACTTTTTGCTGCAATTAAAGTTCTTGTTGATAGAATAAATATAATTTTTGGTATATCGGAAATACTTTTTCTTGTTTTGTTTTGTTGATCTATATGTGTAAATAATGAATGTGTTGTCATCGTTCGGTTCAAAATCTGTTTTCTATTATCGCTAATAGAGTTTTTGTTTTACAATACTTTTTGTTACAACAAAAGTACATTTTGGTATACAAAAAGTACCTTGTGGTACTATAAATTTTTTTTTGTACAGTAAAAGCACTTTGTGACACAGTAAAAGTACGTTTTGGTAGAATAAAAGTATTCAATAAAAGTACTTTTTGATTCGACAAAAGTACTTTTTTTGTATAACAAAATAATTTTCTGATACAATAAAAGTACTTTTTGGTACATCAGAAGTACCTTTGGTACAATAAAAGTACTTTTTAGTTCAATAAATATACTTTCTGGTACAACAAAACTACTTTGTGGTACAATAAAAGTGCATTTTGGGACAGTAAAAGTACTTGTCAATACAATAAAAGTACTTTTTGGTGTAATATAGGATACCTTTTGGAATAATAACAGTACGTTCTGGTACATTAAAAGTACTTTGTGATACAATTAAAATACTTTTTGTACAATAAACCTATTTCTTGGTGCATTTAAAGTACATTTTCGAATTACAAAAGTAGTTTTTAAAAGAATTGTTGGCACAAAAAAGGTACTTTAAGGTAGAATAAAACTACTTCTTGGTACAATAAAAGTACTTTTTGGCACTATAAAAGTAATTTCTTATACCATAAACAAACTTTTTAGTACAAGTAATTTTTGATAAAATTAGCGAACTTTGTGGTACAATAAAAGTACTTGTTGTAACAGTAAAAGTACTTTTGGGTACTAAAAAAGTACTTTTCGCTAAAATAAAAGTACTTTTTTGTATAACAAAAGTTTTTTTTGGTACAATAAAAATACTTTTTAATTAAACAAAAATACTTTGTTGTACATTGAAAGTACTTTTTGGTACGGTAAAAGTACTTGTTGGAACAATAAAAGTACTTTTCCCTTCAATAAAATCTCTTGTTGGTACAATAAAAGTACTTTTTTGTATCACAAAAGTACTTTTTGGTACAAAAATTACAGTTTTGTATAGAAAAAGTACTTTTTGGTGCAATAAAATTACTTGTTGGCACAATAAAAGTACTTATTAATGTAGAAAATGTGTGGTATATCGGTTGTACTTTTGTGTAAAACAGAATTACTTGTTGGTACAACAAAAATACTTTTTGGTACAACAAAAGTACTTTGTAGTACAACAAAAATACGTTTTGGTATAAAAAAAGTACTTTTTTGTATAATAAAAGTAATTTTTGGTGTATAAGAAGTACTGTTTGGTAACACAAAAGTTCTTTCTGTTATAATACAAATACTTATAGGTATAACAAAACTCCTTTGAGGTACAACAAAAATACTTGTGATTTAGTAAATGTACTTTTTGCTCCAAAAAAATACTTATTGGTACAAGAAGAGTACTTTTTGGTATAGAAAAAGTACTTTGTAGTGTAGTACAATAAAAGTACTTTTTGATAAAATAAAAGTACTTTTTGGTACAATAAAGATAATCTGTGATACAATAAACCACATTGCAACCACATCTGTGAAAAATGGCCTTTATATGAAGAAGACTTCCAATGCGCATAAAACATGATGCTAAGAGGGTCTTTGGGGCCGCTGATTTCGAATCTGGAGTCAAATTTTGAAAACATAAAATGGCGGACATTTTTTTTTTAAATGCTGGAATTCAACCGATATTGTTCCTATTGGAGTTTTTGGGGTCACCCATTTCGAAAAATTTCGTCAAATTTCGTCAAATTTTTAAAAAAACAAAATTGCGGATACAAAATGGCTGACAATTTTTTCAACAAATGCTGGAATTCAACCGATATTATGCCTATGGGGTTTTTGGGGTCGCTGATTTCGAATCTGGAGTCAAATTTTGAAACAACACCGATTTTGTGCCTATTGGAGTTTTAGAAGTCGCCGATTTCGAATCGGGATTTAAATTTAAAAAAGAAAACAAAATGGCGGATAAAATGTGGCGGACATTTTTTCAAAAAATGATTGAATTAAGTGATAATTGGTTCAGTAGAATTCCAGCTATTTTTGAAAATTATGTCTATACCATTCCGTATGCGCCATTTTGTTTTTTTTTCAAGTCTGAATGGCTACAGCATAACGATAAATTATCACATGGACAAAATTTAAGTTTTTTCTTCTTTTTTGAAGTGTTTACCTTACACAGTACAACATTTTTCAGCTCATTGATTTGGGACTCAATTCTGAAAACTGCACGTGAAAGTAGCCCCAAAGAGAAGAAATTCTGCACCATTCGTTTTGTCAAGTTACATGTCATAATAATTTAATATCGATTTAAAGTTGGTAAGTATCGTATAGGGGAATTTGTCACGTTTTAGGCTCTTTTATTTGACATAACATAAATACTATATGGTGGCGTATGATTATCATAGGTAATATTCCACGTAAATCATACGCCACGGAGTACAACAGTTTTATTGTAACTGCTACAAAATAAACCCAATTAAAAATCAGTTGATCAATGGAAAAGTGAAACTGGTGCTTATGTAGGGTAACGTTATATCAACACATTAAAGGAATTGTAATTCTTAATTTTTTTAAATTTGTTTCAGCTAAATCTGACTTGTGCTTCTCAAGTTATGTCAAACAAAAGAGCCTAAAATGTGACAAATTCTCCTATACGATACTTACTAACTTCAAATCGATATTGAATTATTATGGCATGTAACTTAGCAAAACGAATGATGCAGAACTTGTTCTTTTTGGGGCTACTTTCACGTGCAGTTCTCAGAATTGAGTCCCAAATCAATGAGCTGAAAAATGTTGTACTGTGTGATATATAAACAAAAAAAGTACGAATTCTACAATTTTATTTTTTTAATTTGGCCAGAAAATTTCAGTTTCCAACCATTGTGCATTGTTTGTACAAAAGAACTACTTTAAAGTACAACAAAAGGTATAACAAAAGCACTTTTGCTAAAAAAAATCTATCAATTGATACAATAAAAGTACTTTTTGGATAATGAATGATACGTTTCAAGTTCTTTTGAAAATGCTGTATCCTCTCAACTTCTACTAATTTGCTTGAGCTTTAAAAGTAGACTTGTATAGTTCCGGAACGAACTAGTTCCAATGAACGATTCCATGTAGTGAACGGTTGGAACTAGTTCCACATATTCCGCTCTTTTCGTTCCTTTTGATTTTTAGTTCCTTCTGCTCTTTTCGTTCCTTCTGATCTTTTCGTTCCTTTTGCTAATTTCCTTCATTTGACATTTCGGTCATTCGTTCACTTGTTCTTACGTTCATACGTAACAATTCTAAAGTGGTGGCATCACCACAACAAAAACAGTAGACAAATTTTTTTTGGATTTTGCTATGAAAAATGATTTATAAATCCTCTAAACAAAGACTTTGAGAACTATTTTTTTTTAACACACTATTTAAACAATTTAAAAATACTTTATACACTTTTAATCAGCTCTGACATTTTTCAAATGTTTGTTTGCAAATCGTTCACTTTATAATCCGAAAAAGTCTAAAAACAATCAAAACATAGTGAACGAATGAACGAAGTGATAAAAATTAATACGTGAACGAAAAGATCAAAAGGACCGAAAAGGAACAGAAGGATCGAACTAGTTCCTTTTGATGAACGGAACTGAAAGGAACGATTCACCAAAAGGAACTAGAAAGTCCAACTCTATTTAAAAGTGATTCTTTGAGAATGACTCCTTATGTTTTGCTATGTGATATTTGCCGCCTATCCACATTTTAAAATATTCGGTTTGTCGGCTTTTTTAGACTAGAACTGGATTGCAGCTAAATATTGACATTTATTTAGTTTATAATTATACCGCAGAATGAACTAGATTCGATTGCATTATAAACTTTAACATTTGTGTTCTTAACGCACATTTTGTAGTAGCACTTAGAGACAGAAATAAAAGTTCCGATGTCACGTTTGTATTAAAATTTCCTAAGAATTAATTAAAAATGTCAATTATTACGAAATATTAGCTTTTAATGTTGTTTACAATTTCTAATATCATCTTTATTATCTTGCTAACAACTTAAAATGATCATTAGTAGAATAGAATGACGCATGCGTTTTTTTCTCTTTTCAAATCGAATATCCTATAGAAATGTCTTATTGGGGAAACAGAAAAGAAAACAAACAACTTTAGTTAATAAGTTTCATATAATGTATCACAGAAAGGTCTAGATTTCGAAAGCAGTGCAAACTTTATCGTTTTCGCTATATATTGCAGTAGAATATAGAAGAGTTTGATGACACGTTTGCCATAAATTTTTTCTAGGAATTCATTAAAAATATTCAATTATTTAAACAAAAAAAATCTATGTACAGTAATTGTTTACAAAAATCCGAGTTGTTTTTATAAAGCTTCCTATAATTAATGAGCATCATAAGCGTCTACAGACTCGTGCGTTTTGCTTTCGTCTGTCTCTTGTATTACCTATAGCAGCTTCTTATCGAAACCTTTAAAAAATTTTAAATGCATATTATTAATTTTGGAATTTTTTATTTGTAGTATTTCCTCGTACATAAGATTTTAACGATGTGACGTCATTAGGCGTTTATTTCATTTATAATTTTATATACACATTTAATTTCCACATGATGATGATGAGTTCAAACAGACTTTGCAATTGCTAAACTTTCACATTTTGCTGCTGCAGTTGTGGGAAAGATGATTAACCAAAAAATTTTGCCAGAAAGATGTTTAAGATTCATCGATACATTCCATTCATTATAATCGGGCTACTTTTGGGAATTACAAAATTCTAGGAAATGTCTTTGTAAGCTGTGCGCACTCTCTGAGGGAGTCTAATGCCTTTGGAATTGCCAATACGGTTAATGAAGGTCGTTTGAGTTGTACCTATGCTGCATTAGCACCTCCCTCGCACAGCTTTATACTAGTACGAGTGTAGTTGTTGTTTAGTTAGAGCCAGCAATTCAAATCACGTTTTCCGTTACGGTCTACCTATGTATCTAACATATCGTATCTACCTACAGACAATACGATATGAGGTTGTTGTTCATGAGCGGCGGCATTAGAGTTTATTCACTTCACTATCGCTATCGCTTGCATTTCGATACGATTTATTTTTATTATGAATCGTCATCCGCATGATATCTAACTGAGCATAAATTTACGATCACGTCGCATAGCTAAAGCGCGTTTGAACGACTTACAAGGTCATTGGCGATCAACGCCGGATTGACTGTGTGTTTTGGTAATAATCCAGTGTGACGGCCTCCTGTTTAGGTAGTAGTAGTAGAGACTGCGCTCATGCGCAGTGCGCCATCGATGATCAATGGTTGTTTGTATTTTGATTTCTATGCGATTTTTTTGGGGAAATTCCAGCAAAACAATGACATGTCTAATGGAACACAGAGAACGCGTTTAAAACCTTTGTTTTCTTTTCATGAGCCAAAGTCAATGAACGACCATAGATTTACTAACATCCGTATTTTTTTTATCTATTTTAGGCCATGCTCAGTTTTACCAGCATCCTGCTTGTTGCGGCTCTGGCAGCCGTGGGCTGGGCCCAGCAGTTGTGTTTCACAGACAACAGCGTAGGTGAGATACCCAAGACCATACGCTCCGACCTGTATCGTGGTCAGCAAGAATTCACCCTGGCCATGCTGGAAGCCATTCAAAAGGCCACGCCCAACGAGAACATTTTCTTTTCGCCCTACAGCACTTTCCACGCCTTGCTCTTGGCCTATTTTGGTGCCAATGGCAAATCCGAAGAGGAGCTCGTACAGGCTTTACGTCTGCAATGGGCCAAGAACAAGAAGCATGTGAACAACGGCTATCGCCTGGAGAAACAATCGCGTTATGCCCGCTCCAAGAAAATGCCTCTAGAATTCAGTGCTGCCGACAAAATATATTTTGAGAAGACCATCAAGTTGTCACCCTGCATGACAGAGAACTTCCAAGATGAGCTGGAGTCTTTGGACTTTAGAAATATGGCCGAACAAAGTCGCATGGAAATCAACAGTTGGATTGCCAATGTTACCCGCAATGAAATTCCCGAAATGCTTAATGCCGGTGATGTGTCTGGCGACACTCAAATGGTTTTGGCCAATGCTGCCTATTTCAAGGGCCAATGGACGTATAAATTTAATCCTAATGATACCACCCAGGAGATCTTCTACACTACGGCCAGTCAACATTCCTTTGTGCCTATGATGCACAAACGCAGCACCTACAATATGGCCGTCGATGATGCATTGGGCGCCTATGTCCTGCAAATGCCCTATTTGACTTCAAATGATGATGACAAAGATTCTGAAATCTCTATGGTTATCATTTTGCCGCCTTTTGTAGAGGGTGGCTTAGAGAAGGTGCTGGCCAAATTGAAGCCTGATACATTGGAGAATGCCTTGCAACATGCCATACCGCGGGAGATTGATATTTCGATGCCTAAGTTTGAGTTTGAACAAAATTTGGAATTGTTGCCGGTAAGTAAAATAGAAATAGTAAAATAATAATTAATAAATTTAAAACCAGAATTAAAAAAAAAATTAAAAACGTGACAAATTCTCCTATACCATACTTACTAACTTCAAATCGATATTCAATTATTAAGGCATGCAACTTGATAAAGGATAAACTGCGATTTTTTGACATTCTTCCTTATTTCATCCTTTGAATTTTACCCTCCTTTGATAAAAATTTTGAAAAATTGGGTCCTTAAATTAAAGATGTTTCTGTATGCATGAAACATGGGGGTCAGAGATTTCGAATCCAGAGATCTACTTGAAAAAACAAATGGCGGACATTATTTTCAAAAATGTTTAATTTGTCTCCGGATTTGATTTCTTAACATAAACTTAATTTCCCTTTATATCCCATGAATGAGGTATGGGATGCTTCTCGCGCTGTTGTGAATTAACACGCTTTCTATTTTAGATTCACAACAAACGGCACCTTCTTGTTTATCGACGAATGCGAACGTCACCGTTTGAAAAGCTTTTACTAGACATGCCGATTGACTCGACACTTATACTGCGAAGTTGGCAACATCGAGGGGGCCGGCAATGAAAGAAAAATGTAGATGACTGGAGCCGGGAATCGAACCATGAATCTTTCGCATGGTAGTCGCATGTTCTAACTACTATGCCACTTTCCCTTACTTCACTTTCTTTCCTTTATTTTTAAAAATTAAGTCCGAAAATTAAGATGGCATGAAATATAACACTAAGGGGTGTTTGGGGTCATAGATTTCGAATCCAAATGTCCGCCAGTTTGATTCCACCAATTTGTTTTTTTTGTTTGTTTTAAATTTGACTACGGATTTGATATCAGCGACCCCAAAAAGCCCCATAGGTCCAATATCGGTTAAATTCTAGCATTTTTGAAAAAATATCCGCAAATTGTATCCACGATTTTGTTTTTTTTTTAATTTGCTCCAGATTCGAAATCAGCGACCCCAAAAACCCCTATAGGCAAAATATCGGTTGAATTCTAGCATTTTTTGAAAAAAAATTTCCGCCTTTGTTTTTTAAAAATTTGTCTCCAGATTCGATACCAGCGACCTCAAAAACCCCCATAGGCATTATAACGGTTGAATTCCAGCATTTCTTAAAAAAAGGGATGCCATTTTGTTGTTTTTTTTTTTTAATTTGAATCCCTATTCCAAATCAGCGACCAATAGGCACAATATCGGTTAAAATCCAGCATTTTAAAAAAATGTCCGCCATTTTGTTTCTTCAAAAATTTTGACTCCAGATTCGAAATCAGCGACCTTAAAAACGTCTGCCGTAATTAATCCGCCATTTTGGTTTTTCAAATTTAACTCCGACTTCGAAATCGGTGATCCCAAAACCACCGTTTACCACAATTTAAAAAAAAAAAAATGTTTACCCATTTTGTCTGCAGATTTGATACCAGCGACCTCAAAAGGCTCCATAGGCACTATATAGGTTGAATTCCAGGATTTCTTTAAAAAAAAGATTCCGCCTTTGGTATCCGCCATTTTGTTTTTCCAAAATTTGACTCCAGATTCGAAATCAGCGACACCAAAAAACCACATAGGCACAATATCAGTTATATCCAAGCATTTTTTTTTCAATGTCCGCCATTTTGTTTTTTCAAAATCTGACTCCGGATTCGAAATCAGCGCCCTCAAAAATCCTCTTAGTACCATGTTTCGTGACCATTGGAAGTGTCCTTCGTATTAAGGCCAAATTTTTCACAGATTCGACCAATGTGCGCTGTATTCTTTTCTACCGTTTTACGGTGTATGTCTCGCCTAGCCTTACGAACGAAAGTTCTAACTCTAACTGATTACGCTATTACATAATTACTTTGACATTAATTTCATTTAAATATCAATAAATTTCAATGACTTGGGAGTTAAACAATATCACACATAGGGTGAGGTTATTTATCAGTCAGTTCATCTGACTGGAATTGCTGTGCTGTTATTTTATCTTGTTTTATATTATATTATTTTATTAATTTTTTTTATATTATATTTTATTTTATTCTATTTTTATTTTATTTTATTTTATTTTATTTTATTTTATTTTATTTTATTTTATTTTATTTTATTTTATTTTATTTTATTTTATTTTATTTTATTTTATTTTATTTTATTTTATTTTATTTTTTGTATTTTATTTCATTTCATTTTATTTTTTTTTTTTTTTTTTTATGTTATTTTATTTTTTTTTTTTTTTATTTTGTTTTATTTTATTTTATTTTATTTTATTTTATTTTATTTTATTTTATTTTTTTTTTATTTTATTTTTTTAAGTACATTATACGTTAGAAATTTTTGTAATTTTATTTAAATTCCCGTTTATCTTTTGTGTTTTAATAATTTGACTTCATTTGGTTTCTTATTCCAGATCTTGCGCAAATTGGGCATTAACTCCATCTTCGATGAGACCGCTGACCTAACTGGCTTCTCCGTCGAATCAAATCTCATGTTTGGTGATGCCAAGCACGTGGCCAAAATCAAGGTCGACGAAGAAGGCAGTACCGCGGCCGCCGCCACTGTACTCTTCAGTTTCCGTTCAGCTCGCCCCGTGGAACCCACGAAGTTCGAGTGCAATCATCCCTTCATGTTCCTAATCTATGATCACTCTGCCAAGGCTGTGCTATTCACCGGCATTTATCGTGATCCCAAGACACAAAAGTAGATAAATACGCGATGTTCTTAACCCGGGTGGCATTTCAAGCAGGGGTAAACGTGTATAACCCACTGGAAAGCTTCTCTACCGAGCAACTGGCTTTTTCGCTTAAGTCAACTCTAGTTTCTTCTACTATGACTATTTTTCAATATGCTCTTTATTGTTTACTACGAAACCATATTTTTTTTTATCATATACCAGTGATTTATTTAGTGCGTTTTTATTTTATTATTATTATTTGTTTTGTATTTAATTTGTATTTTTTTTTTCGTATTTAATAAGTTTGAAATAAATTATAATGAAAAAAAAAAACATTAAACGTTAGTGTAATTTATACAACAATAACAATGATTAAGGAAAATAGTTTCCGTGTTTTATTTTCACAATAATTTGGATAAAATTACGTTTTCTTTGAATGTGTTATTTTCAGTTATGTTTAGTTTAGAGAACGGCATGTGGTGGATACGGTTGATTATTGCATGTTAAGCATTTCCTTAAACAAATTGCAATGATGACTTATAGCTGACTAGTTTGTACATGTTTAGCGTGACCAATCACAAAATTTGTTCTCTTTAAATGAAATAAAGAGAATTTTGAAATGTAACTGTTGCTCTAAGTAAAAAAAACTTATTTGTATGAAGGATAACAAAATTGCCGAAGAGTTACCATATTTTTGATTGTAAAAGGATTGTAGAATATAACCAAACTTGCCCGTTCTATTCTAAACATTAATGTAATAATATATGTATCTAAAAAACCCCCTCCTTCATTTTCTTAATAGATTTTTGAAATGCAATTAAACTCAACATTTTCGTTTTTAAAAATAATTCAAGTTTCTTTATTTTTTCTTTCTCTCTTTTTTTGACTTAATACTAGTACGTTTTCTTCTGTTTTTGTTTTTCTCATAACTTATTGTTTTTATGTTTTCAATAATTTATAAACACACAAAAAAAAATACTAAACAAAAAATATTTTAACTAATTACTGTTTCATTTTAGTAATCACACTTTCTATGCAGGTAGTTATTCCTTTGGATAATGATCGTGGATCGTCATTATAAAAACAATTAAATATATTTATATATATGTACGCATTAAAGAAGGAGCGATATTCATTAACAAGTGTCAATCGAGTGTTTTTGCTTTATAGATTTCTTTGATCTTAGAAATTTAGATATCGTCGGGTTTGGCAATTAAGGCATATAGAGCGAAACCGAGGAACACAATGCCGCCCACAATTGTAACCGTACGAACGGAGATTTTAGCAGCCACCATGCGGCCACCTACGACAGCCAAGCCGGTACAAAGGGAATGGCCAATGACGCCACCAGCAACAACACCATAACAGTCCTACAGAGAAGAAAAAAATGAAGTATTAGAAAATAATTACAAAAATACACATATGAATGGCTCGAAAGCCAAATCGATTAACTCCACTAATTTATGTTTTATAAATCTTAAGTCAAAATCACTGAAAGATTAAATATTTTGTTTTATAAAAACAAAATTTCTTTTATAAAACAAATTAACACTGATAAACAATTCTTACATTGTTAAATTTTTGGCATTATTTTTTTGACTTCATAATTTAATAGTTTAATCAGTTTTTTCGTTTTATGGACTTAATCGATTTGGCTATTGAAACATTCATATCGACGACGACAGACTTACCTTGCTAGCAGCCAAAATAATAGTGGTCAATTGTGAGCGATCACCCCATTCGGCCAAAAAGGTCATTGTAAAAGCTTGCATTAACACGCGTGTGGTTAAATAAGCAGCTCCTTTTTTAGAATTTTTACGTACTACACCACTTTCGGGATCCTGTATTAAATTTGCGGAAACATCACGTTCCAGCTGCAAAACAGAAAATGAGACAAAACGTATATATGTTAATATTGGTGGTAGGGAATTTAGTTGTTGTCGACTTTTTAAAAATTTGATTACTAGTTCAATCAAAAGACAACAGGTTAAATGAAAACAAATAGAAAAAGTAAATAAATTACAAAAAAAAACAATCTTAAAACATAATGAATGATAGGTTTGGGTGATTGGCAGGAGTTGATTTGAATGTTGTTGTGGTGGACGGGCAATGGAAATCAGAGCTGTAAAAATTTAGAGATTTTTTCCTTTTTTTATTAATTCAAAGAAAAGAGTTATTACAGTCCATAGAATGTTTTGAAATTTGTTAAGAATTTTCGGAAACAGAGAATGTATAATGTCTGAAAATTGGCATTTAAATGGATAGGAAACCAGGTTTTGTATTACTGTTGTAAAGGTTTATTATAATGGCATGAATGGTAGTGAAGATACTAACACCATACAATAACCATTTCCTGAGAATTTTTGTTGCCTATTCTTTGTCCTATTCTAAATCAGTAGGAACTCGTCAAACTAGTTTTAAAGCGTACTAGTTCAAATGTATGAAATTCTGAACTACTTCCAATCTATCGAATTTTGAACCACTAGTTACTAGTTGTTGAATGAGAGAAAAAAAATCTTAAAATAATTTCGAAAGTTATATTTTTAAATTCGTCGAAAGCAAATTACTATACTATACAACTACCTCAAATTTTCTAGAATAGAACTAGACGCCAATTTTGTAATAGTCCAAACTAGTTCAAAGTAGACAATCCACTATTGCCCGACTAGAATTTCTGAACTAGTTATATTCTAGAACAAAGGAGACAATTCCCACCAAGCCTAGGACAACTACTTGTTAAATGAGACAGTTGGTTGTATGGAGGGTGAACTAGTTCACTGTCCTTTGTAGAACTAGTACTATACTAGTTCTCAACTGTGAAAAAGATCTTCCCCGGATACTTTTCTTCTTTTCTATTATTCTAAATCAAAGGTGGCCTATGCACTTGGTACACATTTGTTTATGTAAAAGCGCTCAGCATAGGCACAATTTTGTCTATACCAAAGTGTAAAGGAACAACACTTTCGAGTACACACCAAATGACAGAAAAAGAAGATCTCTTTCATATGCTGTGTAAGTACAGATTGACGACAGTACAAAAAGTACATTTATTGTACCAAAAAGAAATAGGTTTTATACCAAAAACTACACTTATTGTACAAAAAAGTACAATTTATTACACCAAAAATGGCATTAATTGTACCAAAAAGTAGTTTTATTTTATCAAAAAGTAAATTTATTGCACCAAAAAGTACTTTTATTCAACAAAAAAGTACTTTTATTGTACAAAAAAGTACTTTTATTGTAAAAAAAGTATAATAATTACTTTTATTGTACTATCAAGTACATTTATTGTACCAAAATGTTCTTTAATTGAACCAAAAAGTACTGTTATTGTATCAATAAGTACATTTATTGTACATAAAAGTAATTTTATTGCATCAATAAGTACATTTATTGTACCAAAATGTTCTTTACTTAAACAAAAAAGTGAATTTATTGTACCAATAAATACTTTTATTGTACTGAAAAGTACATATTTTGTACAAACAAAGTAAATTTATTATACCAAATAGTACTTTTTTTGTACCAATTAATGGTTTTATTGTACTAAAAAGTACATTTATTGTACTAAAAAGTACATTCATTGTACCAAAGAGTAATTTTATTGGTCCAATAAGTATTTTTATTGTATCAATATGTACTTTCATTGTACTTAAACTTAAAAAAAACTTTATTTCCCTTTGCACCCCATGAATGAGGTATGGGATAGCTTCTCGCGTTGTTGTGAATTAACACGCTTTCTATTTTTAGATTCACAACTAACGGCACCTACTTATTTATCGACGAATGCGAACGTCACTGTTTTGAGAAGCTCTTACTAGACACGACGATTGAATCGACGCTTAATACTGCGAAGTTGCTGTCAAACAACATTCGAGGGGAGCCGACAATGAAAGAAAATTGTATTTATTTTTTCTTTTTTAAGATGACTGGAGCCAGGTTTGAACCTGCGATCTCCCGCATGGTAGTCGCGTGTTCTAACCACTATGCCACGGCCGGTCCCACTTTCATTGTACTAAAATGTACATTTATTGTACCTAAAAGTACTTTAATTGAACCAAAAGATACTTTTATTGTACCAATAAATACTTTTATTGTACTAACAAGTACATTTTTTGTACCAAAATGCACTTAATTTAAACCAAAAAGTACTTTTATCGAACTAAAACGTAGATTTATTGTACTAAAAATTACTTTAATTGAACTGAAAAGAACTTTTAGTGTATCAATAACCACTTTTATTGTACTAAAAAATACAATTATTGTTCCAAGGTAATTTAATTGTATAAATAAATACTTTTTTTTTTACTTAAAAGTACTTTAATTAAGCCAAAAAGTACTTTTATTGTATCAATAAATACTTTTATTAAACCAACAAGTACATTTATTGTACTAAAATGTACTTTAGTTGAAGCAAAAAGTACTTTTATTGTATATATAAGTACTTTTATTGTACTTAGCAGAACATTTATTGTACCAATAAAAACTTTGATTGTTCTAAAAGGTACATTTATTGTACCAAAAGGTACTTTAATTGAACAAAAAAGTACTTTTATTGTATAAATAAGTACTTTTATTGTATAAATTAGTACTTTTATTGTACTAAAATTTACATTTATAGTACCACAAAGTACTTTTATTGTTCTAAAAAGTACTTTTATTGTATCAATAAGTACTTTCATCGCATCAACTAGTACTTTTTTTGTACTAAAAAGTTGATTTAGTGTACTAAAAAGAACTACGTACCAATAACTACTTTTATTGTACTAAAAAGTACATTTATTGTACCAAATAGTACTTTAATTGAACCAAAATGTACTATTATTGCACCATAAGTACTTTTAATGTATCTTTTTGTATTTTTATTCTACTAAAAGTACATTTATTGTACCGAAAATAATTTTATTGTATTAAAAAGTACTTTTATTGTACTAAAAAGTACTTTTATTGTATCAATAGGTACTACCGTTATACGAAAAAGTACATTTATTGTACCAAAAAGTACTTTTAACTGAACCAAAAAGTACTTTAATTGTACCAATAAGTCTTTTGTTATACTAAAAAGTACAGTTGTTGTTCTAAAAAGTACTTTTATTGTGTCATCAAGTACTTTTATCGCATCGATAAGTACTTTCATTGTACTAAAAAGTACATTTATTGTACAAAGAAGTAATTTTATTGTACTCGAGTTTCCTTGTTCCCTGAATTCAAATTGTAAAATTCTATAGTAGACTGGGTAGGAGAAAAGGTCAGCCAAGACCATTCACACCATTTCAATTAGATCGAAAGTCAGTGAAATTCGTTTGATTCTATGAAAAAGGTGGAAAAGGGGTATGATTATAATAATATGTAATATCAAAATGCAAGATCATCTAATAAATCAGACTGACACTACATGCCTAATTTAAATCTTTATAATTTGCTTCTGATAACATTGCATCTTTTCAAAGGATAAAATAAAATATGGAACATATAATAAGGTATATCCTGTTACAATAAATTGACTGCCTGGCATTATGAAAATATCATTCAGCTAATAAACTTCTTTCAAAAAAATCTGATCTTGAGCTTGAAATAAATTCCAAATCAAGGAAGATTATATATATCAAAAGTTTCCAGCATCTGCAGAGGTTTCCTACTATTCTATATAAAACCAGCCACAGTTTATAGTCAAAACTTTACATTTACTACAAAAACAAGTGTGAGATAAAGTAACAACTCTTCAGCTAACGAATTTTTTTTACAGAATATAAGATCAAATAGATCATCCAGTTAATGCCATTCTAAACTTTAACAGTGACTAACATTAACATTTGTTTTCGATTAGATAAGAATTGTTTTCCATTATTAAATCTAATGGTTTAATGACATATAAAAAATTTTTTACTTCCGATCAATTAACCATCAATTATAGCAATCTTAAAACATGTTTAATCGCTTAGAGGGGAGTAGTCACAAACATTGTTTACATTTTATAGCAAATGTTAAAAATAAAGTTAGGAAGTTAAGGATAATAGAAGGATGGCAAAAATTTAAATACAACGATTTCAATGAAATGGAGTTATAAAAAAAAATTATAACTTCAGATACCAGGTCAATTTATTTATCCTTAAGACAATCATTTTATGAATAATTTTTTTTAATTCTGATTTAATTTTTTTTGTAAAAGTCGAGCTCGAAATTTCTTGTTTATATTATTTATTTTATTTAAATTTAATTAAAAATCAAAATCTATTGCAAACCACAAATTTTACTACATATTTAAAAAAATAATTCAATTTCATTAAAAAAAAAATTTAAGTCATTGAAATCGTTGTATTAAATATTTTGCGTTTATACTTTGTATCTGGTTGCTGCTGTATAGAGAAAGGATTTAAACAACTCTGGGCATTAGAGATCGTTAACAAACAAACACACACACACACATACAAATTCGTATCACATTATCTCATGTAAGTACACCCTCCTCCTCCACCTCCACCAGTAAAAACTTGTACAAAACAAAATTACAAATTAAAAACTAATAGCATAGGAAATAATAGATAATAATAATAATAAATACAAAATGGGTATGATACGTATGATTGATTACAAATGTAAAATAGTCTTCACAAATACGAGGGTTGGGAAATTATTTCACACAAAAATCAAAAAATGTAATATGCAATGATAACCAGATGATGATGTTGATGATTGAGATAAATCAATAAATAATGAACATATCAATGAGCCGACAACCAATGACAATGTGTGCGGTAGTACCGAAATAATAATAAAGAAAAAAAAAACAATCCTTAATTAAACCAAAATGTTTATGATCTCTCGTTAGGATGATAAATACATGTGTGTATAAACAAATGATGATATAATTATGTAATAGGAAACAACTCAAACAAAATATATATTTTGTGTAGACGCCTTAAATTCTAAGACGCTAACCCGTTTTTTGCTTCCGCCAAGTTGCTTCAATTCGCCATTGGACTGACCAGCAGTGCCATTTAAACTATCGATACTGTTATTGTTGCTGTTGTCGATCATGGTGGTGGTGGTGGTGTTGTTAAGCATTTTGCCGCCATTCAATTTGTTCGAAGACGAAGACTTGGCCATACCGGCCCCAGCCGATGTTGAGTGGACCAGGACATCCCCACCGCCGCCGTACACCTTGGAAGGTGTACCACCATTGCTCGCTGTTGCATTAAATCTAAGCTTATTAGTACTAGAAGTATCATCACAATTAGTTTGATTCGTTTGATTGGATAAGGCGGACGCCGATAAGGCCGGGCTGCTATGGAAAGTTGACATTTTGATGTGCTCATCGGCCGCACCCCTTAGGAAGGCATCCTCTTCGCCACTCTCAACGCCAGCGTCGTGGCCATTATCCGCGTCTTTGTTCAGTTCACAGCCAGTGTTGCTATTACTTATGCTATTTGTATTATGATTAGATGAAAGTTGTTTGCGCTGACGATGTTGCATCATCTCACGGTTCTTGGCAGTGGTCAAAGCAGATGCAGTCGAGGAAGAGGCGCCAGCGCCGTTTTCTAAATCGGTATCTTCCTTGTCTGAGTTGCTATTCTTGCGTTTAGCATCACTATCACCACCACGTTTGGAGCGAAAGAGCTACAGTTTGCACATGAGGAAAAATGGTGGTGGTAAGGGATTTGAGCCAATTCAATGATCGCCCCCACACACGCACACACAAATTTTGAAGAGTGGCATTTTATCGAGCGAGGAAGATAGAAGGACATGGATGTAGAGGTAGCAATAGCAGTACAAAGTAGTAGTGGTGATGAGGGTGGTGGCAGTGGCGATAGGTTGATGGTGCAGATAGTATCGTTTGAGGTAGCACAGTAGTTCAAGGAGAACAGTAGGTGGTAGTCAGGAGGATTATCATATTTAGTAAAAGTTTATTTATTTTAAGGTTCGATCGATAAAACCAACCAAGTCGCGAAAGAATGGTACAAAAAGATATGGAAAAAAAGAAAACAATAAATAAAAATCGCATTAGCACGATTTGCTCTGATAGGATATCAAGACATAGTATGTAGTATGTAATCATCATCGTTGCTATAGATTTCGTTTTGTTAAACAAAAAATGATTGTGGTGGATTGTCATGGTCGAAACACGATGGTGAATAGTTTTCAAAAGATACACAAAAAGAGAAACGTAATGCAATTACATTGTTGTATGTGCTGCAGGAAAATAAGGATTGGAGCTTTTTTTTTTAAATTAGGATAGTAAGGATAGTGGAAAATTTGGAAAGAGTGGGCGGGCATAGTAGTAGAAACATCAGCAGCATAGCCGTCGCCGTGTACATTTAGGTTAATCACAATCAAAATACACCTCGTTGGCAAATATCAGAAAAACGTAGGAAGCAGTGACGTTATCAGTGACGTTATTTAATTAAGGCATGAACCCATGAAGGAGGATAGTATCCTTGACCTAGAGAGCGAGCAAATAATGTACATATTAATAGCACCACGAAAAAAGGCAAATGGATGTAATAAGCAAGCTGTTGTGAAACATTTTGGGTACGGATAGAGTCCGATCGGTTTGCTTTGATTCACAAGTTTGTTCCTATATTTCAAAGTTTGATAACAGTATTGTGTTAGATTAAGTTTATTTGCCAAAATTTCTATAACAAATCATTTGCAGTTTATGTTGCTAATAATTTTAGGAAACATTTTCTTTTTGCCTACAAAGATGAAAAGTAGTCGATTGGTTTCTGCCAAAAAATAAAGTTCGTTTAAAGTTTGTGTTATGGCTATGGAAGCTAGAGGTACTCCTTTAAAGCGATGTATTCTCCACTCAATGGGGCATTAAATCCAATTATCTTGCGATCTTCAGAAATCTCTATTGTTTGCGGATAGACACGGAAATACCATCAGCTTCCTATTTAAATAACAGTCTGACATTGAGAGCCAAGGCATGCTTTCATTAGCGGGCTTGAAATCAATAACATTCACGCGAATATCATAGGGTTGATGAGAATTTGAGACCTGCTACAGATGCCACGCAAAGAACGACAAGAAATTAAAACAGAATTACGCCGCTTAGAATTGCGTGGCCAATTAAACAGTATTTTATATGCTTGATTTGATTACATAAAAAAATATAGAGTCTAGTGGCTTTTTATTGAGCGTCATTCCAGAGCGGTTAGTTTTTAAGTTTTATTATATTTTTTATTTTCATATTTCTATATTTTTTTTTATATATATTTCTATATATTTTTTTTTTATTTTATATTTTTATATATTTTTTTTTTATTTTATATTTTTATATATTTTTTTTTTATTTTATATTTTTACATTTTTACATTGTTGTATTTTTGTATTTTAGTATTTTTGTATTTTTATGTTTTTTTGATTTTATATTTTTACATTTTAAAATTTTTAAATTTTTATATTTTTAATTTTTTATATTTTTATATTTTTAAATTCTTATATTTTTATATTTTTAAATTGTTATATTTCTATATTTTTATATTTTTATATTTTTATATTTTTATATTTTTATATTTTTATATTTTAAAATTTTAAAATTTTAATATTTTAATATTTTTATATTTTCATATATTTATATTTTTATATTTTTAAATTTCTATATTTTTATTTTTTTTTATTTTTATATTTTTATATTTTTATATTTTTATAATTTTTATATTTTTATATTTTTATATTTTTATATTTTTATATTTTTATATTTTTATATTTTTATATTTTTATATTTTTATATTTTTATATTTTTATATTTCTATATTTTTATATTTTTGAATTCTTATATTTTTAAATTTTTATATTGTTATATTTCTATATTTTTATATATTTATATATTTATATATTTATATATTTATATATTTATATATTTATATATTTATATATTTATATATTTATATATTTATATATTTATATATTTATATATTTATATATTTATATATTTATATATTTATATATTTATATATTTATATATTTATATATTTATATATTTATATATTTATATATTTATATATTTATATATTTATATATTTATATATTTATATATTTATATATTTATATATTTATATATTTATATATTTATATATTTATATATTTATATATTTATATATTTATATATTTATATATTTATATATTTATATATTTATATATTTATATATTTATATATTTATATATTTATATATTTATATATTTATATATTTATATATTTATATATTTATATATTTATATATTTATATATTTATATATTTATATATTTATATATTTATATATTTATATATTTATATATTTATATATTTATATATTTATATATTTATATATTTATATATTTATATATTTATATTTTTATATTTTTTTATTTTTATATTTTTATACTTTTATATTTTTATATTTTTATATTTTTATATTTTTATATTTTTATATTCTTATATTTTTATATTTTTATATTTTTATATTTTTAAATTTTTAAATTGTTATATTTCTATATTTTTATATATTTATATATTTATATTTTTATATTTTTATATTTTTATTTTTATATTTTTATATTTTTATATTTTTATATTTTTATATTTTTATATTTTTATATTTTTATATTTTTATATTTTTATATTTTTATATTTTTATATTTTTATATTTTTATATTTTTATATTTTTATATTTTTATATTTTTATATTTTTATATTTTTATATTTTTATATTTTTATATTTATATATTTTCCTAGTTTCATATTTTTATACTTTTGTAATTTTATATTCTTATATTGTTATATTAATATATTTTTATATTATTTGGTTCATATATATTTTTTTGTATTTTTATACTTTTATATATGTTTATTATTTTATTTTTATATTTAATTTTTATAATTAATTTTTCTATATTTTTTATTTTTTTTTATATATATTTTTACATATTTTTTTTTATATATATAAACATGGGTACATGCTTGATTTGTGAAATTTTTGGAAGTTTACTGCTCTTATTGCTGGCCTGACAGGTTATTTAACGAACCACAGAACTGATTAAACTGTACAGAACGGTTTTTATGAAACATAGGCAATTGTCTTACCAGACTCTACTATATACCTATCGTAGGTACTATATAGGCAGTATGAACATTTTATTAGTCTAACAGCATTTGTATATTCTTAAAACATTATAATTCAACATAAAATATAAACTATTTTTTTCCCGCAACCTTTTTTCTCTAACGCAGACAAATGTGTACATCTGAGTACCTTTTGGCATGTATCACCATTCTATAGCTTAAGATTACAACGTCACTGCTGATATTTACAGGATTGGGGTTAGTGAAAACCATTCACTTAAAAAAACGTGCAAAATGAAGAACATTTCATGGTATTAGCAATGATTTTTGTTAATATATAAATTTTGGATTATTTGTTTTTAACGAAATTTTCAAAATGTTGACCCAAACAACGGGAATGAGGAAATGGAGTTTTATCAGGGATTATTTAGATAGATTAGAATAGAATAGACGTTTTTCTTTAAAATAGTAAAGTATCATTTATCATACCCTCATTGTTAAATGTTAGTTAAGGTTTTTGTATAATTAAACTTTTCATATTTGTATATTAAAAATAAAAATTTACAGCAGTGATTTTTGTTAGATTTGTTGGGTTAGATTATCTGAAGCGTTATAAAATTAACAAAGATATTGAATTGTTTAAATTTTTTAACAAAACTTAAAGTATATAAAAATTTACACAATTTAAAATAGGAATCCAAAATAGTTGGCTTTACAAACTACCAAAATAAAAAACAAAATAACGTGATAGACAAAGAGCGTGTATATAAATAATAGAGAGAGAGAGAGAAAGAGCGAGAGCGTGTAATATTTCTAACTACATGTATAAACGATTGCCGATTGTTTTTATTACACCCACAACGAATCGGAGTACATAACAAACTTACCTCGTCCTCACGTTTGCGCAAATCTGATTGCACCTCTTCCAATTCGTCTTGGGCGTCGGTGGCCTTCATGAAATAACCCTCGTAGATCATTTTCAAACCGAAAATGGCAAACAATGCAGTTGAAATGTAATATGTATAAACCTTAGGAATAATTTGAGCAGCCATGCCAAACACCACCGAGAGGACGGTCATTAGAGCCAAAGCCGATATGGCACCAACGAAGACAATGAGACGGGGATGGCGCATGGCCATTATGGCTGCTATAAAGAATGTCTTATCACCTAGCTCTGTAAATAGAATTACAGAGATCGACGCTGTAAAAGCGTCGATAAAGCCGGCCTTCTTTTCGGGTTCCTTGGTGGTAATTGCTTTGGGTATATCATTTGCCACATCGAATTGTTCTTCTTTGACAAGTATGGGATCATCGTTGCTGACTTTCTGCAGAGAGAGGGAGACAAAAATGAGTATTTTAGGAGTTGGTATTACAAAGCTGATCAGAATATTGTTAAAATTTTTAATACAAAAATAATATATACATTTATTTGATCCGTGGCCCACATCTCAACCGCAACTTCTCCTGACATTAACCGCCTTTGCAGAAGGCATTGATATCTCTTTTTGTATAGATTATAAATAAAACCCATTTGATATCTCATTTGATATTGTACCTTAACTTATTTGACCGTTTTAACTATACGGTGTAACCGCCATCATTGAAGTCAGTTTAATGTCTTATAATGTTGCTTTATAAATATTAATTCAGTTACTTTCCATATTATGAAATTGTTAAATAATTCCATTGCTTTGTTATTTTTTTATTCACTGTTTACATACTGGTTTCTGTCCCCCAGGTAAACTTAGCTGTTATCTCAACCACTTACGATAAATCTATTAAATATGTTTATGGATTTAAAATATTACTCAAAAAGTACACAAATAAAACAAAAATCCACAACACGGTGGTAATTATATATTATATACATATTTGAATAGATATATTTAAAATCCTATATATACTTACGGTTTGTACACCCATCGATAATGGGGAGTCATCGTCAAATTGCGGTCCCACCTCCGCCAGACATATAGTGGAGAACGTCAATACGGCCAGCAAGGCCAACAACATATGTAACTTGGCCGATCTCTTCAGGTAGACATTGTGTCTGGTGGTTTGCCAAAAATACGATTGATTCTGTGACATTTTGGTAAAATGTGATGCTAATGTGGATGGGTATATTCGGGTTTTTCTGTTATGCTCTGCAAGTTAAGTATCACAGCTCTACTAGTGATGTGGATGCTAATGAATGCTTCCGGGGGATAGAGTTGATTGAATTTATAACACCTTTTCACTTTGAGTTCTGAAAATATAAAGGAGAAACATTTTCATGTGTTAAACCACTTTACTGTCTCCGTTTGTCTGGCGACATGACGCGCGGTTAATGCAGAAATGTTATCACAATCACGCTCTGTTGATTTAAAATGTCTAGATAAGCAAAGCATTTAATCACATTTTAAAGCACTAGAAAGCGAGAGAGAGAGGAAGAGATATAAACTCTCTCCTAACCAGCAGATAAAAGTAATAATAAAATGATTGGTTTAAAATGCGCGTCGCATGCTTTGTGGTGGTCAGAGAATCTTAGTTAAATTTGTTGTGTTTACTATCAAATCGCCTGGCGTTTAATTTTTCTTTCTATCATTGTGAATTTGATTTTTAATTGAATTTATTTTTAGGTTCCTTAAAGGAACTCAAACTCTTTACTTCATTGCTTTTCGTCAACATTTCTTTTTTGGCAACTCTTATCAATTCGATACTATTATGCGCCTACGTGACTACTTCAAATAGTTAACGACTTTTCAAACATATTGTCGTGTACGATTAGAAGTGAAATGTATCTTGATTGTATAATTGACACTCGTAAATTTATTAAATTCATTTCGGCTGCGTTGTTCCTTGACGTAGTCGCTTTTATTATTCATTCAACTTTGCTTGGGTAACTGCTGGCGGTTCGACTGACAGCCTTTTATTCGGAGGGGTAATGGTACTGGTAGAGAATGGCAAATTGATATTTTTTGTTTGTTGTATGTTAACTCGTTTAACAATGGGAAAAGTATTTATTTACCCAGTTTTTTATTATTTGGGTTCTTACAATTAAGCCATGCGTCATTGTATTGGATTGTTACTATGTATTTAGATTGTGTTCTTTGTAGTTTTTTTGTTTCATTTGTTGTGTGATTTTCTCCTTAAATAGAAATGACGAATAGGTATATGCGAAAAGTATCACAGGTTTATTTCGAAAACAAACGCAATAAAGGAGAAGGGAAATGCTAAAGGACATTGAAAACTTTAGTGGTCACTGAAAATTATTGGAACATTAAAAGGAAGTATAAACTAATTAAAAATTAAATAAAATATAAATAAACAAAATAAAAAAGTAATAAAATAAAATAACATAAATAAAAAAAAAAATTTTTTAAATATTAAATTATTAAAAAAAAATATCATAAAACAAAAATATTAAATAAATTAAAATACATGAATAAAATAACTAAGCAAAAATTAAATGAATTATTAAAATAAAATAGAAATACAAAAATATATTTAAAAAACAAATAAATTTAAATAAACTAAGATTAAACTAAATACATAAATATTAAATTAAAAAAATAAAACAAATAAAATAAATGTTATAAATAAAAAAAATTAAATATAATAATAAAATAAAACAAAAAAATTAAGCAAGAGCAATAAATAAAACAATAAGTAAGTAAATAAAACAAACACAAAAACTAAAAAATAAAATATACACAAAAAAAGGAACATAATTAAAATAAATAAAATATTTAATATTTTTTTAAAAATAAATAAAATACATTAAATAAAAAAATATATATAAAATAACTAAACTAAATGAAATTAAATGAATAAAATAAATAAAATATCTGAAATAAATAAAATGAATAAAATAAAATAAATAGAATAAGTAAAATAAATGAAATAAATAAAGTAAATAAAAAAAATAAAATAACATAAAATAAATGAAATAAATAAAAAAATAATATAACATAAAATAAATGAAACAAACACAATAAAGCAATAAATAAAATATGAATATGAAATAAATAAAATAAAATAAAATAAAATAAAATAAAATAAAATGAAATAAAATAAATAAAATAAAATAAATAAAACAAATAAAATAAAATAAATAAAACAAATAAAATAAATAAAATATATTTTATAAATAAAATAAATTAAATAAATAAAATAAATAAAATAAATAAAATAAATAAAATTAATAAAATTAATAAAATAAATAAAATAAATAAAATAAATAAAATAAATAAAATAAATAAAATAAATAAAATAAATAAAATAAATAAAATAAATAAAATAAATAAAATAAATAAAATAAATAAAATAAATAAAATAAATAAAATAAATAAAATAAATAAAATAAATAAAATAAATAAAATAAATAAAATAAATAAAATAAATAAAATAAATAAAATAAATAAAATAAATAAAATAAATAAAATAAATAAAATAAATAAAATAAATAAAATAAATAAAATAAATAAAATAAATAAAATTAATAATATAAATAAAATAAATAAAATAAAATAAAATAAAATAAAATAAAACATAAAATAAACAA
The DNA here is from genome assembly GCA_964034835.1 of Muscina levida. Taxonomy (NCBI): domain Eukaryota; kingdom Metazoa; phylum Arthropoda; class Insecta; order Diptera; family Muscidae; genus Muscina; species Muscina levida. Next base: position 11,243,543 of record OZ035880.1, on the reverse strand, counting down.
AAATAAATAAATAAAATGAACTAAAAAAATAAAATAACTGAAATAAAAAAACAAAATAAATTAAATAAATAAGTAAAATAAATAAAATTTAATAAATAAAGTTAATAAAATAACTAAAATATAATAAAAAAAATTAAAATAAATAAATTCCTAAAATAAATAAAACAAATAAAATAAATAAACATAAAAAAATAAATAAAATAAATACAATAAAATAAAATTAAACAAAATAAATTAAATGAATTAAGTAAATAAAATAAAAGAGATAAAATAAATAAAATAAAATAAATAAATTAAATTGGTACATTTGTATGGGAGGTACAAGAAGAGGCGCGGCCAGACTTCCAGTTTTTTTTTTCAAAAACTTTCTCCTGTTATAGCTTTACAAACAAAATACAGAATTTGGGCACGATCTTGTCGAGTGTATTGATATTATTACTCCATCTCCAAAGTAGGCGGAGTGGAGCATTTGTATGGGGGTTCCAGAAGGGGCGTGTCTAGACTTTCTGATTTTCTTCTCCAAACCTTTATGCTGTTATAACTCTTCTAAATACAGAATTTGGGCACGATCGCGTTAGGTCTATTAATAATATTAATTGATTTCTAAAGAGGGCGGTACCAGATGGGTATGGGAGGTACCAGATGGGCCGTGGCTAGAATTCCAATTTTGTTCTCCAAAACTTTATCCTGTTATAGTTTACTAAATAAAGAATTTGGGTACGATCACGTTGGATTTATTAATATTATTACTCGATTTCTAAAGTGGGCGGCGTGGTACATTTGTATGGGAGGTACAAGAAGAGGCGCGGCCAGACTTCCAGTTTTTTTTTTCAAAAACTTTCTCCTGTTATAGCTTTACAAACAAAATACAGAATTTGGGCACGATCTTGTCGAGTGTATTGATATTATTACTCCATCTCCAAAGTAGGCGGAGTGGAGCATTTGTATGGGGGTTCCAGAAGGGGCGTGTCTAGACTTCCAGACTTTTTTCTCCAAAACTTTATCCTGTTATAACATTTCTAAATACAGAATTTGGGCACGATCGCGTTAGGTCTATTAATAGTATTAATCGATTTCTAAAGAGGGCGGTACCAGATGGGTATGGGAGGTACCAGATGGGCCGTAGCTAGAATTCAAATTTTGTTCTCCAAAACTTAATCTTGTTATAGTTTACTAAATAAAGAATTTGGGTACGATCACGTTGGATTTATTGATATTAAAACTCCATCTCTATAGTGGGTGGAAAGGTACATTTGTATGGGAGGTACCAGAAGGGGCTTGGCTAGACTTCCAATTTTTTATCCAAAACTTTATCCTGTTAAAGCTTTACTAAATAAAGAATTTAGGTACGATCACGTTGGATTTATTGATATTATTACTCCATCTCTATAGTGGGCGGAAAGGTACATTTGTATGGGAGGTACCAGAAGGGGCGGGATCATGTGGCCGATATGCAATACCGTTAGTAGTTTTGGAAAAATATTAACTCGTGCAAAATTTCAAAACACATGCGCACCAGCCGGACTGCCAGACAGACAGAGTCATGAATCGAATTTGGTTCAAAGAAACCTAGGGTCTAAAGTGACTCCTACCATGTGTTACACTTTTGGGTCGTATCAAATGATATATATCCTCCTAACCATAGGATGAGGGTATTAAAATCGTATTCTTCGTATTTTAAATTAATATCTAATGTTTGTTTTTGTCTGTGGCAACTATTTGTTGGGCAACTTTTAGCATGGACGTATATATGATACTAATAAAAAAAACTACTTCTATACTGCCATACCGGCTAATATCGTCTTTTCCTAATAGTTAAACTGCATTGTACTTAAAAGTTGCGAAATATAACAATAGTTTTCAAACATCGTATTATCACCGACTAAATATATGGGTATTTCCACAGAAATGTTCACTGTGGTCGAAAAAAAGTTGGACAATTTTTTATTCTGGCTTGTATTAACAATGATATACACTTAAATTTTATTAGATTAAAATGTCCAAAGCTTATCTTATTTTCATTTATGTATAAACGGACTGCAAAATTGCATTAATGATCTGGTCACCTCTTTGAAGTTTCAATACCAAGACAATTCTTATTCTCCAATAATACAAAAAAATTATCAGGGCTGCAAAATGTTGATTTTATTTTATTGACGTTTTAATGGAACATTAGTGATCAACAATTTTTTGTATATTCCCTAATTTCGCAAAAAAAAAAAAATTTTTCCAAAATAATTTTGTCCTATATTATTAAAAGGAAATTTATATCACATCACGCGATGCCATATCACTTTTCACAAAATACATTGTACAAAGAAACTAAAAAATTTTTTTGAAGTTTAACAAATTGTTAAATTTATAAAAATTTAAATCACATTAAAATTGTTTATACCAAAAAAAAAAACCGACTCAATTCACACTGATTTGTGTTTTTGTGAAAAAAGAAAAAAATTGACTTCTATTTTTGTCAGAGAATTTTGAATTTTGTCTCTCTTACCAAATATAAAGCTTTTAAGAATTAAACAAAAAAAATAAGAAGATTTGTCTCATATGTGACTATGGAATTGCCCATATGTAAGCTCTCAGGTCAATAACCTGCCACATATGTATGTGGGTAAAAATAAAGTTACACATTTTGTACAGCCTGCGACCAAGTCTTGCTACCATACATTAATGTTTTAAAATGTAAAGCGTTCCAAGTGATTATAAATATATCTTTAAATACTAAAGATACATGCGTAACACTAAGCCCGTTGGCATTACTTCTCCTTCTCTAGTTTGTTTTGCTGTTTGCGAAACCATGTAATTATGGTTAAAAAAAATCTAAAAATTTTATGGTAAACTCAACAATCTACAATCAAGTTATTGTAGTATGTTATGCCTATAATGAAACATGTCAGGGTCAAATGATTTCTAATTAAGAACCAATACATTACTTGTAGCAATACAAAACCATGACTGTAAATCAAAATATTATAAAACTTTTAATTATTTACGATAATAGCAATAGAGAGGGGAAATAACCTATGGAATTAGCAAGTGAAAGGGGATTTTTTGACGGTTAAAATAATAACCATATGGAGAGAAAAAAAAATGCTGTGAATGAATGTTTAAGTGAATTCATCGTCAGCACACCAAACACATACAGTTTTCTGTTTTATCATCATCACGTCACTAATTGTTAAACTGACCGTTTGCACGCTATGTTACGATTCTTTTAAAATGTTATCTGTACATTCAGTTTGACTTAAAGATATGGTAAGCAGTATTAATATATAAAAAAACTGTACTAAACTGTACTAAATAGAGATGTGGTAATTTTTTTTTATAACGCTGCCTAATGTTATGGATGTAAAATAAAATTTGCCAATTTGGGATTTGGTGAAAAATATAAAAAAATTTTCTACTTGATATACAACATGGCAAATTGTTTAGTTAACGATTTGCTATATCTTGAGTTGTAAAACAATTTAAAGCAAAATTGTAAACAGAAATATCCCACAGAACATTTTAGGGATATTTACAAAACAAAACAACTTTCATTTTAGTTGGACACATCAACCTTTTTAATTCATTCATACAAATGTATCAAAATATGTGTATTAAGTATACATATGTATTTGTTTATAATATATGGATAAAAGCACCGAATAAAAAAAAAAACAAATAAATAATGCAATCTGGTTTAAAAACAAATACATACGTTAATTGTTCATAAAAATTTTGCTGATTACTTTGCGATCTATCTTAAGTTATTTTATATTATAAACACAGAAAAGCCTATTCAACTTATTCTATAGACTGCATTTTTGATGTCAATACAACTTTGACAATAAAATGAATAGCGGCTATCAACCTACAGCTGTGGAAAGTGCAGTCTGTTTTAATTAAATATGTATAAAAAAACTATAAACAATTTACAAAAACAAGTTATAAGTGTAACTAATTTACATCTTTTGTTAAATATCTTTTAATTAATGTTTTAAAGATTGAAAGCGATCGATTATACATCTATTTATTCCAATAGCTGAAACTTTTACAGTAACAAATTTCTACATACCAACAAATTTTTTAAATTGCATAACGGTGTAATTCGTTATATTTATTGCATTACATACATTGAAAACATTAGCTAGAATTTACTCTACTAAGCCTTCTCCTGGATTGACTTCAGGAGACATCTCAAAGTTGTATAATTATTTCAAAACCTCTTACAGAGTTTATACTCCCTAATATACGCGTTTTAAGGCATTAAAAGCATACAACCCAATTGATACTTTAAATAAAAGATTATATTGTATATCATTTAAAATAGATAACAGTTCTAAAATACAATTACGTTGTAGATACTCAGTAAATATTAGGTTAATAGCAACTATAACAGATAATGCTAAACAAAAACACTAGTACATTTTGTTAAGATTCATATAAACTTGATAACGATAGCATTGGAGGGAAATATTTTTATATTTCTCAACATTCAACTTCTATTGTGGTGTCTTTTTACAGACCGATTACAAATGCTACCTGTATTATTGTTGGAGAAGTACTGTACATGTACGAATTCTTATGTGAGTCTGGGCATATCAAGCTGCGTATCATAAGCATATATCAGCATGTATGAGCAAATACCATTGATACCGTAAGTGTTTACTATCATAGATAGCGTTAATATTCTTGATAACAAAAATATTTACTTGGAAGCCCAATTATCTCCAAGGGATCTCATTTTCGATTAAGGACAGATTGTCCAGAGGGTCCAGAGTCATATGTTTTTTAAGATATTTTTAAATGGATTATATTTTTTAGATGTCATCATAGAAACCAAAGGGCCACTATTTTGGGCTCCAACTTTATGCTTGTTTTTCGTTTCTGTAGGATTGAACTGAACAGGGTGACAACTTTACAAGTTCTAGCTAGACCTCAAATGGTGAGTTGCAATTTAACGCTCCACAAAAGTAGTATGAAGGGACTCTCACAGCACTTAGAAGAGTGCGCCCGAAAGAGCTGCTCATGGGATTGTTGTAGGAGCGGTGGTTTTAAAATAAAGCAATCATTGAGATATACATAGATGTATGTATGTATGTATCACGCCTCTTCAACGGAAAAAGCGTCTATAGAAGAAAAGAGATAGCCAGGATATCGAAATTCACAGCGATAGAGGTGAGGCCCAAAAGTTCTACCAAAAAGTAAAAAGTAAAGGTTTTAGAACATTGATCCCCACCTGTAAAGACGGAGACGGAAATCTGGTCACTGACATTCAGAGTGTGCTGCGAATATGGAGGGAACACACTTTCGATCTCTGTTCGTTCCCGAAGGCAGCATAAAATACGACATCGCGCCTATCATCGAAGATGGAGTAGACTCTCCACCACCGAGCCAAAACGAGATCAGCACGTCAATTTCACGGCTTAAAAATAAGAATGAACTGTCGGCAGAGCTATTAAAAGCCGTCTGGCAACGTGCATGCACCAGCTCATAAACACGATTTAGCTCAAGGAATGCATGCCTGATAATTGGAATCTGAGTGTTCTATGTCCTGTGCTTAAGAAAGGCGATCCTAGCGTGTGTAAAAATTATCGCGGGATCAGCCTTTTTCCTATCGCATACTATGTCATGTCTAGTGTGTTATGTAAAAGACTAAAGCCCATTTTAGCGAAACTGATTGGATCTTATCAGCGTGACTTTAGACCTGGTAATTCCCGGACCGACCAGATATTCACTCTACGACAAATCCTGGAGAAGACCCAAGAAATGCAGATCGACAACTACCATCTGTTTATCGACTACAAAGCTACATTCTACAGTCCGATACGACAGGAACTATTTGATGCTATGGCTGAGATTGGTATCCCCCGCGAAGCTGATACGACTTTGCGTATAATGCTGACTGACACGAAGGCTTAAGTTCCATTTTCTACCAAGCAAGGCTTAAGATCAGGCGATAGAGTGGCCTTCGATAGCTCAGTGGAAGCGACGTAGATTTTCAATCCGAAGGTGCTGTGTTCGATTCCGGACCGGGTCACTGGCATCAACAATGATGAAAAATAACTTTTCAAATACTTTCGAGTTCTTTAGCCCACAAAACTCATCCTAGATATTTCCACTGCAAAAATCTAGATCGCGCAAGGACCAAGGACAAAATGAAAAGATTTATCAACATCTTAAAAATAAATCAATAAAACCAACTGGCGCCATCACATGGAGGAAATTGGTGGTAAAAACTCAAAATCAACAACTAGCAATCCTTGACACAAACCTTGTTTTCTACAAAGGAACGAAACAGAGTTGCCAATAATGATCGTATGATAATCGTATTAACATGCCCGATCGATTCCCGATAAATTGAAAATCGGTATAAAGAATTATCACCCCAGCTGCTACAACAACAACAACAAGGCGATAGTCCGTCTTGCGATCTATTTAAAACATAATAGAGATGACCATGCGGAAGGCAACAGTAAAAAGCGGCTGGCACCATCTTTAACAAAATATATGATAGATATCATTGGCCGAGGACCAGAAAACGAAGCCGACCCGAATTTGTCGGCGGCGGCGGCTCAGAATATTGGGATTTTTACCGGCGGCGGCTTTATTTCGGCTCTTTACTTTGTAACCTACCTATAACTGACTCGGGTCTGAACAAAACAGTGATAAAAAAAAAGGTCATTGAGATTTCACATAAAATTTGGTGACCAAAAAAAAAAAAAAAGGGTACCAACACAACTAAATTTTGGCGACTTCAGCCGCTACAGATCGAATACATCGGCGGCTTAAAATAAGCCGACACTAGCCGTACCTATCGGCGGCGTCGCGGCTACAGATAAACAGTCGGCGGCGGCGGCGCATCGGCTAATTCTCGGTCGGCTTCTTTCTCTGCCGAGGACGGCCTTAACGAACATTGAGAGGCAGTCGGCAAAAGTGGGTCTGATGATTAATGAGGACAAAACCAAGTTATTTGTTTCAACGAACAATGAGTTTACTGGTTTGGGACGATGTGTAGACGTTGACACCTATAACTTTAAAGTGGTATATGATTTTGTCCACATTGGCTCGGCCATAAACAAAAATTACAATGTCAGAACGGAAATCAAGGGACTAGTATTGATTGAAAACCGCTGCTACTATACCCTGAGCAAGCGTTTCAGTAATAAAAACCTTTTTCGGCGAACGAAGATCGAACTCTAACAGACACTGCTTTTACCTTTCTTGCTCTAGAGCGCAGAATCCTGCACAGGCGGGTTAATCTATTCTGTGAGTTTTCGAAAGAAAAATACTTCGCAAAATATTTGTACCCATCATCGTTAACGGCGAGTGGAATCGAATGATTGAATCATGAGCCGTACAACGACATCGCCATAGTCCTGTGCGTTCAAATAGACCGTATTCGCTGGATTGGACACATTGTACCAAAACCAAAAACTTGAATGGATGGACCAGGTGAAAGAGCTGTTGTTGTCTATGCTTGGATTGGAATATTTTTCTAATATGCTGCCAATAAGAAAAGAAGATGTATGTATTTATATGTACATAAATATAGGAGGAGTCCGTGCAGAGTCTTTGCGGGATGATACTGAGACTTCTGGGAATCAGAAACACCTATTTACGGAGTGCCTAGAATCCAGTTTTTCTCATATACTTTGTGACTCCTTTCAGAGCCTCCTTAGGAACCTATCGGAGAACCCTCCGTTGGTTGGCTGGGTGGTATCGCAATTACAAGTTTATTTTTGGGTCACGAATGTGATTTTTTTTTCGTTTATTTACTTTTGGGCCAATGACTCCTTTTGTGAGATTCTTGCTTTACGCCTACTTAAAAAGTAAAGAAACAGATTAGTATTAGTACAAGCTAGGAGTTAGTTTTGCCAACCAAAATTGGTTTTTCGAATGTGCCGGTTTTTATTTGTGTACTAAATTTTTTGAAAACAACCCATCACTAATATTTTGACAGTTCCATGAAAAAAATGTACAATTTTATGGCCCCAAATAAACACACATTACCAACGACAGTCAATCAATGTGGCAGAGTATAGTGCACACCAAGATGTATCAATTACAAGGTGGTGTTGACATGTCAGCTGTTGGAAAACTTTTTTTATTTGTATTTATGACGAGGACTGTCAAATGGTTGTTTTGTTTACATTCGTTTGCTTGTTCGGTAACAAATTCTTAATGAAAGATTGTGAAATTTATTGTTTTTAATAACTCTGTGAAAAAATAATACACTATCGAATATTTTAAAACAATACTGCTTCAGAAAACTTAATTTCATTTCATTTTTTCGCCTATTGACTCTTCGCGGGCAACAAACGTCACAAACAAATCAGCTAAATTTGACAGCCATCGTCATAAAATACAAAAACAATCTCGCTGTTGTTCTTGTTGCTGTGAACTTGTTGTAGCTGATGCCACCACCTTGTAATTGATACATCTTGGTGCACACGTACCCCCACACACACACATTTATCTAAAAAGCAACATATGTGCTTCGTTCATCCAATTTGCCTTTTACTTTATTTCCATTCCACTCTTCCCACAATATTCATGCGCTTTCACAGCCCGCCGAAGAATGAATGAACAATTCTATTAATAAATTAACGCAAATTGTTTAATTTGTTTCCAATATAAACAAGAGCTGCCTGCCTGCGTCTACGTCTTGTTGTTATGATTTCTTATAATTGTTTTAATACGACGAACGACAACGAAGGCGATTTTTGTTTCCTTCCCACTCTGCCATTGGCTTTTTTCAACATTGTGTAACTGCTGCATTTATCGCGTATTTTGGCAACATTTTACGTTGGCCGCTGACGTTGTTTAGGCTATTGTTTATATTCCTTTGAGAGTGTAGTAGTAGCGGCCGCCAAAAGACCGCTACTTTTAACAACAAAAAAAAAGCAAGACGACAGCAGCGGCACCCAGCCATTGGCCACCAATTTTCTGACGATTTCTTATTGCTGACGTAAAGAAATCTCTTATTTTTTTGTCTTGCACATACAACAACAATACCACTCGTTGATTCTTTTGCACTGGCGGTGGCGTTCTGTTAGGCACCAAGGCACCACTAACATTTCTATTTTTCATATTTCCATTACACATTTTTTTTTGGTGATTTTAACATTTGCTTTTTGGCGATTCATGTGATTTGATTGTGATTAACTGTTATTGCGGTCACTTTTTTTTGTTGCCTCATTGTAATCGGGTTTTCTTGCACGAGCAGAACGCCAATTGCGACTCAGTTTTATTAAATATAAATTAAATTTTTTTCTTCTTGTTAATTTTCATTGGGGTTCACTTTTTCTTTTATCGTTCGCGCTGCTTAACAAAACAATTTAACTTACTTCTCTCTCAAAGTGTATTGTGCGAATAAAAGACAAGAGAAAAAAATACTTGGTTGGCAAAGAACAAATGTCAATGCCTCGTAATAAATGTCAGAATTGGTTGAAATAAACACACAGGCGATGATAACCCGATTGTGAATTGGTGGTTGCTTGAATGGTCACAATAATTGACAGCACTGTGAATGGTTGATTAGAGCATCCGCACAACTCTGTTATATCGGCGACATCGACCAGAGGCACTAATGGTTAAGCAAAGACACCAATCTCTTGCAATGAGTGCAATTGATAGGTTTTGTTTGTTGTTAGATGGCGTTTTGAATATGTAATTGTCTATGTGGGTAATTCCATGCGTAATGTATTGTAATAAGAATTTCTGGTACACTAGTTATTCTAAAATTGTATGTTACTGAAGTGCACTTCTTGCTCACGATAAGCAGATTTTTTCTCTGAAAACCAAAATAAAATAATAATCCATCGGATTCTGTCGCTTATATCCCTCTTAAAATTTAGCATAAAAGAGTCATAGGCCGTTTAATCGGTGCGATCTCGCTTACAATGAAAGCGACGATTGCAGTTAGTGCCATTTTAGTTTGATTACGATTACGAAGTAGGTGACGACGTCAGTAGGCGCCATATCATTTCGGAGTTATAATGAGTGGACGATATTTTTACATTTTGTACTTTTTATATAATTGTACAATGCATTGAAAAATTTTCTTTTTTATACAAAAAATTTTACTTTTGGTGCAACAAAAGTATTGTAGGTACAGTTAATTGTATTTTGTGGTACAATTAAAATACATTTTGGTGCCATAAATTGTACTATTAGGTACACATAAAATAGATTTCAGAAGATGTGGGTTGCTTAACCTCGTCTCCTAGATTGCTATCTGCGCGTCCAATCCCACGATGCAACCATGCTTCAGCGGTTTAGGCCAACTTTCCTGGGACATCTCTTTGACCATTCAGGATACATGGTTGTAATGGTAGCTAACTTTTAAGCGGTTGCTTTTAAGTCATTGCCCGGGGAATACTTGGTCTAAGACCGGAAGTAGTTAGCTGCTTGGACAGGGCAACAAAGAAATCGATTCTGGTCACTCCTAAGTGAGTAACAATCAGTAACTTTCCACCTCTCAGCAAAGTCCTATTTCCCATAAACTAATTAAATGATTCAATAAAAATAAATTTTGGTACATTGCACTATTTTCGTATTTACTTACTTACTTAAGTGGCCCATTACAACTTACGAACGTGGTTCATAAATTAGAGGTCTGAAATATTAAAGAATTCTACACGCTTTGGTCTTCTGTGTGCGTAAGTCTTCTCTAGTAAGTCCTATTAGATGGTCAAACATCGGCAACCACTTGGTACTTTCAACGAAGTTTGGGTCTTCCTATTCTGAATCGTGTTTAAGGTTCGCCTTCAAACACCTTTCTCGCTGGAGCATTTACATCCATCCTGGCAAACAGGTCCCAGCCATCGTAGTCGTTGGATTCTGATTCTTTTAGCTACGTCAATAGCGTTGGCGAAATTCGTCGTCGACACAGATAGGAGTAATTTTCTCTCGAATACTCCCAGGTATGTGCGATGTCGTAAGCACCCACTATCCGGTAGCATACAATTATTAGCACCTGGTATAACTATATATTGGTAGTTCCACATAAGGTGGTGTTACTAAAGTGCTGCCGAAGTGCGTAAAACATATATTGGCGAGCACTATTATATGCTTGATTTCTTGGCTGACACATTTTTTTCCTTGTTGAAGGATCTATGGTAGTTAAATTCGTCTTCTACCTCATAACAATATTCGTCAAAGGTAACGGTGCTCCCCTATCGAGAGGACTCTTTGTTCGTCGAAATCATTATTTTTGTTTTGTCCTCGTTGACCGCTAAGCCCATTTTTGATGAATCCTTTTCTAGCGATGAGAAACCTGCAGTAACATTTCGCAGATTTCGGCCAATGATGTTGACACCAGCCTTTCTCATCACCTTCTCCATAACTATATTAAAAAGTGTACAGGATAAGCTATCACCCTGCCTCACACCTCTTTCCGTGTTGAATGGTTCAGACTGATCGTTACCAATCTTATCCGAGGATTTGGTGTTTTCCAAGGTGCATGCGCAAAGTCGAATTAGCTATGCAGGAATACCAACCTCAGACATGGCTTCATATAACTTATTGGAGAGTCGAAGGCAGCTTTGTAGTGGTAGGTGTCGATCTGCTTTTCATGGGTTTTTTTCAGGATTTTTCTGAAGGTGAATATTTGATCCGTCGTAGATCTGCCAGGTCTAAAGCCGCACTGATATGGTCCAATTAGTTTTTCTACAATTGGCTTTAGACGTTCACACAATATGCTCGAAAGGACCTTGTACGCAATTGGTAACAGGCTTATTCCACGGTAGTTCTTACATTCACTACGATAACAGACTCTAATCCCCGGGCATCCTCTCCTCTAGCCAGATGTTCTCTATGAGTTGATGCATGCTCCTAATCAGCTTCTTCCCGCCAGCCTTAAACAATTCAGCAGGGAAACCATCGGCTTCAGCAGCTTTGTTGTTTTTTAGGCGGGAGATGGCCATACGTATCTCGCTCTGGCTCGGAGGTGGAAAGTTAATACCATAGTCATAGATTGGAGCGGGGTCTTCTGGAGTAAATTTCTAAAATGATCTCTCCATATCTTCAGAACGTTATCCGGGTCCGTCACTAGCTGACCATCACTGTCCTTGCAGCATTCTCGCCTTAACTCTCTTGTAGATTTTTCGGGCTTAACCTCTACTTCGGAGCAACTTAGTGCACTCATCTTGTCTCTTCTTCAGCTCCTTCTTTTTCCTTCTTAAAAGACGAGTTGCCTCTCGTCTCCTCTCCCTGTGCCGTTCACGAACAGCTCGCGTTGCCATTGGCTGCAGTTCTGCCCTGTATGCAGCATCTGTCTTTCGCTCGTGGTATTTTGACACTCATCATCGTATCAGGAATCATCTTAAGACGTGTTTGAGTACCCAAGTACGCTTCTCGCAGTCCGTTATTTGGAGTCGGCTATATATTGCCACTGCGAGGTAGTATTATTTGGGGTTGGAGCATTCTGTAGCAGTTGAGTTAAGTGGTTGGAGTAGGCGTCCGCTACCTCTGTGGTCCGCAGTTTACCGAAGTTCAGCTTTCGTTGTGCCTGTTTACCTACGTTTTTCGTCATGCTTAGCCTTGTGCGCACCTTAACTGCGGTAAGGAAGTGATCGGAGTCAATGTTCGCACCCCTAATCAATCGTTCGTCCAGAAAACTCGATGCGTGCCTTCCATCGACTACCACGTGATCTATCTGATTCCTCGTCAAATGATCTGGAAATAACCATGTTGCCTTATGAATATTTTTATGGTCAAATCTAGTGCTGCAACTACCATATTTCTTGCCGCAGAGAAATCAATCAGTCTGATGCCATTGTTGGACGTTTCGGTGTACAGAATGAATTTTCCGATGGTAGTTTTTTCCGCTATATACAGAGATCCTATCTAGTGTCCACATCACCTCGACACATACTAGTGTACAATGTACAATGTACATGTGCCAGTATTTAATTAAGTTCACAGCAAATTTCTTTATTGACATCAATTAAAAACTTTATTTATTTATTTATTAAAAAATTGTCAAACACTTATGCGTACATACAAACATACATAAAACTAATACAAAATACATATATTTTTTTATGTTACTTAATATCCTGACATTGAATCGACTTTTGACATCTTAAGCTTCTCTAAGAATACCTCTACTCGTTTGCTGACCGTCTCCGCATAAATAACCGTCTCAGGTCCACATCCATTGCCCAGGCCAGTTACGCAGGCTCGAATACCAATGCGATACGTGACCTCTGGCTGCAGCTGATCCAATACAAATGTATGTGTGTTACCATCTATCTGATAATTACTTTCGATCTCGTCCAGTTCAGTGCAATTATTTTCCTTTTTATAGACCACAGTGGGATTTTGTCGATCACATATAGTCAAAACTGGACTTATTTCATAGTCTTCCTGTCCCTCATCCTGTTCTCTAATAGAAGCTCTAATTAAACCCTCGTGGGCTTTAATAAATTGTTCTTCTGTTAATATGGTAGGTCCAGTCGATGCATTCGTTGGTGCTTTGGATTCTTCAATAGTTTCGTTCGTTGATATTTTGGAGGAAGGTTCAGTAGTTTCACTAGTTGATGCCGTGGACGTGACGGACCTTCTTGACATTTTGGTACCACTCGATTTGTTAACAACTTTTCTGCGTTTAGCTCTGGAAAAGAAGTAGGAAAGAGAGTGAGGGAGAGCATAATGTTTAGGAGGTTATAAATTTGTAATATTTTAAGTATGCAAGATTCAAGTTTTCACGGTTCAAGCTATCAATATTTCAAGTATTTGAAATTTCAAGGTTTCAAAATTTCAGAATTTCATGATTTCAAGTTTGCAGGTATTAAGATTCCAATATTTTAAGAATTCAAGATGTCGAGACTTTAAGATTTGACGAAATTAAGATTCCAAGAAAATAAGATTTCAATATTGCAAGATGTCGTGATTTAAAGAATTTATAGTTTCGAGGTTGCAAGATTATATCTATATATCTATACTTACATATATATCTATACTTACACATATATAAAGTTGTTCAAACGGTCATCGTATAACTTATCTTCGATTTCGTAGTAATCTTCGTCCAAGGGCGTAGGCCCAGAGGTTTCAGAGTCTCTTTGGGTGCAATCACATGTTTCGGCATGATTCGCTTGTTGAGTTTTTATTTCGGCGTCAGCGGTGTGGTCTAAGCGGAGCATTGGAATAAAAAAAAATTGCCATATTCAACTAACGGTCTAACTTTGGTGACTTATCGTACTTACTTGTTATCTCATAGTGGATCAGATATTTCTCTATAATGCCATTTGGTTGACGTGGGGGCCACCAGTGTAATTCCTATAAGAGACACACACACACAAAGAGCAAAAGAGAGAAACAGCAAGAAATACATAATAAGAGTTAGGTGAGTTAAAAATAAATACAAAATGAAAGAGAGTCATAGGAATTATATTATAGATAACAAATAGTGTAATAGTAAAATAGTCTCCATTGTGTCGGCATGTTGTTAACCTACCAATTCATTGGCTGTCAGCGAGCGACTATAAATCTTTGCCACTGGTCCTGGTTTAGCTGGCGCTGTGCGGAAATAATGTAGATCCGATATAGCCTCTACTTGATAATGAAAGTCTGTTATAGTAAACGTTTTCGCGTAGAAAGCATATTGCGTGTAGGGTTTAAGATTTCTCAAGACATGACGTCTACGTCTAGTAATTACTATATCGGCGTACCATCTGAAACGATCATCAGAATTGTGAATTGAAATTATGCAATGATTGGTTGTCTTACTCATCTTGACCACAACCATGGCGAGCATCATATTTGGTTATATTACGATGTGGAGCTTCTTTGTAGAAGTATATATAACCAATCAAGGGTGTAAGTTCTTCCATCGATAAATGACCTACAGCGATGCGAGCTTCATTGGCGTTATAGGCTTCAATTGTAGCATTTAATTTGCGTATAACGGGTCCACCTGAAAATTTAATATGTTTTAAGAATTCAAGATTTCAAGTTTTCAAGATTTGAAGATTTCAAGATGTCAAGATTTCAAGATTTCAAGATTTCAAGATTTCAAGATTTCAAGATTTCAAGATTTCAAGATTTCAAGATTTCAAGATTTCAAGATTTCAAGATTTCAAGATTTCAAGATTTCAAGATTTCAAGATTTTAAGATTTCAAGATTTCAAGATTTCAAGATTTCAAGATTTCAAGATTTCAAGATTTCAAGATTTCAAGATTTCAAGATTTCAAGATTTCAAGATTTCAAGATTTCAAGATTTCAAGATTTCAAGATTTCAAGATTTCAAGATTTCAAGATGTCAAGATTTCAAGATTTCAAGATTTCAAGATTTCAAAATTTCAAGATTTCAAGATTTCAAGATTTCAAGATTTCAAGACTTCAAAATTTCATGATATCAAGATTTCAAGTTTGTAAGATTGTAAGATTGTACGATTTTAAGATATTAAGATTTTAAGATTTTAAGATTTTAAGATCTTAAGATTTTAAGATTTTAAGATTTTAAGATTTTAAGATTTTAAGATTTTAAGATTTTAAGATTTTAAGATTTTAAGATTTTAAGATTTTAAGATTTTAAGATTTTAAGATTTTAAGATTTTAAGATTTTAAGATTTTAAGATTTTAAGATTTTAAGATTTTAAGATTTTAAGATTTTAAGATTTTAAGATTTTAAGATTTTAAGATTTTAAGATTTTAAGATTTTAAGATTTTAAGATTTTAAGATTTTAAGATTTTAAGATTTTAAGAATAGGATTTCAAGTTTTTAAGATTTTAAGAATAGGATTTCAAGATTTTAAGATTTAAAGAATAGGATTTCAAGATTTCAAGCTTTTAAGAATAGGATTTCACTACTCATACTCACATATTATCCGGTCACCATTAGAATTTGGCGATACATCCACTACGGTCAGGCTGGATTCTTTGAGTTGACTTTCCAGAGCAGTAATTTTGTCATAACACAAACGTGGATTCAAATGGAAATAGATACGACCTTTCAGAATTGAGACCTTTTGAGTGTCACCCCATAATTCCTCCAAATAGCGATTGTCCACCACATATAGAGAGTACCTGAAAATGTTTTTTTTTTATGAAATTAATAAATGTAACGCCAATTTTGTTGTTACAACTTCCTACATATTGTTCACCAAGTACGCTCCACCAATCGTATGAAGCTTCCTCATAAAATTCAGCGAAACCAATTGAGGCGATCTTATTATCTTAAAATATCCGGTAATCTTACTAAGATTCATGAAAGCCTTTTCCAAATGTTCAATTCTAGTTCCTGTAAAAAGACAACACAGAATGAATTGATAAGAAGTTGATAAGGCTATTTACCTTGCAACAACTTACCGTTGATATCTAGGAGTTCCAGTGTTAGGGAACCCTGTAGAATGGTACAATCGGCGAATCCCTCTAAATCTTTGGTCGTTTTTATGGTAAAGTTCCCTACACAGTTTAGTGAACAGGAGGTCACTATGTCATGTTGGATGACTTCGCGATACATTTTGGGGCATTTTTCCACACATTCGCCGCCCAGGCGTATCAAGCCCAAGCGGTGGCAATCTAGAACACATTGTCTGCCGTAAGCCTATAAGAAGAGTATAATGTGAGATGATAGATGGGTTTTACAGCTGGCGACCGTCTTACCAAAACATAGGGCGGTATACAGTTGTTAACACATTTTGTGCCCGCTATCAAGTTAGTACAGTAACGGCAATTTTCATCGGAACACGATGTTAAACACTTGCCACTGCAACATTTTCCCTTTATGTTACATTTGCCCGTTGAACATTGGCCATAGCATTCATAGTTTTCATCGGGTAGTATCTGCTTTTGAAGTTTTCCCTGTGACCAGCAATGTTTGTGGCGATCTGCGTCGGTTGGATTAATGCCATGGCATAAAGGGCAATATCTGGGATCTTTGTTGTTCTGGGAAAAGAGGGGAATATATGATATTATTTAAAAAAACTCGTCCTATCTTTGAAGCATGGTACAAATTTCGTTGACTAATAAAATTTGAATTTTTGAACCTATGGGCGTTAGGCGTGTCAGATTTTTTTTTAAATCTGGAAAGATACAATTTGTTGCCCAGATAGTACTCAGCAACACAAATATGGATATGCAGTCAACATTTTTTTTTTAGGATCAGTGGGCGTTGGGGGCGTGGCAAAACTGTATTTTAGCCCTAGAGAAAAAATATTTGGTACACAGATACTACTCGGCAACACGAATATGAATATGCAGTGGGCGTGGCCAATTCCTATTTAAGTTATAGGGAAATAAAATTTGATATCCAAGTAGGCCTCGGCATTAACAATATGAATATGTCGTCCAAATTTAAATTTTCGATCAGTGGTCGGAGGGGGTGTGGCAAAACTGTATTTTAGCCCTAGAGGGATACAATTTGGCACACAGATAGAACTTCGCAATACAATTACAGCTTTGAAGACTAAAATTTTATTTTCCATCAGTGGGCGTGGCCGATTTCTATTCTAGTTAAGAGGATATAAAATTTGATATCCAGTGGGCGGGGGATACAATTACAAATTTGCAGACGAAATTTTTATTTTCGATCAGTGGGCGGAGTGGGCTTCTCCAATTTATATTTTAGTTATATGGAAATAAAATTGTATATCCAGATGGGCTCGGCAACACGAATATGAATATGTAGACTAAATCTTAATTTTATATCAGAGGACGTTGGGGGCGTGGCCAAACTGAATTTTAGCCCTAGACAGCTAAAATTTGTCACACAAATAGTACTCGGCAACACGAATATGAATATGCAGTAAAAATGTTTATTTTCGTCCTGGGAATAGAAAATTTGATATCCTGATAGGACTCGGCAACACGAATATGCATATGTATATGACTTTTTAATATTCAATCATTTTCGATCAGTAGGCGAAAGAGGTGTGTCAAAACTGAATTTAAGCCGTTGATATAAAAAATTCGTCTGTAGGGGGCGTATGGGCGGGGGTAAACTGAATTTTAGTCCTAGAGAGATAAAATTGGATCCTCACACTAGAGTGGGTCAATTTGTATGGAGTAAAAAAGTGCACCAACCGGCTATCAAAATCATAATCTACGAGAATTCTAAGAAAATTTGCCAAAGAAACAATGGGACTAAAATCAAAATCAAGCCACCCGGTTTTGAACGAGAAACTTTTCGTATTGGGGAAAAAATCCACAACAAGCCTCACAACTGCCCGAAATCGCCCCTAGAGGGTTGACATGTATGAAAGACTCCTAGTAATTTTTCTTCCTAACATTTTTTCCTAACAAACCTAACCCTCATCTTCACCCCCTAAGGGGGCACCTATACAAAATTGTTTTTACCATCACCCTTAGGGATGAGATTATATGCCATTTGATATGAGAAAAAGTGTAACGCATTAAATTAGACGAGTTAGACGCCAAGTATCTTAAGACCAAATTCGTTACAGGACTTTTTAAGACGATTGAGATATGTCTGTCTGGCTGGTCAGCAGGATAACTCGAGTAAACCTTAACTGATCGGTGGTGAAAATTTACCAGTATTAATATTTTCCAGGTACCTTCTGGTACCTCCCATACAAAATGACATATTTTTTGGAAAATTAATATTTCTTTCATAACTTCCAAAGGGACAACCGGAGGATATTTAAATTCGGTTAGTTTAATTATCTTGTAATAGTAGACAGACCCTAAGAAAACCGAAACTTTTGCCACACTCCTTCTGGTACCTCCATACAAATGACCGAAATTACCCCTATAGTTTTACATACATATCTTTCCAATTTTGCGTAAGATGTACTTTACGAAAAGTTGACTGAGAAATTAATATAGACTATATCGGTTGGCCCCCTTCTAGTATCTTCATAAAAAATGACCTATTTTTAGAAAATTAATATTATATTTCTCCCATAACTTCCAAAAGGGCACCTGGGGGTAATGAAATTTTGTCAGTTAATTTATTTTGTAATAGGAGGCAAAACCTCAGAAATCCTAATTATTTGACATATCACTTCTGGTATCTCCCATATAAATAACTGACCGAAAGTTCTATCTACAGCCGTTTACGCTCCATAAGCAGGCATATAATAATACATAAGAAATTTTAATTAAAAATAGGTTAATTTCACTAACTCAAGACTTCAACAATATCTTATATTGGGTGATGGTATTTCAGTCAGTCAGTTTATCTGACTGAAATTTCTGTGCTGGTTTTTCTATAAAATTTGCTTCTACCGCTATATCTGTCTGGAATCGCCCTTAGAGGGTTGTAATGTATGATCGTCCCCCAATATTTTTGCAACCCCAACATTTTCTCAGAACATATCTACCCTTAATCTTCAACCCATAAGGTAGTCCCCATATATTTTTCTATTTTATAAATATTTAAAATATATTAATTTGTTTTCTTTTCATTTCTAGGTAAAATGTATGACTGATCCCCAGTCAATTTCCCTCCTACCATTTTTCCCAATTATACCTACTTCCGTCTTGATCCCCTTAAGGATACTCCTATACAAAAATTAATTTTTTATAGGTTTTACTTCCACCGCTCTAACTGACCCAAAGGTGTACCTAGAGGAGTCAAATGTATGACCAAGCTTCAATATTTTTGCAACCCCAACATTTTCTCAGAACATATCTACCCTCTATCTGTTACCATTAAGGTGGTCCCCATAATTTTTTTTTTTAATTTTTTTATGAACTCAGCTCCTGCTGCTTCCATGGTGCCTTTTAGAGGGGTAAAATATATGACCGACCCTCACTAGTATTTCGCTCCTATACTCTAACATAAGCAGGGGGTTAAGTTCTGCTCCTAGCCATTCTCATGTTTGGGAGTATCCGTCTGTCCATCCCAGCAATTGGAGCCTTAGTTTATGAGCTATTGAACTGACATTTTGTACGCAAGACTCTATCCCCTAAGCGGAGGTTGAGTTCTAAGATAAGCAAGATCCGTCTGTCTGTCCGTAGTTTAAGAGCTAAACTAAACTCCTCCTTTTTGGGGTTGTCCGTCTGTCTGTCCCCTCGATTTCAGCCGTAGTTTAAAAGCTACATAGCTGAAATTTCGTATGCAAGCTTCTATTCTTTAAACGGAGGTTAAGGTCTAAGATGAGCAAGATCGGTAAAAAAATATTCGCAACTCCCATACAAACTCCCCCTATTTTGTGGGTGTCCGTCCCCGCGATTTCAGCCGTAGTTTAAAAACTAAATAGCTGAAATTTTGTATGCAAGCTTCAAGCCTCCAATCGGAAATTTTGTTAAGATGAACAAGATCGTTCAAAAACTATTCCCACCTCCCATACAAACTCCCCCATTGTAAGTGTGTCCGTCTGTCTATCCCCCGATAACAGCCTAGTAGTTCAGGAGCTATGGATTTCTAAGTTGATTCGGATCGCACAAAAAGTACTTCTTATTCAAACTTTTAAAATTCATAAATATATTTTCAGCTCATATAAACAATTCTAGCTCTGTATTTGACATTTTGGTAGTAAAAAAAAATTCTGACAAAAGATCAATGTAATCGGCTAATACACTCATACACTTCTCATACATTTCAAAATGCTATAACATAGATAAATAGTAATAAATAAAATAAAATTAAAGTTTCACCATTCCAAGATTCAAAGAAAACATTGGTTAAACACATTTTCTGAAATCAACTTTATATAAAGTTGCAAGACTAAATTCTGTTATTTTTAATTTGTTTGCATATAAAAAATTTTTATAAAGACAAATTCCGGAATATTTTTTTATAGAATTTATTAGGTTCACAATAAGATACATTTCTCTAAATTTGAAAGCCCCCCAAGACGTCCAAAGAGTTCGAGTACAAATGATAGCCGTTTGAAGATCCCATCTTTACACTTACATATAGATACTGACGATATTTTCATAACATATTAAATGATGATAACACAGTGCAACACACTTTTTCGGGGGTGAACCAAACCAATATCAAACGATAGCATTTGACCTCAGTAACAAAACCTTAAACTCCATTTTGCTTCAAAATGTCACAAATTTTTTTTACAGTGGATTGAAGTTTGATTTTTTGGTCAAAAGTCGATTCAAAGAATATGAAAGAAAAATCATCTATAAAAAGAAATTTGGGTGAGAGCTAGATGGTTCAAATGTTCTGATGAAATATTCCCCTGATATTTTTAATGTATGTCTCCCAAGACATGACCTATCCCAAATGTATTTTTACACATGATTATTCAAATTCTTTGATTCGACTTTTTACAAAAAAAAATCAAACTTCCAACCACTGTAAAACAAATTTGTGAGGTAGTGGAGCAAAATGGAGTTTAGGGTTTTGTTACTGAGGTTAAATGCTACCGTTTGATATTAGTTTGGTTCACTCCCGAAAAAGCTTGTTGAACTCTTTGCTCAAAAGTAGCCTTTTTAACATATAATTTTGATTATATTTCATAATCTTTGACTCGTAGAGGTTATTTGTCTTCGGTGACTCTTAGTGAAATTTTCCGGAGAATATTTCTATCGAAGATTCGAAGCCTTGACCACCCTCCGAAGTTGACATCTAAACAGTTTTTCAAAATTGGGCCAAAAATGTCCCATACGGGTGGGAGCTAGAGGGTTAAAATGTTTCGAGGAAATATTCCCCTGAATGTTTGAGTATAGGTCTCCGAAGGCATGAAATACCCTAAATGTACTGTAATAGATGATTTTTTCGACTCTTGACCAAAAAACTGTAAAAAAATTTGTGACGTAGTGGAGCAAAATGTAGTTTAGGGTTTTGTTACTGAGGTCAAATGCTATCGTTTGAAATTGGTTTGGTTCACCCCCGAGACAATGACTCTCAAATTGTGTCATAGTGTTATTTATACCAATTTTTAACATAAAGCCTCGAATTTCAGTCTCACTCTATCTAATGAACCAGAGAGCCGCCTTTCTCTATAAAAAAATTATATTCGTCTGGCAAATATTCCTTATTTAATTTATAATATCCATTTTCTTGCTATACTCCTGTAAAGCCACTTCCTTACTACAAGAGAAATTTCCTATTTCAAAATGCCGTTTATTAGAGCGCATCTTAACTGTAATTTAAATTACCTTAAATGAATAATGATATTTCTTCGCCGTATCACCTAAAATCGGTATCCAATTTATTGTGTGGACAAAACACAGCGATGGATTCAATTCTATACGCGCCGAACCTCGAAGAATGCGCAGCAATGAGATTAAACCAATATTTTCCAAATTACGATTTTCATGTATGACCAAACTATACTCATCATACAACAGTTGAACGCCCCGGATTACCATCAGCTTTGGAAACAATTTCTCCAAGGTATCCAAACCATGTACGCGATAGATCAAAAGATATTCCGTAATTTCCTCAATGTCCAGTGGTTCGATTTTTTCCAATGATTCTGTTGTAAACTGGAGGATGACCAAACGTACATGACCGGCTACCACCGAGCAATTTTGTAGTTTTTGTAAATCTTCTATTGACCTTACGGTGACAGAATTACAAACGCGCGAATCACTACTGAAGGCGGCGACCACTGTTGCCGCCAGGAACAGAACATTAAGGCAACAGCATATAACGGGTTTCTTCATTGTTTTTGGGTTTTATTTTGTGGCGTTTGTTTTGCGTTCATACAAAATGAAGAACTCTTCAAGTTCACACAAGAGGGGTAGAAGTGATGATGATGATCGCGATGATGATGATGATATTATTGATGATTCGAGTGCGCACAGACAGTCAATTGTTTAATTGATAACTTGACCCCTGCACATATTGACGGCATGTGCAGTTTAATTGTTTTCAGTTTGTTCTTATTTTTCACTCATAGGGGTTTTTTGTTAAACTAAACACTTTGTGTACTCGTTAATTGAAACTTATTGTTTTAGTTGTTGTTTTTTTTTTGCACTGATATATTCACTTTAAATATAACAATGCTCCGCTGAGCTCAGTCTCTTAGATCAATTGATCATTGATTGCGTTTCATATATAAACTTAATTAAACTTATATTTATTTTGTGATTCTATGTCATTCGACAGCATCACAATAATGTTGTTTTCTTGACCGGTGCACAAACTGAACTGAAGAATAGTTTCTTGGCATTGCACCAATTTCAAGCTGTTCGCGGTTTTATCATAAACAGTAAATTGTTTCTCAATACGAGTGTAGATATTGTAGGCAAAAAGAGAGGTTTAAATGAAGGCAATTGTAAAGATTCTCTTGTGAGCTTAACATCTGGAGAGATATATACTGTGGTAGGATACATTAAACACATATGGTGTAGCTTGGAACTTGCGATAGCAGGGTTGCCAGCGCAGATACATATACCAAGTTATTTATTTATACTGCGGCTTTGTAAATACTCTAATTAATTTTGTATTTTTTTAATTTCTAATTTTTATTTTTTAATTTCTAATTTTTATTTTTTTAATATTTAATTTTTAATTTTTAATTTTTAATTTTTAATTTTTAATTTTTAATTTTTAATTTTTAATTTTTAATTTTTAATTTTTAATTTTTAATTTTTAATTTTTAATTTTTAATTTTTAATTTTTAATTTTTAATTTTTAATTTTTAATTTTTAATTTTTAATTTTTAATTTTTAATTTTTAATTTTTAATTTTTAATTTTTAATTTTTAATTTTTAATTTTTAATTTTTAATTTTTAATTTTTAATTTTTAATTTTTAATTTTTAATTTTTAATTTTTAATTTTTAATTTTTAGTTTTTAATTTTTAATTTTTAATTTTTAATTTTTAATTTTTAATTTTTAATTTTTAATTTTTAATTTTTAATTTTTAATTTTTAATTTTTAATTTTTAATTTTTAATTTTTAATTTTTAATTTTTAATTTTTAATTTTTAATTTTTAATTTTTAATTTTTAATTTTTAATTTTTAATTTTTAATTTTTAATTTTTAATTTTTAATTTTTAATTTTTAATTTTTAATTTTTAATTTTTAATTTTTAATTTTTAATTTTTAATTTTTAATTTTTAATTTTTAATTTTTAATTTTTAATTTTTAATTTTTAATTTTTAATTTTTAATTTTTAATTTTTAATTTTTAATTTTTAATTTTTAATTTTTAATTTTTAATTTTTAATTTTTAATTTTTAATTTTTAATTTTTAATTTTTAATTTTTAATTTTTAATTTTTAATTTTTAATTTTTAATTTTTAATTTTTAATTTTTAATTTTTAATTTTTAATTTTTAATTTTTAATTTTTAATTTTTAATTTTTAATTTTTAATTTTTAATTTTTAATTTTTAATTTTTAATTTTTAATTTTTAATTTTTAATTTTTAATTTTTAATTTTTAATTTTTAATTTTTAATTTTTAATTTTTAATTTTTAATTTTTAATTTTTAATTTTTAATTTTTAATTTTTAATTTTTAATTTTTAATTTTTAATTTTTAATTTTTAATTTTTTATTTTTAATTTTTAATTTTTAATTTTTAATTTTTAATTTTTAATTTTTAATTTTTAATTTTTAATTTTTAATTTTTAATTTTTAATTTTTAATTTTTAATTTTTAATTTTTAATTTTTAATTTTTAATTTTTAATTTTTAATTTTTAATTTTTAATTTTTAATTTTTAATTTTTAATTTTTAATTTTTAATTTTTAATTTTTAATTTTTAATTTTTAATTTTTAATTTTTAATTTTTAATTTTTAATTTTTAATTTTTAATTTTTAATTTTTAATTTTTAATTTTTAATTTTTAATTTTTAATTTTTAATTTTTAATTTTTAATTTTTAATTTTTAATTTTTAATTTTTAATTTTTAATTTTTAATTTTTAATTTTTAATTTTTAATTTTTAATTTTTAATTTTTAATTTTTAATTTTTAATTTTTAATTTTTAATTTTTAATTTTTAATTTTTAATTTTTAGTTTTTAATTTTTAATTTTTAATTTTTAATTTTTAATTTTTAATTTTTAATTTTTAATTTTTAATTTTTAATTTTTAATTTTTAATTTTTAATTTTTAATTTTTAATTTTTAATTTTTAATTTTTAATTGGATAATTTCGTAAAAATAGTTTTTTGCGAAAAGATTATTAATAAATGGAATTTTGAATTGAAAAATATCTTGGCAACCCTCTATGCAAAGCCTCTCCCATCACAGGACTTTGTTCTAAAGCGTTTCATCTCAAAACCGGTTACCTTTGCATTCAAACCTTTTATTGACTTTCAAGATGTTTTTTCTGAACTATTAACAATATGGTACGGCGCGTCCGCGGCTGTTAGTACAGGCTGTTTTTTTCTGTTGTCAGCAAGGTTACGTAAGTATTTCTGGTCAGCTTTGATGTTGCATCAAAGCTTAAGGCACATGTATAGCATACGGTAGAAGCTTTAGTTAAGTAGAACAGTTGATGTTTATGTTTTATGAGAAATGACGACAAAGCTTAGTTTGAGTCATATTATGTGTATTGAGTGAGTTAATGTGTAATATGAGTGTTTTATCTAAAGTAAGAGAATATATAATCATAGGATCTTATGAGGTCTTGCATGTAAAAGCTGTTTGCATTAAAGAGAGTGAAATGTCTTGCTTTAGATATTAATGATTTGAATAATTTTATTCCATCATATATAACGAAAAAAACACAACTCCATTACTGAGGCGACATCATAATGTAATCCAAAATATTGTATAATCTATGCAATGTGGAAGTTTTAGTATCATTCTTCACACTATCATCGACATGTAATACGTATGCTCTTTTGATTTTGATATTTTAATCAGAGGAACTATATGTCTGTCTGTCTGTCTATATAGATAGAATTTACGCTGAATACAGCCTTCCATCCTACCCCCTACATAAATTAACCACATTCACTCATTTCTTCTTATCCAATTTCCGGCTTCCTATATGCTGGTACATATTTCGTATCCTTCATTTGTAATGAATTTATCTTAACACGCTTGTTTGAAAATCGGCAAACATCCTTGTGAACCTCATAATTTCCTTTGATGTTGTCTCGTAAGTATTTTATGGCTTCCACTAAATTTCTTATACACGGCATTTTTTTATAAACATACATATTATAATTCCCTTCAATTTACTGTGTTATTGTAAACACTTTATTTTCTCTCAGAGGTAGGCTTGGCAAACAAAAATCTGCCTCATAATCATTGTGAAAAACAAAAACACAACGGCAAGCAAACAAGTGAAAAACACTTGGTGCTTTTTTTATTAAATACAATTTGTTGTTAAATAAGTTATAATCTTTAATGTTCTTTAATGGGCTTTAAATGCATGCAAGTAAATACAAAAGAAACAAAAACACCAAGATGGAGAAATGTGACAACAATTTACGCACAAACCCATTTTAAGGACTTGACAAGGAGCATTTTATACAAATATGTTATGTGTGAGTGTGTGTGTGTGCGTAAAAAGGTCTAAGGGTCTCTGAGAAATGTAAGTGATTGAGTTAAGAAAATGTGAATTCTTGCACCTCCGACTACTTCATTTTATGTGTTTATCGTAAATATTTGCAAGTGTACAATGACATTATGATTTGTATATGGAAATTGTTGAGCTTGATAATGTTATCTGTAGCTAAGGGTTGGAGTGTACAAGAATATTAGAATTTAAGTACTTCAAAGTTGAGTGAATTAGGAATTTGTTAATTACAAAAATTTATTAGTATTTAAATATTTTAGTAATTCTTAGAAACAAAATGTAAATGTCAATACGTAATAAAGTATAATAGTAATAATATATTTTAACTATCACACATTTAACAGTATTTTAAGTTTTTAAGCACTAAATTTTGTAAGACTTTTAAATGTAAATATTATTAAATGTTAATATTATTACTTGATTTTTAAAGTGGGCGGAGTGGTACATTTGTATGGGAGGTACGAGAAGGGGTGTGGTTAGGCTTCCAGATTTATTCTCCATTACTTTATCCTGTTATAACTTTACTAATTACAGAATTTGGGCACGATTGCCTTGGGTGTACTGATATTATTAGTACATCCCTAAAGTGGGCGGAAAGGTACATTTGTATGGGAGGTACCATAAGGGTCGTCGCTAGACTTCCAATTTTTTCTCCAAAACTTTGTCCTGTTATAACATAACAAAATAACATTTGGGCACGATCGTGTCGAGTGTATTGATATTATAACCCTATTTCTAAAGTGGGCGGAGTGGTACATTTGTATGGGAGGTACCAGAAGGGGTGTGTCTAGACTTCCAGATTTTTTCTCCAAAACTTTATCCTGCTTAAACTTTACCAAATACAGAATTTGGGCACGATCGCGTTAGGTCTTTTAATAATATTAATCGATTTCTAAAGTGGGCGGTACCAGATGTGTATGGGAGGTACCAGATGGGGCGTGAATAGACTTCCAATTTTTTTCTCCAAAACTTTATCCTGTTATAGCTTTACTAAAAATAGAATTTGGGTACGATTACGTTTAATTTATTGATATTATTTCTCCATCTCTATAGTGGGCGGAAAGGTAGAATTGTATGGGAGGTACCAGAAGGGGCGTGGCTAGGCTTTCAAAATTTTTTCCAAAACTTTATCCTGTTATAGCTTTACTAAATACAGAATTTGGGGACGATCCCGTAGGGTGTATTGTAATTATTACTCGATTTCTAAAGTGGGCGGAATGATGCATTTGTATGGGAGGTACCAGAAGGGGCGGGGCCATGTAGCCCATTTGCAATACCGTAAGTAGTTTTGAGAAAATAATAACTCGTGCAAAATTTCAAAACATTTGGTTGCGTCTTTCGAAAGTTATCGTGCGAACCAGCCGGACAGCCACCAGACAGACAGACAGACGGACATGGCTCAAACGACTTAAAAAGTCATGAATCGAATTTGGTTCAAAGAAACCTAGGGTCTAAAGTCACTCCTTCTATGTGTTACACTTTTGGGTCGTATCAAATGATATATGTATACTAGGGTGAGTCTTAAAAAATGTTTTTGGAATTTTTCATGGGCCAAGTTAAAATTTTATTAAGACGTACAAAAAAACTCTATGTGAATTTTTTTAATTTTTTTCTTAAAGGTTTAGGGGTCGCTACCGGGGTTCGAAATTCAAAATTTTACCGTCATCCTGAGGGATAAGCAGAATAACTCGAGTAAACCTTAACTGATCCTTATGAAAATTTTTCAGTATTAATATATTCTATAACGAAGTTATGGAATTGTAAATGGGCAGAATTGCCCCACCCCTTCTGGTACCTCCCATACAAAATTACCTATTTTTTGATAATTATTATTTTTCCCATAACTTTCAAACGGGCAGCTGGATGGCATTTAAACTTGGTCAGTTTAATAACCTTGTAATAACAGATTAACCCTCGGAAAATCAAAACCTTTGTCACACCCCTTCTGGTACCTCCCATACAAATGACCGAATTAACCCCCACATTATTACCTACATATCTTTTTAGCAAAAATACTGAATTCAATAAAATTTTGTATGAGGTGAACACATGCAAAAATTTGACTCGTGAGTGAATATGGACTATATCAGCCAACCCCTTCTGGTACCTCCCATACAAAATTACCTATTTTTAGACAAATTATTTTTTACCAATAATTTCCAAACGGACAGCTGGATGGCATTTAAACTTGGTCAGTTTAATTACCTTGTAATAACAAATAAACCCCCAGAAAATCGAAACCTTTGTCACACCCCTTCTGGTACCTCCCATACAAATGACCGAATTAACCCCCACATTTTTACCTACATATCTTTTTAGTAAAAATACTGAATTCAATAAAATTTTGTATGAGATGAACACATGCAAAAGTTTGACTCGTGAGTGAATATGGACTATATCGGCCAACCCCTTCTGGTACCTCCCATACAAAATTACCTATTTTTAGACAAATTATTTTTTACCAATAATTTCCAAACGGACAGCTGGATGGCATTTAAACTTGGTCAGTTTAATAACCTTGCAATAACAGATGAACCCCCAGAAAATCAAAACCTTAGTCACACCCCTTCTGGTACCTCCCATACAAATGACCGAATTAACCCCCACATTTTTACCTACATATCTTTTTAGTAAAAATACTGAATTCAATAAAACTTTGTGTGAGATGAACACATGCAAAAATTTGACTCGTGAGTGAATATGGACTATATCGGCCAACCCCTTCTGGTACCTCCCATACAAAATTACCTATTTTTAGACAAATTATTTTTTACCAATAATTTCCAAACGGACAGCTGGATGGCATTTAAACTTGGTCAGTTTAATAACCTTGCAATAACAGATGAACCCCCAGAAAATCAAAACCTTAGTCACACCCCTTCTGGTACCTCCCATACAAATGACCGAATTAACCCCCACATTTTTACCTACATATCTTTTTAGTAAAAATACTGAATTCAATAAAACTTTGTGTGAGATGAACACATGCAAAAATTTGACTCGTGAGTGAATATGGACTATATCGGCCAACCCCTTCTGGTACCTCCCATACAAAATTACCTATTTTTAGACAAATTATTTTTTACCAATAATTTCCAAACGGACAGCTGGATGGCATTTAAACTTGGTCAGTTTAATTACCTTGTGATAACAAATAAACCCCCAGAAAATCGAAACATTTGTCACACCCCTTCTGGAACCTCCCATACAAATGACCGAATTCACCCTCATAGTTTTACATATTTATGCTAATTATTTGACAGAAAATGTTGATTTTTTCATAGGTTAACTTAAAAGTTTTAAACTTAGAAGACATATAAAATGATTTATGCATTGTATATCGGGAATATCAACCGGTCCTGTAATATTACTTTTTAAGAGGTTTAAAAATGCCTGGACAAAAGTTGATCATTCCAATTTTAAACCTGGCATATCGGATGATCTCATATTAAGACAAGTAAAGAATTTTGCGAATGCTATTTGTATTGCCGAAAATCAGCTTAAAGAGTTTCAGCCACGAGAGGACTACAATGAGCTACTTAAGCTGACAATAATATTCTGCGGGATGTTCCAAAAACACAAATATTTTTCAGAGCACCAGCAGGTCTTTACCGTGCTAGATGGAAGGCTAAGGTAATATATTCCTTAAAAATATATTTATTCAGAGAGCAGTTCAAGTTAAACAAAAGCGAATTATGTGGAATACAGAATGTTTGCAGTTTTATAATTAATATTTACCTTAAATTTTGGTTTGAATCCACTTCTGGACCTTCTGCTTCAAGAAATGACCTCCAGTTATTAAAAGACTTGAAGTCTTATGCAACAATTAATAAAGAGACAGCGGCAATAGCCTTAAAAAAAATTATAGGTCATCTCTGGTATTTTTAGGAAGAGCTAGTTGGATTTGCATTTTTGATGACAAAGTTTCTCATCAAATAAAGAAGAAGATGGTAAATGCTTTAAACATAGAAGGAGTAGATAATCCAGAAAAACGAGTTACAGTGGATGGAAAACTACTACATTCCAAAAGTCTTGAGCATTTTGTATCCAACAGTACTCTTAGATTTTTCAGCATAACGGGTATTAAATCGGGTTTCCTAAAAAAATGTTGAAGATTGGGAGCAAGATGCAGACTTTAAATTAAGTAAAGAATTAGTTCGGTCTAGGTTGAAGGTTGTTAATGATATTGCTGAACACGGAGTGGCCTTGATGCAGGAATACAATAAATTGCATACACATTATGGAGAACAGAAGTATCTCCTATTATTATTGGTGAAAGAATTTAGAAAAAAAATATTCAGATCCAAAAAAATCTAAATAATATTTTACATGTGTAAATAATATTTTACAATATTTTCAAATTTAAAGAAAATTGTAAGCAGTAATACAGTTGTTTATAATTATATTTTCGTGAATAGATTCGTGGCTGAATCCGAAACAGCTGTACAGACTGCCTGGCATTATGAGAATATCATTCTGCTTTTAACTTCTTTCAAAACCCCTGGTCCTGAGCTTGAGATAAATTCTAAAGTCAATATTTTTTAATGTTAAGATTTTCATGCAATGAATTCATGTTTTATATTAATATATTAAATTTTTATTTTAACATTATTTTTTAACTGTTTAGTTTAATTTTTATTTTCGAAATGTACCTTTTTAAGTAATAATACAACAAAAACTGATGAAAAAATTTGAAATAAATCATTTCATATTAACTGTACTGTAAAAATTCCAAAGTTGGACTGCAAATTAGTGGAGGGGGCGAGACAATAGCGTTGCATTATCTATGTTGAATATCTAATAACATTCATTAAACTTGATTTATATTTAAGATAAGCATTAGTAAAATTACAATAAGCGTATATCTATAGCAAAATATAAATGAATTCAGCATACTTACAAAAAATGTATGTAAAAATATGGTGGTTATTTCGGCCATTTGTATGGGGGTATCAGAAGGAGTGTGGCAAAGGTTTTGATTTTCTGTGGGTTTATCTGTTATTACAAGGTTATTAAACTGACCAAGTTTAAATGCCATCCAGCTGTCCATTTGGAAATTATTGGTAAAAAACTAAAAATAGGTAATTTTGTATGGGAGGTACCAGAAGGGGTTGGTCGATATAGTCCATATTCACTCACGAGTCAAACTTTTGCATGTGTTCATCTCACACAAAATTTTATAGAAATCAGTATTTTTACTAAAAAGATATGTAGGTAAAAATATGGGGGTTAATTCGGTCATTTGTATGGGAGGTACCAGAAGGGGTGTGGCAAAGGTTTTGATTTTCTGGGGGTTTATCTGTTATTACAAGGTTATTAAACTGGCCAAGTTTAAATGCCATCCAGCTGTCCGTTTGGAAATTATTGGTAAAAAATAATTTGGTTTAAAATAGGTAATTTTGTATGGGAGGTACCAGAAGGGGTTGGCCTATATAGTCCATAGTCACTCACGAGTCAAATTTTGGCATGTGTTCATCTC
Organism: Muscina levida; assembly: GCA_964034835.1. Classification (NCBI taxonomy): domain Eukaryota; kingdom Metazoa; phylum Arthropoda; class Insecta; order Diptera; family Muscidae; genus Muscina; species Muscina levida. The sequence goes on along the minus strand of OZ035880.1, from coordinate 11,211,714 downwards.
ACACAAAATTTTATTGAATTCAGTATTTTTACTAAAAAGATATGTAGGTCAAAATATGGGGGTTAATTCGGTCATTTGTATGGGAAGTACCAGAAGGGGTGTGAAAAAGGTTTTGATTTTCTGGGGGTTTATCTGTTATTAAAAGTTAATTAAACTGACCAAGTTTAAATGCTATCCATCTGCCCGTTTGAAAGTTATGTGAGAAATATTAATTATAAAAAAATAGGTAATTTTGTATGGGAGGTACCAGAAGGGGTGGGGCAATTCCGCCCATTTACAGTTCCGTTACTTCGTTATGGAAATTATTAATACCGAAAAATTTTCATAAGGATCAGTTAAGGTTTACTTAAGTTATTCAGCTTATCCCTCAGGATGACGGTAAAATTTTGAATTTCGAACCCCGGTAGCGACCCCTAAACCTTTAAGAAAAAAATTAAAAAAATTCACATAGAGTTTTTTTGAACGTCTTAATAAAATTTTAACTTGGCCCATGAAAAATTCCAAAAACATTTTTTTTTTGCCAAATAAGAATCAACCTAATGTATACCCTCATCCCTAAGGGTGATGGTATAAAAATACTTTTAACCAAAAAGTAATTAAATTGGACCAAGAAGTACATTTATTGTACCCAAAAGTAGTTTAAATTTATTGTATAAGTAAGAACTTTTATTGAACAAAGAAGTAACATTTATTGTACCAACAAGTACCAAAAAGTCTTTTCATTGTACTAGAAACTACATTCAATGTAAAAGTACACATGTTGTTCCAAAAAGTAGTTTTGTTGTACCAAAAGGTACTTTTATTGTACCCAAAAGAACTTTTATTGTACTTTTATTGTACCAAAAAGTATTTCTAATGTACCACAAAGTACTTTTATTGTATTAAAAAGTACTTTTATTGTACCAAAAAGTAGTTTTATTGTACCAAAAAGTAGTTTTATTGTACCAAAAAGTACTTTTATTGCACCAAAAAGTACTTTTAATGTACCAAAAAGTACTTTTATTGTTACAAAAAGTACTTTTTTTTACTAAAAAGTGCTTATTTTGTACCAAAAAGTACTTTTGTTGTACCAAAAGGTACTTTTATTGAACCTAAAAGTACTTTTATTGTACCAAAAGGTACTTCCAATATACCACAAAGTACATTTATTGCACCAAAAAGTACTTTTGTTGTGCAATTAAAGAATTCAAAATTCTTAAAATTTAAAGATTTTAAGGATTTCTCGATCTCAAATTCTCAATATTTCAATATTTCAAGATTTCAAGAATATAAGATTTCAAGATTTCAAGATTTCAAGATTTTAAGATTTCAAGATTTCAAGATTTCAAGATTTCAAGATTTCAAGATTTCAAGATTTCAAGATTTCAAGATTTCAAGATTTCAAGATTTCAAGATTTCAAGATTTCAAGATTTCAAGATTTCAAGATTTCAAGATTTCAAGATTTCAAGATTTCAAGATTTCAAGATTTCAAGATTTCAAGATTTCAAGATTTCAAGATTTCAAGATTTCAAGATTTCAAGATTTCAAGATTTCAAGATTTCAAGATTTCAAGATTTCAAGATTTCAAGATTTCAAGATTTCAAGATTTCAAGATTTCAAGATTTCAAGATTTCAAGATTTCAAGATTTCAAGATTTCAAGATTTCAAGATTTCAAGATTTCAAGATTTCAAGATTTCAAGATTTCAAGATTTCAAGATTTCAAGATTTCAAGATTTCAAGATTTCAAGATTTCAAGATTTCAAGATTTCAAGATTTCAAGATTTCAAGATTTCAAGATTTCAAGATTTCAAGATTTCAAGATTTCAAGATTTCAAGATTTCAAGATTTCAAGATTTCACGATTTCAAGATTTCAAGATTTCAAGATTTCAAGATTTCAAGATTTCAAGATTTCAAAATTTCAAGATTTCAAGATTTCACGATTTCAAGATTTCAAGATTTCGAGATTTCAAGATTTCAAGATTTCAAGATTTCAAGATTTCAAGATTTCAAGATTTCAAGATTTCAAGATTTCAAGATTTCAAGATTTCAAGATTTCAAGATTTCAAGATTTCAAGATTTCAAGATTTCAAGATTTCAAGATTTCAAGATTTCAAGATTTCAAGATTTTAAGATTTCAAGATTTCAAGATTTCAAAATTTCAAGATTTCAAGATTTCAAGATTTCAAGATTTCAAGATTTCAAGATTTCAAGATTTCAAGATTTCAAGATTTCAAGATTTCAAGATTTCAAGATTTCAAGATTTCAAGATTTCAAGATTTCAAGATTTCAAGATTTCAAGATTTCAAGATTTCAAGATTTCAAGATTTCAAGATTTCAAGATTTCAAGATTTCAAGATTTCAAGATTTCAAGATTTCAAGATTTCAAGATTTCAAGATTTCAAGATTTCAAGATTTCAAGATTTCAAGATTTCAAGATTTCAAGATTTCAAGATTTCAAGATTTCAAGATTTCAAGATTTCAAGATTTCAAGATTTCAAGATTTCAAGATTTCAAGATTTCAAGATTTCAAGATTTCAAGATTTCAAGATTTCAAGATTTCAACATTTCAACATTTCAAGATTTCAAGATTTTCAGATTTCAAGATTTTCAGATTTCAAGATTTCAAGATATCAAGATTTCAAGATTTTAAGATTTCAAAATTTCAATATTTTAAGATGTTATGATTTTAAGTTTTCAAGATTTCAAGATATCTAGAATCTGATATCTAGAAAATTTCAAGATTTCAAGCTAACAGGATTTCCAGTTATAAAAATTTCGCGTTTTCAATTTAAGATTTATCAAAATTCAAATTATCATGAATTCAACAATTTCCGAAAAACTCGTTAACTTTTCTTTATTCATAATTTTTATATTTCGCGAATTGCCTGAAATTCATTACTTTGTGATTTCATGTAATGAATATTTATGAATTCATTGCTCTCGCCTAAGCAAACAAATACTAAACGAAACGAATGTAAACGACCTCGTTCTCTGGAGCTCTCTGGGGTTGTACAGGTGAACTTTTCCATTGGAGTCTTCGACTTCACTAAAAAGTTTTATTTTGTTTTGTTTTCTCTTTTTATTTAATTTATAATATATTATGTTTGTAAACAAATTATTTATGCATAAGAACGCTGAGGAGTATATTGCGCTGTTCATGCTCAGTTATAATGAATACTGACTGACATCTTGACAGCAACCATGCGAGAAACAAAGCTACGCTAGCAATTGTTTATGTTTTTCTATTGTTTCAAATAATTACATTTAATTGTTCTATGCTCATATGTATAAGTAACAATGTAAAAATTTTATTCTTTTTCTAAGAAACTCATTAATTTACATGAATATTTAATTACATCTGCCGAAAAAAAAACTCCGTCAGGACTTTAATTTTGTAAAGTGCTTTTAAATTTTTCTCATATTCATTCATATAAAAAGAGAATATTGTGTGTAAAGAATGATGTTTTTCCTATATGTCCGCGTTTTTCTGTTTTGTAAACCCTTTAACAAAATTTGAAAATTCGCCAGAAGCCTTTTGTAGAACAAAAGAACATACCTCCTTTTAATATCCTGTACTTTTCGCTTCTGAATGCACTTAAAGCTAACCACTATTTAGTAGAATGCTCAACAATCCTTTAAATATTTAATCCTATTCTAGGGAATTGTTACCATTTGTTATCGCAGTAACATCACAACTCACACATCAACAATGTTGTAAATTCATTCACACACACATGCATACATGGATATTGCAAACACCAATGTGTACACACTTTTGTGCATAGACTCGTACTTGTAACGCACCTTAATACATTAAGTTTGTGAAAGGAAGCTCAGGGTTTTATCGAGAAGAACTAAGCAGCAAAGAGAGTAAACATTTTAGAAAGATATCAAAAGCTTCTCTGAAGAATGAGCATGTCAACTTAAAGCAATTGTAGATGAAATAAAAGCGATGTTAAGGTACTTTTATGAAGACATTATTTTGTCGGACATATTTTTCGACTTCAACAAATCATTGATAGTACCAAAGCAATTTTGTGGCCAGTGCACTTCTTCATATTCAGCCCAAGTCTGAATTACAATTCCCAGGGAATTTTTTTTACCATTCCTTGTTCCCTATTTTAAATTTCGTATCGAAAATGGAAAACTGTTGCCCGGGAAGAAAGCAGGTATTACATATGTAAATTAAGGGGGAAATTTGATAATAAATTTTAAGAAAAATTTCGCCGACATATATCAAGGGAGTTGTACCAAAACATAAAAGAATTTTATATATTAAGGGTAAAAGTGAAAAATATTTTTTAGACTTAGGGAATTTATACTTTTTGTATATTAGCTCGCAATTTTCTGGAATTCTATATAAATGAATCGTGACACGCAGCGGCTTGGTAGGCGCCAACGGGCGTGATCCTCAAATCATGATAACAGACTTGTAAATATAGTTTACTTTACGAATCGTGCTACGTGTAACACTAACAGCCAATGGGGACGGTTAATTAAAGAAGATTAAGAAGTTTCTTATCCATAAATGAGTCAAAGACGTATCTGTTTCAACAGCATTTTGTTCTACCAAAATGGAGCAACTGCACTCATAACCAGACCGGTTATGGCGGAGCTCTAACGAAAATTCGGAAAAAAATAATGTCACTTTCCGCTGGCCTCCAAGGTCACCTAACTTGACTGCACTAGCATTTTTTTTTATGGGGTTATGTCAAGCAAGGGGTGTACTAAACGAATTAAAAAAATTTGTTGTCGCTTAGGCGTAGATGAACATGGAGATCATTAACGGTCTATCAGTTTCCAAACCAATTAGTTATCTATATATATAAAAGAGGATGTGTGTATGTATATATGTAACGTATGGACTCGAAAACGGCTGGACCGATTTTGATGAAATTTTCAGGGAATCTTCCGAATAACCCCGCGAGTAACATAGGCTACACATTGTTTGGATTTTTCTACATTTAGGGGGTGAAAATGGCAATATTCGATAATATGCAATAGCGAAGCATAGCCGGGCCCACTAGTATAAAATAAAATTGAATTATCTATACAATAAAAAAATTACGTATATTGATTAAAAACAAAGCCATTTGAATTTCTTATTGTATCACGACTCGAGCGCCACCCTGTATAAGCAGTTTTTTGTACCAAAAAGTAATTTAATTACACCAAATGTACTTTTGGGGTACTAAAAAAAAGTACTTATGTATTTAAAAGTACAAATCGTTGTACTTAAAAAAAAATTATTGTGTCTAAAAGTACTTTTCTTGTTTTAAACTATTTCATACCAAAAAGTACAATTTATTGTAACAAAGAGTAATTTTATTGCCTCTAAAGATATTTTTATAGATCTAAAAAGTACAATTTAATGTTTGAAAAAGTACAATTTACTGTACGTAAAAGTACTTTTATTGTACAAAAAGTAATTTAACTGTACCAAGTTGTACTTTTATTGTAATAAAAATTACTTTTAAAGTACCTACCAAAAAAACAATAAATTGTATCAAAGAGTGATTTAATTGGACCAAAAAATACTTTAATTGTACAATATTGTACAATTTACCGTACCAAAAAGTACTTTTATTGGAAAAAGAAGTGAAATTTATTGTGCTCAAAAGTTATTTTAATTTACCGTAAAGTACTTCTGTTGTGCCGAAAAGTACTTTTTTTGCACCAAAACAAGTACTTTCATTGTGCCAAAGAGTAATTTTATTGTATCAAAAATACCATTTCTTGTACCAAAAAGTATTTTCATTGCAGCAGAAAGCGCATTCAATGTAAAAATTATTTGTAAAAATGTAAAAAAAAATTTTGTACCGAAAAGAAGTTTTTTTGGGGCCAAAAGTACTTTCATTGTCCTATAAAGTAGAAATTATTTGTCAAAAGGTACCAAAAAGTACTTATTTGTACCAAAAAATACTTTTGTTGTACCAATATATACCATAAGGTACCATAATAAGTTACTTAAAGTACTTTTATTATCCACAGTGATTTTTTGTATCAAAAATAATTTTTTTCTACCATAAAGTACAATTTATTGTACTAAAAAAATAAATTTATTGTATTACTTTTAAAGTACCATAAGTACTTTATTTGTACTATTATACTATTGAACCGCATAGTACCAGAATGTACATTTGATGTGCCATAAAGTACTTTTATTGTACCTAAAAGTAAAATTTATTGTACCAAAATAATTTCAATGTACCAGAAAGAGCTTTTTTGCACCAAAAATGCAATAAAGCATTTTAATTGTACGAAAAAGTACAATTTATTTCACCAAAAATTTACATTTATTGTACCAAAAAGTAATTATATTGTAGCAAAAAGTACTTTTAAAGTACCATAAGTACTATTTTTGTACCGCACAGTACTCTTATTGTACCGCAAAGTTGTGTTGTTGTACCAGAATGTACTTTTGATATACCATAAAGTACTTTTGTTGTACCAGAAAGTAGTTTTATTGTACCAAAAAGTAATTTTATTGTACCAAAAAGTAATTCAATTGTACCAAAAAGTACTATTTATTGTACTAAAATGTATTTTTGTTACCCTAATAAGTACATTTATCGTGCCGCAAACTTCTTTTGTTATACCAAAATGTATTTTTATTATATACCGAAGTTCTTTTGTTGGTCCAGGAAGTACTTTTGATGTACCATAATATACTTCATTGTACCAAAAAGTAATTGATTTGTTACAAAAAGTACTTTTATTTTACCAAAACGTAATAAAATTAATTGTATTAAAATGTAAAAGTGATTGTATCAGATTTTAGATTTTTGTATCTCAAAGTAAAATTTTTTGTACCTAAAAGTACTTTCATTGTACCAAAAAGTAATTAAATTGTACCAAAATGTACCTTTATTGTACCGTATTTTTTTATTATACATATGCCAAATAGTATTTGTATTGTACTAAAAAGTACTATTATTGTACAAAAAAGTACTTTTATTGTGCTAAAAATTCCTTTTTTGTGCCAAAAATGAATTTAGTTGCACCAAAATGTACATTTAATGTACTACAAGGTACTTTTATTTTACTCAAAAGCACTTATACCATAAAACCAAAAAGTACTTTTTTGTACTAAAAAGTAATTTTACTGTACCAAAAAGAGCGACGTAATGTACCGTAGAAGTACCTTTTTTGTACCAATATGTACATTTAATGTACCACAAGTACTTCTATTGTACCAAAAAATACTTGTAGTACAATTTATTGTACCATAAAACTAAAAAGTACTTTTATTGTACGAAAAAGTACGGCAAAAATACCTTTTTTGTACCTAAATTTACATTTAATGCTCGACGCGGAACTTTTATTTCACTAAAAAGTACTAAACGTAGTAAAATTTTTTGTAACCTAAAACCAAAAAGTGCTTTTATTGAGTTCTAAAAAGTACTTTTATTGTGCTGAGAAGTACTTTTATTGTTTCAAAAAGAACGATATAATGTACCGTAAATGTATATTTTTTGTACCAAATGTACATTTTATGTACCACAAAGTACTTTTATTGTGCCAACAAGAACTTTTATTGTAGTACAATTTATTGTACCATAAACCAAAGAGTACACTTACTGCACCAAAAGTACATGTACATTTAATGTATTGTTCCTCACACTAATTAAATTGTGGCAACTGTACCAATAGGTACAATTTATTGTACCAAAAAGTACATTTATTACACCAAAAAGTACAATTTAGTGTACCCAAAAATACTTTTATTGTATCGAAGAGAACTTCTATCGTACTAAATATAAAATTTGTTGTACCAAAAGTACTTCTTTCGTTCAAAAATTTTGTTGCTCAGAAAAAGTACAATTTATTCCCCTCCCCGACGGCTTAGTATAGGAGAATTCATTTGCTGGAAAAATTAATATTAGGAATTTGGCAGATTATTTCACTTTGAAATTTTACCAAACATTTGAGTGCATTCCTTGAACTGTATAAAAAAAGTGAGAAATTTTCAGTCGGGTTAACCATCTTAAATATACTCTCATCCTCAGTACAAACATAAAATTTGTTTAACAAAATACAGAATTTGGACAATTTCGCGTTGGGTGTATTTATTATTTTTTTTTCAAAATATAATATATAACTATCTATATATATAAAAAGAAGTGTACATTTTGATTGTCACTCCATAACTCGAGAACGGCTCGACCGATTGCCATAAAATTTTTAGGGAAGGTACAGGCAGGAGTGATGATGGTTAGACCAAAATCGGTCTAGCCATTCTTATATATAAATTGGATAAATGGGCGTGGCACCGCCCATACAACTTGAAAATCAGAAGGGCTATATCTCATGAACTATCAGAGGTATGAAGATGAGATTTTGTATATATGTTGTTCGTACAGTTAGAATTACAGACGAGGTGCAAGTGGGCGGTGCCACGCCCTCTTTTCAAAAATCGCTCTAACGGCTTTTCTAATAGACCGATTGATACGAAAATTTTACCAAGTGGTACTGTTGACCTGTTGATAGTCCCTGGCTGTACTTAGTTGTGATTGGATAAAGGAGCGTGGCACCGTCCATACAACTTTAAAGTAAAAAAGACTATATCTCATGAACTATCAGTGGTATGAAGGTGTGATTTGTTACATATGTTGTTGTTGCTGTATGAATTAGAGTAATGGTGGAAGTGGGCTGTTCCACACCCCTTTTAAAACAAACAGTAATAACTGTAAAAATTCCACAGAACATTGCTGTTCGCCTAGAGATATGAACAGTAAAGTGGGCCAATTTTTTTTTCGCAAAAATCGTAACCAAAATTGGAATCTACGATGAATTGTAAGAAAATTTCACCAAAAAACTTTGTGTCTAAAATCAATTCCTAGCTCGCGCTGGAAAGCATAAAGATTTCTGTTAGAGATTTTTTGTTTGTTTTTAAATGAGGACAATCCGAAAACTGCAGATATTTATTTTTCGAGACCTTCTGCGTAAAACTAACTTCCCAGCAAACTAAATGAGATATTACAGAACCAAATCTATGTATTGGTTAAAAAGTTATGGCCTCTGAGAGTTGGCATACGGAAATTAAGTTTTTAAAAATCATTTTTCAGAATATTGTCCAAAACAATGTCAAAAATATGCTATTCTCATCGTCTTGGTCTCCAAACATCGGAATGGTAGGTCTGACATAACTGAAAAATTGCTAGAAATATATCTCAACCTGAAATCTTCTTGCTTCTCAGCGCGAACTAGGAATTGATTGTAGACATATAGTTTCTAAGCGAAATTGTCTAAGAATTCATCGTACATTTCGATACTGGTATTCGATTACCACATTTTTTTAGACGCGAACAAATTGTTCCGCCCTAATCAACAGGCTAATTGGAACTTAATAAGTAAAAAGTGCCGAGGCGCTGTCCACGCACTTCAATAGTTGAATTTATAAACTGTATCAAATAATGGTCCGTACACCAGTTACTTTTCATTTACTTTTCAGGAGAGCGAATCGGTAATAAATAATACATATAGAAAAATAAAGCAATATTCATTGTAGTTATACTGGAAAACACCTTTTGTTTTATTGGAGCACAATTTAAATTTTTATAGTATGTCAGAGGTAACATTAGCAAACATTTGTAAATAACCTATGTATGGGGTAATTTTTTTTTTGACGTATAGAACTTCTGATAGTTATAAGTTTAAATCTAGCTGTCATACTAATGAAGTGTGATAGACTTTCTTTTAGTATACTTTGAAAAATCACCATGTAAAAACTACACAAGAACAACGTTTACAAATCTTGCAAATTTATTTTCAAAATGCACGTTCTGTTCGCTATACTTATGTACCCCTTTGCGAAGTTGAGGGTGCATATAATGATCCATCTGAGCAGCTTATAGAAGCCATCGACGCTGTAGACGTAAGTGTGACAGGAAACTCGAATTTATCGAACCGACGCCTTTATCAGCAACTCGGTCTCTGCAAATGCTGAAGAAAGATCTTGGCCTACATCTATATAAGATCTAACTGGTGGAAGAATTTGAGCCAGTGGACGATCAATTGATTTTTTTTATTTATCATGTCATTGCACATTATTTGAAGGAGAAATGGTTCCAACACGACGGTGCAATATGCCATACAGCGCGTGAGACCATCACTTTGTTAAGCCAAACGTTGGTGACCGAATTATCTCAAAAAATGGTAATATGAGTTCAATACAATAATAGTATTCCGGAATATTCTTGATCCGTGTGAGAAGAAGACATGAGAAAAGAAGTTTTTATGGCTAAAGGCATGAAGCTTCAAACTGAATTATCATTCGCGGTCAATAGGCGGAGAAGGCATAACAAAAGTATTTTTATGCCCAAAGAGATAGTTAGTATCTGCTTCTACAGATCAAAATAAAAATTAAATTTTGATCCTTAGCGGAATATCTGTTTCCGATTTGTGGAAGAAGTGGGTTTTCGCCCTACATGCAGAAAAAACTTAATCTACATCTCGGCACTATAGATATGACTTTGCTGATGAACTTTTTATTAGCATTTACAACAATAAAATGTAATTGGTTAAATTCCATGTTAGGGAGTTACTTCAAATTAGTTATATTAGTTAATAAACTCAACATATTATTGTCGAGCTGTACCGTTTTCAAAGTACTTTGTAGACTTAAATGTGAAATATATTACAAGTTAATATGCAATAGCGAAGCATTGCCGGTCCCACTAGTATTATACAAATTGCAGAATTTTGACCTGATCGCGTTGGGAATATTGCGTTGGGTGTATTGATATTATTACTCGATATCTAAAGTGGACGGAATGGTACATTTGTATGGGAGGTACCAGAAGGGTCGTGGTCATGAAGGTCAATTGCAATATCGTAGGTAGTTTTTACCCATGCTAAGTTTCAAAACATTTGGTTGCGTTTTTCGATAGTTATCGTGCGTACCAGCCGGGCAGCTAGACAGGTTTAATGTGACTCCTTTTATGTGTTACACTTTTGGGTCGTATCAAATGATATATACCCTCCTACCCGTAAGGTGGGGGTATAAAAAAAACACATATCAAAAAAACGTGATTTTTGAGTTAATGATGCTGATACTTGAGCTACATTAAAATATATAAGATATAAAAATTGCAAATTCAGTAAATCTTTTTTTTTTTGGCAAAAGTTCAACAACATGCCATGAGTGAATTTCACTCTCTTTAGTCACCAGCAACAACATACAATCACTTACTTCGCCAGTAGCTGCAGCAGAATGAGAAAATCTTGTTTAAGTTGGCATTGTTTACGAACTATGAATATAATGGCATTACGAACAAAAGCAAAGTAACGATGAGAAAAGTAAAGGATAAACACCACAATACACAACGAAAGCAATAGATACTATACCACACCACCAAATGCAATGCAAGCTGAGATGGTGGTGTCAACATAATCTTAAATATTGTTGTTGTTTTGAGTGTGAGTGTGTGTTTGTGTGTGGGTTATTAAGTGCAGCTTTGCACATAAATTGTGCATCCCTAAGGATGAAAGGTCCTACATCCTTGCAGCATTAAATGTATGTAAACCTAATGAATTGTAATTTGTTACCGCCTTCTTACACAAATTGAATTGGTTACCGGGTCAACAATGATAACGATCAATTGATCGTAAATTAATGTGCATTTAAGAATTTATGTTTAAATTTAAAGTTAAGTATTTAGCGTGCGGAAAGGCAAGATGAACAATGTACATTGTACATATAAAGTTGGTCGCTGCAGGTGCAAATAAGAAATAGTAAAAGTGGTGATACTTTAAAGATGTAACAAGAAGATTTATAGCACATTTTAACATGTTTACGATAAGTAGTGTTCATTGTTTATTTAAAAGATTTTTAAAGGCAATGAATTAAAATTCGGAAGTAATTTGCACAGACCTTTAAATTCACATCATTGGGTCAAGCTTTCATATTTCTAGTGTTAATAGAATAAGTAAGAAAGTCGGCTGCTAATCTCATCATATGTCCTGTCAATCCTCTTTACTCTAAGTACAGGCCTCAGTTCAGATACTCTAACTTCTACCCTTACCACCATATAGTTATTGTATTTATTCAGAGTATCTATAATATTTTCGTAAGTGTGTGCGTTTGAGTTTATTTTACATAGCCAAGAACATTCATAAAATAATAATCTTGTATGTTAGGTGTGTGAGTGTTTACTCTACATAGACAATAAATTTATAAAATACATCAATAACACATCTCTCCACAATTGCATTTTTCTTCATATGTCCCTACAAACAATTGTGTGTGTGTGTGTGTTTGCTATTATATTGAATATTGTTAAATGTTGATTGGATTATTTTTTGTTTTTACTATTTTCATTGCAATTGCAGTCGTTGCTGCGACTAACGACAAACAACCACAGCAACAACAACAACACTGCAATGCTAGCAATGCCATGCAAGCAATATCAGACAGTCATTATATTTTATTGAAATTATGATGATGTTATTAATTTTAATAAATAAAATCATATTGAAATACAATCAAATTGATGTTGAATGTCAGCTCTCTTAAGCAATCAACATTCAATTTATTGCATATTTTCGAATCTGTTGGTATAATTTATTGAGCAAAAAAAAATAAACAGGAAAAAAACAAAACACAATAACAACATTGAATAGCAATATTCAATTTAAAATGCATTTAATTGTAGATGAGTTTGTTATGTATGTGTGCATGTATGTGAATATATATGGTCTACAAATAATGATGAACATTTAAATGTATTTACATTATGAAAACGGACCCTAGATATGTATGTATCTAAATATGTACGTATCTAAATTTAATGAGCTGTCATAAGTGTTAAAATTAAAATTTTGTTGTAAAAAGAAAGTTGTAAATTAAACCAGTACACAAATCAAAGTCATGTCAACTGACTGTTAAATACCGTAACCCTATGTCCTTTGTCGCAAATTCTGATGCATATTGTGAAATTTTTTTTTTTGTCAAATTATCAAATCAAATTATAAGACAACTGTATCAAATGGCCTGCAGTTTTCCGGATACATATTTGAATTGCACAGTACAACACATGATTTTGGGATTAAATTCTGAGAACTGCACGTGGAAGTAGCACCAAAAAGAAAAAGTTCTGCATCATTCGTTTTGTCAAATTACATGACATAATAATTTAATATTGATTAGGATTAAGAAAGTATCGTTTAGTGGAATTTGTCACGTTTTAGGCTCTTTTGTTTCACATAACTCCAGAACCACATGTCCGATTAAGTATGGCAGGTACCATGAAGGGTAGATCTATTCTGCCTTTTAACAATACCATTAATAAATTTTGGAAAATATTAATATTGGTAAATTTTCGATAGAAATACACAGTACAACATTTTTCAGCTCATTGATTCAGGACTCAATTTTGAAAATTGCATGTGAAAGTAGGCCTAAAAATAAGAAATTCTGCATCATTCGTTTTGTCAAATTGCCTGCATTAATAACACTATGCGACAGCCAAAATGTGGATGGGATGAAACCACCAGGGAAAGTTATATCGGTCAAAAAAAAGTTATACGTGTCCCGGCGTTTCGCTGGGTCTCATCTAGAAATCGAAATATATCGATTTTTACATAGTAAGTATCGTATATGGGAATTTGTAACGTTTTAGGCTCTTTTGTTTCACATTACTCAAGAACGACTTATAAAGTTTCGATGAAACAAAAATCCGAAATTAAGGAATTGAAAATAGTTTCATATAACATTTAATATAACATCTGTTTATATATTATTTCACTGCAAAAGCAGCAGTTTCGCAGATATAAATAAATTTATGAAAAAAATAATAAAAAATTTGCCTTTAAATATTACATTTTTTTATACTTAAAAAATAACACAGTACATAATTTTTCAGCTCATTGATTTGGGACTCAATTCTGAGAGCTGCACGTGAAAGTAGCCCCAAAAAGAAGAAGATCTACATAATTTCTATTATCAAGTTACATGCCATAATAATTTAATATCGATTTGAGATTAATAAGTATCGTATAGGACAATTTGTCACGTTGTAGGCTCTTTTGTTTGACATAACTCGAGAACCGCTAGTCCGATTTCGCTGAAACAAATTTATAAAAAATTAAGAATTACAATTCCTTTAATTTGTTCATATAACGTTTTCCTCCATAAGCAACAGTTTCACTTTTCCATTCGTCAAACGATTTTGAACTGCGTTTATTTTGTAGCAGTTACAATAAAACGGCTGTACTCTGTGGCGTATGATTTACGTGGAATATTACTTATGATAATCATACGCCCCCATAAAAACTTAAAAAAAACTTAATTTCCCTTTGCACCCCATGAATGAGGTATGGGATAGCTTCTCGCGTTGTTGTGAATTAACACGCTTTCAATTTTTAGATTCACAACTAACGGCACCTACTTATTTATCGATGAATGCGAACGTCACTGTTTTGAGAAGCTCTTACTAGACACGACGATTGAATCGACGCTTAATACTGCGAAGTTGCTGTCAAACAACATTCGAGGGGAGCCGACAATGAAAGAACATTTTATTTATTTTTTTCTTTTAAGATGACTGGAGCCAGGTTTGAACCTGCGATCTCCCGCATGGTAGTCGCGTGTTCTAACCACTATGCCACGGCCGGTCCCATATAACAATATAACAAAAGAGCCTAAAACGTGACAAATTCTCCTATACGATACTAACTAACTTCAAATCAATATTAAATTATTATGGCATGTAACTTGACAAAACGAATGATGCAGAACTTCTTCTTTTTGGGACTACTTTCACGTGCAGTTCTCAGAATTGAGTCCCAAAATCATGTGTTGTACTGTGTTATCTTGTAATAGTAGACAAACCCTTACAAAACCGAAACCTTTGCCCCCATACTTTGTAACGTGACGAAAGTCGTCCGTACATATATGCCTCCTATATATACAGTTCTAGCGCTAACTACCCAATTATGGCCTTTTAACCTCTAACCACCAAAAATATACTCGCACTTTATTTACTCTTGAATACAGTAGACTACGGATAAATGCACATCGGTTTTCGCGCGGCTTTTTGTGCACTTATGCGGTTTTTGCATTTATACAACACTCGGATAAGTGCACAACTATTGCATATATACAAACATTGCATAAGTGCACGATTATTGCATTTATACAAACATTAGATTATTTTTATTAATCTGTAACACCAGTTCAGTTTGGACGGAACCTTAAGAAAATAATTAAAATATAAAGCTGTTTAATGTTTTTATTTATAATCTAGTGTTTAATAATTCAAGCTCGAGGTCTTTATTATTATTTATTGAATTATTAAACACTGGATTACAAAAAAACAGGTCGAAAAATAACCAAAGGGTTTTTATTTATATTTGGTTTACATAACATGACAGGTTTTTAATAAAAACTCATAAAAATCAGTTCAGTTTAAGGTAAAAAAATCTCACATGTATGCTTCATTGTTTTAGTGTTTTTCATTTTTCATACAAAAAAATTAAAAATATTCAGTTCTGTGCCAAAATAATAAAAAATCATATTTTGCACCATTGTTTTTTCAAAATACATATTAAATTGCACTCATTTCGATTCACCTAAACCACGTGTGCTGAAAAAGTCTGAAATCTTTTTTGAACCGTGTTTTCTGTTCCAACCTTATATATGTTTTTCTCCAGTTTCTCTAAATCATAATCTACATTTATGTAGTATGAGAGATTTGCATTTATGCATGCAAAGTTGTACTATAAAAGTACTTTCAGGTTAGCAAAAGTTGTGCATTTATCCGGTTTTTGCATTTATGCGTGTTGCACTTATCCGTATATTTTTGTATGTAAACGTACAAAAAAGGCTAATGGCTTCAAGTTCCAGTGCACTTATGCGGTTTTTGCATTTATGCGATGTGCACTTATCCGTAGTTTACTGTATCATTGACCAACCCAATTTGCATACACTGTTTCAAGTACCTCAAGGGCAAACAACAATACTATCGATCACACGACCACCGCAACGAACGCGTTCAGAAATGCATGCGACTGCCACCAACGACACATTCGGCAAACGCCACGAACGGCGAATGAGCGCAACGACCAACATCAAATCAAAAACATTAAGAAAACGACATCACAAGGGAAAGTGTTATTCAATGCTGTGTGATGCGATGTAATTCTCATTACATTGAGAGCTCCACTTACTTAAATGATCGATCACATTGCTTGGTGCGTCGTCTGTTGCTACCGCTGCGAAGTTCATTGCTAAGTTGCATTATACCCGATCTCCCTTGCCCTTTTCAGGGCAATAATTTATCGAAGAAAATATTCATTTGTTTAATCGGACTGTTGAAACTGTTGAACTAACTATTGTTGGTTAAAATCTAATTCCATTGGTTTAACTTAGCTATGGTCAGTTGATTCTGTTAAAATAGGACTTCGGTCTGTTAAATCCGACTTCGGTCTGTTAAATCGGACTTCGGTTTGTGAAATCGGACTTCGATCGCTTAAATCGGATTTAGGTCTGTTGAATTGGACTTCGGTCTGTTGAATCGAACTTTGGCCTGTTAAATCTGACTTCTGTCTATTAAATCGGACTTCGATCTGTTAAATCGACTTTCGGTCTGTTAAATCGGACTTCGGTCTGTTGAATCCGATTTCGGTCTATTAAATCGGACTTCTGTGTATTAAATCGGACTTCGATCTGTTAAATCGGCTTTCTGTCTGTTAAATCGGACTTCGGTCTGTTGAATCCGATTTCAGTCTGTTGAATCGGACTTCGGTCTATTAAATCGGACTTCGGTCGGTTGAATCGGACTTCGGTCTGTTGAATCGGACTTCAGTCTGTTAAATCGGACTTTGATCCGTTAAATCGAACTTCGGTCGGTTGAATCGGACTTCGGTCTGCTAAATCGGACTTTGGTCGGTTGAATCGGACTTCGGTCTGTTGAATCGAACTTCGGTCTGTTAAATCGGACTCCGGTCGTTTAAATCGGAATTCAGTCGGTTGAATCGGTCTTCGGTCTGTTGAATCGGACTACGGTCTGTTAAATCAGGCTTCGATCTGTTAAATTGGACTTCGGTCTGTTGTACCTAATTCCGGTCTGGTAAACAAAGATACTCTTCATTGCTGTAGCATTGTATTAGAAATTATTCCGCAGCATCTTTATATTACCATTCCGTCGGTTACGAACATTGGTTCGGTCGCGAATTCGGAATCGATACAAATACGAGTTGCAGAAGTCAATCTATTGAAGAACACGAGTCATCAACACTATTCTGAGTTGCGGATACCGAATGGATTTACGACGAAAGCCGATACACCATTAGTACATCCACGAGTTGCAAAAGTTGATTTGCTGGAAAACGCGAGTCACCTCCACGATCCCGAGTTGCGAACTCGAAGCTGAATTACCAACAACCCCGAATTAACAAAATTTTCCCGAGTTGCTGATATAAACCTGAATAACCAGCAAACACGAATCATCAAGATGACCCAGTATTGCTGATATAAACCCGAATCACCAATACTCTTCTGAATTGTTGACCTTAACCCGAATTACTGATAAACTAGAGTCATCAATCATCACTTGCTGATATTAATCTGAAATCCCGACAAAACCCGAATCACCAAGCTGACCACACACTGCTGATATTAATCGTAACCGCCAACGAACCCGAATCATCAGTACGCTGCCGAGTTGCTGGTACTTGCCTAAATTATCGAAAGTACCCGAATTACCACGTTCCTTAATACCGAAACTATCCTGACCTATCTGATCTCCAAAGTTTTGGGAGTACAGTATAAAGCTCCCGATCTCATCAAATCGACCGATTCGGAAATTTTCCGATTATTGACCGAGTCCCCAGCAATTGCAGTCATAGGCCACATCAATTCTAGTCGAACGTATAAAAAAACTTCTCGATCATCTAAAATCGGTCTGGGTAAAAATTACCGGACAAGACAACAACTCTATCACTGAATTCGAATCTGAATTGTTTTCGTATCTAAATACTTTATCCAGTAGATTATAAAATTAAATTACATCCTATTAATATTATAAATGTGAATGTCTGTCTGTTTGTTTGTTTGTTTGTTTGTTTGTTTGTATGTTTGTTGCTCAATCACGCCTAAACGGCTGAACAGATTTCAATGAAATTTGGAAGACAGTTAGTGTACTATATGGAAATTACTATAGGCTACATATTTTGTAATTTTTTACCCTATGGGCGGAGTGGGCGTGGCAAAACTTTTTTTTAGAGCTAGAGAGATAAAATTTGATACCCAGATAGTACTCGACAACACGAATATGAATATGCAGACGAAATTTTAATCCTATTAATATTATAAATGTGAATGTCTGTCTGTTTGTTTGTTTGTTTGTTTGTTTGTTTGTATGTTTGTTGCTCAATCACGCCTAAACGGCTGAACAGATTTCAATGAAATTTGGAAGACAGTTAGTGTACTATATGGAAATTACTATAGGCTACATATTTTGTAATTTTTTACCCTATGGGCGGAGTGGGCGTGGCAAAACTTTTTTTTAGAGCTAGAGAGATAAAATTTGATACCCAGATAGTACTCGACAACACGAATATGAATATGCAGACGAAATTTTAATTTTGGACCCAATGGGCGGAGTGGGCGTGGCAAAAATTTTTTTAGAGCTAGAGATATAAAATTTTGATACCCAGATAGTACTCGACGACACGAATATGAATATGCAGTCGAAATTTAAATTTTGGACCCAATGGGCGGAGTGGGCGTGGCAAAACATTTTTTAGAGCTAGAGATATAAAATTTGATACCCAGATATGGGCGGAGTGGGCGTGGCAAAACTTTTTTTTAGAGCTAGAGAGATAAAATTTGATACCCAGATAGTACTCGACAACACGAATATGAATATGCAGACGAAATTTTAATTTTGGACCCAATGGGCGGAGTGGGCGTGGTAAAACTTTTTTTAGAGCTAGAGATATAAAATTTGATACCCAGATAGTACTCGACGACACGAATATGAATATGCAGTCGAAATTTAAATTTTGTATCAGTGGGCGGAGAGGGCGTGACCAAACGGTATTTTAGCACCAGATAAATAAAATTCGGTATACAAATAGTACTCGAGAATACGAATATGAATATGCAGATGGAATTTATATATTCGATCAGTGAACGAGTGGGCGAAGGGGGCGTGGCAAAACTGTATTTTAGTCGTTGAGAGATAAAATTTATTACACAGATAGTATTCGACATCACGAATATAAATATGCAAACAAAATTTGGATTTTGGGTCAGTGGGAGGAGTATGCGTGGCAAAACTATTTAAGCTATTTAAGCCCTAGAGAGATAAAATTTAGCACAGAGATAGTACACTGCAACACGAATATGAATATGTAGACGACATTTTAATTTTACATCATTCGGGGAAGGGGGCGTGGCAAAACTGTATTTTAGTCCCAGAGACATAAAATTAAATACCCAGGTAGTACTCGACTACACGAATATAAATATGCAAACAAAATGTATATTTTGGATCGGTTGGCAGAGTGTGCATGGAAAACTGTATTTAAGCCCTAAAGACACTCAGATAGTACACGAATATGAATATGTAGATGGCATTTTGGACCAGTGGGAGGGAGCGTGAGAAAACTGTTTTAGCGAAAAGAATTTTTTCTTAAATTAAAATTTATTTATTTTTCAGAATTGTGTCAATAAATTTTATGCACTATTTACACTGCGTCAATTTATTTTGCCAACAGTTTTGGCAATAAGTCGTCAGAAAAAGTTTGTCGAAAAAATTTAAAGCGAAATACTGAGAATGATGTCAGTGCTATAAATGAGCCATGAATATATACATGTTTTTAGGGCTATATAAGGTAATATTTGAATACAGATAGTACTTGGTGCTATATATATATGACTTTGCTGACGTATGTTGTAATGTCGGTTAGTGAGACGTTGTTAGTTTGATCAGGGTAAGAGTAATTTTGGATAATGAATAGTTTACAGAGCGTACAGAAACGACGCTTAAGCTTAGCCCTTTAAGTAGACATGCCAAACATATTATTGGTATTCGACAATTAAGCAATAGCGGAGCATTGCCGGGTCCACTAGTCATCTATAAAAAAATACTGTTATTTTGCCTTAGTCACGGAAAATATACTGAGTTCTTATTCCGTTAGGTATTGTGGGTCCTAATGGTGACCCTGGCGACGACTGGACTTACCTCAGCGAAAAACCACGTTACAACTTTTATATAGTTTGACTCAGAAATAAATATGGACTATATAGGCCGACCACTTCTGGTACCTGCCATACAAAATTACCTTTTTTGAAAAATTTATATTTCTCCCACAACTTCTAAGTGGACAACTGGACAAACCCTCAGAAAACCAAAACCTTTGCTATACCTCTTTTGGTAACTCTCATACACATGACCCACGTCTTACACTGAATTCAGCCACCTACGCGCTTTCGTTCTCTGATCGCTCAATATCATTCATTTCATGTTGGCGATGGTCTAATGGTCTAATCTATTCATAACCGAACACAATCGAACGCACGTAAACAACAATATGGTATGCTGGCGTGCGGTTGCACAAGTAGCGTCAGTGGTGTCGAACAATAAAAATGTTGTGCTCTCCCAACACTCGTTGAACATTGTTTCTCTGTCTGTATTTGTGTCTGTTTTTGTGTTGACTGTTAAACAAGCGTGTGGGGTGTTGCTTTCATAACACTTAAGAGGAGACTACTAGTTTTGCCGATCATGTCTGTGTGAAAAAGATTATTGCCGGCCTCGCGAGGCTATGAGAAGCCTATCACTGTTCTAGTGTATTTATATGTTCATGTATGTATGATTGCAATCTACATAAGAAGGATGCAATAATGTGCATCCGGGGTACATTAAAATTCCATACAAATCTTAAACATTGTCGCTCTCGTTAACTTACTTTTCTTTCCAATAGCTGGCGCAGTAAAGCGACCTGGTCACCCAGATACCATTTCACTAATATGTATAACTGGCATAATTATTAAAAAGACACGTTTGCTCATATGAAATATGCAACATCCGCCAGCTATGCCTCATTAATTTCTCCATTCACTTTATTAAATTTATTTACATACTTTTTTTCATTCCTCCTGTCACAGATGCAACACACACAAATGATTGACAGCCCGCGGGACAGGTGACAATCCACATGTATGATCCTGTGTGTGTATGCGTGTGTGTTCTGTGTAAATATGCGCACAAATGTATTTTTAATATTCAATAATCTCCAGGGAAATATAAGGAAATTATAAAATCAAATAATATGTATGCAAATGTTGACACGTGTTCGTGATAGCTGCCCGCCACTCCAGCAACCAGCAGTTGGTGTACGTCCGTTCGTTGGTTTATCCTCAGATAATCTGAGATACCACATAACGGCTGTCAGTTTTTATGTTTTATACCCTCTGTGCCGTTTTGGTGTGCTCCTAGATTCCGGGTCGAGCATAAGCCGGAATCCTTCGTAGGTTGCGAAACTATGGCGCACATTGTGTGTAATAGTAAATGCTGTAAACGCTCATTTTCTTAAAAGAAAATACAAAGATACGCAAGGAAATATCTAAACCGAAAAATATTTCATCTTTGGCTGACACATGTCTGGTGGTAACACAACAAATTTCATATTCATAAATTGGTCTCTCCAGCAATGTTGTTGTACTGTTGTACAACTCCCCTCTAGGGTCTCTGATGCGTTTTGCAGACAGACGACTGACGGCTGGTAGGGGAGATGAGGCGACACCATCATAGTACTGTGGCCCACAAGATCGTAACATGTTTGAGTCTGTTTATGTCATTTATAGCATAATAACGACATTTTTGTAAATTGGTTGGCGGTAATATAATAAAATTTTGGCACTCATTTTACACAAAAGATATAAAGGAACACTGGATGGTGGTAGCGGCAAGGGGTAGGGTGTGTTGTAAATGCACAAAACAACATCTTTGTGGCTAAAAACTGTTTAATGCGTGTGCGAGTGTGTGTGTGAATTTTCGCTCTCATAGCATAATTTATAAAACATTTTTGAATGGCAGACATAAGAAAAAACGGACGGAGCAGATAGATAAACTGACAACATTGCAAAAGTGAAAAAAGACAAACATGCACACACATACATATTATAATCCGGATAGCATCAAAAAAGGGAAGTGGGCTAACAAAGAGTTAGACTTTGATGTCAGTGGACATTTGGAAGCACAGTGGCGAATATATTTGGTTATTAAGAAGGTTTTAAGGAAACAAAAACCAGTACAGTAAACCACATCAGTAGGTGGACTGACTGAACATTGTTTCACTGTTGATATATTGAAATCAAACGATTTTAAAATGAAATCACTTATGTAAGGGTTAAAGGTTGGGAAAAGGACTTTCGGTCGTATGAGTAAACGTTTTCAGACTGTCAACAAATGTAAGAAGATAAATTCAATATCTCTGGTAACCCAAAGGGTCTTTAACGGTCCCCGATTTTTGTTTTCGTAAGTCAACGTCCAATACATGTTTACCTTTTTGCAAAATTTTACTAAATCCAGTATACATTAATATATAAAAATATAAAAATATAAAAATATAAAAATATAAAAATATAAAAATATAAAAATATAAAAATATAAAAATATAAAAATATAAAAATATAAAAATATAAAAATATAAAAATATAAAAATATAAAAATATAAAAATATAAAAATATAAAAATATAAAAATATAAAAATATAAAAATATAAAAATATAAAAATATAAAAATATAAAAATATAAAAATATAAAAATATAAAAATATAAAAATATAAAAATATAAAAATATAAAAATATAAAAATATAAAAATATAAAAATATAAAAATATAAAAATATAAAAATATAAAAATATAAAAATATAAAAATATAAAAATATAAAAATATAAAAATATAAAAATATAAAAATATAAAAATATAAAAATATAAAAATATAAAAATATAAATGTATAAAAACATAAAAATAGAAAAATATACAAATATTTATATATATAAAAATGAATTGCTGTGCAGTTGTCTCGCTTAAACTCAAAAACGGCTGGACCGATTTTCAAATTTTTTTTTGTTTTGTTCGCTATAGCTTCCGGATGGTTTAAAAGTGGCACCTCCCATACAACTTGAACATTAAAAAGGCTATATCTCAAGAACTATCAGAGGTATGAAGATGAGATTTGGTATATATGTTGTTGGAGCAGTATTTATTACAGCTAGGGTGGTAGTGGGCGGTGCCACGCCCTCTTTTTAAAAATCGCTCTAACGACTTTTCTAATAGATCGATTGATACGAAAATTTAACCAAGTGGTACTGTTGACCTGTTGATAGTCCCAGGCTATATTTGGTTGTGATTGGATAAAGGGGTGTGGCACCACCCATGCAACTTGAAAATCAAAAGGGGTATATCTCATGAACTATCAGAGGTAAGAAGATGAGATTTGGTATATATGTTGTTGGAGTAGTATTAATTACAGCCAGGGAGGAAGTGGGGGTGCCATGCCCCCTATTCAAAAATCGCTCTGACGGCTTTTCCAAAGACAGATTGATACGAAAATTTTACAAAGTGGTACTGTTGACATGTTGATAGTCCTAGCTCGCGTTGGGAAGCATGAAGATTTCAGATAGAGATTTTTTTTGTGGTTTTTAAATGAGCACAAACCGAAATTTTTTTTTTTTTATAAAAATATGAAAAATATACATCTTTATATCTATTGTTACGTGTGCTGTCTGTGTACTAAGTTTCATCTCTCTGGGAATCAAATATAAAAAGTCCTCAGCAAAATTTACGAGGTCTTTAACTTCAACTAGGATTGTATCTTTCTAGGGCTAAAATATAGTTTTGAAACGCCCCCCCCCCCCCCCCCGCTCAATGGTCGAAAATAAAAAGTTCGTCTATAAATTTTAACCTGTAGTGCCGAATACTATCTGTATACAAAATTGTATCTCTCTAGGGCTATACTAAAGCTTTGTCATGCCCCACCGCCCACTGGTCGAAAATAAAAAATTCGCCTGTAAATTTCAACCTGTAGTGCTGAATATTATCTGTATGCAAAATATATATACTATACTAAAGCTTTGTCATTCCCCTCCGCTCGCTGGTTGAAAATACAAATTTCACCCAGTCCTGCCATGTACTACCTATGTACCAAATTTTATCTCTCTAGGGCAAAAATATAGTTTGGCCACGCCCCCTACGCCCAGTGAGCGAAAATGACAATTTCGTCCGAAAATTTGAACCTCTATTGCCGAATACTATCTGTATACCAAATTTTATCTCTCTTGCCACGCCCACTGCGTCTATTACATTAAAACAATAAAAAAATGGTGATGATAGTTTATATACAGGACATTATAGGTCGGTATCTATAAAGAACATTTAATTTTTTTGCAATATTTTCCATATAGAGAGTTTAAGTGTTAGTAGGTATTTTAAATATAATCGGAAAAGTGGATGCAGTGGGCGTAATCTTAAACACTTTACTACTATCATTTAAACAAAATTAATCAAATCAGTTCACATGTTCTCAAGAGATGCCCTTAACAACATCCAACATTTAATTTTTATTTGTATTATATTTCTCCTACTGAGCGAAAATAACAATTTCGTCTAAACCAGTCCTGCCGAATATTATCTGTGTATCAAATTCTATCTCTGTAGCTCTAAAAACAATTTTCTTATGAAAACTATATTCGTACTATTGCGAATAATTAAAAAACAAATTAAATCGGTCCACCTGTTCTCAAGAAATGCGCTTAGCAACGCGCCACAATTCTTATTTATTTATTTAGATAGAGATAGAAGATGCCACGCCTCCTAGTTCGATCTTGCCCATTTTTCGACCAATTAAACATATTAAAAATATCTGAACTCACACATAGTTTCAAAACTCTCATGTTTATATTAAATCAGATATTGGCTTTAAATAGTGCCGCATTGGCAGGGCCACACCCATTTACACCATCAAGTCAATTTTTCATTAAAATATGTACACTGATGTCAAATGATTCCATATCGGATTTTAAGATCAATACGTTTTAATGGCCGTCCATGCATACTTATCTAATTCCGCCCATTTTTGTCCTGCTCACGCTTATTGCTTTTTAATGTCACCAAATTTAATTTCAAGTCGCCCATATTAATATATAGTACGCCTGATATTGCAAGTTTTGTTAATGGGGTGTTATGGGCGGAGCCACACCCTTTAATTCGATATCGCTGATTTGTCCTTAGAATATGTATACTGATCTCAAATGAATGCATAACAAATTTCAAGTAGATTGGGGAACAGTCCTCTAGATATTGCGTTTTCATAAGTAGGGTGCTATGGGTGGGGCAACGCTCACTTGTCAATTCTATACATATAACTATATGCCGTTGAAATTTTGTAAAATTCATTACATTACCGATTGACTCTACTACGAGAGTTGTTGTTGTCTACAACATCGAGAGGGCCGCCTATCAAACCCATGTACATGACGGTGACAGGACTCGAACCCAAAAAACCTACAAGATAGTCGCGTTTTCTAACCATATTACAATAGTCCGTCTGACAATTTAGTCGTATGTTGGCAAAACAACCTAGAGTCTAACGTGCGCCATTCATCCTGGTCGTGACTAAACACTTTCATTCTAGTTCTAGCAAAACTCTTTCCGCGGTGGAAAAAGTTAAGACATCTACTGACTAGTCGACTGACATAATGCACATGAAGGGGTAGAATACTCGAACCATATTAGCTATATACTAAGTTGTTACAGAGATCTTAAGCAAACTCTCCTTCATACTTGATAGTCGCCTGTTCTAATCATACTGCCATAGTCGGTCTTACACTTTAGTCATCGCATCGCATGTAACCCTAACATGCGACTTCCATCCGGTTCAGAGACCCTAATGCTGCAGGCAGCGTTCAAACACTTTAACCATGCGAGCTATATATTTAGTTGTGAGAGAGATCTTTAGCAAACCCCCCCTTACCCTGCATACTTGACCCTTTGGCGACAGAGCAAGAGCAACATACTTAATTTCTATTATAATACATTATGAATTCTCACAGTTATCTATTGCATATTGTTTTACATAAATCTATACTTGAATCCACAACAGAACTTTACTATACGTAAACTTGCCAGCATTAATTTGTGTGTCCATAAATCAAAAATAATGTTGGCCCGTATATCATTTCTCTCAGTGTACAATGTCGTTGTCGTAGTTGGTGATAGTTTCATTTGAAGGAGTAAACTTTGTTTAATTTGTTTACGGTTGACACAAAATGTTCATTCGAATTGGATAACGAAAAACATACACTCACACATATATAGGACCACAAAAGGATCATTGAGGCACACACAAGCATACAACCAACCGCATTCGAGTGCGCTTTAGGACATCAACTGTACCCACTCACTATCACACACACACTCACAAGAGAACATGATGTGATATGTACGTATGTATGAATATTTACCAAAAACACAGAGACTCAATAATTGCATAACCAAACAAATATAAGCCCCGGCTGGCAAGGATGAAGGATGCCAGCTAGGAGCGGACGAGAGGGACTACTGTGACATTAGAAAGGACTTAATGTTTCTTGTGTTGTTGGGTAAGAGCACATGAACGAGCATAATATCCTGCTGGGAGCATATCTTTTGCTTGGTTATTAAGTCTCTCAAGTGTTAGTAACTGAAAATATATTTTCCGTTTACAAAATACAAATTTATATTAGAGTATCTGTAAGTGCGTGTGTGTGTATGTGTGCTCTTATTGGTGGTGTTCATTGTTTGCGTACATGTGTTTGTCCATCTGGTTCGGTGTTGTCGTTTACATTTGATCAAAATGAATGCGTTTTAAAAGACCAACCAAGCAACCAACCAACAACCATTGTTGTCAACATTTAGACATTTTCAATTCTATTCAAAACGAGCAACGAAATGAGAAAACGGATGACAAGGACCAGCAATGCCACTCACTCAGTGTGTTGATGATGATGGTGATGGCTTTATTAAATTCTATTGTGCTTCTAATATTGTTGTGCTCATTGTACGTTGTTGCTGTTGTTTTTTTTGCTTTTGTCTTTTTGTCGGTGTAATAAATTTACTATATCTATATATATATATATAGAATTTTGAAATGGGCCAACCGATTAGCATAGACAACCAGAGAGCCTCGAGTACATTTATGAGTCCATTATTACTTTTTGTTTTTTTTTTTTTTGCTACAACTCACAAAAAAAGGAAAGCAAAAGAAAATGTTAAAGTCCTTTTCAAATGAAATGTAATTTACATATTTCGTACAAACTGGAAAGTCCTATGAAATTATTGTTGGCCAACATCAGCCGCACAGACACTTTATGACATAAAATGACCGTTTGGGCTCTTTAGGGCACGGTATTACATTATGTTGAACAAGAGTTAATAACTGGATTGCTGTTAGCTGTCGACTGGTCAGTAGATGTCTTTACTGTTTCCACTACGGAAAGAGTTTTGCTAAAACGAGAGAATGAGATCTTGTCAAAAGAAATTTTTCAAAAGAATTTCTGTCAAACTGTAAATGGAGAAAAAAGGGATAAGTGGTTGGTCGTATATATATGAAAGAACGAAATAGGGTCAACTGTTGCCATCAACCAAGTAGTGGTGGAGGAGCATTTTTTTAATGATTTTAATTATTTGCATTTCCGTGACAAGTTGTTGAAGATATGCGACAGTTGGCAGTATTACATTTAAAAAGAAGGACTTGTAGACTTTGTATTATTAATTTGTTTTAAGATATCTACAAATTCCAACTCAGGGAGAGAGATGTTCACTTATTGCTTAAAAAAATTATACCAATTGGACATGTATAGAGAAAGGTAGATGTTGCCTAGAAAGGATAATTGTTGTCAGCAGCGGTTTCCTAACAAGGTTTTTCAATAGGTGCGGGTTGATGTTGGCAGGCTGGGCGGTCATGTTGTTTTCGGTAGTTCCTATCTAAACCATTGTTTATTTGTCAGTTACTAATGCCAAATCATATTGATATAATACTCAACTGATTTTCGTTGTCTACAACAACAAAATATCTAAAGATTTTAAACTATATTTTGTTAATGATTATAAAGGGTTTTCCAGTTGGTACGGGTTGATGTTGGCAGTCAGTGGTGGCCATGTTGTTTTCGGCTGAGATTCTTAAGTCTATTATTTATTTTCAAGTGACTTATGCAAAATATAAGATAAGATATGTGACTGATTTTTGTGATCTACCACTCCAAAATAGCTAACGATTTTAAACAATGTTTTGTTAATAACACAGTAGCACATTTTCCATCTTCAAACTCTTGAACCAATTGAAACCCACAAAATCTGAAAGCTTATGATAGTAGAAGAAAAACCCTTACTGGGTTTAGAATTATTAGCTAAGGCTTTCTTTTAATTCATTTTTGAAGTTTTCGACTGAGAGGAGGATTTTAGTTGTCTATATCTCGTGAACAATTCCAAATATGGCTTTTCTCTCTTCAGCAAATTTTTTGCTCTTAATCAGATCTAAAAATTGTAATTTGAGATAAAATCAAGAAAACAACAACATCTCACTCAAATCAGCGAAACTGTCAAAAAATCGTAGATTTTCATTATATAGAAAATAGAAATAAATAAAAAAACAACAGAAATCTTTGATGAAATTTTACAATTTTTTAGTGTTTTGAGTTGTTTTGAGTGGGATATTGTTGCTTTTTTGATTTTATCTGAAGGTTAAATTTTTATATCTGATTAAGATCTAAAAATTTGCCGAAGAATGATATCAAAATTTCGAATAGTTTAGGAGATATAGCCTCTAGAATCAGAACATGATTCTTAGCTAATAATTCAAAACCCAGCTAGGGGTTTTCTTTCACCATCATAAGCTTTCAGATTTTGGCGGTATCAATTGGTTCAAGTTTTTACTGCTGCACTGTGTAATTATATAGGATTTTTCATTTTGTGCGGGCCGATGTTGGCAGCCGTGGCGGCCATATTATTTTGGGCGGCGTCTGTTTAAATTAATGCTTATTTTTCTTTTACTAATGCCAATCACCGCAATAAGATATGCGACTGATTTACGTGGCCTACTACTCTTAAATTACAGAAGATTTCAAACCATATTTTGTTAATGAATATATAGGGTTTTTCAATTTGCGCGGGTCAATAATGGCTGCCTGTGGCGGCCATGTTGTTTTCGGCGGCGTCTATTTAGTTTAATGCTTATTTTTAAGTTGCTGATGTTAAATCACCATGATAAGACACACGTCTAATGTTTGAGGTCTACAACCCTAAAATATCTAACAGTTTAATTTACAATATTTTGTTATTGAATATAGAGTTTTTTAATTGGTGCGGGTCGATGTTGACAGCCTATGGCGGCGATGTTGTTTTCGGCGGTCTCTGTTTTACTTATTTATTGTATTTCAGTTACTCATGCCAAATCGTCGTAATAAAGAATGTGATTGATTTTTTTGCCCTACTAGCCTAAAAAATCTATAGAGAATATTGGATGTATTGGATTTATATTGGATTTTTCAAATGGGGCGGGCCGATGTTGGCAGCCTGTGGCAGCCATATTCTTTTCTGCGGCGTCTGTTTAACTTATTGGTTATTAATCAGTTACTTATGCCAAAACGTCGTGATTAGGAATGTGACAAATTTTCTTGCTTTACTACCCAAAAATATCTGTATAATTCAACATATTTTTTATTAATAAATATATTTGTTTTTTTCAATTGGTGCGGGTCGATGTGGGCAGCCCGAGGCGGCCATGTTGTTTTCGGTGGCGTCTGTTAAACTTAATGCTTATTTTTCAGTTATTCGTGCCAAATCCCCGTGATAAGTTATACGATTAAGCTGTGCTTCCAAAATGATAAAACTTTATTCTCAAAATGAATTTGTATTAGAGCAAACGTTGCGCACAATTTATGGCAGACATAGTTGATGTTTAAAGTAAACTTTGGAGACCACCAAGTGACAAATTCGATTGTAACGGTTCAGTAAACAATCATCCAACACCCGTGCATCAATAAAACGGCATACAAGGCATAAGAGGCATACAACTTAAAAAAGAATTATGTTAATAACTCACACATATGTTGTCTTATTCCATTAAAACATCGACCCACCCTTATTGAAAAAACCTTTATATCAAGGTGGACCAAAAGTCTATTTATATTTTAATCGCTAGCAGCGTCCAGCAATTACGGCAGTAAGGGATGGAGGGGTTACGAAATTCAAGAAAAACTAATGGGAATTGCGTGACCTAGCGTTATTGAGCGGAGTACAACGTGCGTTCTGTGTACACGAGGTACTATCAAAACAACAATTTTCGTCTATAGAGCAACGGAAACTTTGCGCTCTTCATAATAAGCGACATAGAAATGAAGCTCCATCGATTTAGGAACAGATAGGAACAGAAGTATGAGGATACGATTCAGCAATGAAACTACCACGAATCGGCCGACCAAGAACTCCAAAAAAACCCGAAGACGCGTTCGTTCTCGAACTAGATACTCTATTCGAAAGCAGAGTATCTAGTCCGTTCGTCTTAGATGTGCCCACAAACATCATTAAACTACACTTTACAAGGATTTGCGTTAAAATTAAAGACTGTTGTGTTAAGTCTATCGTGGCATAATTTGTAGAACAAATGACCAAAATTGAGGGTGACCTCGGTTCGAGTCCTGCCAAATTCATCTACATTTCTTTGATGAGTTAAAGTTCGCATCGTTTTCTCAACTTTTACCTTCTACGGTTACTTTTTGTTTACAAACTTGAAAAATTGTTTGTTAACAAGGAAAAGCCTTAGATTGGTGTTACTTCAATAATTTTGATGGTTGTTAACGTGCGATTCATTAAGAGGTTTTTTTACATATGTTTTTTTTACGAGATCAGAAGTGGACTGGTGTCATGCGGTCACCTTATTTTAATTCACTATTTATTGACAATTCTTTAGCTGTATTACGATAATCTTGGTTTTGCAAAAATCATTTAAGTGAGCACATAATTTCGCATATCGGACCTGTCAACGGCAAGTTGAATTTCCGAATCGACCATTTACAGGCGAGGTCAACATTTAAATGAAATTATCTTTAAAACATAAATGCCACAGAATATTCTTTTGAATCATACTAAAGTTTATAACAATCGTATCTGTTTTACATATTTTGTGTATAATTAAAATTACAACCTCTTAATGAATCGCTGCTTATATATTGTAAAAAGCAGATGTATCGAAACGTACGCTGCCTAATGTACCGTGCAAAAAAAACCAACAAACACTGTTTTTGCTCTCACATCTTATGTTTATGAACAATGTTATATTCTAAACATAATTTATAGCATTTAGGTATAAACAAACAAAGAAACACAATACATTATGGTAAACTTGAATAAAATTGCAAAACAAAAAATGCAAAACACCGGAAGTTATTTATGAACGTACATAAATCATCATGTTGTGTACCGACAACAGAATTAAGAATATATTATATTTAATTGCAAAATCCATAAAATCAAAATAAAAATATACAACAGCCATATGCAAATATATACACGACACTGATACCAACACACACACACGCCACATACACCCATTCGATGTAAACTATTGTAGCTGGGGGATACTTTCGAAACATTTGTTTTTAAATAAGTATCTAAGCGCACATGAACATAACAACACACACCATCATCATCATCACTACCAACAACAGCAGTAGCGGCAGGCAGCAGCAACATCAATACTTATCCACTAATGACTGTTTGGAGATATACCAAACATTGTAATAAAATTCCAATATCTATGAATTCACATCACGTTTAGAGCTCCCCCTCACACAAGAAGAGAAAGATACACTCTCACATTGCCATCTCTCTTGGCATGAGCAGATCGAAGTATTACTAATGTTTTTCACATTGTTCCATTTAAGTTATACCCCAAGAGCCAATTGATACTTATGCAGCTCACACATATGTTTACAGGACTAAAAGAACACGCCAACATTTCGCCCACACACATACACGCAAATATGCACAAACATGTAAAAGATCTCCAACACTGCGAGTGTTGTGGCGCACGTTTAGAAATACTCACTTAAACTTTGTTAAATACTACGACGATATGATGGGAAATCGCTAAATGCAAACTCAATATGCAAAGAGTATAGGAGCAACAATCGAAGCAAAAAAAAAAAATAAAACACGAATATAACTAAAAGATCTTAGTGTGTTTCTTAGGCCATTAGAAGTACTAGAGCACGGAGAGATTTAAAAAGTTTCTTATGAATGTTAAACAGTGGAGGGAAATGACAAGCGCATGAAAAAAATAATAATATAAAAATATAAAAAATAAAAATATAAAAATATAAAAATATAAAAATATTAAAATATAAAAATATAAAAATTTAAAAATATAAAAATATAAAAATCACTTCAATTTGAAAAAACCTTTAGTAGGCTAGTATTACTGCCATAACAAACTGTCAACAATATTACCTACTGAATATAAATTTTTACATAAATGCATGTCTTTTATTTGCTTGTGAAAATAGTTTTCTAAGCTTTATAGATTCCCTTGTAGATTTACTTGTAAATTGGATTTACTTTTTTATACAGCTGTATCGATATTTTTCACCCATTGTGTTTTGAGACACAAGATAGTACGTTTATGATTGTAAATAGGTAAATATTTATGGCGGTCCGAGCACGCAGACCTACAAATTTTTAATTTAAGTTTTCTAATTTTGGACCACCGACGGACATATACTTAAGTAATAACTGAACCTTCAATGTTCAATGCGGAATTTTTGTGAACTTTTGAAGCTAATGCCACAAAACTTCGTATCCGGTGGCCCTTCTGGCTCTATTTTCACTGGTGACTCTAAACATGAGTTGTTTCCAGCACTATTAAAAAAGACAAAATTTTCCTACAAATAAACGGTGATTCATTTAAAGGTTTGTGTTATTTAAGACTCAATGGGCGTGGAAAAACTTTTTTTGTGCTAGAAAGTTCAAATTTGAAAACCAGATAGTACTCGACAACACGAATATGAATCTGCAGACGAAATTTAAATTTTGAACCGTATGGGCGGAGTGGGTGTGGCAAAACTTTTTATTAGAGTTAGTGAGATGAAATTTGATACCCAGGTAGTACTCCACAATACGAATATGAATATGCAGACGACATTTTAATTTTGGACCCGTTGGGCGGTGTGGGCGTCGCAAAACTTTTTTTAGAGATAGAGAGATAAAATTTGCTACCCAGATAGCACTCGACAACACGAATATGAATCTGCAGACGAAATTTTAATTTTGGACCCTATGGGCGGAGTGGGCGTGGCAACATTTTTTTTTTTAGAGCTAGAGAGATAAAATTTGATACCCAGATAGTACTCGACAACACGAATATAGTACTTGACAATACGTATATGAATCTGATTTTTAATCAGTGGGCAAAAGAGGCGTGTCAATACTGTTATTTAGGCCTTTTTTGGGCGTGTCCGTCTGTCAGTCCCCGCAATTACAGACGTAGTTTAAGAGCTATCGATCTAAAAGCGGAGGTTAATTTCTAAGATGAGAGAAATCGAACAACAACTATTCCAACATTCCATTCAAACTCCCCCATTTTAGGTGTATCCGTCTGTCTGTCCCCGCGATCACAGTCGTAGATTAACAGCAATCGAGCTGAAATTTGGTATGCAAGCTTCTATCCCTCAAGAGGGAGTTAAGTGCTAATATGAGTTAGATGGGATATAAATTACTCCCACAACACATACACACTACCCCTTTCCGGCGTGTCTGGAGAGTTGTATGTTAGTCCATCTTATTTCAAGACGATTAAAAATTTTGCTCTATAACATTTTATGATGATGTTTCCCTGTGTTATTGGCGTTGCACAACATTCGTGGCATTGCATGTCTGCCAGCCATGCTTTGCAATGGTATCTATAGATTGTAGTTTATACTAATGAATATTTAATATAACTTCTTTCCTATTTAGCAAAAGAAACTTGTATCAGTTGTAAGTACATTAGATGCTACACAGCCTTCATATTATGCTTTTCTTAAGTTTGATTTTACACGTTTTCCATATATTGACCACTACACTTTTGTAGACAGCTATAATAGTTTGGTGAAACATTAGATAAAGTGGAGCAGGGAATATCAATTTTTATACTTATGTTGTCATCATATTTAAATAAGATTAGCGTAACTAAATATAACATTAAATAATATGTGGCTGTTTTTAAGAAGATTGCAATTTTTTTACACATTTATCTCTATTTTCATAGATTTTTATATTGTAGGGTATCATGCAAATAGCTGAACTTCTATCACTTACAAATATATGCGTGTATGTGTATGTGCTATTCCCTCCTTGCATTTTTATATTACGATAGCTTGTATGTGCTACGGCGGCACTCTGTGTGGTTTATATATGGGTTTCTATCTATCCCTTTGTGGGGGTATAGCTGTGAACAGCAAGAGGGGCCATGTGAGTGTTTGTGCGTTTGAAAGTAACAGCAGCAGCAACAAAAACGAAGCCGTACATCATTAAGTAACCATGGCGCTACGATTGCCTGCTCTTAACATGTGTGCTGCTGCTGCTGCTGCTGCTCCTTCTAACCGGTGGTGCTGCTGCCAGGGTGCTAAACCAGGTCCTGATGTTGGTGTTACTGATGTGCCATATACGGATGGGCTACATTCATTAGTATGCATAAAAGAGAATTTTGAGAGCAAATCGCTTTTAGTTTCAGTTGATTTCACGTTTGCCGCAGATTTCAATTAAATGAAACTCGTTGGCAAACTTTGTTACAAAACTCAGATTATTTTATTCCAAGTAGTTGGTGTTTTTTTTTGTTTTCATACGCTTAGCTATCCCTTGCATAGTTGGGGAATATGGAGCAACAACACCATAATCACCATCATTATCAGCATCACTCAGACCTGCAGTTAACGCCATCACGTTGGCAAGAGGGAGAGTGAGAGAGTGTGGGTGAACATCAAAGCTATTATCTATAAAATTGTATCTTCTCGCAATTTGAATGGTTGTGTCGAGATGTGTTTGTGTCAAAAATCAGGTTAAGAAACTTTTGATTATTTTTATCGCCTTCCTCCCTTCCATTAAACGTTGTACAAGAAACTAAGTCAGGTTAAAGTAAGTCAGCTAACGTATGTGAAAGTTCCTTAAGCTTTTGAGTTTCAATACCTTTTAGTTGTCTTGAGATCTTTAGTTTTGGTACGTTAGTTTTTGGCTTGCGGTAACTATGTGATGTTTCATTTAGTGCCTGTTCTAGGCAAAGTTTAATATGCAATATTGGCATAATTGAATTTTGTGTTAATTAACAGCTCATATTCATTATGCCAGCAGGTAACAAACACATAGAACATATTTTCATCATACTAGTATAATATTAATATAGGAGAGACTTTAAAAGCGGGTCATTTGGTGTGGTTAAATACTTGATAATTTGTTGTGGTTGGAAAATACTTATATGGAACACAGAGAGAAAATTTTGAAGAAACCTACGTGTTTATTTTATTTATTATAGAAAAATTGGTTACACTTCCCAATCAAGAAAGTTTAGCGAAGACACAAACCACAAATATGAAATTTATCAAAACAATCTTTAACGTGTAAAAATCATATTTCAGCTTAAAATTAATCAATATCAATTCAAATAATGATATATGATGCAATATATAAGATCAATTCACACACACATTTTCATTCATCTCTCCGAAATTTATCAAATTTTGCTAACATGCACTTTAAAGTGCGTTGAAAACGAATTAGTATTTTTTTTTTTACAAAATATTTGGCGTTATGAAAATTAAGGCCAATTTTTTTTTAAACATTTTGGGTATTTTTCAGAATAATTTTTGTATTTTTTTTAAATGTCAGAAATTTTTTTATGTTTTTCACAAATTTTTCTGACTTTGATCTGGATTGAGGAAATGCAAATTTTTCTACTATTCGCCATAAAATTGTAAAATTTTAATTTTTTTTTATATTTTAAACAAAAACTAAATTATTTGCAAGAAAAAATTCAATTTAAAAAACAAAATTAAGAAAAAAAATATTTTTTTTACTTTGTCCAATTAAAGTTATCTGTTATGTTAATTAATATTGGAATGCCAAATATTAATAAGATTTTATAACAATTAACACAGCAAACAAATTTAAAAAAATATATCCGAATTTTTTTGTCATCTATTTTTTTTTGAAGAAGTTGAAAAGACACTATCATGAGAAACGTATTGTGTGGCTCATGCCGTATAAAATATGTTTAGTATAAGCATATTCGATGGCATAGATTGGGCACTACGGACAGAGAGGAATTAGTGTCCTTTGCATCAAACCATAGCCCTATGGGAGTAGGTCAATCCCATAAATAAAATATATCTCTCTGTTTCAGATCAGAGATATATCATAAAGTATATGCGGTGTAAATGTTATTTAGAGGCCCTAGCTTGGGCACTATGGGTACAGAGGAATGAAAGTCCTTTGCTTCAAGCTATAGCCCCTTTGGAGTAGGTAATTTCCTTATATAAGGTAAAGTTATAATAAAAGCAAGGTCGGACAAAAACTACTCCCACCTCCCATACAAATTGCCCGTTTTGGGGTATCTCCCTACGATTAATTTAAGCTGAAGTTTAAGAGCTATCAAGCTGAAATTTGGTAGGCAAACTTATATCCTCTAAAGGGAGATTAAATTCTAAGGTGAACAATAACGGACAAAAACTACTCCACCGTCCCATGCAAACGCTCCCCTTTGGGGGACTGTCACCGCTATTACAGCCATAGTATAAGAATAACTAAGCGAAAATTTGGAATGCAAACTTCTATCCTCCAAGCGTAGATTAAGTTCTTATATGTGCGAGGCCATTTTTGGGGTCTTCCCCTGCGATTAATTTAAGCCGTAGTTAAAGAGAACTGAAATTTTGTATGCAAGCTTCTGTCGTCTAAGCGGAGGTAAAGTTCTATGATGAGCAAGGTCGGACAAAAACTTATAACCTCGAAGGGGAGGTTAAATTCTTAGGTAACCTATATCCGACAGAAACTTTTCCCACTTCCCTTACAAACTTCCCCCTCTTTGGGGTCTGCCATTGTGATTAATTTAAGCCGTAGTTTAAGAGGTATCGACATTTTGTATGCAATGGCCGTTCTCGAAGCACAGGCTAAGTTCTAAGATGAGGAAAATTGGTCAAAAACTACCCCCCCGTCCCATACAAAATACCCCTTTTAGGAGTCTGTCCCTTCTAGAATAGACGTTTGTTTAAGAGCTATCGAACTGAAATTTGTTATGCAAGCTTCTATCCTTTAAGCAGAGGTTGGTTCTGAGGTAACCAATATCGGACACAAAATACCTCCACCCGCCATACAAACACCCCCTATTTGGGTGTGTTCGTCTGTCTATCCCTGCTATTACAGCCTTAGTTAAAGACCTATCGAGCTAAAATTTGGTATTTAAGCTTCTACATCTCAAACTTATGATAAGTTCTAAGAAGAGCATAATTGGACAACAACTATTCCTACTTCCCATACAAACTGCCCCTTTTAGGGCCTTAGCTCTTAT
This sequence comes from Muscina levida, assembly GCA_964034835.1. Lineage (NCBI taxonomy): Eukaryota > Metazoa > Arthropoda > Insecta > Diptera > Muscidae > Muscina > Muscina levida. Next base: position 11,174,149 of record OZ035880.1, on the reverse strand, counting down.
GAACAATTCGGGCTCAGTATTCGACATTTCGGTAAAAATTATTGATAACCAATGGATGTGAGAGGCTTAACTCCCCTTTTTTGGGGTAAAAATTAAAAAAAACAGTAAGAAAGTTTCAGTCGGGCAACCCGACTAACGTATACCCTCAACCTCAGTAAAACATCAAATTTTCTATTATATTGATATTATTACTCGATTTCTAAAGTGAGCGGAGTGGTATATTTGTATGGGAGGTACCAGAGGGGGCGCGGTTAGACTTACAGTTTTTTTTATACAAAATTTTGTCCTATTATAGCTTAACAAAATACAGAATTTGGACACGATCGTGTCGAGTGTATTGATATTATTACTCCATCTCTAAAGTGGGCGGAGTGGTACATTTGTATGGGAGGTACAAGAAGAGACGTGTATAGACTTCCAGATTTTTTTTCTCAAAAACTTTATCATTATTGAGCTTTACTAAATACGGAATTTGGGTACGATCGCGTTAGGTCTATTAATAATAATCCACGATTTCTAAAGTGGGTGGTACTAGATAGGTTTCGGAGGTACCGGATGGGGCTTGGCTAGACTTCCAGTTTTTTCTCCAAAACTCTAACCTGCTATAGCTTTATTAAATAAAGAATTTGTACATGATCGCATTGGATTTATTGATATTATTACTTGCTTTCTAAAGTGGACGGAGTGGTACATTTGTATGGGAGATACCAAAAGGGGCGGGGCCCATTTTCAATACCGTAAGTTGTTGTGGGGAAATATTAGCTCGTGCAAAATTTCAAAACATTTCGTTGCGTCTTTCGAAAGTTATCATGTTTACCAGCCAGACCGACAGACATACAGACGGAGATGGCTCCAAAGACTTAAAACGAAACGAATTTGGTTCAAAGAAACCTAGGGTCTAAAGTGACTCCTTCTGTGTGTTACACTTTTGGGTCGTATCAAATAAAAACCATCCTACCCGCAGGATGAGGGTAAAAAAATAAAGTTGTAGAGCAGCGGATTCATCCCTTTATTCGCTTTTTTACCCCTTACCTACGTCACGGAACCCAAAACTTCAATTGGTCATATCTCTCGAGCCATTAGAGGTATGAAGCTGAGATTTGCTACATATCTTATTGGTATAAGGAGGATTACGTCTCGCTGGAAACTGGGCGGTGCCGCTATTGAAAAATCGTTATGTCAGTCATATTAACGGACCGATTTTAATAAAGTTTTCACAATTTCCATCATACGACTAACTGATCACTCCCCAGCCCAAACGGCAGAAGCTAGAACCTCAAAATTTGAGACTTCGGATCTTTAATAGTTTACGAGATTCAAATTTCGAGGTGTAGTTTAAACCGTTTGGGCTGGGAGGTGATCAGTCAGTCACTCAAGCCTTTTATATAAGTATATAGAACATATACAAGGTGGATCCCATACTCTTCAAGGTTGGTGGACAAACCGCGCAGTGCACAGTCGATGCCGGGCGGCCGCCACACCACAGATGAATTGGTGCGCAAAAAAATAGACACAATTAATGCGCGTTCTTGGGGAGTGTATCGCTCCATGGCTTGTTCACTTGTATTCTACATTTGTCTAGTCCACAAATGTCAGAACTAGGGTGATCAGTTCGGTTTTCAGAAACCGGCTACTCGGTTTTTTTCACTCATAAAAACCGTCGGTTTTTTTTAAATCCCTGTTTTTCGAATATCGAATAATCCGGTTATTTTTTGTCGAATCTCGGTTTTTTGGCGTTCGCTCCTTTTTATTTAAATTTATTCATAATTGTGTTAAATGTGTACTCGTACATGTTTTTTTTTTCAACTTCTGCCGGCTTCTGAGAATACAATCTGGGAGAAAATATATGATTTTTATATCAGAAAGACGTATTCAAACACTAAATACTCTCATTTTGTATTTAAGTACGAGTAAACTCCCAATTAGTGACGCATTTTTAAAATATATGATTGTAGATGCCACTGAAGATACTATAGAAACAGAACTAAATAAAGCTATAAAAAAACGTTCAAAATCCTAAAACTACCATTAAAAACTCTACCAAAAATGTTCTTTTGGAAGATTTTTTATATATGAATAAGAGCGGCAAAAGGACTGTAAACCTTAACAGATTATTAAACGCCTTGTACACAATAAGTCCAACTAGTACATTGAGTGAAAGGGCATTTTCAATGGCAAGTTTTATAAAAACCAAAGAAAAAAATAGTTATACACCCAAGCACTTAAATTGTATCTTATTTCTTAAATGATACTTTAGGGAAAACTAAAGATTAAATTAAATATATTTTAATATAATCAAGTACTTACAAATGAATTGTTATGTTTAAATAACAAACTGATCTCAGTAATGTTTTGCATTGTAATAATTGTAAAAGTTTACTTTTTTTAAGTATATTTGATTTATTTTCTGGTATTTTTTAATGACATTTTTTTGTCAAAAATTGTGTTTTAATTTGTTTTTTGGCATACATTTGAAAACCGGATTATCCGGTTTTTTGTGAATTTCAAAAAAAGCAACCGGTTTTTTTTAAATGAAATTTTTCGAATAATTCGAAAACCGGTTTTGGCAAAAACCCGAATAATTGATCACCCTAGTCAGAACAGATTTGACATTGCAAAAATAAGAGCATCTCTAATAGGGTGATCTCTTTTGGTCCACCTTGTATATATATTTAATTTACTTCTACTTATCTCAGACAGATATATTACGTAAAAAAACGTTTTTCGAAAAAACGGACATATTAACTTATGCTATAATGGCATAGCAATATAAAGTTACCACATTGTGCTTTATAAAACTGAGTTATATATAAATCTCAATATATTGAATCTCATTCATTTTATCTCCATTGCAAGCACTAAAGTTTTTAATACGCTATTTATTCTATATGACGTCTGCTTTTTTATACCATTCGATACTATACAATATTCGTTAAATGTTTTTTTCTTAGAAAGTGTTTAAAGATTGCTTTCACCTCTTACCTAAGCTGGCTAACAAGTAAAATAACCAACACCCACGTTATTGCCAAAATATTTATTTTGACAATAATGCCGCCAGTGCTGTTTCCTTGACTTGAGGCCTGTGGCAATATCTTGCCCCCCCCCATGTGCTCCCATTTCGGCCCGTCTAAACATTATGACATAAGATTAGTTAAACAAATTTTGCCTTATTATTCTTTATGAGGCTGATGACTACTAGCGTTTTTTTTTTGTTTTTTTTTCTCTCCCATTTTTATTCATTTTCGTCTTTGGCTTTAGGCTTTATTTGTAGTTTCATTTGTCAACAGGCCGACGTTTATTAAAATGTATTTGAATTTTGGGATATTTGCGAGAATTTTTCTTTAAAGTGATGATGCAAAAGGTTTTGGTTGCACAGCAATGGCCATAGTTGGCAGGCATGGTTTGCATCATTTGCAGAATGACACGACAATTTGACACACGATGGGGTTTTTTTAATGTTTATAAATATAAGTGGTTGTATGGCTGTGTTTTTAGCATGACATTTTATGTCTGCGGCGGAAATAGTTTGGGAGAGTTTTTTTTTTTGGTTGTTTTTCTTTAATTTGTTTCTGTTTTTATTATTTTTTGATTACAATGCGAATTTTTTTGTGGCAATTGTATTTGGGTTAAATTGTGGTTTGACTTTTTGCGGCTTGTCGACGGTTGAGTTTTTGTGGTATTTCTAAGAGGAAATTATTTGGAATGTTTGCTAAACCACCCGCCGGAGCGAGTTAGTTTAAAAGCTTTAAAGAATATTTGATTTTAAACTGTTAAATTGTTATCCGTTCATATTTTTCGGCAAAAAACATTTAAATATTCATATTGTTCAGAATGTCTAAGTTGGACAGGATGTACAATAGCCTCTTAGTGAAGGAAGTAGAAGAGACTAGAACTCGTTGTTTTTATAGATAAGTATTTTTAATATTTTAAATATATTTTTTTATGTCTACAATTTTTATATCAGTTTGTAAAAAAATACAAATAATGAGAAAGGCCCCATAAATACAAGTTGCTTCAACATCTTAGGCCGTCCTCTAAGGTAACCGCTGATGTGCCACCACTACAACTGCAAATTGGCAAAAAAAATATCTCCATAGCACTTGTGTTTATTTTGGCCAGAGGCTGTAAGAAAGTCAACACACCATTTATTTTCATTTCGTTTTCATGCTAACACAAACGAATACATCTTCAACCAGGCTATTAGTCTATCTGACCCTTTTCCAGTTCAGTTTGTGTTAAGACTTTTCATTACGTTCATTTCGTTTAGTCAAACAAATTTTCATTTAATTATTTAGCATAACTTTGACACTTCCTAGAACAGCGGTGGCATTCCACGGCACCATAGTGAAGAGCATGAGCGTTTTTTTTTCTTTTGATTTAAAACGCCGTAGTCCTTTCATTTTCTCGCGGTGGTATCTCTCTTAAACCAAGTTAGCGAAAGTTAATCTAAAAATATATGTATAATGAATGAACGGCTGAATGAAATGGAAAGCCAAAGCGTCGGCAAATCTTAGCTGGACCCCACCAGCAGCACCGGGTGAGAATGAGCAAAACTGCCGGTTGTAAATCCTTGAGAAAGGCATGAAAAAGTGGCAAAAGCTGAAATTCAATTTAACACAAGTAAATTGAATATTTTTTCTCCTGCGCGCGTTTCATTGTGTTGTTCCTTCATCTTTATACAGCGTTAACGTTTTACCTTTAGCAACATTAGCATTATGGTCTGTCTATTTGCTTTGGCTGCTTGCTTGGCGCGAGCAACACACGAAGAAACCGAAGGAGATGATGTAGAATAAAACAGGAAGCTGCTGTTCCTGCTGTGGCGCATATTCCGGCATGTCCTTGTCGTCGTCGTCGTTCGTAAGAGTACATAGACGCAAAAATAATGAAAATGTTTTTGTAGATTTAACACGGTAGAAATTATTGTATTTTTGGTCTTTTGTTTTTGTTGATTTTTCTTTATTAAAATAAAATGTTAGCGAATGCAGCTTGTAATTCACAGTGCCCTATATTAGGCAGTTTTGATTGGATTTTTGTTAATACCCGAGGACGGAATATTGTGTCAGTGGTTATAAAACGGCTGTGATCAAAATTTTAATTTTTTTAGTACCTTAGGACTTCAAAATCTTGACCGATTTTTTCGAAATTTTCACAGCATAGTGGTGAAAATAGGGTACTTGCATTTGTAATTTGTTAAGTGGGTGTGGCCCCGCCCACTATTTTAAAAACCGCAATATCTGGAGGACTGTTTCTTCAATCGCCTTGAAAATGTGTGGATGAGTTTGGTAGCTAAGTTCACGATTCAACAGTGGGCGTGGTATAAAACTTGAAACTTTAAAAGGCTGTACCTTATGAACTATGAAAGAAATAAAGCTGATATTTGGTATGAGTAACAGCCAGGGTTGAAGTGGGCTGTACCACGCCCCACTTAAAAGAAACCGTTAAACAGTGTCGATGCATTGAACAGGAAAGTTCGTGATTCAACTAAAAATGGGCAGGATCGGGTAAGTGGGCGTGCTATAAAACTTGAAACTTTAAAAGGCTATATCTCATCGATTATGAGAGGTATGAAGCTGTTATTTTGTATGTGTTGTTGGTACGGTATGAATTACAGCCAGAGTGGTGGTGGACTAGGACACGCCTTATTTAAAAGAAACCGTTACAACAGCCATAATAATAGTTTCTATAACATATTTGCGGGAGAAAAATACAATTAAATATTAATATTTTAAATATTTTTAATATTTTTAATGTTTTAATATTTTTAAAATTTTTAATATTTTTAATATTTTTAATATTTTTAATATTTTTAATATTTTTAATATTTTTAATATTTTTAATATTTTTAATATTTTTAATATTTTTAATATTTTTAAAATTTTTAATATTTTTAATATTTTTAATATTTTTAATATTTTTAATATTTTTAATATTTTTAATATTTTTAATATTTTTAATATTTTTAATATTTTTAATATTTTTAATATTTTTAATATTTTTAATATTTTTAATATTTTTAATATTTTTAATATTTTTAATATTTTTAATATTTTTAATATTTTTAATATTTTTAATTAGCACGGCCTAAAACTATGCATCACATTTGATGAAAACATAGCAAAATTACATTCCACTCAAGAAAGCTTAGCTGAAAAAGTTTTCAATACGAGGGAAAAAGGGGAATTGCGGGGAAAGACTTTCCTCCATTCTCATGTCAATATAAATGGTTAATTCATGGATTGATGCATGGACATTTTCGGCTGATATTTACTTCACATGTGGACATTACACATAATTGTAGATATATATACAGCTGATGATGTACCAAATTGCAACAATTCGTCACAAAGGGGTCTGATGATGAACTCGTCATGGAGTTCGAAACGCGTCATCCTAGTGAGTGACAACGAATTGCCATTTATGTTGACAATAAAAATAACCTTTCTGATCGTTAAGCTAAATTAACAAATTTAATAATATTTTTAATATTTTTAATATTTTTAATATTTTTAATATTTTTAATATTTTTAATATTTTTAATATTTTTAATATTTTTAATATTTTTAATATTTTTAATATTTTTAATATTTTTAATATTTTTAATATTTTTAATATTTTTAATATTTTTAATATTTTTTATATTTTGAATATTTTGAATATTTTAAATATTTTTAATTTGTAATATTTGTAATATTTGTAATATTTGTAATATTTGTAATATTTGTAATATTTGTAAAATTTGTAATATTTGTAATATTTGTAATATTTGTAATATTTGTAATATTTGTTATGTTTGTAATATTTGTAATATTTGTAATATTTGTAATATTTGTTATGTTTGTAATATTTGTAATATTTGTAATATTTGTAATATTTGTAATATTTGTAATATTTGTAATATTTGTAATATTTGTAATATTTGTAATATTTGTAATATTTGTAATATTTGTAATATTTGTAATATTTGTAATATTTGTAATATTTGTAATATTTGTAATATTTGTAATATTTGTAATATTTGTAATATTTGTAATATTTGTAATATTTATAATATTTGTAATATTTGTAATATTTGTAATATTTGTAATATTTGTAATATTTGTAATATTTGTAATATTTGTAATATTTGTAATATTTATAATATTTGTAATATTTGTAATATTTGTAATATTTGTAATATTTGTAATATTTGTAATATTTGTAATATTTGTAATATTTGTAATATTTGTAATATTTGTAATATTTGTAATATTTGTAATATTTGTAATATTTGTAATATTTGTAATATTTGTAATATTTGTAGTATTTTTAATATTTTTAATATTTTTAATATTTTTAATATTTTTAATATTTTTAATATTTTTAATATTTTTGGTATTTTTAATATTTTTTATATTTATAATGTTTTTAATATTTTTAATATTTTTAATATTTTTAATATTTTTAATATTTTTAAAGTTTTTAATATTTTTATATTTTTAATATTTTTAATATATTTAATATTTTAAATATTTATTATTTTTAATATTTTTAATATTATTAATATTTTGAATATTTTTTACATTTTTAATATTGAAAATATAAATATTATTGTTTAATATTTTTAATATTTGTACTCCCACTATGCCAATATAAATGAAAATTTGGGTAAATTTAACCTTAATGTTACCATTGTTACCTAACTATGCTATGAATTAAATCTTGTGTTCCATATCAACACATATTTTTGTCCATAGTATTTTTTTTATGTAAATAATATTCCCAATAAGTTCCCAATCAACTTTTACCCCTCAGGGCGTATGGTGAATATTTAAGTGGAAAAAAATATTACAGCACACAAGTCAACGTCAATGTTACCACAACTTATAACACCCACCCCAAACAAATTCATCACTGTTGTCTTAGTTACCAAAGGCAGAGTGTCGCGTTACTGACCTACTGTTCCATTTCATCGCATTATTATTTGTATTTCATCATTTTCTTGTAATATTTGCCAGTTTCTTTTGCGGTTGTCGTTATACCTGATTTTTTCTCTCTCTCTCTCACTCTCTGTCATCTTAAGGTCCTCCGGGCGTATGATGAATATTTGATTATAAAAATATTTAAACATGGTGGAAGGGGGTAGAAGCGGTGGCACACACACTTTTCAGCTGGTGGAGTTGGTGCTGCTGCTACTGCTGCTGTTGCTAAGGTTGATGTTGCTTACCTACACATCACATCGTTGATTCATGACCAGCATCATCAACGCCATCGTATGCAATTTTAAGTAATCTTTAAGAACAAAATTCATTTATATGTTTTTTTATTTACATTTTATGTTGTACGTAGTGGTTTTTTTTATCTTGTCTGTATTCCATCAAATACGCGGTGCATGTGTTAGGTATAGTGTAAGGAAATCGGTGTATTGCCAGAGAAATTTATTAAGTGGCATTTAGTAGATGATACAGAGGAAAACAACATTAACAATTAATGAGGTTAGTGTTAGTACACAGCGGAAATAGAGAGTTTTGTTGTTGAAAATTGTTATGGTTCAGCTAAATTGTTGTTTACGTAAACATTATAATGTCATTAAAATTTTGTTACTATATGAAGGCATCGCTGGTAAACATTTTTTTTATAAATCTAAAGCCAAATTTGTAAACTGAATTTTGCCAACACACTTGCATGGATCAACCTCTGTCTGAGAAAGTTAGGGAGGGAATAAGTGTTTCACCCCTTCTTTTTTTAACACACCTCGTTTACTGTCTTCAATAACTGCACAACAAACACTTAACCCTTAGTTACACACAGTCTGTTTCGATTATTAACTCTCTTATGTTATTGAATTTCGCATCACCGTTTCAAATGCAGGCTGACTGGCGTTACGTGAGCTCACGGCGTATATGCTGCATATTTGTAGTGCGTGTGCGTTTCTGCGTTTTCCATATTAATTTTATGCCTGTTTTGTTAGACACCAACAGATATTGCCACTACTGATGCGCCTACCCACAACAAGTGTTGTGGCGCCATGAATGGCATACCTTGCCATGTGACAGTTGGTTGGCTGACTGGCTGTGTGGACTATGTGGTGCGGCCCATTTGAAAATGTACGTGAAATTTTACACTTTGACCCACATTACTAATTCACACGGCGTTTATTTATGTTTATCATGTCACACAACGAATGCTGAGTGAAATATTAGTAGAGTGACACCTGCCGCACAACGTTCAAATGGCTTTAATATCCTCTGTGCAGTTTGTCATCTGCCACGCGGAAACTGCTTTTGATGGCAAACGCAAATATTCGTGACACATTCAGCATTTTTAGTCATGAACACAAACAGATACACAAGCAAACACACACACACGTACACACGTGTAGGTCGGGCATAGTAGTAGTAGTACTTGCAGACACAAACACGCCAACACGCGCACACACACTCACATTGACTTAAAGCATCATTAAACATCATCGCAGGACTTTGAAAAGGATAATTCATCACATGGTGCGTATAAAGTTTGCACTGACTCTATGGATGCTGTTGGTGGCCTATGATGTTATTGATGTTTCTCTTTGCATAACAATAATGTCATGTGCCATTTATTGTTGGTTTTTGTTTGATTTATGTTATGGTAACCTTGGTGTTTGTAAATTTAAGTATGATGCATTTCATGTTTTCGAGGGGTTCATCAAAATAGTGGTGGTGGTGGTGGGAACACTTGTGCTGCTGCTGCTTTTTTTTCGAAAAGGGTATGACTGTCACTAAAAAGTTAGTAGTTCGTGTGGAAATTACAAACTTTTAAGTTTAAAGTGAAAGGAAATTAGAAGCTGAGGCAAAAGAGAAGAAACTGTTGTGGAAATGTAATTCTTATAAGTTTCTGAGAAGAGACTTATGGAATCAGTATACATACATATGTTAGGAATGATAACATAATTGGTCTTATCTCTATATACAAAACATATTATATTTTGATGCTGTAATATCTTTGGGCATATGGTAAATTTTTATATAGGGGCAATCAAGCAGAAAGTCCTTTATAATTCGCAAAAAAATCTCTAGAGAAATCACCATTTCTAAAGGGAATGGTAAACCTCCCGGTTTCTTAGGATTCACCTAGAAATATTTGATAAGAAAATGATAAAATACAAATGGAACATTTGTTGGGTAACGCGACACTCTGCTGTGGGTAACTAAGACATCAGTGATGAATTTGGTTGAGTTGGGTGTAAAAGGCTGTGGTAGCATTGACGTTGATGACTTGTGTGTTGTAATATTTGCCACCCTCCACAGACGTTTGAACTATTTCAAACTATTTTAATGACCACCGCAAACGAATTAAGGACTATGATTTGAGAATATACACCTAGAATGTTAGGTGTCTTCATTTAAATGGCTTAAGCCCTCGAAGAATACAAGGCTGACATAAGCGCTTTACAGAAAATCCGGTAGACGGGATACGGATAGTGGCCATGCGTCAAGCACGAGTTTGGATGTGGATTTGTGGTTGGCAAGAGACTACGACCCCTAGTGTCAAAGTTCAACCCGGTGTGTGAACGTATAGCCACCATAAGAGTCAAAACAAAGTTTTTGCACATAACATTCATATGTGTCCATGCTCGGACATATAAGAGAAATGTAAATTTTTCAAAAATAGTTAATTTTTGTATGGGTGGTACTAGAAGATAGCCCTACCCCTTGTCTGTTTACAATCCCATAGAGTTGTTTTTTCGTAAGGATCAGTGAGGATTTACTCGAGTTATTCCGCCCACCAGCCAGCCACCCTGCCGGACAGACTCATTCGTCTTGAAAAGTCCTAAAATGAAAATGGTCTTAAGATACCTGGGGTCCAGCTTGTCTCATTTTTCTGGTATCAACGGATATGTACCCTCTTCATTAAGGGTGATGATATAAATATAGTAAGAATACTGTTGTTTCTTTTGGGTGTTGCATAGTGTAATCAATGTCTTTAATTGGAGTTCCTTCAATTTTTCTTCAACCGCAAGAGGTTAACCATACTACTGCATTCTCTCTGTCATTTCCCGTTCACTTTTCAAATTCACTATGTATATGACATTGCAACCATAGATGTGGTTTACCGCAAAATTCTTACCTACATCCACCTTCCCCCCTTAAGCAAGTGTTACATATGCCTTTCTTCTTGCTCTGTGTGTGTGTCTTTATCATCAAACTTGTTCTCCTTCTTCTGCTCATATAATATCAGAGTAATTTGATTATTACCACTAATTAATTGGAAAATATTCTTATGTACTACATATACATATACAAACTTATAATTATAATATGTTTATTATGTAATTGTGGCATAATGTACATTTAATTGCTTTTAGATCGATATTTATGTTTATGTTAATATTTTCCATTAATTACCGCAACTGATTAATTAAAATTGTAATTAATTATAAAATAATTTCAATTAGAATTCACACTGTGTTCGATTACCATTGCACATGAATATTAGCATGTATGCAAGTGTGTGTGTATGTGTGTAATTAAAATATCAAACACCTATACATTAACAAAGAAACAGACAGACATATCTAATAGTACCTGTGACATGCCATAGTGTATAGTGGGTGTGTGCGGTTTTGCCTCTATGCATATGTGAATGTGGGCAGAATGCTCTTTGTGCATGTGTGTGTGTAAATTGTTCCTGTCCACATTCCACATCGCTATAATTTAATTAAATTCAAATGTAGATCCTTTTGAGACTGTCACGTATTTTATCGTTTTAATAAATTTCAACACAACTCACACAGAGACATACAGGCATACATACACACATGCCCCCCATATACATTAGTGACTGCTGCAAAATTTGCATTGAACATTTTTGTACATAATTCACACACACACACCATCATACATCCTGGCACATTCATATACAGTGCACTGTATTGCTTAAATAATTAGATAATTGTGAACAAAATATAGACTATATCTACGTTGTACTATAGTATGAACAAAGCATCTCTCCCCTTCCCTCAACAAACTTTTATACTTATGCAATAATTTTTCAGGAGGCAAGCTGTCAGTGAATCATGCAGCTGGAGAGCACAACTAAAGGACTTTGAATACATTAAAATTCTGTATTGCTGCATTTGATAAAGTAGAGCAAATATATTATGACAGAACTGTTGCATATATTTCGGCGTTGTTTTAAAAGTTTTGTTGTTTTTAGGAAAAGTTGCAAAGTTTTAAATATTAATAAAGTCAAAAGAAATAATTATAAGTGAATGATAACTTTATTTAAGTGATGATGCATTTGATTAATTGAAAAAAATATCTAGAACGATTGTTGAGAGTTATTGCTGCTGTTGTTGAGAGAGCGCAAGGCCATGTGGTGAGTATAAAAACTAGTAAAGAAATTTTCGGTCAGGTGAAGTAATATGTACAGAATACATTGTACACTTATGACCTCTCATAAAAAAGAATGAAATCACCCTCATAGTTCAACAGGCATATCTATTACCATCCCAGAAAGAGCACTTCCCTCTCGTCACTTACCAGCACGGCTTCAGGGCAACGCATACCACGACGACGGCTTCAAATATGATAACAACATATGTCTGCAAATTCGAATAGACGACTTTTCATATACAAACATATGTCCTATTCTATTAAATGTGTCAGACCCTTCATTTAATGAATATATTATATGTCTATTTTGCTGGGCATTGTAAAGAGTCTGAACACACATTTGGGTCACTTTATTGTTTGTTTTTTATTTAAATGGTTTAATCAAGAATTTAATGGGTTAAGGAGTTGTGATAGCTAGTCGGTGAGTGCAAACAATAGTTGGTTAAATTATTTTAATATTTCTAACATTTTTAACATTATGATATTGTCATAGTTCGATTTGAGATCAGTTCTATTGGCAATTATTTATTATTGCCAAAAGGTTTTTCGTCAAGAGTGTGAAATGTATTATGTTGACAGCAGGTTAGGCGTATGATGTCATTTCAACATTAACCACAATATCTCATCAGCGCCCTTTGATGTGCCTTCTCCTCTATCATCGCAAACGTTAAGGGAAGAAAGAATCTCAAAGCTAATGAGAACTTTTCCCAACGGTTGATCAATACAGATCAACAAAAAACAAAATCAAGAACGATGAATACACTGAAGGTACACAGAACGGGGTTGGCACTTTGTCAACAACAAAACTCCTTTGCAATTGTGTCCGATGGACACATGCATAGGCAAGTGCTTGTGTGTGTATTATGTTGGCAAGCTGTGCGCTTCGAGGATGCTTTCTTCGCACCGGAGGGAAAAGTTCTCATTAACTTTGAGATGCTTTCTTCCCTTAAGGTTTGTGATGATAGAGGAGAAGGCACAGCAAAGGGCGCTGACGAGACATTGTGGTTAATGTCGAAATGACGTCATACGCCTAACCTGCTGTCAACATAATACATTTCACAAACTCTTGATTAAAAACCTATTGGCAATAATAAATAATTGCCAATAGAACTGATCTCAAACCGAACTATGACAATATCATAATTCTTTACAGATCAACAATAAATAAAATATTTTTAATATTTTTAATAGTTTTAATATTTTTAATATTTTTAATATTTTAAATATTTTTATTATTTGGAGCTTGTATCAAATGATCTTTAACCTCAGTCCTAATCGGGAGAGGATTAAAATATAAATGTCCAACTTATGCATCCTGCCTCAGGACATACTAGATTACAAGCATAATTTTTAAATGCTTACGGCTTTAGCTATTCCGCTCATATCCCGTTTTTAGTTTTCCATATAAGTCAAATTATATCCCAGTTTTTTTCGGTATCAACAACATATCCAGCGAATACATTGATTGTTAAAAGCTATTTTACATATGATTTCGTACGACATGAACTAAATGCAAATATCTCCAATGCAAATGCATGTTACTACAGTTCTAAGAATACAACAACAACTGAAAGCAAATCAATAAACAAAATTCCAACAAAGTTTTCAATAATGAACCAATGTTTTGCTTGAAAATACTCTAGTCTCCACGTCATGGCAATCTGTCGCATATTTATCTGACGATTGCACCAAATAACATCTCGTTGCAGTTTGCTGTCTTGCGACAGTCGAAGCGACAGTCGAAATAGAGCTGACAAAAAGAAATCTTAACAATTTTTGCTTATTACCCTGGAAAAAGAACATTTTAGGTTTTTTGTTTGTTGCTTCGTTGTTGTTATTTGTTTATTTCTTTTTCAATCATTGCATTGACTTGAAAATTCGCTTTTGGCATCTTTTTGCTATTATAGTTAATTTTTTAGTTTGCAGTTTTTCTTTGTTTTGGTTTTTTTTGGGTATATTGTTTTTTCACACACAAAACTATGTCTGTGCACTATAACAATTTCGTTTCGTTTGTTGCGGTTTTTGTGGTCGCTGTTCTTTTTCGTTGAGCACAAAATATCTTTATTATGCTGTCAGCATGAAAATTTTTCTAAACGAAAGAAAAAATTTTAGTTCAATGCTCACTTTGAGCAAGAATTCGTTCGGAACAAATGACTAAAAGAAATAGTCGAGACAATATAAGCCGCATATACAATTGGTTACATTTTGAGAAGGGCAAAGAGAGGAGGTAGAGAGAGGAGGTAGAGAGAGGGAGAAGGAGATTACAAAAAATATTGGATTTGTATTGTTGCTATTATCGGTGTCACTTTTAGTTAATTACTGTAGGGAAAAGAAGAAACAAAAACGACAAATTGTCGTAAATCGAAATTAAATCTAAGCACATAAATCTATGCAAGTCAAAGGTTGGCGCTATTTTATAAAATCCAATACAGATTTGATAACTTAGAAAAACAAAGTTATTTAATCATCAACTACATATGTTTTCAATAAGAGCGGGTCGATGTTGCAGTAGTGTTAAAGAGGATGTGTGTGAGATATTAACTAAAATCTCTTTTTATTTGCGAAGCCAATATATGCCATTAAGTAAAAAGTATTACAGCTTTCAAACATCCGCCGTAGCTTTTCATGGTGGCACGGATACGAGTTATCTTGTCCCTAATTTCCAATTTTACTTCCATAATTAAGATTTTATGGCAAATAAAATACGTAAATATGGTTCGATTTCTGTTTCCAGTCATTTACATTTTTCTCCCATTGCTGGCAGCAACTTTGCAGTACGGTCTGGTAAAAGCTAGGTGCCGCAAGATACGAATTAAAAATAGAAAGCGTGTTAATTCATAACAACGCGAGAAGCTATCCCATATCTCATACATAGGGTGTGAAGGTAAATTAATTTTTTTTTTAAATAAGAGTCTAAATTTTAAATAAAATTTATTTCTAAAAATCCTTCTATTGTCTTATAATGCAAAGTGCGTCGTGCGAGGTTACTTCCATTTTGGGAGTCTATTGGGGTCCTGTAAATCCTGTTAATATTTTGGGTATCCTAGCTGTCTCGTAATGTGATATTAAAAGTGTTCTAGAAGATTAAGATGTAGTGTGAGTCTGAATAGAGTCCTGCTAGTCCTTTAGTGTCCTGTGAGTCTATGTAAAATAACCATATGCTGCAAGTAGTGTGACTCACAATGGAGTTCTGCTAGTCTTTTAATGATTTGTACTCAAATAAAGAGTGTGAATGTGCATATATTCATAATGTGAATAACATCTGGGAGTTTATCGGGGTTCGGTTAAATGTTTTACTATCCATATCCTGAAGTCCTTACGATGTAGTGTGAGTCCGAGTAAAGTCCTGCTAGTCAATTAGTGTTTTGTACACCTATAAAAAGTGTGCCATGTGATGTGGCTTACATCCTGGGAGTCTGTCGGGTTCCTGTGATTCCAGTTAATATCTTGTCAGTCCTAACGTGAAATAAAAGTGTATCGTGTGCGGTCACTAATATCCTGGAAGTCCTTACGAGAAAGTGTGAGTCCGGCCGAGTAGAGTACTGCGAGTCATTTATAAAGGGTGTGCCGTGTGATGTCGCTTTTATCCTGGGAGTCTATCGGGGTCCAGAGAATACTGTTAATATCTTATCGTGATATAAAAGTATTCTGTGTGCGGTCACTTATATCCTGAAAGTCCTTACCAGGTAGTGTGAGTCCAAATTGAGTCCTGCGAGTCGTTTAGTGATTATTACGCCAATAAAGAGTGTGCCGAGTGATGTCGCTTATTTGATGGACGTCTATCGGGGTCCTGTGAATCCTGTAAATATATAGAGAGTGCTGCGAGTCCTTTAGTAATTCTTACGACAGTAAATAGTCTGCCGTGTGATGTCGTTTACCTCCCGAGAGTCTACCGGGGTCCTGTGAATCTTGTTAATATCTTGTCAGTCCTAACGTGATATAAAAAGTGTCCCGTGTGCTGTTACTCATATCCTGGAAGTCATTACGATGTAGTGTGAGTCCTACCAAGTAGAGTCCTGCGAGTCGATTATAAAAGAAGGTGCCGTGTGATGTCGCTTATATCCTTGGAGTCTATCGAGTTCCTGAGAATACAGTTAATATCTTATCGTGATATAAAAAGTGTCCTGTGTGCGGTCACTTATATCCTGAAAGTCCTTACGAGGTAGTGTGAGTTCGAGTGGAGTCCAGCGAGTCCTTAAGTGATTCTTACGCCAACAAAGAGTGTGCCGTGTAATGTGGTTTATATCCTTTGAGTCTATATGGCCCTCTGAAACCTGTTAATATCTTGTCATTTCTAGGTACCGTGTTAAAAAAGTGACCTGTTTGGTGCGGTTAATCATATACTTCTTACGATTTAGTATGAGTCCAAGTAGAGTCCTGCTAGTCCTTTTGTGCCGCTTACATCCTGGGAATCTATCGGAGTCCTGTGAATCATATTAATATCTTGTCGGTCTAAACGTGATATAAAAAGTGTCCCGTGTACGGTTAATTATATCCTGGAAGTCCTTAAGTCCTAAGAGTTCTTTAGTGATTGTGTGTCCTTTAGTGAGAGTGTGCCATGTGATGTCGCTTATATCCTGGGGGTCTATCGGGGTCCTGTAAATACTGTTAATATCTTGCCAGTCCTAACTATCTCCTAACGTGATATAAAAAGTATCTCGTGGTCGGTCACTGATATCCTGGAAGTTCTTTCGAAGAAGTGTGAGTCCGAGTAGAGTTCTGCGAGTCCTTTAGTGATTCGTTAGCCAATAAAAAGTGTGCCGTGTGATGTCTCTTCCATCCAGGGCGTCTATAGGGGTCCTGAGAATCCTAGAGTCAAGCGAGTCCTTAAGTAATTCTTACGACAATAAATGTGCGCCGTGTGATATCGCTTTTATTCTGGGAGTCTAACGGGGTCCTTTGAATACTGTTTATATCTTGCCGGTCCTAGCTTTCTCCTTATGTGATATTGTAAGTGCTCCGTGTGTGGTCACTCATACTCTGGAAGTCCTTAAGAAGTAGTTTGATTCCGAGTAGAGTGCTGAGAGCACTTACGTGTTTCGTACGCCAATAAAGAGTGTGCCGTGTGATGTCGCTTACATCCTGGGAGTCTAACAGGGTTCTGTGAATACTGTTAATATCTTGCTAGTCCTAGCTTTATCCTATCATGATATAAAGTGTCCTGTGTGCGGTAACTCATATCCTGAAAGTTCTTAAGTGGTAGTGTAAGTCCGAGTATAGTCCTGCGAGTCCTTTAGTGTATCGTATGTCAATAATATGAGTGCCGTGCAAGGTCGATAATATCCTGGAAGTCTTTAAGAGGTCCTGTGCGTTGCAAATATTCTGCGAGTCCTTTAAATCTCCTAATGTGATAAGAAAAGTGTGCCGAGATAGGTCGCACATATTCTGGTAGTCCGGACGAGGTTCTGTAAGACCCAGTCGATCCCTTTAGTAATCCTTACACCAAAAGAGAGTGTGCCGTACGAGGTCACTTATGTCCTAGTTAGTATTTCCGGGGTATGAATGACCACACACGGCACTCTTGTTATCGTTGTAAATAGACACTAACCACTTGCAATATATTAGCAAAATGAACAGGACCTGGAAAGTACGATTACTATTTGAATCCTGGGATTCCTTTAGTGCTACTTAGGCGAATAATGAGTGTGCCGTGTAGCAAGTCCTTACAAAGTCCTCTGTGTCTTGCGAATCTTTTGTGATTATCTAACACGGACAAAAGTGTGCCGCTTTTAATAACTTCCTGTAAATCCTGCAAGTCCTTATTGATACTTACGTAAATAAAGAGTGCGCCATGAAAGATCGTCCTTTTCTTTTCTACTGTTTGTCGGTTTCAGCTTTCTTAGCATAATGAATTAATCAATTCAGACACAAAAATCAGTTTTTAATCTCAATTTCTGAATCAAATACATTTCTGTGTCGTTATCTAGCTAACGCGAGCTTACCATAGCAAACATAGGAAACTCTTTATTACAAAGTATAACCTTTTGCAGCAAATATTTTTGTCGTTCATTTTTAGAGCAAAACATAAACACATTTAGTATTTAAAAACCACAGTAGCTTTAATTTATATATCAATTTTTCTATTTTATTTTAATAACAATCAATTACTATAAATGTTCCTACATTTGATTTAGTTGACATTTATGTTGCTTCCTGCTTGTAAATTGTCATAGATCACGATACTTTGAAACACTCGAAAACTTAGTGTCATGTTTCAATGTACACGTGTTATGATATATGTTAAGTGTGCGAAATAACCAACCAAACACCTACATCGACCATCATTCTACCATCAAAACCTCACTTCATAGCATGCGATCTAAATATTAGTAAGCTAGCTACGATACTCCTGTGCTGTTTTTACCCTCTTGCCACTTACCCCTCTAATACTCTCTCTCTTTCTCTTTTCGGCCGACATGGAAACTTTTGGAAACTATAATACTCATAAATCATACCGACACATTATCATCACCATCATCATCTTCATCAGTTCCAAAAACAAAACAAAAAAAGTCCTTTTTGCTTTCCGCCTGTTTGCTATTGCATTCGCATTAAGTACAATATTTTAGCTTTCATTACATTAGATGTTGTTGCTGGTGCTGCTGCCACTGTGGTTATTGTTGTGGCGGCGGCCGTTGTGCAAAGTCTAGCATTAAGTATATACCATATTGTGTGGTAAGTTACTATTAGTGTTGCTGTTTTGGTTGTTAATGGTCGACTGTTTTTTTTTTTAGTTGTAAGCCGATGATGTTGTTTGGCGGTAGCAGCACCACCAACAGCATATTTCCGTGTCAAGAAGTCAACAACTTTTGAAAAAGTTTTGAATGACCACTTATACAGTTATTTTTTTTGAAAAACTTATAATTATGAGATTGTTGCTGCCACTACTGCACACATACACAAACACTGATGTAATGAAAGACGTTTGTAACTGATTTGAAAAATGTGAAAAAATCCAACCAAACAAAAATGCGCTTACAGTAGTGCTTAGAGTACTGTGCTGTCTACGTTTGTTTATCCAAGACGCAAACAGTATGATTTGTTTGCAAATTTGGTTAGTGGGTCATAGAAAACAATTAAATAAATAAAACAAAAAAGTTAATTTTGCTTCTAAGTATGTCCATGGTAGAGAGGGTAATGACTTGGGTAATAGTGTAGTAACTTTAGGAAGCCTAGGGTGATTCAATATTTGAGTTTATATTAAAAAAATAATATGTAGGTATTACTCGTAATAAATGAAGAAACACAAAATTTGGCCAAATATATAAATACATAGAGCAACAAGAAAATTATGTGAGTGAGTAATGTTTTTACAATTGCAATTCTTTAAGGTGGAGAAGACAGTAATTCTTTTTCACACTGATTTTGATTAACAATTACCTGGACTTTTATTCCTATTCCGTGGTTTTTTATTCTAAATAAAATCTCACCTGGATATTTTTCTCTTTTCTTTTTCTTCCTTATTTTAATTCTATTCCTTACTAGAAAGTACTTTTATTGTGTTAAAATTTTCTTTTGTTGTACTAATAAGTACTTTTATAAGAACTTTTATGGCACCAAGAAGTATATTAATTGTACCAAAAGGTACTTTTATTGTATCAAAAGAATATTTCATACAACAAAAAGTACTTTCATTGTATTAAAATCTACTTTATTGTACCAAAACGTACATTTATTCTACTGAAACGTACTTTTATTGAAACAAAAAGTATTTTTTATACACCTAAAAGAACTTTTATTGTTAAAAAGTAAATTTTCTGCCAAAAAAATTCTTTTAGTGTACCAAAAAGTACGTTTATTGTACCAATACATATTCAATACAGTGGTGTCCAGAATCCGTTAGAGAAAACGAGCAGTTGAAATATGATGACTTAATCTAGCGGGGCTTGGTCCTTTGTTGCGAAGCGACGGCTCGGTATGGGATGAAAAACTGGTGCTGATGTAGACGATGGCTGGTGTTGGAGTTTCGCTGTATGGCTCGGTCTACGGCGTGTCGTAGCGAGAAACAATGGCTGGGCTGGGAACGAAGAAAAATTAACGAGGGCGATGGTAAGAACGCTCGTACAACAAGGATAACTACGGCTACGCGAGGATATCGGTATCTACAGCAAGGATACTTGATTAGAGTCCCTCAAGCTGGGTGTATCTTAACAAGGTTAATGAGTACTAGAATAACGAGTTCTAGCGCAAGGATACTTGTTCAGAGTCTCTAAACAAGAATCAGGGTGTCTCTAAACAAGGATTATAAGTACTGCAAAATGATAACGAGTATTACTGCATGGATACTTGACCAGAGTCCCTCAAGCATTGTTTCTATAAACAAAGATAACCAGTTCTACAGCAAGGATACTTGATCAGAGTCCTTTAAGCTGGGTGTCTCTAAGCAAGGATAATTAGTACTGCGAAAGGATAACGAGTTCTACTCTAAACAAGGATTGTTAGTACTTTCTAAGGACATCGAGTTCTACCGCAAGGATACTTGCTCAGAGTTCCTTAAACAGGGTGTCTCTAAACAAGGATAAGAGCTACTGCTGGAGGAACTACACTACGAACTACGATGTGTTGATATTACTTTTTTTGTTTCAAAGAAAGTACTTTTATTGTACCTAAAAGTACGTTTATTGTAACAAAAAAGTTTTTGGTAATAAAAGAAGTTGTTGGTACAATAAAAAGGTACATTTACTGTGCAAAAAGGTACATTCATTATATCAAAAGTTATTTTATTGTCCCAAAAAGTACTTTTATTGTATCAAAAAGAATATTTCATATACCAAAAAATACTATCACTGTATCAGAAAGTACTTTTATTGCACGGATACGTAATTTCATTCTATCAAAAAGTACGTTTTTGTACTAAAAATTAAATGTACCAAAAAGTACATATATTATTTTAAAAAGTACTTTTATTGTCAAAAAATACATCTGCTGCACTAAAAATTAAATTTTTTTGTACTGAAAAGTATTTAGTTTGTTCCAAAAAGTACTTTTATTGTACCAAAAAGTACATTTGTTATACCAAAAGTACTTTTATTGAACCAGAATGTTATTTTATTGCACAAAGAGCACTTTTATTGAACCAAAAATAATGTTTTTTGTACCCGAAAAGTACTTTTATTGTACCAAAAAGTACAGTTAATGTACCAAAAAGTAATTTTATTGATCAAAAAAGTACGTTTACTGTAACAAAAAGTACTTTTTTGCACTAAAAAGTATTATGTAAAAAGTACTTTTATTGTTCCAAATGGCACATTTATTATGCAAAAAAGTACAATTTTGCACCAAAAAGTACAGTTATTGTACCGCAAAGAACATTTCTTGTACCAAAAAGTACAGTTACTGTACCAAAAAGTACTTTTATTGCATATAGAAATATAATTATTGTACCTAATGGTACTTTTATTGTGTCAAAAGGTACATTTACTGTACCAAAACGTACTTTCATTGAACCAAAAAGCACTTTATAGTACAAAAAAGTCTTTGAATATGCAAGAAATTATATTAATTTACGTTAAGTGTATCGAAATGATACAACAAATTCGGCTCAAGATCAGAAAAGTGTTCTTTATTTATTGTTTGATATTTTTGGTCAAATTCAGTGTGTCACGCACTAGGATGACGCGTTTCGAACTCCATGACGAGTTTATCTTCAGACCCCTTTGTGACGAACTGATGCACAGTGGTACATCATCAGCTGTATATATATCTACAATTATGCCAAACATATGCATGTGAAGTAGATATCAGCCGAAAATGCCCAGCATAGTTATGAATTTGACCATTCACAATCAAACATGAGAATGGAGGATATTTTATCCCCACGATTCCCTTTTTACCTCACAAAGCTCAAGCTTTACCATGGCTTTTCACCACAAAACTCAAGCTTTTTTTTTACAAGGTTCGTTGTTAAACTAAGCTTACTATTGTTACTGAGCATATACAGTGTTTGCTCACTACTAACTACTAAGCATATATAGTTTGTTAGGCCGTGCCGTGCCAGTGTATGTGTATTTTGTGTTTTGTTAGTCGATCTTACAGTACATTATATTAATTTACAACAAATTCGGCTCAAGATCAGAAAAGTGCAAGAAATTATTAAAAAAGTTTTTCATTGTACGAAAAATTACTTTATTGTACCAAAAGCCACTTTTCTTGTACCAAATTGTACCAAAAGGTTAATTTTTATTGTAAAAAAGTACTTTTATTTTCCCAAAAAAAAATCTTGTACAATGAATGTACTTTTATTCAGTGCATAAAAAGTACATTTACTGAATTTAAAAGTACTTTTTATACACCGAAAAGACCTTATATTGTGGTACATTTATTGTATCAAAAGATACATTTACTATACTTTTATTGAACCAAAAAGTACTTTTGTTGCACAAAAAAGTAATTATTTTGTATTAAAAAGTACTTTTATTGTACCAAAAAGTAAATTAATTTACTGAGCTTTTATTGAATAAAAAAGTACTTTTATTGCACCAAAACAACTTTTATGGTACATAAAAGTATTTCTTTGTACTTAAAAGTACTTTTTTGTATTAAAAAGTACTTTTATTGTACCAAAAAATCACAATTAATGTTCTTAATTAATTATTAATACACTTTAAAGAAAACAGATTAAAGAGTAAAAAATATTGGTGCAAAACAATGTTACAATGTCAAAGATAAATGCTCTTTCTTTCCTTTTTTCTTTTTCAATAGTCTATATTTTTTTTTTTGAAATTTAAAAATAATAACTTTACTGACAGCCAAGGTCATGTTTAAGCACTTTCTAATCACATGTAGTCTCTTATCCTTACTCTTTTTCTCATTCTCTCTCTATGTCAATCGATAACTCGTGTATGTTTGCTTTCAAATCCTCATTAATTAATATTCCACAAAGACACTCGATCTGATGTACTCATATGTATGTATGTAGATATGGATGATGTTGCTTAAAGGTCTCACGATTGATATTCAAAAGGTGTCTGGCATTTAGAGATAATAGAACATGAAACTAACTGTGACAGTGAAATATGAATGTGGTGGTGGCAGCGACACATCAACAATCAGTCAATGTCAGAATCGTTATTGGAATACATGAAATGTGACAGGCTGTCATCGTGTGTTATATGTATATACGAACAACAGCAACATCAAATGACACAAACATGACACACGCGCGATTGGATACTTATGCAACTCGTATACTAGTACTCATACTTATGTATATCGGCGGCTGCTATAATACTAGAAGAATGTTAATTATCTAGAAATTAGAAACAATTTGGAAATATGCCACAAAATGGCAGTTACGTGCTCTATTTAGTCAAAGGATGTAAGAAATGATGTTATGTGTGGAAATTAAACGATAAGTATGTACTTAATGCGGGGAATGAGGGAAAAGTATGTAAAATTGTTGTTGATTAGTTAGTTTTACAATCAAAATTGTTAGACTAAGACCTTAAGAATAATTAATGGTAGTGGTAATGTGATAAGTATTCTAATTGAAGATACCCGAGAAAGCTAAAATACATAGTACAACACATGATTTTAGGACTCAATTCTGAGAACTTTACGTAAAAGTAGCCCCCCAAAAAAAAAGTTCTGTATCATTCGTTTTGTCAAGTTACATGCCATAATAATTTAATATAGATTTGAAGTTAGTTAGCATCGAATAGGAGAATTTGTCACATTTAAGGCTCTTTTGTTATATTGTTATATGGTGGCGTATGATTATCATAAGTAATATTCCACGTAAATCATACGCCACGGAGTACAACAGTTATTATGTTATTTATTTATTATTTTTATTATTATTATCGCATGTAACTTGATAAAACGGATGATGCAGAACTTTTTCTTTTTGGAGCTACTACTACTATGGTTGGAAATGGTGTTGTGCACCTTTTACAGTTGCACCGCTGTAGTAGTTTTAGTTTTTCTGTAGTTTTTCTTTTTTTTCTTTTCTATATAAAAATGCACATTTCGACTTTTAATTGAATCTTTTTGTTTTGTTATATCTGCGAGGATTCTTTTTCTTCTTCTTCACTGCTGGTTATGCCACGTTCTCGGTGAAATCAACTGCTCTCTGTGTCCTGGTTTTGACTGTGTGTTGCAAAATCCTTGCAACAACAGCTACAAAATAACAACAATTGCATAAAAATTCAATTTATTTATTCTTTTTTTGTGTGTGTGTTACTGCTATTTTTACTATTCCATTTCTTTTGCTTGGTCTCCCCTCGCTGTTGTTGTCACAATTTGCATAAAGATTTTCACTATTTTGTTGCTGTACCTGCCACACTCCTGTCGTGCATCACAGCGTTAGGTGTAAGTGTAGGAACCGTCGTGCAAAACTAGTGGCCAGGAAACAACTAACTTTGCTTACACACGCGTGAAGTGAGAGAACGTTGGAGGGGGGTGGTTAAAGGGATAAATTGTGAAAGCATTTGTGACAAGTGGTGGTGTAAGTTGTGGCAACTGTTTCTTCATATGTTAGAAGATATGGTAATTGCATTACTTCAGTAAGTGTGTGTATAGCCTTATACGAGTACTTGCACTCGTATGAGTGTGTGTGTATGAAGGCAAATTTATACTCTCGCATAACTTTGTATGTTCAAATTACATTTGCAGCGTTGTCCTCCTAGTGTTCAGCTAGTTTCTAATACTTTTGTGGCACCTATGTATTGTGTTCCTACTCTGAGGGCGCAGCAAAGAAAAGCAAATAAAGGCACAGATGACATTTTAAATATATATGTATTTGTATGCATATTTTTATATCTTTAAAAGAAATTTTAATTAAACACACCTTCTCTACGGGTCATTACAGAATTAAGTGCATTGGGTGGAGGGTGCCATCAATGAATGAGCTGCAATGCTCTGAAATGTCGTGGCAATGTGACAAATCAAGGATGCCGCTATGGTGTGGCTATCGCTTTATTACTATAGCTTTTTGTTGAATATGCATCAGATGGGAGGAATATGCAGCACATGCCATTAATAGTTGTATGAAGGCAGAAGACTTGTAGAGAGATGACTGTTGGCATAAAAATGGTAAAGAAAAAATTACAGAATTAAAAAAGCGATGTCGAGTTTTTACATTTCCTTACCGAACATAAACTTGACCTGACCATTGAAGTTTGCATATGGATACACCCTAATAATAAAAACTGCATAATAAACCTGTCTCCAGTCATCTACATTTGACTTTCTTTGCCGGCCCACGCGATGTTGTCGACAGCAATTTTGCAATACCTTGTCGAGTGAATCTAAAAATAGAAACAAAATTGCGACAAGCTATCCAATACCTTATTCATGGAATGTAAAGGGAAATTAACACAGAACAACACATGATTTTGGGACTCAATTCTGAGGACTGTACGTGAAAGTAGCCCCAAAGAAAAGAAGTTTTGCATCATTCGTTTTGTCAAGTTACATGCCATAATAATTTAATATCGATTTTAAGCTAGTAAGTATCGCATAGGGGAATTTCTCAGGTTTTAGGCTATTTTGTTTGACATAACTCGAGAACCATTAGTACGATTTAGCTGAAACAAATTTAAAAAAATTTACAATTACAATTCCTTTAATCTTTTCATATAACGTTTCCCTACATAAGCAACAGTTTCCCTTGTCCATTCATCAAATGATTTTGATGTTTATATTTAGCAGTTACAATAAAACTGTTGTACTCCGTGGCGTATGATTTACGTGGAATATTACTTATGATAATCATACGCCACCAATAGTATTTATGTTATGTCAAACAAAAGAGTCTAAAACGTGACAAATTCCCCTATACGACACTTACTAACTCCAAATCTATATTAAATTATTATGGCATGTAACTTGACAAAACGAATGATGCAGAACTTTTTCTCTTTGGGGCTACTTTCACGTGCAGTTCTCAGAATTGAGTCCCATAATCATGTGTTGTACTGTGATATTTTTATAACCTCAACCTACGGGTAGAAGGGTATATACCATTATGAACGACCCAAAAGTGTAACACATAGAAGGAATCACTTTAGACCCTAGGTTTCTTACAAGCAAATTCGATTCAAGACTTTTAAAGTCTTTTGAGCCAAGTCCGTTTGTCTGGCTTGGTGTCCGGCTGGTACGTAGAATATCATTCCAAAGATGCAACCAAATGTTTTGAAACTTTGCACGTGTTAATATTTCTCCAAAACTACTTGCAAATGGGCTACATGGCCACGTCCCTTCTGCTAACTCCTATACAAATATATCGTTCCGCTTACTTTAGAAATCAAGTAATAATACCAATTATCAATATTAATTAGTAAAGCTATATCAGCATAAAGTTTTGGAGAAAAAACTGGTAGTCTAGCCACGCCCCTTCTGTTGCCTACCAAACAAATGTACCACTCCGACCACTTTAGAAATCGACTAATAATATCAATATTCTAGAAAATTGTATGTTTTACTGAAGGTGAGGGTATATGTAAGTCGGTTTTCTGGACTGAAACATCCTTACTGGTTTTGTACTGAAAAGTACAAAAAAGCATATTTCTTTATAATAAAAGTACTTATATACAAGAAAAAATGTTATAGTACCGAAAAGTATTTTAGTGGTAGAAAACAGTAGCTTTAATAGACAGAAAAGTACTTCTATTGTACCAAAAAGTACTTGTTTTTTTTATTGTATCAAAAATTAATTTTAATACCTCAACACAATCAAATTGTGTCAAAGAGTACTTTAATGTACCAAAGTGTACTTTAATAGTATCAATGGGTACTTTATTGTACCAAGAAGTACTTTTATTGTACCAACAAATACTTTCGTTGTACCAAAATCTATTTTTATGGTATGAAAAAGTATTTTTATTGTACCAAAAAGTAGTTTCGTTGTACCAAAATTTGCTTTCATTGTAATTCTTATGGTACCTTTACTGTTTTAAAGGAGCTTATACTGTCCGAAATAGTACTTTTGTTGTACCAAAAAGTACTTTCATTGCAAAAAAGTAGTAGTAGTATTAATTTACCAAATGCACTTTTATTTCAGCCAAAAATACTTCTATAGTACCATACAATTCTTGCATTGTACTTTTATTGTATCAAAAAGTACTTTTAGTGTACCAAAAGTTATTCTATACCAAACAATTTTTGCTTTATACCATTAAGTACTTTTTTTGTGGCAAAAAGTACTATTATTGAATCTTATGTACTTTTATTGTACCAAAAAGTTATTCTATTGCATCACAATTTAATTTCATTGCTCCAAAAAGTACTTTAGTTGTATCAAAGAGTACTGTATTGTCCTAAACATTACTTTGTTTGTACCAACAAGTACTTTGGTTGTACAAAACATATTTTCGTTGTATGAAAAAGTACTTTTATTGCACTAAAAAGTACTTTGCTATCATAGTAAATTTGATTGTCCAAAAGTACTTTTTTGTACAAAAATTTAAATTCCACCTTAAAGTCTGGATAAATGTTATAAATTGAATTTTGATCAATTTGTTAAAAAAGTGAAAATCTAATTTTTATTAAGTGCAAAATATTTTTCTTAAATTTAAAATTGCCACTTATTTTTTCGTTTTAACATATTTACATACACGGAATTCCTTGTAGCCTACATATCAGCTCTCAAATAAATATTTAAACAAAAAAAAAAAAAACCATGATGCCTTTGTGCACACACGTATGTAACGGCAAACGAAAGCCCTTTGGCTCCACTCATTCATTCATTCAACTATTGCAGCTTTGTCCTATAGCTTCCTTGCTTGCATGGCGTTGGTCATGATATCCTCAAAAGGCAAAGAGCCTTAGACTGATAATATACGAGGAAGACAAAGAGAGCGAGAGAGTGAGACAGATCAAAGAACGCATGAAATACTTGATGCTGACGTACTTAACCTCACATTCTTAACTCAATTGATAATAATGCCTTGATATATATATGAGAGCGGGTGTGCTTGTAGTTAACACACACACACACACACTGGTGATGATATCCTACACAAGACGTTGATGTTCGTTCAAAGTGCGAGGTTGCGATGGGATGGGAGCAAGTGTAAAAGGTTAAGCTTATATACGTAATATTCAAATATCAAGCACACTCACCCACACAAACAACAAGCAGCGGCAACAAGCGACAACACAGCATTTACTTGTTCCTCATAGAATTCTATATGCGAACTTTAACCTTTTGTCGTTGAACACATTTTAAGCTTCACTGTCAAATGGTCTTATAGCGACAAGAGCTTTCTAACGGCAAAGCAGGAAAAGTACATAAACAAATTACTGCTAAGATAAATCTCTTATGCAGCCGCCCAAAATGCGTATGTGTGTACATGTGTAAATGTCTAAACGGCCGTTATGGGCCCAAATGGCGTGGAAGCATGTGAATATGATGATTCCAAGACCAATAAAGAAAATCTTCTCATGCCTTTTTTTTTAGCTAAGTTTAAAGACAAATAAATCATTTATTGTGAGGCTTTTAAAAGAAAGTGGATAAACTTAAGATGTCTGTGATTTATTGAAAAAACAATGTAATAACAAAAACAGCAACAGAAAACAAAACAGAATGAAGCTAACTTTATTTTTTTGGGGGTAAAGCCTGACAGATTGTAGATTTACATACTATTGACTTTATGACTTTTAAATACTTATCAGGGTAGTTTGTGTGCCATGATAGCTTTATTACAAAAAAAAAGAAGAAACAAAGAAAACAAACACAATTCATTTGTGCGGGTTATATTCACTTAAAAGGGGATTTATCGCATTAAGGCCCTAATAACGTATGTGAAAGTAAAAGGGTTTGAGAATGTCTGCTGAATGTGTAAAAATAAAATACGGTGAAAATTTAATATCTGATTTATGGACTTAGTCATATTATTTTTTAAGGGTTATAATGTGAAAAAATTTAGATGTTTTAAAGAGTTTAAACAGTTTCATACTTTTATACTTTCAGTGTACTCACAAAAAGAGATATATATGTATGTATGTTATTCGGTTTTTTGCAGTAGGGGTACCGGATGGGGTGTGCCTAAGGTTTCAGTTATCTGAAAGTTTGTCTACTGTTGCAAGATAATTAAACTGAATAAATTCAAACTTCCTCCAGTTGTCCGTTTGAATGTATGAGCAAAATAATAATTTCCCAAAAAGGGATCATTTGGTATGGGAGTCACAAGAAGGGTCCAGCCTGTATAGTCCATGATCATTCCTAAATCAAACTTTCACAAGGGTACATCTTGGGCAAAATATATCTAAATTAAGTGCACGTACAAAAAATATATGTACGTATGTAAAAATTCATCATTTTTAGGGGAGGTACCAGAAGGGGTGTACCAAAGTCTTTAGGGCTTGTCTACTATTATAAGATAATTAACTTGGCCAAATTCAAATATTATTCAGTTGTCCGTTTGGAAGTTATGGAAGAAATCTTAATTATCCAAAAGCAGGTAAATTTCTATGGGAGGTACCAAAAGGGGTGGGACTATTATGCCTATTTAAAGACCCATTACTTAGGTTTTGCAATTAGTAACAGTAGTAATTTTTCATCAGGATCAGTTAAGCTATCCAGCCAGCTTGACGAACGGCAATGGTTCACTCGTCTTAAAAAGTCCTGAAACGAAGATACTTAGGGTCTAACACGTCATCTTTAATGCGTTACACTTTTTTCTCGTATCAAATGATATACCTTACGGATAAGGGTATAACAATATAAAAGCTTAAAAAACCCAATCCGTTATAAATACTAATTTTTAAATTTTTTCTTGCCGTCTCGTAAATTTAAACAATTTTTGTTACAAAAAAGTACTTTTTGGTAAAAAAAAATTAAATTTTGCTACACTGAAAGTACTTTTTGGTACCATTAAATTACTGTTTGCTACAAGAAAAGTACTTTTTGGTGTCATAAAAGTACTTTTTGGTACAATAAAAGTACTTTTTGGTACAATTAAAGTACTTTTTGCTACATTGCAAGTACTTTTTGCTACATAAAAGGTCTTCTAGGTACAATAAAAGAACTTTTTGCTACATTAAAAGTACTTTTTGATACCACTTAATTATTTTTTGTGCAATTAAGTACAGTTTGCTACAATTAAAGTACTTTTAGGTACACTAAAAGTACTTTTGGTACCATTAAGGTATTGCTTGCTACAAGAAAAATACTTTTTGGTACCATTAAAGTACTTTTTGGTACAATAAAAGTACTTTTTGGTGCAATTAAAGTACTTTTTGCTGAAAAAAAGTACTTGTTGGTGCCATTAGAGTACTTTTTGGTACCATTAAAGTACTTTTGGCTACCACGGAAGTACTTTTTGCTACCACGAAAGTACTTTTTGGTACCATCAAAGTTCTGTTTGCTACAATGAAAGTACTTTTGGGTACTTTTTTCCTAAAATTAAAGTACTTTTTGAAACAATAAAAGTACTTTTTGGTAACTTTTAAGCACTTTTTGGAATCAGTAAAGTACTTTTTGCTACAATGACAGTACTTTTTGGTACCATTAAAATACTTTTTGCTACAATAAAAGTAAATTGTTGTACCATTAAAGTACTGTTTGCTACTTTAAAAGTACTTCTTGGTACAACAAAAGTACTTTTTGGTACACGGAAGGTAATTTTTGGTACAATAAAAGTACTTTATGATACAATAAAAGTACATTTTAGTACAATGAAAGTACTTTTGGCTTCAACGAAAGTACTTTTTGCTACCACGAAAGTACGTTTTGGTACCATCAAAGTTCTGTTTGCTAAAATGAATGTACTTTTTGAAACAATAAAAGTACTTTTTAGTACCTTTAAAGCACTTTTTGGAACCAGTAAAGTACCTTTGGTACAATGAAAGTACTTTTTGGTACCGTTAAGTACTTTTTGCTACAATAAAAGTACACTGTGGTACCATTAAAGTACTGTTTGCTACTTTAAAAGTACTTTTTGGTACAACAAAAGTACTTTTTGGTACAATAAAAGTAAATTTTGTTATAAGAAAAATACTTTTTGGTACTTTTTTGCTAAAATGAAAGTACTTTTTGGAGCAATAAAAGTACTTTTTTGTACCTTCAAAGTTCTGTTTGCTACAATGAAAGTACTTTTTGGTACTTTTTTGCTTAAATTAATGTACTTGTTGGTACCATAAAAGTACTTTTTGTACCATAAAAGTACAATGAAATTACTTTTTAGTTTGTAGTACTGTTTGCAACAATAAAGGTACTTTTTGCTACAGTGAAAATAATTTTTGGTTCTATTAAAGTACTCTTTGCTTTTTGTACCCTTAAAGTACTGTTTGCTACAATAAAATTACTTTTTGGTACAATAAAAGCACTTTTTTTGTATCACGAAAGTACTGTTTGCTACAATGATAGTACATTTGGGTACAACAATAGTACTTTTTGGTACCAAAAAAGTACTAGTTGTAACTATTTAAGTACTTTGTGCTACAATGAATGTAGATTTTGCAACAATTAAAGTACTTTTTGGTACCATAAAATACTGTTTCACAAAATGAAAGTTCTATTTGGCACTATAAAAGTACTTTTTTATACAATGAAAGTACTTTTTGGTCCAATAAAAATACTTTTTGGTACCACAATTGTATTGTTGCTACAATAAAATTACTTTTTGTACCATAAAAGATCTTTTTGCTACAACGAAAGTACTTTTTGGTACAATAAAGTTACCTCTTGGTACCATTCAAGTACTTTTTGCTGAAAAGAAAATACTTTTTGGTACCATAAAAGTACAATATAAGTACTTTTTGATACCATAAATGGACCATAAAAGTTCAATATAATTATTTTTTGATACAATT
This sequence comes from Muscina levida, assembly GCA_964034835.1. Taxonomy (NCBI): domain Eukaryota; kingdom Metazoa; phylum Arthropoda; class Insecta; order Diptera; family Muscidae; genus Muscina; species Muscina levida. The sequence goes on along the minus strand of OZ035880.1, from coordinate 11,142,038 downwards.
AAAGCATTTTTTGTTACAACTAAAGTACAAGTGCTGAGTATTTTGAAAAACAACAACAATAGTTGTAATAGTAGCCAGTATTAAGTTCTATCGTCAACTTAGGATTCTAAAGGGCTCAAGTCTACTTTTTTGTAAAATGTACTTAATAATGCAAAAGTGTACAAAAAGTCATAGTATATGACCTGTAAAAAAATGCCATGTCTATTTAAAGTAGTTTTGTAGTTATTGTATCAAAACACAATAATTCATAACTCAGAAATACAAAAAGTGGACTTGAGATCTGTTTGCAGGATACCGCCGATATGTTCCCCTTCCACTTTAGCCTAAAACTATAAAGCGGCCATAGCTTAATATTTACTATAAATTGAGTGAAACAAACAACGCTTTCACCATTACCATTTCACCATCTGCCATTAATAAACATATCCATTTACCTGCTTCATGCCGACTAACTCTCACCTATTATTCACCGTATATTGTTGATTCATTCCACCTGTCCATCTTATGGCTTTTTTCCACATGAATTGCACAATATTTCAAAGCACTTTCTCATCTCGTTACGATAGCCATGGCAAATGCATATGTGTGTATAAGAGTATGTGTGTGTGTGTGTCAATCACGGCTAACATTCAGGTTTAATACATCAAACCATTATGCAAAATCCGTTAAAAGCTAGCCAGTGAGAGCGAGCCAGGATGTGGGAGATGCAGCACTGCACGATGAGGAAAAAAACAGAGAAAAGAATTGATTGTGTCTGGCAAATGGTCGGGCTTCAAATATTCTATTGCACAAATAGATTTTGATATTTTTCAAATAGAAGCTGTTGTTTTTTTTAAAGCTGACATCATAGTGGCTGCTGATGCAAAGTGAAAGATAGATGGAAACTGACCGTTAAATTTTTGGTATGGTGAAACAATAGTGGAGGGTTGCGAAGCAGTAAAGTATGAATGTATTATGGTGTATAGTGCTATTATAGGTGGATGGAAATTCGTACATGCATACTGGAAAGCTTTATGCGCTTTAAGACAAGCATCATTTGCAAATGATGATGGGATGAATGGAACTTTTTGTGACAGATCATTGTGTGAAGCCTCGAATGTAGGCCGCTGGGGCCACAAGTTTGTCAGTTATTCTGTTTTCTTATATAATTCATATAGCAGCAGTTGGACCTTTGCGTTCTATGTCACATGTGCCATACAGGTAATCCCTTTTATTTTATGTCGAAATTTTTAATATCCTAATTTACGAACTTTATGTGCTAGTATGTCCCAAAGCATATGTATGCAAGAAATATAATAGAAAAATAACTCGCAATGAAGGCATTGCTGGGAATACGGCAAGTGACTGGACACTAGAGTACAGCAGTTGACTATTATTGTTCCACAAACATTTGTTTCGCCCAACTTTAAGACATTTGTTTTAATCAAAATGCACAAGTATTACCAAAATGAACTTTTTCAGTAACACAAAACTTTTGTGTTTCTACATTTTTCATTGTTGTTGTTTTGATTTGCTTCTTTTATAAACTTTAGTCGAACCTACAGAGAATAGAAAGTTAAATTGTCAAGGAACAGTGGTATGAAGATTGTGTGGAAACTTTAAAATCATAAAAATAAGTGTGTTAAAATATGAAAACTTTAAAAAATAGAATAAGAGTATAGAGACAATGTGAATATATTAATAGAAGTTTAGTGTAAATTATTCAAAATATTCTTTGAAGCCTCTATAAAACGCCTTGTATTCAGCAGCTACTTATATTTTAGAAGATATGACCTTTTTCCGTAAAAATAGTTGTGTTGGCAGGCCGACAATAATCATATGTTTCATACAGACACGCTGGGAAATTCACAGGTACACAAAGCTATGATTGAATCAAATCAGACAGTCTTTGGTCAGTCTCTGCTTGAGAGTTGTAATAGCAACGTCACGTACACTTGTTTTACATTCACATACACAAACACATAATAGCCTTTATTACATATGTCGTAGTCGACTTTCGACAACATTCGATTGGTTTTTTTAATTTGAAAAAAATTAGTTGTAATTAACAGAAATGTTTAGTGTTGAGAATTTTTTATCATCTGATGAAGAAGATTATGATAGGAACAAGGTTAAGTCGTATTTTAGACGCACAAACGACTTTAACGATGACATATTTGAAAAACGACAATGATTCGACGTGTGCGTGAGTTCGGTTTTTTTTGGTACTGATTTAAACCAATAACATTGTTGATCGAAAAATTTAACTTTCCTCGATTATTATATCATTATGCTCTATTTTCTATAGAATCTATATTTGTTCACCACAATAAAATTACTATTAGATAAAACAAAAATTATTTTTGTTACTAGGGAGGTACCTTTTTTACAATTAAAGTACTTTTTGGTACAATAAATTTACTTTGGGGTATAACTTAAGTACTAATTGGTACATTAAAAGTACTTTCCGGTACTACTTTGTGGTAAAATAAAAGTACTCTTTGATGCAATAAATTTATTTACAATACAATAAAATAACTTTTGGTAACAAATAAAGTACTTTTTGATAAAACTAACATGATTTTTGTGACAAGAATAATACCTTTGTTACAACTAAATTACTTTTTGGTACAATAAAAGTACTTTTTGGTACTATGAAAGTACATTTGGTACTATGAAAGTACTTTTTTGAACAATAAAAGTATTTTGTGGTGTCATGCCACAATTAAAATATTTTATTACAAGAAAAGTACCTTTGTTACAACTTAAATTATTTTTGATAAAAATAACTTTTTGGTACAATGAAAGTTGTTTGTGGTACAATGAAACGTCTTTTTGTTAAAAAATAAAATAACTTTTTGGTGAAGTTAAAGTACTTTGTGGTACAAGAAAAGTACAATTTGATACAATAAAAGTACTTTTTGTTAATTTTTAAGTACTTTAAGGTAAAATGAAAATACTTTTTGGTACATTGAACGTATTTTGAGGTGGCATGAAGGTACATTTTGTTAAAATTGAAGTACGTTTTGATGAAATTAAAGTACTTTATGGTACAAAAAAGGTCCAATTTGATGCAATAAAAATACTTTTTGAAGAACAATACTTATTTTTGTTCAAGAAAAGTACCTTTGTTAGTAGCCGAAGTACTTTTTGATACAATTAAAACACTCTTTGGTACAATTAAAGAAGTTTTTGATTCCAAAAAAGTACTTTCTGGTACAATTATATTACTTTTTATACATTAAATACTGTTTGATATAATAAAAGAATTTTTTGGTACCATCGATGTACTTTTGTTACAATTTAAGTACGTTTGGATCGAATAGCATAAAAGTACTTTGTACAGTACAACCATAAATGCTTTTTGGTACAAGAAAAGAAGCTTTGCTATAACTAAAAAACTTTTTGATACAATTGAAGTACTTCGTGATATAATGAAAGTACTTTTGGTACAATTGAAGTACTTTGTGGAAGAATGAAAGTAGTTTTTGTTACAATGTTAGCTCTATTTGATACAAAAACAACATTTTGGAACAATATTTTTTTGGTAAAACAAACAAGTTTTTAGTACAGAAAAAGTACTTTTTGATACAAGTGATTGAAAGTGCTTCCTGCAACAACTCAGAAACCCACTTTTTAAAGCTATAGTACTTTTTAATACAACAAAAGTACTTTTTGGTATAAGAAAAGTATTTTGTAGTATATGGAAAATTTAAATTTTTTATATCTTATATTATTTAAATTTCGACAAAAATATTTAGAAAATATTAAAATATAGTTTGTGGTACTCTCTGATACAAGAAAGTACATTGTGGTATAATAATTTTTGTTAGAATTAAAGTATTTTTTGTTACAATGAAAGTCCTTTATGATACAATAAAACTATCTTGTGGTACAATAAAAGTACTTTTTGTTACATCCACAGCACTTTTTCGTACATCAAAAGTACTTCATGGTATAAATATATTGTATTGATTTTTTGACAGAACGAAAACACATATCAAGTAGACAGACCAATCATATACATTATATGATATTTTTTATTTTTCATGCTTTTTAACAGAGGTATTTGATGCTGCCTCTTGTTCTCTTTGACAGTCGCTTATGCAAAATCATCCTACAATTCCAATAAAAACATTAATACATATTAAAAGGTAATATATTTGACTTATATAGGCGCACGCTACCCCAAGGGTGGGAGAAGATTTTATAACATTTTGATTTTTGTTTGGGAACGTTCGGAATAAGTTAGGAGGGAAAAATGATTGGGGTCGGTCATACATCTTGCCCCTCTATGTAGGAGGCACAATGGAAACAGCAGAATTGATTTCTAAAAACAAGTCATACAAAATTGTATGAGGACCACCTTTATGGCTGAACATAGGGGGTAGATATGTTCAGAGAAACTGTTGGAGTTGCAAAAATATTGGGTCGGTCATACATCTGAATGTTCTAGGAGCACCTTTGAAGCAGTCAAAACGCTAAGAGCAAAATATGTAATGACTTGATTTTTGCATGGAAGCCACCTTAGGGAGTCAAGATGGTGGATATGTATGTTTGGGGAAAACGTTAGGAAGTCGGTCAAACAGTGTACCCCTCTAGGGGCGATTTCGAGGAAGTTGCCTAGCTTAATGTGGAGAATATACACTATGCACTACAGTTCGAAACCACTCCATCTCCGCCAAATTTTGTCTCATGCATTTTTATCCCAAACACACAAAATTATTTTTTGGTTCATATCGACTTCGAAAAATGGTGCACTATGCAAACCCTAATGAGTAACCAATTTAAAGCCATATCCAACACATTAATTTACATTATTTCTTCAGTTCAGCCCACCACAATATGTAAGAGAATTATTAATGACACTTTAATTCTCTTACATATTGTGGTCGACGTTCACTCATTTTGTATTTTTTTTTAAAACAAGAGGGAATGACAAAATCTGACTCATAGGTGTAAAATAGTGGACATTTTAGAATATTTTTTGTCGATTTTATTAGTCCAACCGAAATATCATCATAATAGAATAATTTCAAATCTAAAACAAAGTTTTATAAAAGTTAATACTTTTTTCTATTCAGGTTTTTTTTGTCTTTTCTTATTATTTCAACAAAAATAAAATGCCTTTGCAATTACTTTTATTATTTTCTCCGTACAACACCCAGTTTTTCTTAAAACCACTGTGATTGTAATGCGCCTCAACTTTGCAGCAAGTACAATTGACTGCTCATGTATATGTATGTGCGTATGTGTGTGAGTAAATACCAGCGTGTAGTAACAGTTGGGTTATACTTTTTTATAGTCTCCACTTCAAGTTGTCCACTACCAAGTGAACGTTTGTGGCTCTGCGGCTATGTGGCCAAGGTTGTTGTGTGTGTGTGTGTGAAAGCTTCTAAGGCGCACCAGCAACAACCTCTAAGCACACACATGAATCACTTGGGGAATATTTTGTAAAGATTTCTTTCAAAACTGCTTTCTATTCTATGTGAGAGTTGTATATTTGGTTTTAAAGTTTGCTCTTACTTCGCCTCGTTTTATTTAGTTTCATTGTAACAATGCGTATGCGTGTGTGTGTGAGTGTGTGCGTCTGTAACATACATTCTGTTGACATCTCTAATGTTTATAGCTAATATTAAACATAAATTCTCTATACGAAGGGTGTAATGTAATGTGTGTTAAGTTAACTTTATACACAGTGAGTGAGTGAGTGGCACATTTGGAATTGTTTGGAGACATATTTCTAAGCTCTATAACTTTTATTAACTTTGTTTGTAAGGCTCTCAATTGAAAATGCTTTGTTGGTACATTTGAGACGAAGAGCAATTTGTTGTTATAGTATATATTGTAAAGATATAGTACTCATGTAGTTGATTAAACTGGCCCCTTTTGCAATGTTTTATATTTGTGTTACACTAGTGGCTAAATATCATGTTCTTATTGGGTTAATTGAAATGACAGCGTGCTTAACCAATTTCTTTTTTTTTATTCGGTTTTTTTTACGTTCTTTTTTACACCTTTTCCAGCTGCTGCATTTCTATTGTTATTGTTAGGCGTGGCAGAAACTTTTTGTGTAACTTATACGTTTATTTCTTTATGGGGAGCATATTAACAAACTAATACTGATATTTTTTCACTCACTTAGAAGGTTAAGTAACAATCAGATACAGTGGGCATGAGAGGATTATATTGTATGTTGCTGTAGTATGTGGATTTATGAAACATTCTGCAAGATTTTGTTGTATTGATTAATGAAATGTTGTTGTACCAAAAAGTACTTTTTTTACTTTTATTGCATGAAATATAGATTAACTTGTACCGAAAAGTACTAAAATGTGTTTGTGTTGAAACAAAAACAACTTTTTTTGCATTATTAAAAAAAATATTTTTTGTACAAAACATTATTTTAATTATACAAAAAGTACTTTTATTGTACCAAAAACTACAATTTTATTACCTCTTCCAACCCACTGTGCGCTAGGTGATACGAGTGATACGAAAGAAACGCAATATTTCGCCTTTCTACATCAATGTCACAAAAGCAGAGCGTTTCAAATGTCTTGACACCTTTTAAGAAAACCTTAGGTAGTAACGGTAACATCGCTAAAAAGAAGGAAGCAAACAACACACACACACACTCCCCAAGAGGATGTATCACATTTTGTAAAATTTTCTAAGAAATAACAATTTTTATTTTTATATATCATTTCTATAGTTTCACTTACACGAAAAATACCTTTGCCCTTTGAACTGTGTCTAGAGCACACGTGGAAGCCAACAACAACAACGACAACACAAATCAATAGGAAGGAGAAACTCAGCTAAAATTCTTGCTTTGCGATTTTAATGTAGCAAAGCTGTCAAATAAATCCTGTTAGTAGAAGATAATATTAAAGTGGCAAATTTGTTATCCTTTTTAAAAAGGGGGATAATGGATAATGGATATTTATGCACAACAAAAGGTTTTCGAGATCAAACATAAAATTGTTACGAATTGTGCTAAAGGGCAACAGATATAGCACAGCATAGCCATGACTCGCAGAGAAGTTCAAAGGACAAATTTTGCAAAATTCCATGAATTGATAAAATGTTTAATGACTTGTTGGCCCTTTTCAAAATAGAATTTCGGGAAGGCAATATTTGATTAACACGTGCGATAATTTTTGTGAAGAGCAAAACACAACATATTTTTAAACTTTGATGAAAGACCAATACAAATGTTTGAAAAAATGTTTGATGAAAAGGTGGAATGTGTTAAGGAGTTGAGTAGAGCATTGAATTTTATGATTATGTTTCACTGGAAATATTGTATAGTTAAAAATATTTTTTTGGAATTATTTAACACAGAGATATGATAATGACAATTTGGTAATGTTTCCTAATTACGTAACATAATTTAACTTTAGCTAAAACTAATTCGGCTTTACCATTTAAGCTTATGATAGAAAGATGTTAGCAGCGAGTTTACTTTTAACTCTTTGAAATTAGAGTCTGGCCCCCGTACGGTTTCTAAAACCTAGTTGGTGAGTTTATTACCATCAAATGCGAAACTGCAGAACAATGATAACCAATTAGAAATACTTCTGGGTCATCCATTCTCTATTTTAACTACTTCTACTGACACTCTTTTTATAGTGGATACTTCCAACTCTATATCCCTAGTACTGATTTTTGAAAACTATTGCAGCATCCGCTTTTATTTCATAAAAACTTCTTTAATATGCCCTTTATACTTTCGTACAACATTTTGAGTGTATAATTTATTTTAAACACTTTAAAAACTAACATAACTCTATCTCGCCCAACACATGCTAGTGATAGTACGAAATAATTCTCTTCCTCTATTATTGTTTTTTTTTTTTCAAATATAAATTTCGCATAATAATTCACCAATTCTTTACACTGCTACAGCAACACTTACTCGCACAACTACTTACGCACTCATTCATAAAATCTTTTGAGTATTTCGCAATTTTTTTTCTTTCCTCCTAGCAGCACCATCCCCTTGTATGTAACAAAACTTTGCAAACGAAATGCATGCATTCAATGTTCCGAGGCGAAATGAAGGCGAAGCAAAGGACCATTGTGTGTAAGTACAAACAGAATTCTTATGTGAGTCAGTGTCTGTGAGAAATGAGCGTGAGTTCGTATGTAACAAAACATAACATCTATAAGTCAAATACACACACATACACTAGCATTAATCCACACATATATACACAGTAGTTGTGCACACGCACTTAACTCCAGATTTTCCTTTCTTTTTCAAGTGAACGAAACGACGTTTAGCTTTGTTACCTATGCCCAGGTACATGTTGAAAGTTATAGTTATTGTATTGTATGTTTGGAGGGAGAGGGGCAGATTGGGGGTTCCACTGCACTCGAACTTCTGACTATAAAGGAGATAGGATAAAAGTTACGGTAGTGTTTTTTGTTTTTTTGCTGAAGGGCAGGATATAGAAAATTTCATATTACAAAATGCCGGAAGTCAATGAATATTAAATCCTTTCCGGACAAGTTGCGTTTCAAGTTGTTACGTTCTATTGTAAGCATATATGCATATGCATATTACAGACACACTATCAGACTACACGCACATTTGTGCCTGGCCAACAATACCTGTGTTAATGTGGCTGTGGTTGTGACTAATGTAGGCTGCCTAACTTTTTACAAATTGGAATAATGGTGACTGTAGTTAAAGTTTTACTGCTTTGATATCAAAGTGATATTTTTTAAGAATAAACTAAAGTCGTATTATTATTAAATGGTATAAAATTGTTTTATAGGTTTTGTTAGGGATAATACCAAAAGTTTTTGGAAGTTATTGTAAACTAGTCTATTGGTAGAAAAAGTTTCGAAAAAGTATGAATGTAAATGTAAAAATGTATTAAAAATATTATAAATTGATAGAAAAAGGTCGAATAAAAATAACAACATTAATATAATAATACGTACTAATTAAAAATAAAGGATTTCTTGCCAAGTAATTTGATGCAATAATTCGTTAACATTTAAAATTACACTGTACAACATTTTTCAGCTCATTGATTTGGGACTCAATTCTGAGAACTGTACGTGAAAGTAGCCCCAAAAAGAAGAAGTTCTGCATCATTTGTTTTGTCAAGTCACATTCTTCAAATGATTTTGAACTGGGTTTATTTTGTAGCAGTTACAATAAAACTGTTGTACTCCATGGCGTATGATTTACGTGGAATATTACTTATGATAATCATACGCCACCATATAACAAAAGAGCCTAAAACTTGACAAATTCCTCTATACGACACTTACTAACTTCAAATCAATATTAAATTATTATGGCATGTAACTTGACAAAACGAATGATGCAGAACTTCTTCTTTTTGGGGATACTTTCACATGCAGTTCTCAGAATTGAGTCCCAAAATCATGTGTGGTACTGTGTTAGTTTTCAATACTGTGATGTTAATGGTTGTCAAATTGTTTTTCTTTTCAGTAATTGTCTACTTATATTATGCCATAAAGTGGAAATTGTGCTGCAGGAACACCCTTAATATCTTTCATTACAGGATCTTGTAAAGGATACCCATATGGGTATATATATTATAACTCGCTGGGGTAAACGGGGTAGATTTAAGAAAGTTCGGCGGTCCGCCTGTGTTTCCGTTGAAGCATGACAAAGGTTGCAGATAATCGATCGAGTAAAAAAAAGCGTTCTGATACAAGGATTTATACTACCCTCAAGGTGGACCAAAAGACCGTTTACATTTGAATCGGTAGCTGCATCGAGCAATCACGGAGAGGTGAAGAGGAGGGGTTATGAAATGCAAGAGAAGCCCAAGGTGCCATTGAGTGTATACGAGTACTATCGAAACAACATATGGTATAACAATTAATCGCCACCGATTCAAGTGATTGGAAAAGGTGTGCAGAAGTTCAATGAGATATTTACCCAATAACCAAACCACATTTCAACCAAATTGAACTTTAATGAATCCCGAAAAAGAAGTGCGTGAATAATATAGACACCCTTCTCGATATCTTTATATGCTCAGGACATCATTAAACTGACTGATCATTCCCCAGGCCAAACGGCTAAAGCTAGAATCTTGAAATTTTGAATGTGAAGGGATTCTTGGAAATTCGGACTGCAAGGGGGTAAACTGGGAGTGGCAGCGGCCCATACAGCTCGAAATTTGAAAACCATTATAGGCACGAAATCGAGATTTGATACATATGTGGGTCGTACACGAAAAATAATTTTTGTTTATGGAAAGTAGGCGGTGCCACGCCTCTTCTTGGACTTCTTCTTATACTGGCCAAATAAATGGACAGATTGTAATGAAATTTTCACTGTGTGGTATTGTCCGTTACGCCTCTACATAGGATACAGGAAAACTTAGTTAGAAAATAGGGCATAATTTCCCTTTGCACCCCATGAATGAGGTATGGGATAGCTTTTCGCTTTGTTGTGAATTAACACGCTTTCTATTTTTATATTCACAACTAACGGCACCTACTTGTTTATCGACGAATGCGAACGTCACTGCTTTGAGAAGCTCTTACTAGACACGCCGATTGAATCGACGCTTAATACTGCGAAGTTGCTGTCAACAACATTCGAGGGGAGCCGACAATGAAAGAAAAATTTATTTATATTTTTTTCTTATTAAGATGACTGGAGCCAGGTTTGTACCTGCGGTCTCCCGCATGGTAGTCGCGTGTTCTAACCACTATGCCACGGCCGGTCCCAACGACTATATGTAGGCATAATTGCGAAAATAGGGATGAATGGTTTTTTTTATAGAATAGCTGTGTGGTACGAAGGAGTTTTATTAAATTCGTACTTAAAGGAAGACAGAGGGACGAAAGTTGTTTCATCGCTCAGACCAAGCCGTTGAGGGTGCCACGCCCGTTATGAAAAATCGCTATATCGGTCAAATAAATAGACCGATAGCAATGCAATTTCACTGTGTGGTATTGTCCGTAGGGCTTCTACATAGACAAAAAAAAAATCGAAATTTCTATTGGTCATATCTCACAAGCCATTAGAGATATGAAGATGAGATTTGTAGTAAAATTTTTAAAATAGACCAATAAAGGGAAAAAACTGGTACTGTCGCTCAGACCCAACGACTGTAGGCATAATTGCGAAGATAGGGGTGAATGTTTTTTTAGAATAGCTGTGTGGTACGAAGGAGTTTTTTTATATTCGTAATTTTAGGAAGACAGAGGGACAAAAGTTGTAACATCTCTCAGACCAAGCCGTTAAACGGAGGCGAATGCACGGTACGAAGGGATTTTGAGAACTTCGTAGTTTTAGAGAGTTCGGGGAGAATATTTATCATGTTGAGTTATTGTGCAGTACACTTTTTGGCTGTATAAACTGTACTATCAATTGTACTTAGATATTGAATTGGTACCATACATTTTACTTTTTTGTTGAATAAACTGTACTTTTTTGTACCACAAATAATTTGTTACAATAAATTGTACTTTTTTTACCATAAATTTAACATTTTGGTGCATAAATTTTGCTATTCGGTTCAATTAACTGTACTTTTTGGTACCACAAATAATTTGTTATAATTAATTGTACTGTTTGCTACCATAAATTGTACTTTTTCCCATAAATTGTACTTATTGGTATAAAAAATTGCACTTTTGTTAAAATAAATTGTACATTTTGGTACCACAAATTGTGGTTTTTGGTACCCTAAATTGTACTTTATGGTACCATTAATTGTACTTAGATATTGAATAGGTACCATAAATAGTACTTTTTGTTATCAAAAATTAAACTTTTTGTTAAAATGAATTGCACATATTGTTAAAATAAATTGTACATTTTGGTACCACAAATTGTGGTTTTTGGTACAAAAAATTGTATATTTTGGTACCATAAATGTACTATTTGGTAGAATAAATTGTATTATTTTGGTACTATAAATTGTACAGAGATATTAAATAGATACCATAAATTGCACTTTTTGTACAATAAATTGTAGTTGTTGGTACCATAAGTTGTACTTTTTGTTACCATAAATTGTACTTTTTGGTATCATAATTAGTACTTTGATATTGAATATATACCATAAATTGCACTTTTTGGTACAATAAATTGTACATTTTGCACAAATTGTTGTTTTTAGAACCCTAAATTGTACTTTTTGTTACCATAAATTGTACTTTTGGTACCATAATTTGTACTTAGATATTGAAAAGGTACCACAAAATGCACTGTTTGGTACAAAAAATTTTACTTTTTGGTAGAAAAATTGTATTCTTTTGGTACCATAAATTGTACTAAGATATTGAATGGGTATCATAAATTACACTTTATGGTACATTAAAAAGTACTTTTTGGTACCACAATTACTTGTTACAATAAATTTTACCTTTTGCTAAAAATTTTAGTTTTGCTACCATAAATTGTACTTTTTGGTACCACAAATTGTACTTAGCTATTGAAAAGGTACAATATATTGTACTTTTGGTTATCAAAAATTTTACTTTTTGGTACAATAAATTATACTTTTTGGTAACATAAATTGTACTTAGATATTGAATTGCTATCATAAATTGCACTTTTTGGTTCCATAAATTGTAGTTTATGGTATCATAATTTGTACTTAGATATTGAATAAATGTTTTAAATAAATGGAAAAAAATGGAAAAAAAATTATATACCATAAATTTTACTTTTTGGTACCACAAATTGTTGTTTTTGTAACCCTAAATAAACATTTTGTATATTTTGTTACCATAATTTGTAGTTAGACATTGAAAAAGTACCTTAAATTTTACTTTTTGGCGCCATAAATTTCACTTTTGTTACAATATATTGTACGTTTTGTTAAAATTAGTTGGTACAATAAAAGTACTTTTGTTACAATATATTAAACTTTTTTGATTTGTAATCCAGTTATTGAGAAAACAAAGAGATAAATCGGGGGAAAATGGTAAAAAATTTAACTGGATGCACCTTTTTCGGGTAGGTTTGTTGCGTTCTCCTATTCACTGTTACTTATGTAGGGAAACGTTATATGAACAGATTAAAGGAATTGTATTTCTTAATCTTTTAAATTTGTTTCAGCTAAATCGGAATGGTGTTCCCGAGTTATGTCAAAAAAAAAAACCCTAAAACGTGACAAATTCCTCTATACGATACTTGCATACTTCAAATCGATATTAAATTATAATGGCATGTAACTTGACGAAACGAATGGGGCTACTTTCACGTGCTGTTTTCAGAATTGAGTCCTAAATCAAAATGGTGTACTGTGTAAGTGTGGGGAAATTATATATCAAAGTCTGTAGTGTTAGAGTGTTTTACTGATTGTAAAGGATATTAGGTATCCTGGGAAATCATTAGATGTGAAAAGAATGTATCGTATTTTTACAGAACAGTATATCAAGATAAAGTGAATGGGGTTCCAGTACCGAAGGGTCAATGTTGTAATGAAATAAAAATAAAGCTGTGTGTGAGATATTAGCGAAATTAGTAGAACTGTTACACCACCCTCGTATAGCTGGTGTCATAACTATTTGCTCGCTTTTGTCACGCTTTTACTTCAGAGGTATACTCAAGAGTTTGAAGTAAGTTTTGGCACTCACCAAACTTTGATCGTGACCACTTTTTTGCTTAACAGCTTTCGCCACAAAAATAAACGCAATGCGAAAATTGTTCATTCACCTGCTTTTGTCGTTTTCATCACAATTTTAGCCACACAATTGCTGTTTTTTCTCTCTCTTAAGTTTTGTTGTTTGTTCTGAGCTTATCGTAGTTTGTGTGTGTTTGTGTAACTTTAGGAAGACCCTATATTATTTACAGGTTCCGGTGCGGAAGTATAGCAAAACGTTGCAAACTTTCTAAAGTATTTGGCCTGCACAAAAAAAAAAAACACACACAAAAAAAGTGAACTTTAAAGTGTGTTTCATTTTGTGGAGTGGGCGATGAAGAGAAGTTAACTGTTAACTGCTCGTAACTGCTATATTTATGACAAACTTCCGTTTCCTCTGTTTTTTGGCTTAGTATTTACCCCGACCCAAAGGTCATCATCAGCACAAACAGGAACTGGGGACAACAGTAGCAGAAGCAGCAGCAGCAACAGCCGTTGTACAATAAAGTGAAGTTGATGTATATTAATATTTATTAATATCTTCACAGATGGAGCATTTGTTTTCGTTGTTGTTGTCACTGGTTTTCTTTTATTGCTGCTAGAATTGGATAAGTTTTCCATCCATATTTTCTCTTATAGCTATAAAATTGTATTACTGATATTTATTTGTATTGAGAGTTGGAATTATTTGTTGTCCACTTTTCCGTTACCTTCACCAAAATTCTTTAAGCTCAATTTAAGCAGTTGTCAATGGTACTCCAACGTCAAATCTCGCTCATGTGTACTGCTATTCCTTGGACGGCACTTTAGCACAATGTTCATAATCCTGTATAGCAGCGACAGAAAAAAAAACGTAGAGGAAATCTTTACAGTTATTTGAAGCATTCGAATGATTCAAAATTTGATTCAATCGGGAGGGGGAAGGGGAAACACAAAACATACACACTCTCACAGCAGTTACATTCAATATGCTGGATTTGCCCAATATTGATTTACATTTTTTGCTGATGTCTTTTCAGTGGCCTCTAGTGGTTCGTGGCGCCGCTACCCTTTGCCTTTGATACTCTTGCCCAGAGCGTGTGAGCGGCAGTGGGGAGAAAGTGTTTTAGGACGTGGAACACTTATCACTATTATTGTCAGAGTTTCATTGAAGTTTTTTTTTTTGGAGTACTGAGCAAATAGTTTATTCCTTTTTGCCAACGCTGTCACTGTCGCATGCAACACAGCAGCCTTCATCAAAGGATTTTTTTACTATTACAACTTTTGTCCTCCTTCAATTCAACACGCCTGCCTGTACCCGCTGCTGCTGCTGCTGCCCATTAATGCGTTACGTATTCGTTGGCATTTTTGACATGGTCGAGTATGGAGCTTTTTCGGTGTCATCCGGCAAAAAGTAAAGAGGATACCCGAAAGACATCAAAAATCTATATTGTCAATAACATTTTACATCTTTCATCGGAATACTTTTGAGTTGTGTGTGCAAAAGTGTGTGTGTGTGTGGAAAAAATGGGATTTCATTTCCTCTCGACAATTGCAGAAATGTATACATTGGGTTCAAACATATTTTTGTATTCTTTTTTGTGGGGTATTTCTTTCAGGAACTTTTGGTATCGAAAACGGAAAAGTGTTATTAGAATATGATCTACTGAGCATATGTATGTTATTGAGTAAAGTGCGGATTATGATGGCATAGCATAATGTTTGAAAAATTTTGTGAGTGCCATAGAATTTTTATGCTTGTATTATGATGATTTCGACAGGATATGCAATCGGAATGATGGTCATGTTAGGTATTGTAATCTAATTGAGTGATGATGTTGTAAGGACATGAAAGAGTGTAAATGTTGAGGTGTCTAAAGATGATGGGTATAGAGGCAATAGTTATATAGTTACGTTTTAAAATAAAACGCAAATTGTCTCGTGTGATTATGAATGTGTATGGGGAAATTATATATCAAAGTCTGTGGTGTTAGGATGTTTTACTAATTGCAAAGGATATGAGGTATCCTGGCAAATCTTTAAATGTGAAAAGAATATATCATATATACACAAAACAGCATTTCTTGTGAATAGCGTTGTACAATAAATGATTTCGGGACTTAATTCCGAGTACTGCACGTGAAAGTAGCCCAAAAAAGAAGAAGTTCTGCATCATTCGTGTTGCCAAGTTACATGCCATAATAATTTAATATCGATTTGAAGTTAGTAAGTATCGTATAGGAGAATTTGTCACGTTCTAGGCTCTTTTATTACATTGTTATATGGTGGCGTATGATTATCATATGCAATTTTTTACGTAAATAATACGCTACGGAGTACAACAGTTGTCAGTGACAATTTTACCCGAAATGAGTTTATCGCACATAGACATTTCAAAATACTTCCATTCTACATCGATGACAGTGATCTTTAGTGCTTCCTTAGTTGAGGTATTACAATGTGCATTCAGCAAAGTAACAGTAAAGGTGAACGCGTTTCTTTAGTTGTCTCAAAATAATGCTGTTGAGCTTGAGATATTTATGGTTCTTGGATCGTCACATGTCGTCCATCCCCTTATAGTATAATTTTGGCCAATCAAAATTAGGTTATCATCATTCTGTAGAGCTGTTCACTGATGGTAATAGCCTTAGCACGTTGATTTCAAAAGTGCGAATCAAAAACTTCGCCGGCCCTAAATAAGTACCAAAAAGTAATTACCGTCATCTTAGATGGTTTATCGGCCAAAATTGGGGTTCTCTTCCAAATTGTTCGAGGCCCAGTCAGAGAACATAAAACGGCTTTGTTAAGATCCTAAATGGCTCCTAGCTGTGAGCTCCTGGGCCACAAAGATCTTGAATGGATCAAAGAATGACAAAATATGTACCAAGAGTTCAGTTGAAGTATTAGTGACCAAGCATGTACATGTGTGAAGAGTAAACAATCAAACCATACCCATACACGCACACACTCGTGCACGGGTATACCCAAGTACCCGAAAACCCAGCATATGTTGGTTGTGTTGAGTGCTAATTATACTTGTCAAATTTCTATTGCTATTCCGTAGAGTATAGGGAATATGCAGGATTACAGAACCACTTATGGCACCCGTAGTGCTGAGAAGAGCTGACTTATGTAAAAACGATCAAAAACGATGATCTATGATAATGGTTATCTTAGCTAAAAAATCTTTTTAATCTCCATCTTCTAACTTCGTATCCGTCGAAAGTATTTTGTGTATACTTGTGTGAGAGAAAATAAAGTACCCAACGGCGGAAATCTTGAGAAGGAAGGCTTTCGTTCATGAGTTTGAAAGCCTTCTTTTTGATCCGGTATACCTTCCTTGACCTTCTTTCTTCCTTTCTTTTTTTACATTGCGCGACATTGGAAAAGAAACCCCTTCCACGGAAATTAAAAATTTTTTCCATTTAGAAGACATCCAATAACCCTTATATTTGGAAGCGAGAGGGTATGTGTATGCAATCCTTCTGCCTTCTTTTCAAAGGCCTTTGGCAGGCCTTCATAAAAGTAAAAAAAAAACCTATTACAAATTCTTTCCATTTAGAAGGCATGAAATACCCCTGCTATTTGGAAGGGATGTGTATGAAATCCCTCTGCCTTCTTTTTACATGTCCTTGGCAGGTCTGTCCATAAAATGCCTAAATTTGATGAAAAATCATGATTTCTGTATTCCTTATTTGAAATCTTATTCCCAAATAAGGACTATTGCATGCATTATATGAGAAAGGCCTCTCAAATTCCGCCGCTGGGTAAGGGTGGGTAGAGAAAATGTTCGTTATAAATATAGTGCAAAACTGTTTCAACGCAAATAAGAGTTCATAAGCATTCTCTGTGTGTAAGGTATAGATCCACACAAGTATACAAATGATGGGTATGTACTAAGGTATACTTTATTACTGAGTATCGTAATATTTTCAATTTCGCCGTCGATGTTCTCGGTCGATCTGACATTCTTTATCGTACGGGACTCGTATCTATCTATTACCAACCCGGTCGTCTTGAATTCGACCACCAAATTTGACGTAAAATGGGTTTGTCGTGCATCTTGTGCACTAACGAACATTCGCTATGATAATAAAGTTCATTTGAACAACTGGTCATATAACATGTCATAGCAATTTGGCACTAGTGACAGAAACAGAAACAATAGGTTAAACTTACGGTATCGAAATACCTTGGCAGCAGCATGCTGTTAATATCGACCCACACCAATTGATAAACCATATACATTAATTGAAGCAATATTGGTTACAGTCTTACGATATTTTTTGGAGATGTAATCACAAAAATCAATTATTATTATTATTTGGCACAAGTATCTGAAAAATAAACAGTAGGCTAAAAAGACATCGCCAAACACAACATGACCGCCACAGGCTGCTAATATAAACCCGCGCCAATTGAAAAACCCCATATATTATTAAATAAACCAATAGATTTTCAGATATTTTAAGAATACCAACTACTAAAATCAATTGGGTAGCTTTTCATAGTGATTTGGCATCAATATTTGAAAATAAATAATATATTGGACATACGTCGCCGAAAAGAACATGACCGCCACAAGCTGCCAACATCAACCCGCACCAATTGAAAAATCCAGTATATATATGTCACCAAAATAGTATTGGTTAGAATTTTGACATTTTTTACTAATGTAAACCACTAAAACCAATCAAGTTTCTCATCATAGTGATTTGGCATCAGGAACTGAAAAATATGTTGTATCTTAGACCGACGTTGCTGAAATTAAAATGAACGTCACAGGCTGTCATAATCAATCCGCATTAATTGAAAATCCTTACGAATTCATTAATATAATATTGGTTAAAATCTTCAGTTTGTCATAAAAACCAGTACAGAAATTTCAGTCAGGTAAGATGACTGATAAATACCCTCAACCTATGTATGACATACTTCAACTCTCGAGTTTTTAAAATAAACCGATATGAAAATAAAATAACTTGTGCAATATTATTTCCTGCTAAAGGAGCGTTAACAATTGAGAATACGACTTTCGGTCTTAAAGGAAAACTAAGGAAGAGGTTACTGCCAAAAACTGTAAAAAGTTACATTAAATACCTCTAGGCTTATGGTCATCTTGTATGGGGTGGCCGAAAGGGTCTTTTATCGTACCAACTGATAATCTGGGAAAAACTCTCTAAGTAATTCTTACAAAAATCTCTCATTTCTAATGGGTGGGCGGGCAAACTTTGCGGTTTCTGAGCATCCACCTAAAAATACAAAATATTAAAAGTAAAATATAATTGAAGTTTTGAAAGTTTTCTTTCAGAAATTATTGAAAAATAAAAGTTTTCGGGGAATAGGAACATTTATATAGGAGGTACCAATTGGAGCGGCACAATTTTTCTAATTTGTATTCGAAAGTTAACTCAGTGTACTTACAAGAAAAGATATGTATGTTAAACTATGAGGGTGAGTAATAGATTTGTTGCCGTGCGCGCTATCTTCGACTCTGGTCAGCAACATCTTTGGACAAGGTGGTGCTACGGCATATTTGGCAAGTGATACATTGGCTTCATACGGTAATCATTTTAGTGAGCACCTACTTTTGCATTTCGGATCTATCAACTGGCTATATAGATAGTGTGAAATCTCGTCTTTGTGTTTATTTATTTGGGAAAGCATTAAAATAAAAAGTTTTCTTCGATAAGCCATGTATAATTCGAGGATTCATCTAGGATTAAAGGATACGTGGTGGGAAAGCAGGAAAGAGTGTCCGAAAATTTCACCTAGCGATAAGCGTATATATGCGTATCTGTTAAATGAAGTTATCTCTCAAAAGTAAGTGTCATATATTATTCTTTTGAGTGATAGTAAAGATTCCGACATCCAATTCCATATTAAGTATTTTATTTAAAATTTAAAAAAAAAGTTCTAAATGAATCGCTCTTTACTACCGCAACTTGTTTCTATTTTTTATTGTTGCCTAATGCGTATACATATTTAGTATAAAGAATAATAGGTATACGTATTGAACAAAATAGAAAACTGGAATTAATATAAAAATAAATGGTGATTCCAGGACAAATGGTGAATCTGCAGGAAAGAGTGACAGAAAATTTGACCTACCGAATAGACCATCTATGGCGTGTCATTTGAAGGAAGTTATCTCTCAAAAGTGAATGTCAGATATCATACTCTCGGGTCATAGTAAAAATTCCGATAGTTAGTTTTATTTTAAGGATTTTTTTGAAAATTACAAAAGAAAGTTCTAAATGAATCACTTTTTATACCACAATTTGTTTCTATTTTAATTTGTTACTTAATACGTATTCACAATAAGTATGAAAGATATTAAGTAAACATATTTTAACAACAACAAAAACTGTAATTTGTATACAAATAACGGTTGATTCAAGGATAAATGGTGAAAATGCTGGAAAGAATGACCGAAAATTTTAACTACCGAATATACCATCTAACCCGTATTGTCTGAATAAAAATATCTCTTAAAAGTGAATGTCGAATATTATAGTCTGGGGTCAAAGTAAAACTTCTGACATTTAGTTTTATTTTAATGTACTTTTTAACAATTACAAAAAAAAGTTATAATTGAATCACTCTTTATACAAAAATTTGTTTCTAATTTTTGATTGGTGCTTAATACGCATACATAATAATTATAAATAATATTACGTATACGTCATTAAAAAACATAGAGAAAACATTTTAATTTCACTAGATTAATACAAAAATTACGAGTGATTAAAATAGAACATGCTCATATAAAAGTTTACCTCTGCAATATTAAGATACCACAATTTCCCTGAAACTTTTTACGTTATGATGCAAAAGGACATAACTGACACAAACAAAGGGTCCGCAATCTTGGTCTAAGAAACTGAAAATCAGGGCAGTAAATTTGTGTTAATTACCAAATCGAAGGTCAGCCAATGTAAACATTTCTTTTGTATTCATTTGCTATTACATCAACAACTGTTGACTGAAGAAAAACAGAAACAGGAAAGAAGAAAACAATAAGATTCTGACTGTTATTCTCTAACCTCTACTTTAGAAGAAAAACATCAAGGACTCGTTGTATTTTTTTTTGAAGGGACATATAACGTGTACGAATGTTGCAGGCGGCACACAATATAACATACTAGTTGTTGTACACCAACAGGAAGAGAAAAATTGTGTTAAAAGTTTATAGAAAGTTATTTTAACGTTTAATTGCTTTAGCAATATGAGAACATATTAGCTGCAGTTTAACATGTGAAACGGTGTAAGAGAATCTTTGAACTTTTGTCTGTTGTCCTTGTAAATTCTCTTTGCCAGCTATTCCTAAGAAACCCAGATGGATAAATCTTTTACCAATTGCCAGAGGAGAGCTTTTTTGTAATATAATCTAGAGAAAATAACTTGATATGCATATAAGAGCTCTTAGAGAGAACTGATTGCAAATAAACTGCCAGAAATATGTGAGTTAATGGAGAAGGACACAGAAAGTGAGAGACAAGTGAGAAACAGACTAATACAGAGAGAGAGAGAGAGGGAGCTTTTCATTCATATACAAATCAGCTGTAGCACATTTCCGGTACACTGAGCAGCAAAAGCTTTCGCTTAACGCTATATTGGTTTATTGTATTGGCTTGGGGAATCGTTTTTATTTTGTTATTTACGTCAATTTAGTACAATTACAGCAGTCGTAGGGTGTTAGGTTAAAATTATAGGTTTTTGTTTTACAAGGTTATGTTTTTTTGTTTCCTTTTTTGTTTGTTGTTCTGCTTGATGGATAATATTTAATTTGTTCATATTTCAGACTGTAGAAACATTTTGTACTTACTCCAAACGCTTACGATAGATACAACGCAGACATGCACAAATGCATTAAGTTTTGTTACTGGAAAAGAAGTTTGATTGTAATATTTGTTGGATTTTTTAAATAACATCCCATATATGTGTGAATATTTTCTATTAGAACAGCAAAGTCGACTCAAGTCCTTGATTTTGTTGAAATTTTACATAGCCGAGTTATTCTACTACGAATATGGTACAATATTCATACCACGAATATGGTACAATATTCATGGTGGGAATAACTCAGCGATGCGGAAGCTCAGAAACAATTAACCATTTGTAAAAATGGTGATAAAGATATGAGGGGTACTCAGTATGATAAGTATTTGGTCAAGTTTTGCCATATTTTGCGGTCGTCAGCCACACTACTACTGCAATATTCTACTCACTATGTGCTGGATATGTTGCGTATCTTCCAATAACCTATACTGAGACTCAATTTTTCGGATGGTATTAGTAATATGGAATTGAAAGTTCGAGATGCTGCGCAATTATTTGAAGACATTGTGACGGTGTGAGTAATTACATGACAAATTGCCAAACAATATTAAATCATAATGATGTAACAGATTGACAGCAGTCACGAATGATGTGACAAAAACAAGTTAGCGCAAAAAATACCTTTAAACGAATCACACTTTAGAATTAAAAAAAAATACAAAAAACAGAAGAAAATAAAATTTGGTAGCAAACTTTGCTCATATCTCTCTCTGGTATCTATAGTAATGAAACAAATTAAATTTTTAACCATGAACCAAAACCATCCACTCATATACAATTGTCTGCTGTTGTCCACCTAACGTCGTAGGCGTTTTCCACTTGCCTAAAGTAGTTTCCTGTCGCTGAAATTGATGTTGATTTGCACTTGAACCAGAAAGTTATTTTGAAGTACCACCTACGCAAATGACAAGCTATCACATAACGTCCTTGGTTTTGCGAGTGTGTTTTTATTATTAGAGCTGTCCCTTCTTTTTCTGTTCTTCTCTGTTATTTTTATATTTTTCTCTGTGCATTTTTGGGAGGTGTGGGTAATGCTGGTAATTTGTTTGGAAATTTCTCACTCAAACTTTATGTTTGGAATTGTTGGCAACTTTTAAATTTTATTGTTTTCTTTTTGTGTTCTTTTTCTGCATTTTGTTTTGTTATGTGTTCATTTCACTAAATAAGACAATAATAAACAACAGTAAAATGTTAATAACTAATGACAGTTGAGATATTGTATAAGAACAGAGATTTCAGTGAGATGAACTGACTGATAAATACCAGCACCCAATGTATGGTATTGGTTGGGCGGTGAGAGCCTACAACACACAGTGGTCCATTTCCCTGATCTAGCGTAACGAAATTATAATTTTCGACATTCGAAATCTACTCAAATTTTACTTCCCGACGAATTGTACTTCCCGACTGTTCATTTAGAAAATCGATACTTTCCAAATTTGCAATAAAAACGTTTCAGCGCGTTTTTTCAATTGTGCGGATTGTGCTGAAAAATTGGGAAAACTCATATTGGTAAATATTTTTTGGATTTTTTTAAAAGGTAAAGGTATGTAGTTTACAAAAAAGTGTATCGTAACCTGTGCAACATATGAGGTGCTAAAAAATTGTGGTAGAAATCAACACTTTTGTTTAACCCTTTTTGTGACCGAATTTAAACTTTTGCAGAGTAGAACTTAGTTAGCCGGTATCGGCCGGTGAAGAGACTGTTCTTTTATGTTAATATATTTTGGCTACTTTATGAAATACCCAACATTTGCTGCTTTCAGCTGCTTTTGCTCATTATGTTGCAATTTTTAGGCGTCATGTCGGTCTGTAATTGCAACCTTTTTTAGTAAGGCAGTCCGAGTAAAGTGTTGACTCGAAATAATGTAATACGTCTACAAATAAAAAAAAAATTAAAAAAAAAACTTAAAAAATTTAAATAAAAAAAATTTTAAGAAAAAATTTCAAAATTAAAAAAAAAATTTGGTGAAAATGTTTTTTTTTTTTCATTTAATTCCTTTTTGTTTTATTATTCTAGAAAAATTTTCCTTTTTACTAATTTTTTTTTTTTATGTTATAAATTTTGTTACGCTAATTCCGGCAAATGGACCACTGTGCAACGTGACAAATTCCCCTATACGATACTTACTAACTGCAAATCGATATTAAATTACTATGGCATGTAACTTGACAAAACCAATGATGCAGAACTTTTTCTTTATGGGGCTACTTTCACGTGCAGTTCCCAGAATTTAATCCCAAAATCATGTGTTGTACTGTGTAAATATATATATAAGAAGAAGGTATATAGATATAGATATAGATATAGATATAGATATAGATATAGATATAGATATAGATATAGATATAGATATAGATATAGATATAGATATAGATATAGATATAGATATAGATATAGATATAGATATAGATATAGATATAGATATAGATATAGATATAGATATAGATATAGATATAGATATAGATATAGATATAGATATAGATATAGATATAGATATATTTATAGATATAGATATAGATATAGATATAGATATAGATATAGATATAGATATAGATATAGATATAGATATAGATATAGATATAGATATAGATATAGATATAGATATAGATATAGATATAGATATAGATATAGATATAGATATAGATATAGATATAGATATAGATATAGATATAGATATAGATATAGATATAGATATAGATATAGATATAGATATAGATATAGATATAGATATAGATATAGATATAGATATAGATATAGATATAGATATAGATATAGATATAGATATAGATATAGATATAGATATAGATATAGATTATTATTAGTATTAGTATTAGTATTAGTATTAGTATTAGTATTAGTATTAGTATTAGTATTAGTATTAGTATTAGTATTAGTATTAGTATTAGTATTAGTATTAGTATTAGTATTAGTATTAGTATTAGTATTAGTATTAGTATTAGTATTAGTATTAGTATTAGTATTAGTATTAGTATTAGTATTAGTATTAGTATTAGTATTAGTATTAGTATTAGTATTAGTATTAGTATTAGTATTAGTATTAGTATTAGTATTAGTATTAGTATTAGTATTAGTATTAGTATTAGTATTAGTATTAGTATTAGTATTAGTATTAGTATTAGTATTAGTATTAGTATTAGTATTAGTATTAGTATTAGTATTAGTATTAGTATTAGTATTAGTATTAGTATTAGTATTAGTATTAGTATTAGTATTAGTATTAGTATTAGTATTAGTATTAGTATTAGTATTAGTATTAGTATTAGTATTAGTATTAGTATTAGTATTAGAATTAGTATTAGTATTAGTATTAGTATTAGAATTAGTATTAGTATTAGTATTAGTATTAGTATTAGTATTAGTATTAGTATTAGTATTAGTATTGATATTGATATTGATATTGATATTGATATTGATATTGATATTGATATTGATATTGATATTGATATTGATATTGATATTGATATTGATATTGATATTGATATTGATATTGATATTGATATTGATATTGATATTGATATTGATATTGATATTGATATTGATATTGATATTGATATTGATATTGATATTGATATTGATATTGATATTGATATTGATATTGATATTGATATTGATATTGATATTGATATTGATATTGATATTGATATTGATATTGATATTGATATTGATATTGATATTGATATTGATATTGATATTGATATTGATATTGATATTGATATTGATATTGATATTGATATTGATATTGATATTGATATTGATATTGATATTGATATTGATATTGATATTGATATTGATATTGATATTGATATTGATATTGATATTGATATTGATATTGATATTGATATTGATATTGATATTGATATTGATATTGATATTGATATTGATATTGATATTGATATTGATATTGATATTGATATTGATATTGATATTGATATTGATATTGATATTGATATTGATATTGATATTGATATTGATATTGATATTGATATTGATATTGATATTGATATTGATATTGATATTGATATTGATATTGATATTGATATTGATATTGATATTGATATTGATATTGATATTGATATTGATATTGATATTGATATTGATATTGATATTGATATTGATATTGATATTGATATTGATATTGATATTGATATTGATATTGATATTGATATTGATATTGATATTGATATTGATATTGATATTGATATTGATAACTATAGTTATTGTTTTTTCTTTGGTATTGCATAATTTTCTTATATGCGGTTTCCACTAGCCTGCGTTTGGTTATCGCGTTAACGATTTATCGAAAATGAACGCATGGTGTTTCCACTGTGTTTTGCATCCGCGTTCACATCCAAACAGCTGATTGAGTTTATTTTTTCTTGACCGCGAAAAGTTGGGTATTTTTGTGTAGTTACAAAATAATGGAGTTGGATGATATTCTTTTGCTAACCGCAGTAGAAACTGAGGATGAAAAGGTATCGAGCAAGCAGCCTTGCATATTTTATGGATAATGCACGAAGCGTCTGGTGTTTTGTAAGTGAGGAACAATATTCATTGATTTCAATCGGCGTGAAGTTAACAAACCAGTCTTAACAACCTGTAATTCTGTTTATGTTTATGCTGATAAACTGCTGTTTTAATAGGGATATGCAATTTGCAGTGCTGCCATTAATAGGTATGGGTGGGTTTCGATTGCAAAATTAGTCGAATTTATAGTAAACGCAGTTTATCGGAAGTCGCGTCCAATATGAACGCAACTTTTCCCCATACTTAACTGCCTATGCTTTTTGTATAGGCTTTAACGCGCGTTCATTGATTTTTGGATGTGGATGTGGATGCGGCAGTAGTGGAAACAGCATATTAGGCTCACACAACGGGAACTGCGGTTTGATGACATATCCAAACTTCAGCTTTTTGTGAAACTATTACCAGACAAATGCCGTGAGACTCAACTGCTCAGAGATGCTGTCGGTACCATTGATGGCGTCGACGATTCAAGCAATATTGATGGATTGCAGAGGGATTGAACCCAGGACACATTCATGATAGTCGTGTTCTCTAACCACCATACCGGCGTAGTAATGTTGTTAAGTGTTAACTACATAAAATTTTTTACTAATTTTGTATTTTATTGCTCCGGAAATCTCACTTAGCTAACATTACAGTATTATTTCCTTCTTTTGATGTTTTTTAAATTTTACTGGCATTTAATTTAATAAGAATGTATATAACTTCCGGCAATACTTAACACCACACGAAATCATTCTTTGGCCTTATCTTATCCAAAATAAAGTTCCAAGCGAACGAGTAGCGGTGGGGGTTAAAATTTATGAAAATACCCCTATAAGAGTACTCAGATTCAGATTTAGCACCCCACCAAACGACAAACAGTAAAACAATGAATGGACAATGAAACGCCAACAACCCAAATAACAATAAACCATAGCAGAGTTTGTGAGAGATGAGGTGAGAGTTACGTTTAAATCCATTCTTTTATTTTTATTTTAACGTTACCATAATTTATGGCCACCGCATTTCAAATGTTCTCAAATATTTTTTTTTAAAGACATAAAGTTATTAGTTTTTTTTTTATTGGCCTCATCGTTTCGCCACTTTGTTACTCGAAGATTCTCTGTGAGTTGTATTTTATTTTCTTGCCTTAATGTCTCTCTGTGTGTGTATGTGGCTCAAAACAATGTTAACTTTGCGGTCAATTTGAGTTTCATAATTAAAAATCTTTTGTGGTTATTCTCAAGTACTCAAGAAAGACGTACGAGTCAGCAAAGAAAAGAAGAAAAAAAAATGAATACTTTTAAAAGAGATTTAATAACTTTATCTATGGATTGTTTGTGGGTAATGCTTGGAAGTCTTATGCCAGTACACTGAAGCAAGACAAAGTTGGCTGTTGGTTGTATGCACTAAAGGTATGAGATCGAAGTAAGTAAATTGAATATCTGTTGGCTGGTCGCAATGAATTGGAAATTTACTTTTTTTTTTCTTTATTTTTAAGAGAAAGTTTCGATTATTTTGCAAATTAAGACCACAATGTAATTGAAAAATATAAATCAAATGAAATATTATTCATAACTTTGTATATGTTGTTGAGATAACGTAGGGTTTGGGATAAAGTTTTTCTGTTTAGTTGTGTTGTATGGATTTCAATGGATTAGTGGAGCAAAGGGGAGAAGGAGGGAGATTGAGACACGTGCGGGATAATATGTATAATAAGAGATATCGAACTGAAATTTGATATGCAAGCTTCTATTTAATATGCGGAGGTTATGGTCTGAATTGAGTAATTTCGGGAAAAACTATTCCCAAAAATTCGTGTGGTTTATAAATTATACAGACAGTCATTTGGAAAGTGACCTAGTGGATGTTGTAGGTCAGGTCGAATACAACATGACCTTATATACCAAAGTTTCTTAACACCCTATAAAACCTGACTTAAATTCAAAAAATTCACAAATTTTTACGTTTTCGAAGCAATAACAGACAGAATTGACAAGTTATCTATACAAATTGGCATATCGTCTGAAAGTTTTAAGACTCTTCTTTTCAAAACCGAAAGAAATCAAAACTAGGTTAAGAATTGACAAAGTTATTATGTCATAATCGATGAAAGATCCGAAAAACGGGATTTTGAACCGTAAGTCAAGATTTTGAGGGTGTTAGGAAACTTTGGTATATAGTGTCATGTTGTACTCGATCCGACCTACAAAATCCACTAGGTTGCTCCCCAAGTTCCTTCAATTTTGCCTATTTTGTCACAGTTTGTTACTAATGCAGCCAACTTGACAAAACGAATGACGAAGAAGTTCTTATTTTTGGGGGTACTTTCTCGTACAATTCTCAGAATTGAGTCCCAAAATCTGTGTTGTACTGTGTTAATCATCAATGCTTATTAGTGTGGCAGCGAACTTTGGATTTTCGGTAATGCCCGAGCAAAATGTTGTGTCAGCTGTTATAAAACGACTGTGGTCAAATTTTGAGCGAAATCGGACAACTTTAAGCCATGCCACAAAGAGGTCAAAGGTCAAATATGTTTATATGAAAATTAGTTTGTGTTTGTTTGTTTGCATTTTTATTAGCGCCGTATAGACTCGAAAACGGCTTGACCGATCTTTTTGAAATTTTCACGGAATGTAGCTCTGTAGTCTGTGGTGAAAATAGGGCAATTCCGTCTTTTAAATTAGAAGTGGGCGTGGTTCCGCTCATTGGACCCAATTTTTGAAAACGCAATTTTAGAAGAACTTTTACACCAATCGTATTAAAAAGTAGTGTGAATGCCTTTGGATGCATTTCGTGATCTAAAAAAAATGGCCGGATCGCATCAGTGGGCGTGGCTTACATCTTGAAACTTTAAACGTCTGTATCTCATGAACTTTCTGAGGTAAGAAGATGAGATTTGGTATATATGTTGTTGGTGCAGTATTAATTACAGCCAGGACAGAAGTGGGCGGTGCCACGCCCTTTTTCAAAAATTGCTCTGACGGTTTTTCTAATAGACCGATTGATACGAAAAGTGCTACTGATGACATATTTATAGTCCTTGACTTTACTTGGTTGTGATTGGATAAAGGGGCGTGGCTCCACCCCTACAAGTTAAAAATTATAAATGCATATATCTCATGAACTATCACAGGTTTGAAGATGAGATTTGGTATATATGTTGTTGGTCGACTAAGAATTACAACCAGGATGGAAGTGGGCTGTGCCACGCCCCTTTTACAATAAACCGTTATAACTGCCATAGTTTGATCGTCCTCAAAATTGCGCAGTATGTTGCGGATCGCCTACAGATGTGAAGAGGCTATTTAAAAATGTGCCGGGGAGCTGCCTACGCACGTCAGTACTTGGCGGTTAAGGACATACCGTAATTGCGCCGACTGAAACAGTGATATGTTTCTCATTTTTTTAAATTCTTTTTCAGGAGAGCGAATCGGTAATAAATTCTATAAATAGAAAATTTATTTGAATGTTCATAAGAGTTGAATAAGAAAATAGCTTTTGTTCGACTGGGGCCACAATTAGAAGTTTCACTGTAAATCGGAGGTAGAATTACCGAACATTTGGATATAACATATGTATAGTGTTTTTTTAAACCTATGGAACTTCTGATAGGTATAACTGCAAATCTAGCTGTCATAATAATGAAGTGTGTTATACTTCCTTTCAGTTTACTTAGGAAAATCACAATGCAAGGACCTTGTAGAAATTTACTTTCGAAATGCGCTCTCTGTACCCCGAAAGCACTTTTGTGCACTTTGTCAAGAAGCACTTTGTTAAGTTTATAGTGCACATAATCATCGATCTGAGCGGGTAATACGCAATACTATGGATCGAACGCATTTACTGTTTTGGATAATATTCATCCAAATGATTAGCAAAGATCTTGGCCTACATCCATATAAGTTCCAACTGGTGGAAGGACTAGAGCCAGTGGACGTTTAGTTAACTTTTTATTTCTCAATCTCATTCGGAACAGAAATGGTTATATATACTTTTAAAATCTAAAGTGGGCTACATGGCCCCGCTCCTTTTGGTACCACCCATACAAAAACATCTTTACGCCCACTTTTGAAATCAATTATAAATATCAATACGACCAACGCGATCGTGCGCAATTTCTGTATTTAGTAAAGCTACAGCAGGACAAAGTTTTGGGGGAAAAATAGAAAGTCTAGCCATGCCTCTTCTCGTACCTGCCATACAAATGTAAAACTTCGCCCACTTTTGAAATCGAGTAATAATATCAATACACCCGACGCGATAGTGCCCAAGATCGTATTTTCTTAAGCGAATTTTAAGTTTTTACTGGGGGTGAGGGTATATGTAAGTCGGTTTACCCGACTGAAACATTCACACTTGTTTTTATATACATACATTAGATAACTAATACAGTTAGTGTTCAAAATAATTTTATGTTTTCGACATAGTTTGATTGTTCTTCCATGTGTAACGTCCCCAAGTAGGCGTGGTAGGTTTTGACAATATGTGTGTATAAATGATCAGCGGCGAAATCTGAGTTGATTTAAAGATGTCCACCCTTCTGCCTTTGCAGTTTAGTAGCTATTGTGTTGTAATTTAGTATGTCAGCTGCTATCTTCTAAAAGGAGATACAGTTCTAATAAACTTCCCTTTTTGGGAGTTAAAACAATCTTTATATAGATAATACAGGTCGGTTCCCATAGAAAAAAATCCAAATTCGAGGGCAAATATTAAAGATCACCTCGAGACACCTTCAGAAAAATATTTTGTATTCCTCCACCACAACCCAAAACACAGCTGCTGTTTTGTTTGTGGCTTAATCGCAACATACAAGATATAGTTGTATAGGTCTTGACTACTACTACATATGTTCTATAGATGTCGCTGACATAATAATTTTGTAATATGGCATCATAAAGTATCTGAGTATCGGCGTAGCCGAATTTAATTATCTTATTTTTTTTCAATGTAATCTAGTTTGCGACCTTTTGGGCGACATAGCCCGTTCGAGTTTCATGAACTTTTCAAAAGTCCTGTCGTAAGATAGTCAACTCTTTGTATACTTTATAACCATAAGATTCTCTAGACATACAAATATACTGGCTCACACAACAGCGTCACTCGTAGCAAATGCAACAACACACACACACACACACACACTCGCACTCACACTCAGCGTGAGCAATATTTAACAATTATATCTCTATACCGAAGTCATATTTTACATTCCAGAAGTACTGCCAAATTTCTGAAATATTCATACAAATTTTGCAACACATTTCCTATTAAATAACCGCACTCTCACTCTCTATTTGCCAGCATATAGATGAACATAGAAAAAGGATCCCGTGCACATTTGCATTTTGTGCGATATATATTGTAGTATAATATGTTTTTGATTACTGCTGATTTTAACTGAATCAACGGAACGAACGAAACGAAACGAAAAATTCTTCAAAGGGAAAAATCATATAATTTATGCATACAACAACAATAAATGCAATGAAAACAGTAGAGGCGGCGGCGACGACGGCGATGGCAGCGGCAGTGGTAACAATAAAAGGAAAAATGCTATAAAGTGCATCATGGCACCGAAACTGCAACAATGATTTATGGCCAAACAAACGACAAGAACACAAAAACCCGAAATTGCAACAAATTCCCCCAAAAATGCAATGGAAACCAACACACTACGTCCCGACTCCCCCAAACAGCCAACGTCGTGTCGACCATCAACCGTATACGCTGTGGCCATGCGTTGTAATAGGTATACTCCGGCATTCCGCATGATTGCACTTCATTTTTATTTCATATTTAAAATATTTCCATTCAAACACGAACAGCACGAAAATATGCTTTATGTGCTGAGCTGCTTGTGTGTGTGTGTGCTTGATTCCACAAACATACACAGTGCCACAATTGCTCCATCTCCCCTAGGATTGGCACACACACACGTAAATAGACAACAGTGTCCTGGCAAATTGCTATATTAAGTAGAGAAACTGATATTTTTATATTTCATTTTACAAAAGTCCTGGCAAATTTATGTATCTTTATGCCAGCTGATATTTTTTTTTGTATAGTAATTATACAGTGTGGCTGCTGAAATAGAGGTTGTATAAAAAGTATTACTTTAAAGCTATGACAGTGGCATGATGGTAAGAACATACGACTATCAAGCGCGTGATCTGGTTTCGAGCTGTGTCGCTGTTACTTACATTTACATCGTCTGAATAGACATGTCAATCAGTAGAATAGTATAACACAGTATAATATTTTTCAGCTCATTGCTTGGGACTCAATTCTGAGAACTGCACGAGAAAGTAGCTCCAAAATGACAAAGTTCTGCATCATCCGTTTTGTCAAGTTACATGCCATAATAATTTAATATCTATTTGAAGTTAGTAAGTATCGTATAGGGGAATTTGTTTGACATAACTCGAGAACCACTATTCTGATTTAGCAAATTCAAAAAGAATTAAGAATTACAATTCCTCTGTTTAAATAACGTTACCCTACATAAGCAACAGTTTCACTTTTCCAATCATCAAATGATTTTGAACTGGGTTTATTTTGTAGCAGTTACAATAAAACTGTTGTACTCCGTGGCGTATGCTTTACGTGGAATATTACTTACGATAATCATACGCCACCATATAACAAAAGAGCCTAAAACGTGATAAATTTCCCTATGCGATACTTACTAACTTCAAATTGATATTAAATTATTATGGCATGTAACTTGATACAACGAATGATGCAGAACTTCCTCTTTTTGGGGCTAATTTCACGTGCAGTTCGCAGAATTGAGTCCCAAAATGATGTGTTGTACTGTGTATGTGACTACCACGAGGGTGACCAGATTTCGAGCAGTGTCGCAGTTATCTACTTTTTCTTGTACGGCAGCTCCCTCGATTTTGTCGACAAAAACTTCGGATTAGTAAAGTCAATCAACATGTTTAGTAAAAGTTTCTTATTATAATTATTACCAAGTCACACCTATCCGCATTGAATCTCTACCGCTCCACTGTATACCTGATCCACCAAAAACGTGTGTGTTGCCTTTACAATGAATGCAAAGCATTGCAACTACAGCACCATTGCTGAGAATTAACACATACACTTGCAATGAAATAGACCCTCTGTATTCAGTCACTTGTGGCACCCAGGACTGCATGCAGAGTAAATGTCGCAAAAGTGCTGCGCGTGATTTATTACTTGCAATTGTATTCGCATTTGAAAGAAATTTCGGGTGTTGTTCAAAAATATGCAATGCACATTGCAGCGTGTGCAATCTTGGTTGAGGTAGAGGTGGTGGCGATGGCGGTAGTGAGGTGTTGGGGAGCATAGTTGCATGCAACACGAATACAGACAGACACATCTTACCCTTACCCATATATGGACATGATTATGTATTTATTTTGTTTCTTTGTCAAAAGCTGTTGTTTTTCTTGCGCTGATTTATCGGAAAGGGAGGAAATGGTTGTGACTCAATGTGGTGAAATTGCAATTTTACTATCTGTGTGTGCGTATGAGTCTGTTTTCGTTTTCGTTTTTCTTTATGGCGTGGCATGGGGTTGTGTGTGTGAAACAATTAATTTACTTAAAAAGTTGGCCACACCAAGAACCGTAGTAGCAACAGAAAAAAAACGCATCAAAATGAATTCATTGTTTCGTTGTTTGCTTTATTTTTTGTTTTGCAGTAAGAAAACGTACAAGAAAAAAAAACGTAGCGAAAACGTGTAAGGATTAAAAATAAGATGTGGAAATATTATGCTGCTACACCCTGCAACAATATGAGGGTTTTCTCTTCATTACCGACTGAGTGCTATAATGTGCAATTCATGCAATCCATTGGAAAAAAGGGGAACGAGAATGAGCGCGATTTTTTTTGTGTGTGTGTACTGTAAGGATGCAATTTTCCTACCAAATCATGGATGATAATGAACTTTTCGTGCATTGTGGCGGTGTATTGTGAGTTAAAAACAATGTGCCATGTATGCCAGTGGGTATGGCGGAAGAAAACGAGGAGATTAAGGTTTAAAATAATTGAATACGCATAGGGCTGTTGGAAATTTAAATTTTATACTTTATGTGTTGCGAATTGATTTAATTCTTCAATTAGGTATCAGTTTGTGTGTGTGTTAAAAGCTGGGTTGCATTCAAGTGGGAGTAGCAACCGACGCACAGTGGGATTTTGGTGTGAAAGTGGCTTGTTTTATACCACTTGATTTCAAGTTCCCAAGCAGCTCACAACGTCCGAGAGATCACGTATTCCCCGGGCAATGCCACTGAGCATCCGTACAGTGGTAGGAAATGTGAGAACGCGCAATGTTGAGTAACCTAAATGTCATGCTATCACCGATACATCTTAGGAAGTAGGTGGCCTTATAAGCCACACTTCTTAAACAAAAGCAATTATTATAAAAACACGAAGAAAATGTTGACGACCGCCGCAAACGATATAAGGACCATGATTTAAGGATATGCACCTAGAATGTCCGAACTC
This sequence comes from Muscina levida, assembly GCA_964034835.1. NCBI lineage: Eukaryota > Metazoa > Arthropoda > Insecta > Diptera > Muscidae > Muscina > Muscina levida. Next base: position 11,107,615 of record OZ035880.1, on the reverse strand, counting down.
TATACAGAGATGTTGCCTCTATCCAACTGGCGGGTGTCTTCAAAAAATACAAGGCTGACATCTCCGCCATACAGGAAATGAGATGGACGGGACAGGGATGAACACGACGATAGAACTGTGACATCGTTTATAGCTGTCATGCAGAAAGACACTAATCTGGATGTGGTTTCATAGTCGACAAGAGACTTTGACATTTGATATCGGGGTTTAACCCTGTAAGTGACCGAATAGTCACTATTCGCATCCTAGCGAAACATTTTTACATTACGCTGATTTGTGCACACGCTCCGACGGAAGATGAAGATGAAGACATTAAAGATGCATTCTTTGAGCAACTGGAGGAAATATATGACCGCTGCCCTGCACATGACAATAAAATTGCAGCAGCCAATGTACACACGCGATAAAGTAAACCAAACCAAACCCAAAGGAAGGTAGACATCACAAAGCTGCATGCCTCCGAGATAGCCAGTGCCTACTCCCACCAACTCTCTCAATAACATCTAACCAATCCCCTTAATTTTGATGTTCCCGACAAGAAGTGGCAGCATAAATTGCGTTTTGCAAAACTTTGCTCAGGCCCAAGCACTGGTCCAATGAGGAATGTCGAGAAATGTCTGAAGATAAGGATGCTGCATACAGGGCATAACGTGCAATAACGGAGCGTTATAATGAGAAGAGGAGGGAGATGAAACGCCTGTTCAGACGGAAAAAGCGTCTGTGGAAGAAAAGAGAGAGCCAGTTTATCGAAAACTACAGGGATAGAAGTGAGACCCGAATGTTCTACCAAAAGGTAAAAAGGGATCCCCACCTGTAAGGACGGATGAGGAAATCTGGCCCCTGACATTCGGAATGTGCTGCAAAGGGTCTATGGGAGACAAGAGAGAGAGCCAGGATATCAAAAATTACAGGGATAGAAATGAAGCCCGAAAGTTCTAGGAAAAGGTAAAAAGTAAAGGTTTTGGACCAGGGGTCCCCACCTGTAAGGGCGGAGACGAAAATCTGATCACTCACGTTCGGAGTGTGCTGCAAATATGGAGGGAACACTTTCGATCTCTACTCGTTCCCGAAGACAGCATAAGTGACGGAATCGCACCAATCATCGACGATGGAGTAGAATGTCCAACATCGAGCCAAAACGAGATCAACACGGAAATTGCACGGCTTAAAAACGAAAAATGGACTACGATGGACTACCGGCAGAGCTTTTTAAAGCCGGCGGCGATGAGCTGGCAACGTGCATGCACCAGCTCATAAACACGATTTCGCTCAAGGAATGCATGCTCCATGATTGGAATCTGAGTGTTCTATGTCCAGAGCTTAAGAAAGGCGATCCAAATGTATGCGTCAACTTTTCCAGGATCAGCCTTTTACCCATCGCATACAAGGTCCTGTCTAGTGTGTTATGTGAAAGACTAAAGCGAAATTGATTGGACCTTATCAGTGTGGCTTAAGACCTGGTAAATTCACCACCGACCAGACATTCACGCTACGACAAATCCTAGAGAAGACCCAAGAAATGCAGATCGATACCTACCATCTGTTCATCGATTACAAAGCTGCATTTGACAGTCCGATACGACAGAAATTGTTGGATGCTATGGCTGAGTTTGGTATCCCCGCAAAGCTAATTCGACTCTGCGGGATGACACTGACTGACACGAAGTCTTCAGTGAAAATTGGCAAAAAAGCGATGATTTAGACAAGGCGATAGTCTGTCCTGCGATCTCTTTAACATCGTAATGGAGATGATCATGCGGAAAGCAGCAGTAAACAGGAATGTCACCATATTTAACAAAAGCCACATGTTGCTCGCGTATGCTGATGATATAGATGGTATATTTCACGTGGATTGCTAGATGTTACTGCGGCCTTTTCCACCATTGAAAAGCAGTCGGCTGAAGTGGGTCTTGTGATAAACGAGGACAAAACCAAGTTTTTTGTTTCAACGAACAAAGATTCCATTCGTTTGGGACGCTACGTGAACGTTGACAACTATAACTTTGAAGTTGTAATTGATTTTTTTACCCTGGCTTCGCCATAAACAAATATAATAATGTCAGCCTGGAAATCAAGAGACGAGTATAGATTGCAAACCTCTGCTATTATGTGCTAAGCAACGATTTAATGACAAAGCGCTCTCTCGAAGAACAAAGATTTAACTCTACGAGACTCTGATCGTACCTGTCTTGGTATACAGCGCAGAATCCTGGGAAATGACACAAGCGGATTAATATTTTCTGCGATTCTTGGAGAGAATCCAGGTTTGAACCTGGCTCCCGCATGGAGAGACCGGTTTTTTTCTTCAAAACTGTATGCCGGTTTTTTTTTGCAGAAATGCTAATTACTAGTACCTGGTTTAGAACCGTTTTTAGATGTCGGGTAACCGGGTTTTTAAAAGGATTATTTCAAAAGAACATTGCCAGGTTAGTTCTAGGGAAGTTGGCTTGTAAGGTTGTTTATTAGAGTGGGTCTATGTTTTTCTCGACCAAGCGATTGTCGAAATGAATTCTAAGAAAATTTTCCCAAGAAACCATGGGAATAATATTAAAATCGAGCCCCGGCTTTTAAAGAGAAACTTTTCATATTGGGGAAAAATACACAGCAAGCCCCGCAACTGCCCCGGAAACGCCCCTAGAGTTTTCAAATGTGTGACCGACCCCCAGGCATTTTTTCTTCCGTATATTGTTGTCAACCAAACCAACCCCCCATCTTAGCACCCTAAGGGGCTTCCATACAAAAATAAAATTTTTATAACATTTGCTCCTAACTGCCCAAAAGCTGCCCCTAGAGGAGTCAATTGTAAGACCGACCCTAATATTTCGTTCAACCCTTATTGTTGTCCCCTATACGATTTTTTTTTGATATGGTTTTTCTATGAAATCACCTCGTGTTCCTCTCATGGTGCCTCCTAGAGGGATACAACGTATGACCAACCTCCACACGTGATTCCCTCCAAACATTTTCCCCGAACATAACTATCCCCTAGCTTCACACTCTAGGGGGTTGGGAACCTCCTTAAGGGGTGAAAATTGCAATTCCGAAAACCAAACGTTTACCGGTCTCAGTTTTTTACTAAATCATGTATTCGAAAACCGATTTGTTGGAGAAAAAATATTTTTCGAAGAAACCGGAAACCGGTTTTCTGAAAAATTGAAGTATTTGATAACTACAGTGAAAGTATAAAAAACACTTTAGACAGAATGGGGATTAGGCTGTGGGCCGATTTTAATGAAACTTGTCAGGCATCTGTTGGGACTGGCCGTGGCATAGTGGTTAGAACACGCGACTACCATAAGGGAGATCACAGGTTCAATTCCTAGCTCAAGTCATCTTAAAAAAAAAAAATTTTCTATAGTTGCCGGCTCCCCGGCTAGAAAGCGTGTTAATTCACAACAACGCGAGAAGCTATCCCATACCTCATTCATGGGGTGTAAAGGGAAATAAAGTTTTTAAGTCAGGCATCTGTTGCTTATTCTACAAAGAGTTTGTATCATATTTGAACACATTAGGTTGTTTAGAAAAAAAATTGAATGTGATAAAAATCGATTTCGATTGTATGAGCGGTGGGTGGTAGGCGGTGGGCGTTAACAATGTTGATGAAAGTAAACTTTTTGTCTTAATTTTGTCAACATAATATTCAGTGCCAAGTTTCAATGATGTACTAGCACTCTTTAAAGTTTTTGCACAAACATGTAAGAAATCATCCCGCTGCGCAGCGTGAATGCAATTATCTTTAAAATGTAATTGCCAGAGATTTTTCTGTTGGGTCTTAATTAAGATTTCAAAATCCAATTCCATTTTGAAGTAATTTATTTGAAATTTAAAGAAAAGTTCTAAATGAATCAACATTTATGTTGCAAATTGAACAACATCGTCTTAATAGAAAAAAATGTAACATGAGAGCTCAGTCTTATTTTGGCAGTGGTTGTGTTTTCGGTGTTAGTTTATTAGTTTTAGTGTAAAGTCCTAAGTAACCTAGATTAAATTACTCGTTGTTTCAAAAGTCGATAACATCGGCAGCAACTTTTAAGTAAAAGTCTAGTGTTAAATTATAGAGAAGTTGCTAAAAATCCACATTGAGCAAAAAAAATTCGTATGGCTAATAAATTACTAATGCAGCCAACTTGACAAAACGCATGATGCAGAAGTTCTTATTTTTGGGGCTAATTTCAAGTACAGTTGTCAGAATTGAGTCCCGAAATGTATGTAATGTATTATGATATTAAGAACAAGAAGACACAATTTTTGCCTTTTTCATATATGACAACATAGCAGTACCTCATATATCTAAGTTCATGGAATTTTATAACCTTTGTAACCTTCGTAACCTTTAGCTTCGCTAAATTTCCTGGTCTCTATTCAATATTGTGTAAGTCTTTACTGGTTTTTATCTCTTCCCCCTTGTGGAAATTGTGACAAATGATCATTTTATATGTTAATAACTAAACTACATTGAATGACAGTGATAAATATATAATAGCTTAGATTACCGCTGAACTTAACACCACGAGCCAACGCAGCATGTTTTCCTAAATCGTCGTTACATTAACGAACAGCGAACACATTAATACTTCAAATCTCCACTAATTGTTCTAATAACAAATGACAAAAATTATCGCATGCAAAACAGCTAGAAAATATGCTGGTCCTAATATATTCCTCAATACATTTTAATTTGCCCAGCAGCACACTCCTCTCCGTCTTGCCACACGCTGCTACCACTGTAATGTACATCATAAAAGTAATATTTTCCATGACAAATGTATAAAGCGCGTTCATCTGGAATTTCTAATATGATGTCACTTCCTGCGTAAATAATTTGTCCTTGCCAGTTGTTGCTATCGCTGTCTGCTTTTCCAGTGCCAGTGTCCATGGACTGACTGTTGTGTGTGCGCTCGTTGACATTTTCCCGTTTAACGTTTTGTTGCATTTAACTGATGATCGCTATTTTGCTGCTGCTGCTGTTGCTATAACATTGGTCTTCGTAATTTCCAAACCATTCATTACCCAAGGTCCTCTATGCGTTGAGAGAAAGGCGAAGGAGTGTGAATTGATGTCCTTAAATGGCACAAGTGGAAGTCGACGAAGAAGCAGCAGCAGCAGAAGACGGCAAAAAAAAACATAAGAAATATGCTTCATCTCAACAAAAGCAAATAGAGGAAGAACCAAGCTACAGCAACAACGACAACAACAATGACGCATAGCTAGAAAAAAATTGTACAGATATTGAGATAAATTGTACAAATTAATCTTCATTTCTAGCTACGTTTAGTTGATGTTAGCACCACCACCACCAGCTCCCATTGCTGTTGGTGCGTAGCAGCGCTGGTACTTTAGGCGCTGGGAGTTGGCTACGGCGCAACACAACACGCTGGTAATGAAGCAATAGTTGAAGAGAGAGAAAAAAAAACTAAACCTGTAAGGAAACCAGCAGTCGCAACGTTAAACAAATGCTAGAAGATTGTCAAAGTTCAACAATAAGTAAATGCTGTCATATTTCCAATGTCATTTTTGTTGCTGACTACTACTGTCGTTTGCTGGATGATGACGATGATGATGTTGTTGGTCATTGCCTAGCCTGGGCATACATATGTGATTGTTGTATATAGTGCTGTAGTAGCAACGGAAAAGGAAATTGCATACTAAATAGAAAAAAGGCCCCTGGTGTGTCATTGCATGAACTATTTCTGTGAATAGTGAAAACCGGGAGAAGACTAAAAACTAACATAGGCGATGCATAAAAAAGAGGTACTGTTGGGGTAAACGTTGATTAATGGCATATATGAGGGAGTTTTAAAAACGCGGAGGTTTTCTTATATCCAGCGCCTTAAACAACGGGACACTATGGAATGGCTTTATAAATTTTTGTGCAAAAACTATAAAGAGTGGTTCCAGATCATTGAAAGTAAGGACTGAGCATTATATTGACGAAATTAAGACATGGCCCACCATAAACAATACATACATTGCCAGAATAAGATGATTAGCACAAACATAGCATTTTGTTCTATTACACAGTACAATATTTTTAAACTCATTGATTTGGGACTCAACTTTGGGAATTGCACGTAAAAGAAGCCTCAAAAATAAGCACTTCTGCTTCATTCATTTTTTCAAGTTGGCTGCATTAATAACACAAAAAACATTTGATGTAGGGACTCGATTCTGAGAACTGCACGTGAAAGTAACCCCATTCGTTTTGTCAAGTTACATGCCATAATAATTTAATTTCGTTTGGAAGTTAGTAAGTATCGTATAGGGGAATTTGTCACGTTTTAGGCTCTTTTGTTATATTGTTATATGGTGGCATCATACGCCATGATGTACAACAGTTTTATTGCAACTGCTACAAAATAAACCCTGTTCAAAATCATTTGATGAATGGAAACGTGAAATTGTTGCTTATGTAGGGAAATGTTATATGAACAGATTAAAGGACTTGTAATTCTTAATTTTTTTAAATTACAGCTAAATCGGACTAGTCTTTCTCGAGTTATGTCAAACTTACTAACTTCAAATCGATATTACATTACTATGTCATGTAACTTGACAAAACGAATGATGCAGAACTTCTTCTTTTTGGGGCTACTTTTACGTCCAGTTCTCAAAATTGAGTCCCAAATCAATGAGCTGAAAAGTGTTGTACTGTGTAAATGATTTAAAAGTATGTCCGTCTGTCTGTCCGTCCGCCGCCCCTGTCCCCTGAAAACGTATGTTATGTTTTATATAGCCCGATCAGAAAAAAACTACTCCCTCCTTCTATAGAAACGCCCCATTTTTGCGGTCTGTCCGTAAAGCCGTAGTTAAAGAGCAATCAAGATGAAATTATGTATGCATGCTTCCCTACTCTTAGAGTAGGTTTAGTTTCAAGATAAGCCTGATCGGAGAAAAGCTACCCCCATATAAACACCTCCTTTTTTGCCCGTGCCCGTCTGTCTGTCCTCGCGATTACAACAGTAGTTTAAGAGCTGAAATTTTGTATGCAAGCTTCCCTACTCTAAGGGAAGATTGAGTTCTAAGATGAGTCCGATCGATCAAAAACTACTCTCAACTCCCATACAAAATCCCTCATTTTGGGGTCTGCCCCTACGATTACAGTACACGATTACAGGCCGTATATTGCGAGATGTTACTGCGGGTCTGGTGACTAATGAGGACAAAACAAAGTTATTTGTTTTAACGAACAAAGACTCCACTCGTCTGGGACGCTGCGTGAACGTTGACAACTATAACTTTAAAGTGGTAAATGATTTTGTCTACCTTGTCTCCGCCAAAAACAAGTCAAGAGGCGAGTAATGATCGCAAACCGCTGCTATTATGTGCTGAGCAAGCGATTTAATGACAAAGCGCTCTCTCGAAGAACAAAGATTCAATTCTACGAGACTTGGGCAGAATTGGCGATCGCTATGGACGTGGTCGATTTTAATGAAATATGGCATGCATTTGTTGCTTATTCTAGAAAGAACACATATTTGAACACTTGAGCTTGGATAGGAAAAATTGAATGCGATAAAAATCGAATTGGATCGTATGAGCGTTGGGCGGTAGGCGGTGGGCGGTGGGCGTGGCCGAAGTAAATGAAATTATTATTTATTAGGTATAAAGCTCAGTGTAATATTTCAATTATCTAATATCACTCCTCACTGTTTTTACAAAAAAAATGTATGAAGACATCCCACTAGACTGGTCAGGGATAACATTTCAATGATGTTATCCTTAAAATGTAAATGTCAGAGGTTGTCAGTGAGGATCTTAATTAAAATTATGATTTCTAATTCTATTTATAAGTATCGGAAATAAATCTAAATGAATCACAATTTATGTTTGAAATTCTATAATGCTGTCATAATAGAAAAAATTTTATACTATAAATTGTTATGTTTGTAATTCTATAATGCTGTCAGAAACAGAACTGGTGCTATTCACACGGAGATACAAAATCCCTCGATTTGCCAAACCGAGATTAAATGGAGTCGCACTTACACTCTCCGATAGTGCCAAATACCTCGGGCTAACATTGGACAGTAAACTGAATTGGAATCTGAACACTCAGACCAGGATTAGCAAAGCGGCAACGGTTCTATACTGCTGCAAAAGGGCAATCGGCCTCAATTGGGGAATTAGCCCCAAGAACTTAAACTGGTTATACGAATCAGTTATTAAACCCATCTTATTCTACGGATCAGCAGTCTGGTGGCCGGCGCTAGATAAAGCGTCCCAAAGGCTGAAATTCGAACGCATTATGAGATTGGTGGCGATCATGATAACGGGGGCACTTAGAACCACTCCAACTAAGGCAAAAAGAAGAAGTTCTGGAACATTCGTTTTTTTAAGTTACATGCCATAATAATTTAATATCGTTTGGAAGTTAGTAAGGGCTCTTTTGTTATATTGTTATATGGTGGCGTATGATAATCATAGATATTATTCCACGTAAATCATACGCCATGAAGTACAACAGTTTTATTGCAACTGCTACAAAATAAACCCAATTCAAAATTATTTGATGAATGGAAAAGTGAAACTGTTGCTTACGTAAGGAAATGTTGTTTCAGCTAAATCGGACTAGTGGTGCTCGTGTTATGTCAAACAAAATAGCCTAAAACGTGACAAATTCCACTATACGATGCTTACTAACTTCAAATCGATATTTAATAATTTTGGCAAGTAACTTGACAAAATGAATGAATCAGAACTTCTTCTTTTTGGGGCTACTTTTACGTCCAGTTCTCAGAATTGAGTCCCAAATCAATGAGCTGAAAAGTGTTGTACTGTGTAAATGATTTAAAGGTATGTCCGTCTGTCTGTCTGTCCTCCGCCCCTGTCCCCTGAAAACGTATTTTATGTTTTATATATCCCGATGGGACCGGCCGTGGCATAGTGGTTAGAACACGCGACTACCATGCGGGAGATCGCAGGTTCAAACCTGGCTCCAGTCATCTTAAAAAAGAAAAAAATAAAGAAAATTTTCTTTCATTGTCGGCTCCCCTCGGATGTTGTTTGACAGCAACTTCGCAGTATTAAGCGTGGATTCAATCGTCGTGTCTAGTAAGAGCTTCTCAAAACAGTGACGTTCGCATTCGTCGATAAATAAGTAGGTGCCGTTAGTTGTGAATCTAAAAATAGAAAGCGTGTTAATTCGTAACAACGCGAGAAGCTATCCCATACCTCATTCATGGGGTGCAAAGGGAAATTAAATTTAAGTTATCCCGATCAGAAAACAACTACTCCCACCTCCTATAGAAACTCCCCCTTTTAGCGGTCTGTCCGTAAAGCCGTAGTTTAAGAGCAATCAAGATGAAATTATGTATGCATGCTTCCCTACTCCTAGCGGAGGTTGAATTTTAAGATAAGCCTGATCGGATAAAAGCTACCCCCATATAAATACCTCCTTTTTTGCGGTTGCCCGTCTGTCTGTCCTCCCGTTTACAGCAGTAGTTTAAGAGCTGAAATTTTGTATGCAAGCTTCCCTACTCTAAGGGAAGATTGAGTTCTAAGATGAGTCCGATCGATCAAAAACTACTCTCAACTCCCATACAAAATCCCTCATTTTGGGGTCTGCCCCTACGATTACAGTCGTAGTTTAAGAACAATAAAGCTGAAATTTTGTATGGACGCTTTCCTACTCTAAGCGGAGGTTGAGATTTAAGAAAAGACCGATCGGTCAAAAACTATTCCCACCTCCCATATAAACACCTTCTTTTGGGGGTGTCCGTCTGTCTATCCCCGCTATTAGATCCCAAGTTTAAGAGAAATCGAACTTAAAATAAATATGCGAGGTTCCTTCCCTCAAACTACTTCCACCTCCCATACCATTTCCCTCTTTTTGGGGTCCGTCCCTACGATTACAGCTGCATTTAAGAGCTGAAATTTAGTATGCAATCTTATATTCTCTAAGCAGAGGTTGAGTTCGGAGATGAACAACAACAGACAAAAACTACTCCCACCTCCCATATATAATCCCTATTTTGTGGGTGTTCGTCTATCTGTACCCTCGATTACATCCTTAATATGCAAGCTTATACCCTCTAACCGGAGGTTATGTTCTAAGATGAACAAGATCGGACAAAAACTACTCCCATACAAACTCCCCTTTCTCGGGGTTTTCTTCTATTTGTACCCTCGATTACAGCCGTAGTTTAAGAAATATTGAGCTTTAATTTATATGCAAGCTTCTCTCCCTTAAACCGAGGTTTAGTTCGAAGATGAACTACATCGGACAAAAACTACTCCCACCTCCCCTATAAACCCCTCCCTTTTTTTTAGGGGTTTCCGTCTATCTGTCTCCGCGAATACAGCAGTAGTTGAAGAAACGTCGAGCTTAAATTTAATATGCAAGCTTCTAACTCTCGAACTGAGGTTTAGTTCGAAGATCAAGCAATAACTACTCCAACCCCCTATACAAACTTCCCCTTTTTAGGGGGTTTCCGTCTGCCTGTCCCCGCGATTACAGCAGTTGTATAAGATCTATCGAACTGAAATTTGGTATACAAACTTATATCCTCTAAGTAGAGGTTAGGTTATAAGATGAGCAAATTCGCACAAAAACTACTCCCATCTGTCATACAAAACTCCCTTTTCTCGGGGTTTAAAAAATTCACAACAATATTTTCAGTTCATATAGACAAATCAAGTTTGGTATTTAACAGTGAAAAATTATTGCCACAAAAAAAATGGATGCCAGAGGTTAAATGTAACGTCCACCTCTGATACAATCTCTCCCCATGACCAAAATGAATCCTTACTTGCCTTCACTGCTGGCCTCGACCTAACCAACGGCGGCATTAACGTGTCTGTTTAGAATTAGACCTAATGACGCAAAAGTGTTCTTTAAGTTATAGTCCTTGCCTTGTAGAAAAATCCCAGTTTTGTTGCTTTAGTATCAAAACATAGACGGCCATAAAGTTAAACTGATCAATAACTCAGAAATACAAAAAGTGGGCTTGAGACGTTTTTGCAGGATACCGACGATATAGTTGATATCACCGTGTTCTTCTCTCAATGAGATATTACTAATAGTTGTATTAATATATATTATACTAGTTTTCCCGGCTCGCGTTGCTTCACCCGTACTTACAGTGATTCTTCTTAAGAATACAGGTAAAAATACAAACGCTTCATAAGACGAACGAATCTGATTGTAGCTTTATCCCATTGGTCTTAGTTATTGCACCGCTATAGTCCCTTTGATTCCCTAAAAGTACAAATATTAAAAGATACATTCGTAGCGCACAACATTTTATTCTATAGGAAGCATGCCCATATACGATGCAACGTCTCCTTGTCTAATTATGTTATCATGTAGCCTATGATAGAGGTCCTACGGATAGTACTACACTGACAATTTTATTGCCGAGATAACAATTTTTTCAAAAGGGGCGTGGCACCGCCCATTTTCAGGCGAGACGCAATCTCCTTGTACCAGTAACGTAAGTTGGAAATCTCATATTCATGCCTCTAGTGGCTCGTGAGATTTGTCCGATTGCAATTTCGGTGTGTTTGGGCTATGCCACGCCCCATTGCCTAACTATGTTTTCATGTAGTCTATGATAGAGACCCTATGGACAGTATCACACAAAGAAAATATAATTACGATCGGTCCATTTAGTTGGTCCATATAACGATTTTCTAGAAAGGGACGTGGCATCGCCCTCTTTCGTACCAAATCTCGACTTCTTACCTATAAGGTTTAAAAGGTAATTTCAAAATTCGAGTTGTATGGGACGGTGCCAAGCTCATTTTACGCCCCTTGCAGTTCGAATTTCCAAAAATTCAGTCTCAGTAAAAAAAAATTATTTCTTTCATTGTCGGCTCCCTTCGAATGTTGTTGACAGCAACTTCGCAGTATTAAGTGTCGAGTCAATCGGCGTGTCTAGTACGAGCTTCTCAAACAGTGACGTTCGCATTCGTCGATAAACAAGTAGGTGCCGTTTGTTGTGAAAATAGAAAGCGTGTTAATTCACAACAACGCGAGAAGCTATCCAATACCTCATTCGTGGGGTGCAAAGGGAAACTAAGTTTTTTTTAAGTCTCAGTGCTCGCCTATGTCATAAGAGGAACATACATTCCAAATTTCACGGTTCATGCTTTAGGCGTTTGGGCTGGGGACTGATCAGTCAGTCACCCAAGTCTTTTATATATATAGATTGATTCCTACGGCTTCAAGTTGAATCAAAGGGAAGTAACAAAATTTTTTCTACGGTATTAATTTTGCGCCATCAGCTTAATTTCGGACCATGTCATTCTAGTTTCTGCGATATCGGATACTAGTAACCTCAATTCCCATTTGAGTTGTAGTTAGAAAGCGGAAAAATCCATTGCCTAGAATGACACTGGTGGGCCTACTAAAGATGAACTTCGAGACTGGGCTTGAGATCCCAAAATGGCCTGTTTACGACAATGCCTGAGCAATTTTTCCACTGTTTATTAGTAAAATACATTATTATTATTTGCATTGCATAAGGAATGTGTGTCACAGCTTGTACATCATGCATACTTTACCTGCCCATCTCTGTATTGGTTCGCCAGAAACCAGCAAATAATATTTTCCCACAATTTCCTCACTGGTTACGCGATACCCCTATGTATGCAAGTTGGTCATTGCTAAATTGTTTTTATATCACAGCCTAGCAAAGTTTATGGCAGCATATATCTAAATGTATTTCATATGTAGTCGCGCGCATACATAGACAACGATCCTCAGTAGTCTTGCTATAACGCGTCAAGCGTGTCGATTTCATGGTAAGTGAGATCTTCCGGATGTCAGTATTTGTCATGTCGTTTGTTTACTCAATGACAGGTTTGCTTTTAATACACATATACATACATACAGATATACGCACATCAGCTATGCTACACATTTGCTGTGCTGTATTGCGTTATTTTTGCTATTTCGTTTAGATATTTGCAAATATATATATAAAAAAAAAACAGTTCATATGATATCTTGCAGCACGATGTGTCCGGAATATGTTGTTTTTGTTATTTTTGATGCATTTCTCATCTCAATTTCTAAACCATTAGCAAACGAGCAGAGTGGTGGGGGAGGTCTTACCATGCGTAGCATTGCTGATGGTGAATTACAGTGTGTTTTCATATACGCGTAACAAGTTGCCATCACAACAATGTCACCAACAGTGTCAGTTTATATTTTTTGGTGATAACGACTATACGAAGTTGGTGGTGATTACGTTTAAAGGTGGAGATGCTTTTTTTTTTGCTAGCAATATATAAATATAAAAGGCTTGGGTGACTGACTGATCACTCCCCAGCCCAAACGGCTAAAGCTAGAACCGTAAAATTTGGAATGTAGAATCCTTCTATGACGTAGGCGCGCACTAAGACGGGATTTTTGGAAATTCTGACTGCAAGAGGGTAAAATAGGCGTGGACCGCTCCATACAACTCGAATTTTGAAATGGCTGTATCTTTGAAACCATTATAGATACAAAGTCGAGATTTGGTACGTATATCGGACGTATACAAAAAATACTTTGTTTCTGGAAAGAGGGCGGTGCCACGCCCTTTTTAAAAAATAGTTATATTGGCCAAATGAATGGACCGATTGCAATAATATTTTCTTTGTGTGATACTGTCCATAGGACCTCTATCACAGGCTACATGAAAAGATAATTAGACAAATGGGCGTGGTACCGCCCACACAATCCGAATGTTCAATCGGTCATATCTCAAGTTCCATTAGAGGTATCAACGTGAGATTTGCTAAATATGTTACAGATGCAAAGAGGATTACGTCTGGCTTGAAAATGGGCGATGCCACGCCCCTTTTGAAAGAATCGGTATATGGGGGAAATAAATGGACCGATTGCAATAATATTTTCTTTGTGTGATACTGTTCATAGGACCTCTATCATAGGCTACATGCAAAGATAATTGGACCAATCGGCTAATTCTACAATGGCGAAATTTATATGGGAACGCTCACTATCAAATCGGGTAAAAAAATCGAAAAAGGGATTAAAATGTTAATATCCCCAGACCAAACGGCTAATGATATAATCATGATAATTTATGTGGGTTTTAAATTCTTACTTTTGAACTGCTCCCTCTGGAATTAGAGAGTCGCCAGATGGGGTTTTAGAAATTCGAACATTTACGGGTAAAAGGACCGAAAAGGGATAAAACTGGTACCATCACGAAAACCAAACGGATAAAGCTATAATCTGTTATTGGCACGCTACCTATCTTTTAAAATTCATACTCTTAGGGATAAGAACGGGACTAAAGCTGTACAATCACTCATACCAATGAAATAAAGCTAAAACCACATATATGGGGTGTTTGTTTCATTGTAAGTACGGGTGAAGCAACGCGAGCCGGGAAAGCTAGTATTAAATATAAATAAGAGGTGTTTTCTTTAGGGGCATAAAACTTTTTTTTAAATAACCTGCCGCTTCAACTTTGCACCACTTTCCTAGCATATCCGGTGCTTTGAAAAGGGACAAAATGATTTGCAAATATAGATTTTTGGTTATAGAGTACTTCAAGTAAAACTTTCTGAGCAACATTTTTGCAGATCATTTGAATGTTGTAAATTACAAGAAAATTCAGCGTTAAATGCCATTGAAGACATCGAATATCAAAAATGCACTAAACAATAATAAACATTCGACACATCATTTTGGAAGTCAGTGATGAGAACTGCACGTGAAAGTAGCCTCAAAAAGAAGAAGTTCTTCATCATTCGTTTTGTCATGTTACATGTCATAATAATTTTGTATCGATTTCAAGTTAGTAAGTATAGTATAGAGGAATTTGTCCCGTTTTAGACTCTTTTGTTTGACATAACTCGAGAACCACTAGTCCGATTTACAATAAAACTATTGTAATCCGTGGCGAATGATTTACGTGGAATATTACTTTTGATAATCATACGCCACCATAAAACAATATAATAAAAGAGCCTTAAACGTGACAAATTCCCCTTATACGATAAATTCTAAATTCAAATCGATATTAAATTATTATGGCATGTAACTTGACAAAACGATTGATGCATAACTTTTTCTTTTTGGGGCTACTTTCAAGTGCAGTTTTTAGAACTGAGTCCCTAATCAATGAGCTGAATAATGCTGTACTGTGTTGTGCGACGATATGAACTTCACCCATGCCAGAGCGTATGAGTTATGGGAAATTTTGGGTATAACTCATACGTAAGTCAGTATATACGAAAGTAAGTGTAAAGTCGCGTTCATACACAAGGAATCTGTCAAAACATTTGCCTGTCAGAAGTGTTTCAAAAAATTTCGTTGCGTCATTCGAAAGTTATCGTGCGTACCAGCCGGACAGCAGACAGACGGACATGGGTCAAACAACTTAAAAAGTCATGAATCGAATTTAGTTTAAAGAAATCCAGCAAATTTCCCCATTATAGTTGAAACTACTAGGGTCAAGTCAAGGCATATGCCTTCTCACACTCGCGCTAACTTCTAATGCCCATTTAAATTTGTATATATTACAATACATTATTGATTGTAGTATGTATCGATATTGATTCAATGTTAAATATATTTTATGTCCTCATTACCTTGTTCGGTCTTAGCAATATAGTTGTATGACTCTTATCTCACCCACCGAGAGATATTTTCCTGTGTGTTTGTGTATAGTATTTAAATGTCCTCCTAATGCTACTTCCAAATATAATATATGACATTTCCATACATACATATGTTTAATATGGATTAGACATAAGTAGATAAAAGCTCACACAGACCCGCACACCCATTCACACAGGCTTTAATGTGTGCACAATTATGCACATTCACTGACATTGCAACAAAATTGTATCTATGTTGTTGGTGATATAGGTGTTATGTTGTTGATGGTCAGTGCTGGTGCTGGTATTGTTGCTGTTGCTACTGCCAAATTAATGGTGTTAATTCAATAGATACTTGTATAGCCCCAAACACATGCCGGATTTGTGGTTTCTATTCTATTCAAAACCCAATTGCAGTAACTGGTAATTTAAATTAATGTCTGCATAGCCTACACAGACAGACACTATGTATGAGTCACGTACACATCTCTGAAATTGTCTGCCACATAAGTGTATTACAAGTGTTGTTGCATGTACTCGTGGTATTCACATGTGTTGTAAATAGTTGGTAGAAATACATGTGCACAATTTTGAATTGCCATAGTTATTTAAAATAGTTTGAGAAAATGTCTAAAGAATTTCAAAATGTTGTGCTTGTGAAATGGGTGGTTACATGAACTCTATAGAGTGGTAATTGATGGAGTAATGTTTGGTTTTGTAGCTTAAGACATACTGTAGGAACAAAGAGAGAGAGAGAGGGTGATGGAAATCTTTTAGTATATAAAGAAGTGCAGCTGATGAAATAGAAACAGTGCGGGAATCTCAATGAAATCATCGATCATATCTGCCAGAGATTACGTAAAACAAAACTTAATTTCCCTTTAGATCCATAGTTAACACTCCATGAATGAGGTTTGACATTAATGCGCTTTTTATACCATCACCCTACGGGTAGGAGGGTATATATCATTTGATACCACCTAAAAGTGTAACACATAGAAGGATTTACTTAAATCCTTGGTTTCTTTGAACCAAATTAGTTTGAGCCATGTCCGCCTGTCTATATGTCTGTCTGTCTGTCCGGCTGGTATAAAGCTTTACCAGGATTAAGTTTTAGAGAAAAAAACTGGAAGTGTAGCCACGCCCCATAGGTAACGCGCACTTTAGTAATCGATGAATATTATTAATGCACTCAAATTCTGCATTTGGTAAAGCTTAAGCAAAATACAATTTTGGAGAAAAAAATCTAGAAGTCTAGCCATGCCCCTTCTGGATATCTAGTATTAATATCAATACACCCAACGAGAACGTGCCCAAATTCTGTATTTAGTAAAGATAAAGCAGGATAAAGTTTTGGTGAACAAATTGGAAGTCTAGCCACGCCCCTTCTGGTACCTACCAATACAATGTACCTCTCCGTCTACTTTAGAAATCGAGTAATAATATCAATATACTAGAAAATTTTCCTGACTGAAACTTTTTTACTGCTTTAGTACCGTATAGACTCAAAAACTGCTTAAAATTTTCACAGAATGTAGCTGCGTTGTCGCTGGTGAAAATGCGATATTTGAATTTTTAATATATCAAGTGGACGTGGCCCCGCCCATTGTCCACTACATAGAGGACTGTTTCTCATGTGTCGCCTTGAGCATAAAATGGGCGGAATCGGATCAGTAGGCGTGGTATAAAACTTAAAAATTTAAACTACTGTATCTCATGAACTATAGGAGTTATAGAGATGATAATTGTTATGTGTTGGCACATTATAAATTACAGCCAGAGTTGAAGTGGGCTGCGCCACGTCGCATTTAAAAGAAACCATTATCGCACTGTAGTAGAAATATAACAAGGCTATTTGGAACTAAGTTAAATATTAAAAGGGCCGAGACGCAGCCCACACACGTCATTATTTGAGTATTGCATATTTGCGAGAAAAAAACACAATTCCTTCATCGAACATAAGTATAGAACAGAAGATTTCTTAATAATTTACCAAGAACCTGACCTTTGTGAATGAGCTGTGAATGAGCGTGTCGATCAACATCCAACCAAACACATTTAGGAAACGACATCACAAGGGAAAGTAGTGCAATGATGCGATATAATTCTCATTACATCGAGAGCTCAACTTACTTTAATGATCGAGCATTTTGCTTGGTAAACTCGTCGGTTTCTACCGCAGCAACGTTAATGCTAACTTGCTCTGTACCCAATCTCCCCTGCCCTTCTCAGGGCAATAATTTATCGAAAGAAATATAATTTATTTTTGTTTAATCGGATTTTGGTTTGTTGTACCAACTTTTGTTGGCTTAACCCAAATTCGATTGGTTTAACTCGACTACGGTCGGTTGAATCGGACTTCGTCTGTCAATTCGAACTTTAGACGGTTGTATCGGACTACGGTCTGTTTTATCGGATTTCGGTCTGTTAAATCAGTCTTCGGTCTGTTGAATCGGACATCGGTCCTTTATATCGGGCTTCTGTCCGTTAAATCGGACTTCGATCTGTTGAATCGGACTACGGTCTTTAAAATCGGACTTCAGTCTGAAAAATCTGACTTCGGTCTGTTATATCGGACCTCGGTCTGTAAAATCGGTCTTTGGACTGTTCAATCGGACCTTGGTCTTTAAAATGGGACTTCGATCTGTTAAATCTGATTTCGGTCTGTTAAATCTGACTTTAGTCTGTTGAATCGGTCTTCAGTCTGTTGAATCTGATTTCGGTCTGTTTAATCGGTCTGCAGTCTGTTGAATCCAAATCCGGCTGGTTATACCGACTCGTCGGCTGCACAGATTTCGGTCTGGTCTTGATACAAGCACTCCGTCGACTATTACATCGGTCGCTAATTCGGAATCAGGAGTTGCAAAAGTCGATTTGCTGAAGAACACAAGTCATCAACACGATCCTGAATTGCGAATACCAAACTGATTTTCAAAGAAAGCCGAATGATTGGTACAACTACAATTTGCAGAATTCGAATTGCTGAAGAACGCGAGTTACCAACACGCCCCTGAGATGCGGGTGCGACACTGAATTACCAACAACTCCGAATTAATTCTCGAATTGCTTAAATTAACCCGAATGTCTGGCAAACCAGAATCATCAAGATGACCCCGCATTGCTGATAAAAACTTTAATCGTAAACAAAACGCGAATCACCAATACCCTTCTGAATTGTTGACGCTAACCCGAAGCACCGACAATCCCAGTCATAAATCATATCTTGCCGATACTAACCTGAAACCCCGACAAAACCCGAATCACCAAGCTGACTACGTATTGCTGACATAATCGTAACCACCGACGAATCCGAATCATCTGTACTCTGCCGAGTTGCTGGTACGAACCTGAACTACCGAAAATACCCGAATTATCACATTCCTGGGTACCGAAAACATCCTGGCCTATCTGACCTCTACAGTTTTGAGAGTATAGTATAAAGTTCCGGTTCACCAAAAATTGACCGGTTCGTAAAGTTCCCGATTATTTTAAATCTAGTAGATTTCCAGAACCTGTCATTGTAGTCATAGGTCAAATCAATACTCGTCGAGCGTATACTAAATGTTTTGATTTCTCTTGTTTTGTATTGTTGATCTGTATATGTAAGTAATGAGTTTGGTTTCATTGTTCGGTTCAAGATCTATGGATTATGTTGACAGCTGGCAGGGCAGATAGCTATTTCGATGGTTGCCAAACCATCTTCATCAGTACCTGTTTACTGTGACTTCTCCACTCATTATCACAACCTTAAGTGATCAATTATCTATAATCGGCTGGGTGCAAATTACCCTCCTACAAGACACCAACGCTATCACTGAATCCGAATCTGAATTGTTTTCGTATCTAAATACTTTATCCAGTAGATTATAAGTTTGAATTACACCATGAATAAACAATACTGTTATTTTTCCCTAGTCAGGGAATATCTACTGAGTTTTTATTCCGTAAGGGTTTGTAAGTCCTTATGACGACCCTGGCGACGACTGGACCGATGGACAAAGCGTAGACAGGAGCTTGTGAGGATCATGTTGACGTGTGGTCTTCGTTGATGCCATTTCCGCACTGGTGTGTTTGGGATTCTCAATGGTTTCTTGAAGCTTCTAACACATAAGGTTGAGATAATGTGTTGAGAAGGCACAGCAATGGGTGCTGATAAGATAGTTTGGCGCATATCGAAATAGCTGTCGACATAATCCAAATTGCCCAAGACTAAACAAAATATAGAGAAACACTTGATCTTAGTTAACACCTACCATCGATGCCTTTCATTGGATCATCTACACCCTTTTAAGTAAATGACACACAAAGAATCTTTGATTATAACCCATAATATTCACCTTCCAGTAATTTGTTTAACGCATTAGTCATTCATTACATCTTAACACCAACATAGTAAACTTACGAAACCACTATTTCAGCCTTAAGCTTTAGTCACTACTTTCGTCTCTATGTTTCATTAGTGCCACAAGTTATAATGTGAAGTGTATTTAGTTACTCTGGTGGTTACTCTGGATGATAATGACGTTGACGAAGAATATCAATTTGAGCAGCACATAGTCTAATGTCCTATACAAATCTGTGCCAAAGCATTAACCTTGATACTTTAATACAAGCGAACTCAGAGCTCAGGCAGATTTGCCGATACGTATTGTAAGTGGGAGTGACAGACATTATTATCAAGCAACCGCATTTGTTTGGTTGATAGTTTGTTCAATCTGCTGCTGATAAAATTCAAATTGTCCTTCTACCACTCACCCAAAGCCTATTCGATCTTGCATACATTTTGGTGGTTGTGGTTTGGACTGTGGTAGGCGGCAGCGCTCTAACACAGTTTTGCCCAGATGCATAATTAAAAGAAATTTACAGGCGCTGCGGGACAAATTTTCGTAAGGCAACTGAAGAGAGAGAGATTTAATCGCTTGTGGTGTTGTGGGTATAAAACGTTGTGCTGACGACGACGACCACGATGACGACGACACAACCAATATCAATATGTAGTCAGCCATATCTGGAAGAATCAATGTGAACCTGGCCAGTTGTGGGGTCTCTCACGCCCTTTCTGGGATAATTGCTGTTGTGACTATAGCCATTGATTCTCCACCAGCTATAAAGTGATGTGGGAGTGAGATGTGTCACATGGGGCGGCTTTTATGTAAAGTGTATCAAACAAAAAGATTTATTAGTTTTTGTGTTGTTGTTATTGCTGCTGCTGCTGCCAGAGGAACAAATGATGATGGATATTTCAAAAACTAAAAGAAATCTCATTATTATCGAACTTTTTCTTACGTAAACTTTTTGGCGTAAAACATGACAGACACTTTTAAGGAAATGCCTAGCTAGCTGGTAAGTTACAGAGGTATGAAAAACGATTTGTTTTGTTGTTTGCAAAGATTTGTATTTAAATCAAAAATTAGTGCTGTTTATCTAAAAACTTTTAGGCATATGGTTAGATGATAAAAATTCAAAAGAGATTGATGGTACATCATGATAGGATGTGTGCTGCTATATCCGTCGTGACATAACTAAACAAGGAGATGTATAAGGAAAGTCGGTGGGGGGGATATGGAGAGGATGTAGATTAGCAATGTGGCATGTGGCGTGTTGCGTATAAGCAGCTAAGAGGTATTAAAAAAACAAAAAGTAATTTACTTTAAGGTAATATAGCCAGTACACATTTCTCAGAACAATATTGTACTCGAATATTAAGTGTTGTTCCTTATAAAATACACAGTACAGCACATGATTTTGGGACTCAATTCTGAGAACTGCTCGTAAAAGTAGCTCCAAAAGAAGAAGTTCTGCATCATTCGTTTTGTCAAGTTACATGCCATAATAATTTAATATCGATTTGAAGTTAGTAAGTATCGTATAGGGGAATTTGTCACGTTATATTGTTATATGGTGGCGTATGATTATCATAAGTAATATTCCACGTAAATCATACGCCACGGAATACAACAGTTTTATTGTAACTGCTACAAAATATACCCAGTTCAAAATCATTTGATAAATAGAAAAGTGAAACTGTTCCTTATGTAGAAAACGTTATATGAACAGATTTAAGGAATTGTAATTCTTAATTTTGTTAAATTTTTTTTCAGCTAAATCGGACTAGTGGTTCTCGAGTTATGTCAAACAAAAGAGCCTAAAACGTGACAAATTCCCCTTTACGATTGTTACTAACTTCAGATCGATACTAAATTATTATGTCATGTAACTTGACAAAACGAATGATGCACAACTTCTTCGTTTTGGGGTTACTTTCACGTGCAGTTCTCAGAATTGAGTCCCAAATCAATGAGCTGTAAAATGTTGTACTGTGATATTTCACCTGATTCCTATGTCAGCCTTGATATTTACTAAAAGTTTGTGGCGTTTTATAAGTGCTAAGCATCTGCAGTTTCTCCGCAATAGAAAACTTAACATAACATATTCAATAAAACTGCAACACCTTACAGTGGTGCCGTCTTTTTTTTTTGTTGTTTACTAGCATTTGTGCCATTTTTAGCTAGTTGAGTAAAAATTAATTTATATAATTGCATAATTATACTTTTACTTAGTTTTTGTTTTTTGTTGTTGTCTTTTTACAATACAATTTTCTTAGGCAAACGACACTGCAAGATAATGTAAAAATTCATCTCACTCATCATCTTCTAGTTGTTGTCCATTTTTAAGTTTTGTGTTTCGTATTCTCTATTTTCGCCCCAAATGGCACTACAACAGCAAACAGTAAAACAAAGTTTTCATAACAAATTCATATTTATAGCTTTACTTAGTACAAAACTAACCGAAGCAGCTGAGATGCTCCTCTGCATCATAGAATAGACTCCTCTAAGTATCTTTAGCTGTAGTAGTGTATTGCCATTTACAGTAGCCGCCATACTGCGACGTGTTGTTTCCTTCGTTGGTTAGATTCGGGCAAATGGGTAAACGAGTTACTACTGTAACGCTGTAAGTTGCGGATTTCCCTAAGTTACTTTGATGCTTGTGCAAAGTTTCTTCAACTAAAGTTAAGTTCCTTATTTGTTGGTGTTGTTCATATTGCTGTTGTTGTTATGCTAGTTGCATGCAAGTAGAAATGTGGTGTGAATTCATATTTAGCTGCAAGTGGTATTGTCGTTTTTGAAGTTGATGTTGTTTGGGGTTGGGTGTTTGTTGGTTGTTGTTGCCTTTGTTTATATAGTTAAGTCAAATCAGAATTATTACCGTCTTTGTGTGTTTTATCTTAAAGTTGGTTTAAACTTTTCTCAAGAGCGGTTGGGGGGTTTCCGTAGTTTTTCTTTAATAATATTAGGGCGATGGATGGGGTTAATGGCGGGTTAAAGAGCGGTATTGAATTGAATTACGAATATATTTATGGCATTTTGTGCTTAAAATAATAGGTAAAACTATACTTTTCATGATAAATATCCTTATCTTATATGGTCTGAGAAATCATTTTATTTTGATTTCCTATCCTATAATTTTGCTACAATAAAATAGTATTCTAAACGAAGCCCCCCAAATGTTGACGACCCCCGCAAACGTAATAAGGACCATGATTTAAGGATATGCACCTGGTACGTCCGAAGGTGCCACTATCCGACTGGCGGATGTCCTCAAAAATTATAAGGCTGACTTCACCGCCAACCAGAAGATGGACAATGACGCTCACAACGTAAAAATTGCAACATCTATTACAGCTTCCAAGCCGAAAAGCATGAATTTGGATGTGTATTTGTAGTTGGCGAGAGACTTAGACATCTTGTCTCGCGATTCAATGATTTGTGCCCATGTCCCGCCGGAAGATAAACATGATGAGATTAAATATGCATTTTACGAGCGCCTAGAGAAAACATATCACCGCTACCCTGACCACGACATTAAAATTGTTCTGGGAGACTTTAATGCAAAAATAGCAAGGAAAGATGTTCTGGTCCATCGATCGGTAAACTCAGCCTGCATACCGACACGTCAGTTAACTGGTTTATGCTGGATAGCTTCGCAGCGGGAAGGAACATGGAAGTAAGTGAACCCAGATTCCAGCACAAAGATATCCACAAGGCAACTTGGCTATCCCCCGATCAAAACACCAAAAATCAAATTGATCATGTGGTAATTGATGGCAGGCATTAATCTAGTGTTATGGACGTGCGTGTGATCCGTGGTGCTAATATAAGCTTGGATCATTACCTAGTTGCAGCCAAGTTGTGCCAAGATTGAGCAGAGCGAAAAGTGCACATAACCAAATACAAAGAAAGCTGGACATCGCGAAGCTTCAAATCCCCGAGATAGCCACTGCCTACTCCAACCAGCTCTCCCAACTTGTACGACACAACGCCTCTTCTTCTGGCAATCCCAAAACACAGCATATTGCGCATTCCATGGCGCATTCCATGGCAATCTCCGCAACAACCGTGCTAGGATATGAAAAACGGCGCTCAAACAAATCCTGGTACGATGAAGAATGTCGCAAAACATCTTAGGAACAGGATGCTGTTTATAGGGAAATGCTACAGCCAGTTATAACCCGGACTGTTAGGGAACGGCACAAGGAGACAAGAAAATAGGCGAGTCTGTTATTAATCGAAAAAAAAAACGCCAAATGAAGGAACGGAAAAAGAGGATATAGAGCGATACGGAGATACAAAGATACAGGGGAGGCCCGAAATTTTTAATAGAAAGTAAAAGTAAAAGGCTATGGTAATGGGCTCCCCTACTGCAAGGACAAGGATGGAAATCTGGTTACAGATACGCAGAGTGGGCTGCATATATGGAGAGAACACTTCCAACAACTGCTGGTACCAAAAGACGTTAAGGTATCACGCCAATTGTCGACGACGGCTTAGATTGTACACCACCAAGTCAAGCCGAGGTAAGGTTTGACTTAACGAGTACATGTCTGATGAGTGGAATGTAAGTGTATTATGTCCAGTGCTGAAATCAGGTGATCCAAGTTTGTGCTCTAACTACCGCGGGATCAGCTTTTTAGCCATCACATATAAGGTTCTGTCGAGTGTGCTCTGTAAAAAACTTAAGCCAGTGTTATCCAACCTGATCGGGCCTTATCAGTGTGGCTTTAGAACTGGTAAATCAACAACTGACCAGATGTTCACACTTCGGCAAATCGTGAAAAAGACCAAAGAGAAACAGTTCGACACGTACCATCTTTTCGTCGACTATAAAGCTGCCTTCAAGATCCCCATACGGCAGAAACTACTAGACGCCATGACTGAGCTTGGTATTCCAACGAAGCTAATGCACCTTTGCGGAATGATGTTGACTGATAAGAGGAGCCATTATATATCAGACGAGACGTAAAACAGGCGACGGGAAAGCTGCAGTAAACACGACTAGCACGATATTCAACAAAAGCGACATACTACTAGCGTACGCTGACGACGTAGACATCATCGGTCGAAATCTGCGGGATGTGACTGCAGTCTTCTCAGGTATATAGAAGGAATCAGCGAAAATGGGTCTAATGGTGAACGAGGACAAAAAGAAGTTATTAGTTTCAACGAACAAAGAATCTACTCGTTTGGGAAACTGTGTGAACGTTGACCGCTATAATTTCGAGGTGGTAAATAATTGTATCTACCTAGGCTCCGCCATTAACAAAATAAATAATGTCAGCCTCGAAATCCGGAGAAGAATCCTGCTTGCTTATAGATGCTACTACTCTCTCGACTAACAAAAATCCAGCTAAACCAGATACTGGTTCTACCTGTCTTAAAGTATGGTTCAAAATCCTGTGATGAATCGGTTCTGGCAATATTCAAGAGAAAAATACTTCGTAAAATGTATGGGTCCATCGTCGTTAACGGAGAGTATCGACGTCGTATGAATCATGAGTCGTGATCAGGCGCATTAGAGTGCAGCGGTTGCGTTGGTTGGGTCATATTGCACACATGGAGAAAAAAGCTTAAGCTCATAAACTCTTCGACAATAAACAGAAAAGGGCGACCAAAACTCCGTTGGAAAGACCAGGTTGCTGAAAACCTTGCAGAACTTGGTGTGACTAACTGGAAAAGAAGCGCAGAAGATCGAAGCGCTTATAATATTTTTGTAAGTGCGGTATATAATCCAATAGGATTTCAAAGAAGTAATTTTATTGTACTGCAAAGTACTTTTGTTGTACTTGAAAGTACTTTTGTTGTACCAAAAATCTGTTTCGTTCTACAAAATATACTCTTACTAAAATTATTTCCTTTGTACCAAAATTGTACTTTTTTTCCGTTGTAGCAAAAAACTATTTTGTTATACCAAAGGAATTTTTATTATACCAAAAAGTACTTTTGTTGTAATGAAACTAACGTTCGTTCCACACAAAAAATACTCATGCTATATCAAAAACTTCATCATTGTACCAAAAACTACATTAGTTGTATTAAAAAGTACTGTTGTTGTATCAAAAAGTACTTTTATTTTATCAAAAACTAGTGGGCCCGGCAATGCTTCGCTATTGCACATTATCGAATATTGCCATTTTCACCCCCTAAATGTAGAAAAATCCAAACAATGTGTAGCCTATGTTACTCGCGGGGTTATTCGGAAGATTCCCTGAAAATTTCATCAAAATCGGTCCAGCCGTTTTCGAGTCCATACGTTACATACATATATACACACATCCTCTTTTATATATATAGATTATATTTAATGATCCAAAATTTTTTTTTTAATGCACATTAAATAACTGCTTAAAGTCAATTCTTGACCTCTATTCAAAGTTGTATTTCAAACTGTTTTTCAAAATTGGGTCCAAAATGTTCCATATAGATGGGAGCAAAAATATTCTAAGGAAATATTTGTATTTTTCATATTCTTTGATTCGACTTTGGGCAAAAACTACTAAATATCAAACCACTGTTAAATAAATTGCGACGTGTTGAATCAAAAAGGAGTTTAAGGTTTTGTTACTGAGGTGATATGATATTGTTTGATGTTAGTTTGTTTTAGTACCGAAAAAGTGTGTTGCACTGTTTGCTCAAAAATAAAGTTTTTAGCTTTTAATTTAGATTTTATTTTGTAACCTTTGACTGGTAGAAGTTCGGTGACTCTTTGTGAAATTTTCTGAAGAATATTTCTATCGAATGTTCTAGCCCTTGACCTCGTTCACCCCTGAGACAATAACCCTCAAATTGTTGCATAGTGTAATCTTTTGAATATAATTTTGGTGAATTCAAGGATTGACGCATGAACATTTTCGGCTGATATCTACTTCGCATGTGGGCATTGCACATAATTGTCTGATGATGAACTCGTCATGGAGTTCGAAACACGTCATCCTACTGAGTGACAATGAATTGCCATTTATATTGACAATAAATAACCTTTCTGATCGTTAAGCTAGTTTAACAAATCTATATATATAAATCGAAATGGTCCACGTATGACATACCATCACTTGAGAACGGCTGGAGCGATTTGGCTGATTTTTTTTTATTCGATTCGAAATTTTCCCTAGATTGTTTGTGTTGAAAAAAATCAAATCCAGGTGGCGCTAGGGTGGATTTATATCGAAAATTTTAATGCATGTACCAATTCAACTGAATTTTAGGATTTAGGTTTGTTTGATCATGAGAAAACATTTTATGTACAAATCGACCCGGTAGGTGGCGCTTGGGTCGGTTTACAATCAAAATTTTAACGAATGGGCCAATTTAACAGAAATTCAGAATCTATGTTTGTTTGATCATAAAAAAAATCGTATGTACAAATGGACCCGGTAGATGGCGCTAGGGTGAATTTATATCGAAAATTTGAATGCATGTACCAATTTAACTGAAATTTTGTATTTATGTTTGTGGAACCTTCAGAAAATTTTTTTTGTATAAATTGACCCGGTAGGTGTCGCTATGGTAGAATTATAATGAAAATTTTAACGAATTAAACAATTTGACTGAAATTTAGAATGTATAATTGTTTTATTATGAGAATTTTTTTTGTATATATAGACCCGCAGTTGATTTGGCTGGGGTTGAATTATTTCGAAAATTTAACTTGATTTGTATTTGTATTTATGTTTGTGGAACCTTGAGAAAAATTTTTTTTTATAAATTGACCCGGTAGGTGTCGCTATGGTGGAATTATAATGAAAATTTTAACGAATTAAACAATTTGACTGAAATTTAGAATGTATATTTGTTTTATTATGAGAATATTTTTTGTATATATAGACCCGCAGTTGATTTGGCTGGGGTTGAATTATTTCGAAAATTTAGCTTTAACTCATGATTTTTTTGGCATGAGAAAATTTTGAATGTATGTTTGAAACCAGTTGCCGGTGTTTAGCTTATGATACACTTTAGTGACTCATTTAGTCACTTTTTTTAACATCATAGTTATTCAGAAGTCTATATATATAAAAAAGATGTGCATTTTGATGTCACCACTAATTGTGAAAACGGTTTACCCCATTTGTCCCAAAACTTCAGTGAAAGTTAGGGATGGGCTGTAGATGGTCACCCAGACCGCAAAATGGCTTAAGGTAGAATGGCGAACATTTATGTTGGTGCACTTTCTATAGAATTAGAGAGCTTCACAAAGTGGTTTTCGCATTTCGAACTTTTAGGGGACAAACACGAAAATGGGAACAACTGTTGCTCTCACCTAGACCAAACGGTTAATAGGGTTGTTGAGCCAAATGAAGGGATTATTGAAAATTGGTACTCCTTGGAATAAAAAGGGACAAAGGACTATCATGGCTCAGACCAAACACCTTAAGTATCAATCACCCAGTACGCCAACGCAGAAAGTTATATGTCAGTCAATCGGCTTAAAAATATGGTTTTAGAATATATGCCTATCAATAAGTAAGTTTTTATCATTTCCATGACGACACTGCTGAACCATTTTAGCACTTCTTACAAAAATAATCTCTTAGATTTATATGAAGTACAGAATATGTCCGGGAATACTTCGCCCTTTAAATTTAAATATTTCAGAGGCCAAGTAATAAACCAATCGTTATTAGATTTCAACTGCACTCAACATCTTTTGAAGTAATTTGGAGGCAGGACGAAGTCTGCCGGGCCAGCTAGTTTAATAATAAAAATAATTTTTTTTTTTTATTTCCAATCGTGATAGTATCCACCTCAGGCCAACTCATAATTAATACCCCCAATATATTTTTGTTGTTCTCTCTATGGTTAGGTAATATGCATTAGCAGAACTTTTTGTTCTTTTGTATTTAGTTCGTTTTATTGTTTGCTGTGTGTAATTCAATATTCCATCCTTGGGTGTTTTGGGCTCTGCGCTCTGTGTTTTTTGGCTCTGCACAAAAATGGACCTCTTGACCTTTATAACACTCATATTTACAACGTCATCCTTGAGAAGACGACGAGTAGCAGCAGAGCCCCCATAAGAATATTCAATATACAAAACATATATTTATTTATTTTTATTTTATTTTTTTGACAATGCATTGGTTTAGTTGGTGGTGGATGATGATGGTGCTGCGGCTGGCTTACAGAAATCTTTTCGACTTCTTCCACTTGAACTAATTTGGCTTCCTCAAGCAAGGACTACCACAAATATTTGGTTTCTAAATGAAAACTTTAGCATTTGCTTCATGGTGCTCGGTGTTTCCGGGCAAAACAAATGGCACGGCGGCATACAGCAATGATGGACGACGACGCATAAGGCAGCCAAGCAGACAGACAGACAAAAAGAAATACGATACAGAAATTCGAAGAATTTGTGTTTTGTGTATGTGTGTGTGTGCTTTTTTTGTAGGAGGTCGGTTTTTTAGTTTGTTTTGCATGTTTTTTTCTTTTTCTCTGCTTAAATTGTAGATTTCTTTATTTTTCTTTTTCTTGCTTCCTGACTTGCTGCCTGACAAAACAAAGTTAAGAATTCCTTTAGTTTTAAAACAGACTCAGCAGAAAGTCGTGCCTTTATGGCAATTGAGTGTAGATATATGTTAAGTTATATACGAAAAACACATAAAAATACACAAAAAATGTATATAAATAAATATATATGTGTGTGTGCGTTTGTTTGTCTATGTAAGCAAAAGTTTAATTTTTTTGTCGGTTTTGCTTTGACAATAAAAGTTTTTCTTTTTAGCTTTCACGTTCACATTGGTCTTATGTAAATTTTCGTCTTGAGAGTTTAAAAAGTTTTGTGGAGTTCTGTTGTTGTTGTTGTTGTGCACTACAATTTGACAACTGCAAATTTAGAACTATATACATATATGCGATTAGATGCTTTTAGAAAAACTTCTATACCAGCATGTACATATTAGGAAAATGTAAGATACAACGAGAGATTGTAAAGTGAGTCTGTGTGTTGCACTACCATAATTTAAAATGTGGCTAATGTAAGTCAATTCGGGGATAACATGATAATAACCTAGACCTAAGAAGATGTTAGTGATTATTATGAGAAAAAAAGAGAAGAAGAAACTTTTCAAACATACATATTGGCAAGAGAGATTGCAATGAACAGCTGTTGTAGTCGAGAAAGTTAGTGTAATATTATATTGGTTTTAATTTAGAAATTTAAACTTATGTACGAGGGTAGTCTTAAAAATACCCAAGCTAATAAATTGCTGTGCATAGAAAATAGTAAACATGCTCCTTTTGAACCTCTCGAATGTCATATAAGTATGGTGGATTGCTGACGAATTTTTGGGACACAATTTTGAGAATTGCACGTGAAAGTAGCCCCAAAACTAAGAACTTCTGCATCATTCAATTTGCCAAGTTGACTGCATTAATAATTTAATGGTCATACGACTTTCTTTGCTCAAGGTGGATTTTTAGCAGTTTTTTTCTATATCACAGTGCAACAGTGAAAAAAACACCCGAACGAGACTATATAGGTTCGATAGTACAACTGGAGCTGAGTAAAACCCTAGCTCAGTTTGGCTAGATTGGCAACCAAATTTTTTTTTTGGCCCCCTAAACTTTTTGAAATCCCTTGGACCCCTTGGAAAAAGGTGACATCAATTGTTGGCCAACAGTTTCTACAGTTTTTAATCTAGCTCTTTCTCTTCTTCAACAAAGTTTTAGCTAATAGTCCGCTTCAGAAACTGATATAATAAAATTTCCCAAAAAATTAGACTTCCCTCGTTTATTTTCAAAAAACTTCGATAAAAATTCTAATTTTTTCACTATTTTTATATAAGTCGTAGGGAATCCAGATTTTTTGCATACTCTATTCAGTGAAATTGTAGTTTAGGTAACACCGAATAACTTCTCTGAACAAACCTATGCAATCTGAACAAGTCTAGGGATATTAAATAGCTCTCAAAACACACTATCACTTTAAACAAATCAGTTTTTTAGGAGTTTTGGGCCATTGTGCAATGTTTTTACTTGCTATCTTTACCAAAAACGTACTTATTGTATAACTGAATAACTTCTGTAAACAACCAATATGATCGGAATACTCCACCCCCTTAATTGTTCACAAAGAGCATTAGGGTGTTCCTTATATGGCATTTTTTCGAATTTCGTTAAAAATATGTATTAATCGCGATGTTAGTCATCTATCTTCACCTTACGTTTCTTTTTGCCAATATTAGGAATATATTGTGAGAAATTTTGTATCGATAGTTGGACATTAGGGTGTGCCGCAATGAGGTTAAAGTATGAATTTGTTCTCAAATCAGTTTATTGTCGCTGAGTATTTTTCTTTCGTATATAGACTAAGTAGTAACAAGCCGTTCAATAGCTGAAATAAAGACCTAAAATAATATGTGTTTGCTTTTACCATATCTCTTATAGTCGCCGAGATATTTGATATAGAAGTTGGGGTATTTTTAAAAAAATTATTTAAAATGTTGAAATTGAATTTCGATGTAGATTCTTATGGGCAATTATATATTTCAACTTTTAAAGCTTAATCAAGTTAAAATATATATGTTTAAAAAGTATATGTGTATATTATCACTAAATCTATCAATTCTTGAGATATCAGGCGTTAAAAAACGGAATTTTTGACTGTATGCATAGCAATGTCTAATGAACTTTTGTTCCATCTGAATACCCATTGATTACTTACCAATAACGATTTTTATATGATAAAAATAAAAAATCCCCTCAAAAGACCATTGGATATTAATGGTTTGGTGACATTTGTAAGCATACACAATGGATATACAGGTGAAACAAAATTTAAGTAGTCATTGCTATGCTTTTTAAGCCCCTGATATCTCGAGAATTGATAGAGATAGTGATAATATACACATATACTTTTTGAACATATAGATTTTAACTTGATTAAGCTTTAAAAGTTGAAATATATAATTGCCCATAATAATCTACATCGAAATTCAATTTCAACATTATTAATAATTTTTTTAAAAATACCCCAACTTCTATATCAAATATCTCGGCGACTATAAGAGATATGGTAAAAGCAAACACATATTATTTTAGGTCTTTATTTCAGCTATTGAACGGCTTGTTACTACTTAGTCTATATACGAAAGAAAAATACTCAGCGACAATAAACTGATTTGAGAACAAATTCATACTTTAACCTCATTGCGGCACACCCTAATGTCCAACTATCGATACAAAATTTCTCACAATATATTCCTAATATTGGCAAAAAGAAACGTAAGGTGAAGATAGATGACTAACATCGCGATTAATACATATTTTTAACGAAATTCGAAAAAATGCCATATAAGGAACACCCTAATGCTCTTTGTGAACAATTAAGGGGGTGGAGTATTCCGATCATATTGGTTGTTTACAGAAGTTATTCAGTTATACAATAAGTACGTTTTTGGTAAAGATAGCAAGTAAAAACATTGCACAATGGCCCAAAACTCCTAAAAAACTGATTTGTTTAAAGTGATAGTGTGTTTTGAGAGCTATTTAATATCCCTAGACTTGTTCAGATTGCATAGGTTTGTTCAGAGAAGTTATTCGGTGTTACCTAAACTACAATTTCACTGAATAGAGTATGCAAAAAATCTGGATTCCCTACGACTTATATAAAAAATAGTGAAAAAATTAGAATTTTTATCGAAGTTTTTTGAAAATAAACGAGGGAAGTCTAATTTTTTTGGGAAATTTTATTATATCAGTTTCTTAAGCGGACTATTAGCTAAAACTTTGTTGAAGAAGAGAAAGAGCTAGATTAAAAACTGTAGAAACTGTTGGCCAACAATTGATGTCACCTTTTTTCAAGGGGTCCAAGGGATTTCAAAAAGTTTAGGGGGCCTAAAAAAAAATTTGGTAGCCAATCTAGCCATACTGAGCTAGGGTTTTACTCAGCTCCGGTTGTACTATCGAACCTATATAGTCACGTTCGGGTGTTTTTCAAAAAGTTTGATTTTGTGTCATAGTGTATTTTAACACGGTTATATCTCGGTATACAGTATGGTAAAACTCGTTTGTCTGAAGAAAAGTTGTGGATATTAAATAGGAGGAAAACCAATGAGAAAATTTCAGTCGGGAAAACCGACATACATATACCCTCACACTCAGTAAAAAATAAAATTTTCTAGTACATTAGATTTGTATCAAAGGTACCAAAAGGGGCGTGGCTATATTTTCAGATTTTTTCTCCAAAACTTTATCCTGCCTTAGCATTACTAGAAACAAGATTTGGGCACTATCGAGTTGGGTGTATTTTTAATTTTAATCGATTGCTAAAGTGGGCCGAGTTTTACATTTGTATGAGAGCTAGCAGAAGGGGCGTGGCAGGCCTTCCAATTTGTACTCCAAAACTTTACTCTGTTATAGATTATCAAATTTAGAATTTGAGTACGAGTCGTGTCAAGTGTATTGATATTATTACACCATTTATAAAGTGGGTGGAGTGGTACATTTGTATGGAAGGTACAATATGGGGCGTGGCTAGACTTCCAGATTTTTTCTTCCAAAACTTTATCCTGCTTTAGCTTTACTAAATACAGAATTTATGCACGATCCCGTTGGGTTTATTAATAATATTAATCGATTTCTAAAGTGGGTCGTACCAGATGGATATGGGAGGTACCAGAAGGGGCGTGGCTAGCATTTCAGTTTTTTCTTGAAAACGTTATCTAATTACAGTTTTTCTAAATACGGAATTTGGATTTGTTAAGTGGGCGGAATGGTACATTTGTATGCAAGGTACCAGAATGGGCGTGGCTATGCTGCCTATTTTCAATACCGTAATTAGTTTTGGGAAAATATTAACATATGACAAGTTTCAAAACAATTGGTAACGTCTTTGGAAAGTTATCGTGAGTACCAGCCGGACAGACAGACGGACATGGTTCAAACGACTTAAAAAATCATAAATCGGATTTAATTTAAAGAAACATAGGGTCTAAAGTGACTCCTTCTATATGTTACACTTTTGAATCGTATCAAATCATATGTATATACCCTCCTACCCGAAGGGTGATGGTATAAAAAGGTATCTCATTTACTTAATATTGAACTTTCACTGATCGATTCAGTTTAAAATGTTTTCCCTTGCTTTTTTTCGGACACTCGAAGTATATTGTATCACAAGCTGATTATATGGTGAAATCTCACGCTCTGTGGTGGTCTTCCAAGAGCACCAACAAAACGTGGTAAAAGGTTTAGTTTCCACTTTTTGGACTGTATTAGTGTTGAAAACTTGCAATATATCGTTTTCCTAGAAAAATAATAGCAAACAGTTATCTAAATCCACAAATGAATAGTAACATACAAATTAGAGTTGCCACTGAATTCTTGAAATATGAAGGTGCGACATACAGATGATGTTCAGTTGGAAGCTTAAGAGACTGGGGGTCTTAAATAAACTTATAAATACGGCTGTGGAAACATAAATAACACAGTGCTACACACTTTTTCGGGGGTGAACCAGAACAATATTGTTCAAATTACATTCGAACAGATGTAAGATACAATTAAGATTAAAATACAGTCCACTTAAAAGAAGAATTATATATCAATAAGAATATTATATGCCCTCGCCAGCATGTTCAAATTACATTTGAACAGATTTTATAAACAACATGTCCTTTTTTATGTACAGTTGTGTATTTGTTAAACGGAGTGTATTCTTATACATACATTGATTCCGTTGCAACGATCGCGCTACCTAGAAGGAAATATTGTTGTTGATGAGTTTCCCACATTGTATGCATTGGTCGTTATCAGTGACACATGTGTGTACAATGTGTGGGAAATTAGATAAGAGGGATTTTCCTTCGATAAGCAAGCGGAATGTGTGGTGTAGTCCTCACTCGCTTGCTCTTAGTTAAGTATTAGTTAAGAAATATTTTCATTGTTAGCACTTAAGGTCATATTTTTAATAAAGAAAATTAGTTACTTACAACAACTCAACTCGTGCGGGTGTTTAAATCCGTACAAATATGAAACTATTGAAGTTTAATATTTTCAGTCAAAAGGCGAATCAAAAAATATGAAAAATTTTGTGTAAAAATACATTTGGGATAGTTTATGTCTTTGGAGATCTATATTAAAATTTTCGGGGGGTCTGTTCCTCGGGGTATGGGGGATTTTAAAATTCCAGTATTTTGATAGTTATTTACTTGAGAAAAACTAGAATATCTAATTGGAGGTCCCCAAGCATTGAATTGAACATACGTTTAGTGGTAGCAAATATGAGAAGGCGCAATGTTGAGTGTTCTAAATGGCATACTACTACCGATGCGTCTTAGGTAATAGGTGACATAGGTTACTTAAGCTCAACATAACGGCTCTCTTAATGGCTTTGGCAGCTCCAAGAAACTAGTATCAGGCGCGGAGGCCTTATACGCCACTCTCCTTTTATAAAATACTACTATAAAACACGAAGAAATTGAGAAAATGTTGACGACCCCCGCAAACGTTATAGGGGCCATGATTTAAGGATATGCACCTTAAATGTCCAAACTCTCTACAGAGATGGTACCACTATCCAATTGGCGAGTGTCCTCGACAAATGCAAGGCTGACATCACCGCCATACAGGAAGTCAGATGGACGGGACAAGGATGCACACGGCGAAAGAACTGTGACATCTTTCACAGATACCAAGACACAAAGACACAAAAGACACAAATTTCGATGTGGATTCATAGTCGGCAAGAGATATCGACATCTAATCTGGAGTAAGTGATCGAATAGCCACTATTCGCGTCAAGTGATTTGTGTGCACGCCCCAAAGGAAGACAAACCTGAAAACATTAAAGATGCATTATATGAGCGCCTGGAGAAAATATATATGCACTGCCTTGCACATGACATTAAAATTGTTCTGGAAGATAATAAAAGCTAAAATAGGAAGAGAAGATGCTCTTGGTTCAGCAGTCGGAAAATTCAGTCTATACAACAACACCTCCGATAACGTAATCAGAATGGTTAGCTTCGCGTCGGCAAGAAACATGGTAATGAGTGGAAGCAGATTTCTGCATAACCATATCCACAAGGCAACCTGGATACCTTCTGATCAAAAGACATGAAACCAGATTGATCACGTGGTAAACGGCGGAAGACATGTCTCAAGCGTTACGAAGGTACGTGTGATACACGGTGCAAATATCGACTCGGATTACCATCTAGTTGCAGCCAAGGTACGCACCTGTTTAAGTTATGCTAAAACGATCGTAACCAAACGCAAAGGAAGCTAGACATCACAAAACTGCACCACCACCGAGATAGCCAATGCCTACTTCAACCAACTGCCTCAATTACTTCAGACAAACCCCTCGAATTCTGATGTTCCCGACACCCAATGCGAATTCTATGACCACTGCCGCAACGTCCATACTGGGTTATGAAAAATCAAGCTCAGACAAGCCCTGGTGCGATGAAGAATATCGCGAAATATCTGAGGCAATGGATGCTGAATACAGGGCTAAATTTCAGCCAATGGCGCCGCGTGCAGTGACGGAGTTCTATTATGACAAAAGGAGGAAAATGAAACGCCTGTTCAGGTGGAAAAAGCGTCTGTGGAGGAAAAAAGGGAGCTAGGAAATCGAAAATAACTGGGATAAAAAGGAAAATGCTTTGGAACAGGGACCGGCTGTGGCATATTGGTTAGAACACGCGACTACCATGCGGGAGATCCGTGGTTCGATTCCTAGCTCCAGTCATCTATATTTTTCTTTCATTGACGGCCCCCTCTATGTTGTCGATCTACACGCCTAGTAAGATCATTTCAAACAGTGACGTTCGCATTCGTCGATAAACGCATTCGTCGGTAAACCTCATTCATGGGGTGAAAATTGAAATAAAGTTTTTTTTTTTTGGAACAGGGATCCCCACCTGTGAGGACAGAGGCGGAAAACTGGTCACGGACACTCAAAGCGTGCTGCAAATATGGAAGGAACACTTTAGTAATCTGTTCGTTCCAGAAACCAGTATAAGTGACCACATCACGCCAATAATAAAGATAATATGCCGATAAGAAAGATATCATTAGCCGTGGACTGCAGGATGTTACTGCGGCCTTTTTGAGAATTGAGAAGCAGTCGGCAGAAGTGGGTTTAGTGATTAATGAGGACAAAACTAAGTTATTTGTTTCGACGAACAAAGAGTTTACATGTTTGCGACGATGCGTGAACGTTGACAACTATAACTTTGGATGAAGACTGCAGTTAACAGAACTGGTACCATATTTAACATAAGTCACATGCTGCTCGCGTATGCCGATGATATAGATATCATTGGCCGTGGATTGTGGGTTGTTACTGCTGCCTTTTCGTGCATTGAAAAGCAGACGGCGGAAGTGGGTCTGGTGATAACTGAGGACAAAACTAAGTTATTTGTTTGAACGAACAAAGAGTCTACTCCTTTGGGAAATGATAGATGATATTGCCCACCTTGACTCCGCCGCAAACAAAAATTTATAGTATCAGCCACGAGACGAGTATTGATCGCAAACCGATGCTACTCTCTCGGAGAAAAAAGATCCACCTCTACCAGACTCTTATCCTACCTGTCTTGCTCTACAGCGCAGAATCCTGGGTAATGACACAAGCAGATCAATCTATTCTGGGAGTCTACGAGAAAAAAATACTTCACAATGTATTGTACGAATAGATAAAAACGCTCCCGCTCGAAAGGTTTCCGTCAATAAACTCGATGGGAGACGCAGGAGGGGTCTACCAAAACTTTGTTTGATAGACCAGATGAAAGAGCTATTATCTAAATTTGGTGTGACTAACTATCTACGGAGCACAAAAGACCGAACCGCTTGGTATTATTTTATTCATGTGGGAACTTAGTCTTTTATTACATTGTGGTATGGTGGCGTATGGTTATCATAAGTAATATTCCACGTAAATCATACGCCACGGGGTACAGCAGTTTTATTGTAATTGCTACAAAATAAACCCAGTTCAAAATCATTTGGTGAATGGAAAAGTGAAACTGTTGCTTATGTCGAGAAAACGTTATATTAACAGATTAAAGGATTTGTAATTCTTAATTTTTTTAAATTCGTTTTAGTTAAATCGGACTAGCGGTTCTCGAGTTTTGTCAAACAAAGGAGCCTAGAACGTGACAAAATCCCCTACACGATACTTACTAATGTCAAATCGATATAAAATTATTATGGCATGTAACTTGACAAAACGAATGATGCAGAACTTCTTCTTTTTGGGGCTACTTTCACGAGCAGTTCTTAGAATTTAGTCCCAAATCAATGAGCTGAAAAATTTTGTACTGTGTTAATGTCATGCGATATATTTGGCAATCCTTTTACAACTTAACCTCAACTCCATGCATGTATTATGTCAAACACAAAAACTAAGACACAATTTATACTTGCCACATGCCTCTTGCTCACAAAAAGGGACATCATAGGGTTTGCTTCACTTGGTTTAGCTTCGTACCTAAAAATTGCACATTTTGTGACAATTCAGCAACAATGTTGTGACCACCTCTGTCAGTTGGATGTCATCCGCCTCAGTATTATTCTTATGTCCGTGTGCGCTGCCCGTGTCTGTGTCGTCATACTAGTTTGTGTCTGTGTCAATGAAGCTTTTTCCTGTGGTTGCCTGCACTAACGAGCGAACATGTGTGAACGTGACACTAAGTGCTCATACCTTTAGGCTTTTGTTGAAAATTCAAGTGAATTATGCATGTGACACATGAAGAATGTACAAAGTGAATTTTATGTAAATGCTGATGCTGATGCTGCACTCTTCTCCACCATGTTCCATTATTGTATTGCAGTTCATTTGTCACTCACTCATCGTGCTTGTGTGTGACCGGGATTTGTTTCATCAGCGGGAACGTGTTAAAAATACAGTCATCGTTTTGTTCATTCTGGATGTTGGTGACGGCGGCCAACAAGCAAGTCAGCGTGAAATCGCTGTGTGTGTGTGTGTGGCTTGGTTCGAGGTGATTTTGAGTTAGAGGAAAAAATTCAACAAATTTATAAGGCGCTTCGTTTAGCGCTAATGTTCATTTTCTTGTCTACAGAATTTATAGCTTGAAGCATAGTTTGTGAGTGGCTTTAATTACATTTTTCCATTTTGTAGTTGGTATTGGTTTGACGGGTCGGTGGTAAAGTATTTGTGAGAAGGAAATTTTTTATATAGAAAACATTTGTTATATATTGTATTTAGATATGTAAATGTAGAGTTAATTGGTGAATGCAACAGTAGATCATGTATTAGTTGCGATTTTAATCAAAATATATATTAAGTGTAAAAATCTCAGGTAGTTGTACTCTCACCGCCATATATCCTTTTTGCCGAATATGAATATGTATCAAAAGTCTCGTATATAAATTTAACTTTAAACAACGAATGAAGTCTCATAATCTATAAAACGATGATTATCAATTAGCACTATAACACAGTACAACATTTTTCACCTCATTGATTTGGGACTCAATTCTGAGAATTGCATGTGAAAGTAATCCCAAAAAGAAGAAGTTCTGCATCATTCGTTTTGTCAAGTTACATGCCATTATAATTTAATATCGATTAGAAGTTAGTAAGTATCGTAAAAAGGAATTTGTCACGGTTTATTAACATAACTCGAGAACCACTAGTCCGATTTAGCTGAAACAGTTTCCCTACGTAAGCAACAGTTTCACTTTTCCGTTCTTTAAGTGATTTTGAACTGGGTTTATTTTGTAGCAGTTACAAATAAAACTGTTGTACTCCGTGGCGTATGATTTACGTGGAATATTACTTATGATAGTCATACGCCACCATATATCAATACAACAAAAGAGGCTAAAACGTTAAAAATTTCCCTATACGATACTTACCAACTTAAAATCGATATTAAATTTTTATGGCATGTAACTTGACAAAACGAATGATGCAGAACTTCATCTTTTCGGGGCGTCTTTCACGTGGTGTTCTCAGAATTGAGTCCCAATATATACAGCAATATGTGCAACTTGTATTATGGTGCTGGCGTTCATGCTGCTGGCGTTTACTCCACTGTACCAATACCTTTATTATATCAAAAATCTCTATCTCACTCCCTTCCGTCTGCAGCAATCAACTATACTACTTACTCCCTACGTATACTTAATATATATTCCTGTAATTAATCAAATCTTATCGTTTGTTAATTACCTACAAAATAATTACACCAGTCCGTCTGACCTTATGTTTTAAAAGCATTAAAAAAATGTTTACTCCATGCAAGCGTTGCTGGCTCCATGCACACACACACATACACACACACACCTGTTAGTTGTTGTCCTTGTTGACGGTATTCCTGTATACCTGAACTTTATATAGCCAGACAAAATTAATTATTATGCGCTCATCACTTTTATGACCTTCATCACGCTGAAGTGATTTCCCAACGCAGCCATAAAGTATCTTGTTACACTTTAGCAATTTTCAATAGGAGTCCAGAGTAAAAATTTAATTCATATACAAGCGCAGGTATATTAAATGTAGTCGTACAGGGTCGTGTTGTCTTATTTTTTATGTTTTATTTTGGGGTTATCTGGTACACGATGACTGCCAAAG
Source organism: Muscina levida (assembly GCA_964034835.1). Taxonomy (NCBI): domain Eukaryota; kingdom Metazoa; phylum Arthropoda; class Insecta; order Diptera; family Muscidae; genus Muscina; species Muscina levida. Next base: position 11,067,181 of record OZ035880.1, on the reverse strand, counting down.
GACTATCAGAGTCCTTGGAGTAAATTAATTTTCAGATTATTTTTCAAACGAACAATGAAATTGGAATATACGTTTACACCATTTGACTGCTCTGCTGAACCATAGACGATACTCAATTACTGCTAACTAACCGTTAGTGATGTTGTTGTTGTTACCGTTGCTGTTGCAGTCGTCGTTTGAATATAGCGCTGGGAGGGAAGGGAATGTGGGGTGCTGTGATATGATATGATGACGATGTCGGGGTGTTGCAAAAAATAAAATAATGCAAAAACTTCTGGACTTGAGTATACGACTGAGTAACTACTAGTGACGATTGGACAACAATAGCTGTAATTAATTTTGAGCTGGTGACAAGTGTGACACTCCCCTTTACTGCCGTTGTTGTGACGGTTAAGTGCCAAGGGCGCTTTTTGTCTATTCTAAGAGATAGAGAGAGAGAGGCGGAGAAGAGGAGTACAATACTGTGCTTTGAAACATAACACGACACTTGGGAATAACAACGCGTATAACTGCAGTAATCAGATGACATCTGCTGGGAATGTAGTTAATAATATTGCCATCAACATATCTGTGCAACACAGGGGTTGTTGTAAAAAAATATTTGAAATATTTTCGGGCTCATTGTCTGGGCGGGTGAGAAATTCAAAGTCTGAGTGATGATATAAGTCCAGAATAGTAAAGGCGTTTCAGGTCAAACTTTTTCGCTACAATATTTTATTATTTAGCTTTTATTGTTTATTCGACCTTTGAATATATTATTTGATATTTTTTGCTTATATTGATGTTTTCGGTTAGTTTTTCAGCTATAACTTAACAACCATTAATGATTTCTTATATTATTCTTTAGCAGAACTGTAGCTAAGACTTAAGAAATAAATTTCTATTAATATATCCATGTAAAAAATTTGGAAAAATTTTTTTTTTAATTTTTCATAAATTTTCCCCAAATATCTCCAAATTTCTGGCCATATACAGGCTGTCCCATCTGGTCATTGCTGATGACATAGAATTACGACTCCGAATCATGTACAGTACTGTACATATGTAGCGAGTTCGCATTACGTTACCCGCATCATATGAATGTATGCATATATGTCAACGTATGAGTAATATTAATTTTATGTGGATTTCATATTAATCATACGCTCATTATTCTAATATCTTCATAGAATTTACATTTATCGCTTTTTCATAAATTTTGGAAATTCCTGGCCGTATATAGGTTATCTCATCTGTGATTAGTATGAAACTGGTCACTGCTGATGATATTGAATTACGACTCCGACCCATGTACTGTACTGTACATTTGCAGCGAGTTTGCATATGTTACTCGCTACAAATGTATGTATGCATATATGTACAATAGGATGATAACTTTTATACAACCTCGTTTCCCTGTACCGTATTTAAATGAGTTTTTATTTAATCTATATATATAAAAGGCTTGGGTGACTGACTGATCACTCCCCAGCCCAAACGGCTAAAGCTACAACCGTGAAATTTAGTATGTAGGTTTCTTTTATGACGTAGGCGCGCACTAAGAAAGGATTTTTGAAAATTCGGACTCCAACGGGGTAAACTGGGCGTGGCACCGCCCCATACAACTGGAATTTTAAAATGGCTGCATCTTTTAAACCATTATAGGTACGAAGTCGAGATTTGGTACGTATATCGGTCGTATAAGAAAAAATACTTTGTTTGTGGAAAGAGGGCGGTGCCACACCCCTTTTTAAAAATAGTTATATTGACCAAATAAATGGACCGATTGCAATTGAATTTTCTATGTGTGATACTGTCCATAGGGCCTCTATCATAGGCTACATGAAACATAATTAGACAAAGGGGCGTGACTCCGCCCACACAATCCAAAATTTCAATCGGTCATATTTCACGAGCCATTGAAGGTATGAAAATGAGATTTGCTACATATGTAAATGGAACATAGGGGATTACGACTCGCTGGAAAATGGGCGGTGCCACGCCCCATTTGAAACAATTGGTATGTTGGTCATATAAATAGAACGATTGTAATTACAATTTCATATATTTGAAATTGGTTAACTAACTGATTGGGTGAAATGGCTGTAGATATGATGATGATGGGGTAGTTGTTCTCCTTTTCGTGTAAACGTCAGCTAAGAATGGATTTTGGAAAATTCGTACTTTAAGGTGTACAAATTATCAATAAGGGTTAAACCCAGACCAATCGGTTAGAGCTATAATCGCGAAAATTGATATTGGCATCCTGACTATCAAATTGGATTGAAGGTTTTTTCGAAATCCGATCTTTCGAAAAGGGATGTAATCATAATAATTTATATGGGCTTGCTCCCTATGGAATTAGAACGAAGCAAGGAGTGTTCTTGAAATTTTTACCTTTTAGGGGTAAAAAAGGCCGAAAATGGATAAAAACTGGTACTAAACGGCTAAAGGATTAGTCTTAAAAGTTAAAGTGAATATTTTAGATGTACGATGTTAAGTAATTTTTCGAAATTCGTTCTTTAGTTGTAAAAATACTGAAAAGCAATAAAACTGGTACTATCGCCCAGACCAAATTACGAAAATGTATTTAGCAGTGCTCCCTATAGAATTAGATACCCGCCAGATGGAGTATTTAGAAATTTGAACATTGGGGGGTAAAAAAAGCCGAAAGGGGATATAACTGGTACCATCGCCCATACCAAACGGCTAAAGCTATTATCGTATATGGGCATAAAGTTAGAGTAACATTACATAGGATCAAGGAAGTTAAATATTCACGTTGTCTTTGAGGAGGATGAATCTCAGTAGGAGGTTGTCCTTGTTGCGGCAGGAGTTGTATAAGTCTTACATAACTTTGATCACACACTCACAGCACTGGTTGCTCCGGGCAATGACTATTGGAGATTCATCTGTTTTCCAAAGGGTCTCCAAGCATTTGAGAGCTTTTGTGTAGTCATTCATTGAACCAATGATCAGCCCATGAGTAAGAAATGAATGAACAGATTTTACGCCATCTATTCCAGGTTTCAGGTATCAGCATAAACGCAAGAAGAGCTAGAATGGCACAAGAGTTCTAGCGTGCATTGCAGATGTTTGGAATCTGCTTCAACTTTACAAAAGGGATCTCACTCTACTCAGTGAAGTGTCGGAAGACACGTGTAAGGTGGAAGAGAAACTTAATGTCGTCCCTTCAGCCGCCTGTTTCCCTTATCTCAGTTTAACCATTGCTGAAGGCTGCTTTCAATTGATCATAATTGCTCATTAAATCCTGCACAAAGAAGTACTCGATGTTTGGAGATTTAGTCGGCCTATGGAGCTCATCGTCCATGACAACGCGATTCAGCACATGGTGCTTGCAACTGATGAACTTGGGTTTGGGGTGACCTTTCTCTTTGAACATTTGCTGCAGTCGAACTACAACGCCTGTGTTTTTGACGGTATTCACGCTTTTTGTATCGGCAACATTTATCAGAATTAATCCCAACAGGTTAAACACATCTAACACATACTGGAATCCATCTGCGATTGTTTGAGCTTACCCATCTTTTAATTTGAGCGCAGTCAACTTTATTTCTTTAGATTCATTTTTGAGGACCACGGCCTGATATTCAAAGCTCCCAATGTGTTTGCCGTCAAAGTGCATGCTCCACTTCTCCAGATAAAGCGTGCTTATCAAGTACTTATTCACCCGAGCAGCTTGGTTGAAGATAGCCTTGTGGATTCCTGACTGAGATCCACAAGGCAGCGAAAAGCTGGTGGCACACCATTGCTGCTCCGTGAGACGACAGCTTTGAGCTTGTAACAAGGCGTCTTGCAATGCCTGTTGGTTCATGATTCCTTTTGCTCGTTGATGCTGCGTTGTCATCTTCCCAAGGACAATCTGTACTGTTGTCGAATGAGTCCGTGCTAGTTTCGGAACAATCAGATATCGCTGAGCTGGTAAATGTGGACACAGTCGTTTTGATTGCCCTCTTTCGCTTGGATAGGTGAATGGTATTGGCACCACCAGGTTTGCCGGTGAAATAACCAACACTGCCTTTGCTCTCAATTTGCAGTTTGTAGAGGTTCTTATCCTTTTTGCACATCCATTCGCCTTTTACCTTGGTCATGTCAAATAGTTCCTTCAATGAATCAAAGTTTTGTTTTTTCTTCAGCGCTCGTGGTTTTCCAGAAGTTTTGTTAGGTTTGCACAATTGGCTTGATCAGATATATGCGGGAAGTTCAATGTTTTGCTCCATAGGGCTTAAGGCTCTATACCAATTAGACCGATCCTCTCTCTCCGTCTTTTGGCAGTGGACTCAATAAATTTGAACCAATGATGTGGTTTTTAAGGGCACTCAATGGTGCTATCTTCTTGATGAAGCTGGAAACTGGACTAGGTTCACTGTCCAGGTTTCCTTGTTCTTCTTAGAAGAGCTCTTCTTGAATGACATGTTGTATTCTACTCAACAACTTAAATGGAAAAGGCCTTGCCGCTATTAAAGGCCTTAACTATAATTCTCTATTCACTTTTAAAAACTAAACGTAGCCAACTGAAAACACACATCAATTAAAAAAATTCACTTTCCTTTTTCCCCCTTAAATTGAATGTAAACGGAGTAGCTACCATAAAAGAACCCGAAGAGAAATTCAGCATAAATATATGAGAGTTTATTAGTTTCCTACCACAATCATAAAGATGACATAAACTTTTGTTTCCCCTAATTTTCTTGAATTTTGAGAATCTTATAAAAGTTATCAACATTTTTTCCGAAGAGATTCATTCGCTTCAAAATGAGATACCTTCACTTAATTGTAAATAAACACGAAAAATGATCATCGATTTCTATCATCAATGTCTCGTTTTGTTCATAGGCTATGTGGCTTTTCGTGAATGTTATAAGACTTGAACACTTTTTTCGGTTTTGAATTTATATGGTTTAAAAAATAGGAAAAATTTTATTTTTTTTTACAAAAATATCTCTTAAAAAGGGTTTGTGCGTACCCTTTTTCAATATGTTAGTGGAATAAATGTTATTTTAGGCATTAATAGGCAAAAGTTCATGCATTCGTGCAACAAGAAATGATTTTTGAGAAAAAAAAGTCAATGTACAACGTATTAGTAATATTAATTGTATGCAGATTTCATATTAATCATACGCACATCATTCCAATATTGTGAATTTATTGTCTAATTGAAGAATTCACTCGATAAAATTAGTCCAACTTAATTTTTAATATGGATTTTACATGGCCTGTGAATGCTTAACCCTTAGGGGGTTTTACTACACTGACCTAGTACCTTCACCCTGGCTGTTGCACTGTGTAATGTGTTCAAGTAACTACAGTAAGCAATGACCGCAATTATATATAAATTGTTGGGTGTGCTTTATGCAGCCAGTATTCTTGTGGAATATAATTTACTCGCTGCTCTTTTAACTGTCGCGCTTTCAATTTTTACTGTTGTGTGTTCATAATAAAATGCAGACCAGCCAAGTACGAGAATCATGTCATTATTGTCCATAGGACATTTTCAGGATATCCTAACAACTTTTGCTTTAGTTATAGTAGTTTCTTGGGAAGACAACATCAGAAACATGACCACAAAATATAAAAATATTTTGTTTTACACCGAAGACTTGTTTTATAGTATTATTCACAAGGTTAGCTTAAAAATCACTATCACTGGATGTCGCTAAAATGCCACCTAATATTTGTTCATTACCCAGCATATATGAGCAAATAATACCGTATAATATACCGGCCATGCACCAAGTTCTGGGGTGCAACATCAAGTAATAGTTAAACAAACAAAAACATTTCACTCACTTTAACCTTTTATTTTATCATGCAGCTGGCATGGCATGCAAGTAGCACCTCACACACGTACAAGTACACGAACGCATACTTTGCATACCACCGCCACGTAATGTCTTTCGACATAGTTTTTAGACTTTAAACAACAATCGTATAGCTCTCAGTAGGCACCACCGACGCCACTACCACTACCGCCGATACCATAACCAAAGTCGCCATTGTTGGTTTATTCTCATTTTCACGCAACCAGAGCGTCAAGCGACCATCATTTGTTTACTGTTGTTGCGCAACAACGCAAGTTGGCTGCAGCTGCAGAAATTGTTTTGCTACCATCATAGCGTTGTTGCTGCTGTTATTGCCGTTGTCATTGATGTTGTAGGCAGTTCCTTTAGAGTAGAGTTTATGCTGCTTGTTTTTTTTTTTACAGACAGTGGTTCGAAAAAGTTATTAAAATAAGCAAAAGGAAAATTTATTGTACCAAAAAGTACTATAATTGTATCAAAAAGTACTTTCATAGTACCAAAAATAACATTCAGTGTCCAAAAAGTACTTTTATCGTACATTACATTTACTTATTGTACCAAAGCATAAATTTTTGGTACCAAAAGGTACTTTTATTGTACCAAAAAGTACTTTTTGTGAGTGTTAAGAAACTTTGTTATCCAGGGTCATGTTGTACTCGACCAGATTTACAACTTGGACTAGGTCACTTCCCAAGTTCCTTAATTTTTTTCCAAGTGTTAAAGGAAAATCTTAAAAATTTGCAATTTCTTTTCTGCCCAAAACAGTGCCACAGTGCAACACTACCACGGTTTTCTACTTGGTTGATTGCTGTTGCCAACAACGCACAACTTTGCATACATTTACAACTAACAACGGCAGCCTTGGCTTGTTTTGAAATTGCCACCATCCAGTGTGTGGCAGAGTGTTACTAATAAGGTTGTTGGCTTCATTTTTTCTGTGTGCAGCAGAAAACACTCACAACACTTACAACACCCACTGCCCCCCGTGTCCTCCCCATTTCTCCGCTAAAGACTCAGCATATACAACAAACAGTACAACCTCGACACAACACCTGTGACCTTGAATTGTTATCCTTTTTTTTGTGGGTACTCTTTTACTATTTTCTCAAATGAAACTTGAAAGCAATCTCATATAAATTTCAAGGACTCAATTTAAAGGATCGAATGTTTCGCACACAAAATACATTCTTGTAGACATATTGACCATTATTTTGCAGTTTATTATTATTACCATAAACCACATGTTATAGTAGTAGAAGTGATTGGTAGGAAGCTAAGTTAAGAGCTCATATAGACACCGTCTCCCTGTGTCCTTGATCCTATTGGCATGATGGTGAAAGAAATAACCACTTGCGCTATTATATTGGTTTTATAGTTTGCTTCTGTTACCATATTGATAAGGCTTTGAAAATATATTATTAGCACAATGTATTTTATGTTAAGCACATCCAACACATAAGTACAAACATACAGACACACAAACACATCGTACTTGAATGTGCCGGGTGGTTTGTTTAGAAACCGCAATGTTGAATGTTGTTTATAGCTAAGAGAATGTGGTGGCAGTCAATATGAAAAATTGCATGTTAGTTATACTTAAGTTGCCTATGTTTTTTCTGTATGAGGGGATTGGAAATTGTGAATTGGTTTGTTTTTTTTTCTAGGGTGTTTCTTTATCTGTTTCCGGAATTCCAAGGTTTAATTCATATGTTTACAACTGGTCGAAAGATGCCCGAATTCAGATAGGAAGGATAACATGGGATTGATCGGAATAACACTAAGATGTAGCACCTTCCAAAGTAATGGACGAACCTTTATAAAATTGTTACAATACGAAGCATTTAAGTGAATAACTTTAGATGCAGGACGAGCTCTGCTAGCACCCTATATAAATAACATAATTTTTCTAATGCACACATAAACCCTATAATTATTATAAATACAAATGTTTGCCATTTTTATATGTTTGTTTGTGGCACAATCACATCTAAACCAGGCATACGCAAAAGAATTTTTGTTAACATGCATCGATATCTCTTTCGGCGCGATCAGCCAACGTATGACACAATGAAGGTACAAAGTTTTTATTTTTGGTTACGATTGATGTAGTCGTCAAAGAGAGGATGTGTTATCATAGTATACTCTAAATATTTATAATGTTTGATAAAGCATTTGTCACAAATGTATTAGTATGGGTGTGTGCATTCCTGATAATAGACTTTGGTGGATAGATAGTATACAATATGGAAATTACCGTTGGCTCTTGAGAAACAGAAATAAAATTTGATACCCAGTTAGTACTCGGCAACATAAATATGAATATAAGAGTGGGTCAATATGTACTTACTACTTAATTTCCATTTACACCCCATAAATGAGGTATGGGATGGCTTCAACTAACGGCAACTACTTGTTTATCGACGAATGCGAACGTCACTGATGTCCAGTAGGACATGCCGATTGACTCGACACTTATACTGCAATGTTGCTGTCGATAACATCGAGGAGGCTGGAAATGAAAGAAACATTTATTTTTATTATTTTTAATATGTACAAAGTAAAAAAAATGCACCAAGCGGTTATCCAAATCGTAATCTAAGATGAATTCAAAAAAAATTTGCACATAAAACCATGGGTCTAAAATCAAAATCGAGCCCCCGGTTTTTATCGAAAAACTTTTTGTATTAGGGAAAATATCTATAACAAGGTCCAGATTCTCACCTAGAGGGTTCAAATGTATGACCGACCCCCGGTAATTTTTTCCTCCTAACATTTTCCCCAAACATACCTACTCCCCATTAACCCCATAAGAGGGCTACTTAAAACCACCAAAACATTAAAATTTGTCAAGAAATTTTGAATAATTTTTAAATTTTTTGTATGAGAGCCCCCTTGGGTAGGAAGATAGAGGGTACGTATGTTCGAGAAAAATATTAGGTAGGAAATACTAGTGGGGGTCGGTCATACATTTAAACCCTCAAGGAGGCACCATGGGAGTAACGAGAGCTGATTTCATAAAATAAATTACAAAAATAAAAAAAATGTATGAAGACTACATGAAGGGTTGAATAATGACATGGTGGGTCGATCAAACATTTGATTCCTCTAGGGGCACCTTAAGGCAGTTAGAGCGGTGAGAGTAAATTTTATAACAAATTGATTTTTGTATGGAAGCCCATTATGCGCTAAAGATGGAGTGTATTTTATCCCTAGAAAGATAACATTTGATAAATAGCTAATACTCGTAAACGAAATTTTTAGTGAAATGAGTGGGCATGGCCAAACTATATTTCAGCCCAAGAGAGTTAAAACTTGACACACAAATAGTACTCGGCAACAGGAATAAGAATATGTAGACGAAATACAAATTTAGAATCCGTAGGCCCACGTAGTTTCTAACATGCGGACTAAATAAATTATAAAAATTATCTATCTATAAATTCTATTTATTTTATTTATTGTACCAAAAAGTACAATGTATTGTACCAAAAAGAACATCTATTGAACCAAGAAGTAACAGTTATTGTACCAAAATGTACATTATTGTAGTGAAAAATAAAAAATTAACAGTTTTTTGTACCAAAACTTGAAATAAACTTTTATTGTTCAAAAAGTAAAATTAATTGCACCAAAAAGTACATTTATTGAACCATAAAGTTAAATCTATTGTACCGAAATGTACATTAATTGCACTGGAAAGTACTTTTATTGCAACAAAAGTACAATGTATTTTACACAAAGGTAAATTTATTGTAGCAAAAAGTACATTTATTGTACAAAAAATTTAAAAAAGTATCTTTATTGTACCGAAACGTACAATTTATTGTACCAAAAAGTACATTTATTGTACTATTGTACCAAAAAAATATAATTTATTGTAACAAAATGTTCATTAATTGTACTAAAAAGTACTTTTATCGCACCAAAAGTATAATTTGTTGCACAAAAAGTACATTTGTTGTAACAAATAGTACAATTATTTTACCGAAAAGAACATTTATTGCACAAAAATTTACATTTACTGTACCAAAAAGTACATTTATTGTATCATAAAATAAATTTATTAAACCAAAAAGTAAAATGTCTTGTACTAAAATGTACATTTATTGTACTGAAAAGTAATTTTATTGCACCAAAAGTACAATTTATTGTACCGAAAAGTACATTTATTTTAACAAAAGTAAAATTTATTGTACCGAAATGTACATTCATTATAATGAAAAGTTCTTTTAGTACAACAAAAGTAAAATTTACTGTACCAAAAATTACATTTATTGAATTAAAAAAGCAAAATTTATTGTACAAGAAATACTTTTATTGTACACAAAAAGTTCTTATACAAAAAGTACTGTTTATTATACACAAAACTTATTTTTATTGAACGAGAAAGTACACTTATTGTGCCACAAAAATTATTCTTATACCTCCACCCTAACGGCATTTTAAGATCAAAATCGTTTCAGGACGATCGAGCTATGTCCGGTGTTTGGTCGTCTGTCTGGATGGTTTGCTGGTGGGCAGGATAACTAGAGTAAATCTGAACTGATCCTTATGAAAATTTACCAATAATAATTTTTTCAAAAATGAAGTAATGGTAATTTTTAAAAAAATTTAATTTTCCCAAAACATTTAACCGGACAACTAGAGGATATTTAAATTTGTTCCATGTTTCTGTCGTTTTTATTACGAATTATAAGTGGTAGCTAGCAAACAATTACGATTTATAAGAGCTAAAGAAGATTTTATTTGAAAAAAAATTTACGAATTAGCAAGGGGACCAAAATGTATGGAACTTTTACGAATTAAGGAGATTTTTTCAAGGGACCGACAGTTTATTACGAATTATCGGGAATTACGATTTATTGGGGTACGAATTATCGGGATTTGACTATATTTTCTTTTAAGATTTGTTGTAAATTAATTACTTAAATGCCTTTTTGCTTAGCTCTCAGTTGGTACCGTAAAGACCCTTTCGGTAACCGCATACGAAGTGACAATAGGCTCAGATATATTAAATTGATCTTTTATGTTTACAAGAATGTGTGAGCAGGAAATAGGGTGTGTATGATGTATGCATAATATAGAGAGAAATATTAATCATACGCTAACACAAACACATAATTAACTAAACAAAACTTACAAATTGCAACAAAAGCTATTAAATCAATCATACCACTATCAGACATTCTTGTTTTCGTCCCCTGCCTAGAAATAGATAGTATATTGCCTAATACTATATTAATAACTCTAAATTTGTTTAAAAAAAAACTCAATGGCCATCAACAGCAGCAGTGGGAAACTACTCTCTCTTTTTCTCTTACTTATCCCCAGCTACCTGCAAATCATAATATCATTATAGCAATACAATTAACATAAATGCAAGTATATCCCCCCTCACCCTCACTACACAAAAACCCATAAATGCCAACACATTGCGCTCGATGTTAAATATTCAAGGCAGCTCTTCAATAGGTCATAACCACAACGCGGACATTGTTCCGCCAGCCCGTACAGAAGATTTAATTTAATCGTCTACGAATGCAAAACCGACAATATTCTGTGTAAATATCATAACATTTTACACAATTTCTAAGCTATTTGCTAAAATTGTATTGCGTGATCAAAAGTGGTTTTACAACCAATTCTCAAAGTGCTGCCACATTTTTGGTTGTTGGTACTAATTCCATAAAAATCTAAACACTCATTTATAGCCTACTATGCCGCTGCTATGGTGGTGGTGGTGCTGGTGTGCAAAAGGGTGCGGTTTTTGGCGAAAGCCTTCATTGAAATGCTAATTTTGTATGTATATTTCCAATTTATAATGTTGATTGCTTACGATTACGTTGCGTTATCAATTCTCATACAATTCTCGATATGTATGTATGTAAAAGCCATTATTGTTATTGGCCCAAAATGCAAAATACAACAACAACAGCAATAACATCAACAGCGACAACAACAATATGAAATCAAAAAACGAGTAAAACTCATTTAGTAATGGACTTCAATATAAACGTGTGCGTGAGTGTGTGTTTTTAAGTTTGCCACAGCGCCGAATTTGGCTAACTTGTAGGGTACAAGTGGCTACACATACATATATACATATACACACACACACACCCACATTAATTTAAATTGGCACAACCAAATCAGACAATCAAATGAAATGTTCAATAGAGGTAGTAAAACTGTTCGATTGTTCGTTCATTAGAAGTTAAGCAATTTCTGTAACAGTTTTCAACAGTAATTAGTTAATTTAGATGTGAATTTGAAAAATGCGATAAACACTATGAACTCAATGAACACTGGAGAACATAGAGACAAATGCAAAGTGGTTAAGTGAGGAACTGTCGGTGTTAAACATGATGTAGCGAGTACTATCGGAGATTTTTTGGGAACATTTTATATATATTTTGGTTACTACTTTTTTTATCTGCGCTAGATGACACTCTCCTATCTATTGGTCTCCTATCTAATTGGTCCTGATCAGTTCTGGTTTACACCTGGAAAATCTACGACGGATTAAATATTCACTTCACGGCAAATCTTGGGAAAAAAAACTCATGAAATGCAGATCGACACCTACCACCTCTTTGTCGACTACAAAGCTGTCTTCGAATCTCCGATAAGGAATAGGCTATATTAGGATAACGTTTTATAAAAAAAAAAAACTGGATACGATCGTGTCCAAACTCTGCATTTTGTTAAGCTATAACAGGATAAACTTTTGGAGAAGAAATTGGAAGTCTGGTCATGCCTCTTCTGGTACCATTCCGCCCACTTAAGAAACCGAGTAATAATATGAATATAATGGAAAATTGTATGTTTTACTGAGGATGAGTGTATATGTAAGTCGATTTTCCCGACACAATTTTACAGAGTTTGCTGTAATCGAGGGGACAGACGGACTATGGTCACCTTAGTGTGAGTTTATATAGGAGGTAGGAGCAGTTTGTGACCGTTATTGCTAATCTTAGAATTTAACCTCCACTTAAATACCACATTTTAGCTTGGTAGCTCTTAGGTTGAAAGAGCTTGAATCCTTTGTCTGACATTGACCAAACTGTAGATTTAGTCATAGACTGATGGAAGCAATAGATATGCCAACTTTGGTGTGCCTACCAATTTTTAGGATCTAAGAGAGGTTCTTGAATGATTTCACAGATTTTAAACACATTTTAGAAATTGATGGCATTAAAAGAAACTGTGAGATGTGCCAAATATTATTCACCTATAAAAACTCCTTCTATTTTTGGCCGCTCTTTGTATGAAACTGCAACCACTTTGCTACGACTGCAATCGCGAGACAGACGGACGGACGAATATCTTTAAAACGACTCAGAATTTAGGTATTTATATATGTATATTGTCCTATTTACCACGCACGCCTTCTTATGGTCGTTACAAATGAAAGAACAACCTAAATATACCCTTCCAAAAAATAAAACATTTTTAATCTATAAATTTCTATAAATTTTACATAATACATGATTTTGGGACTCAATTGTAAGAACTGCATGTGAAAGAAGTCCCAAAGAGAAGAAGTTCTGCATCATTCGTTTTGTCAAGTTACATGCGACAATAATTTAATATCGATTTGAAGTTATGAAGTATCGTATAGAAAATTTTTCACGTTTTAGACTCTTTTGTTTTATTGTTATATGTTGGCGTATGATTATCATAAGTAATATTCCACGTAACTCATACGCCACGGAGTACAAAAGTTATAGTGTAACTGCTTCAAAATAAACCCAGTTCAAAATCATTTGATGATTGGAAACGTGAAACTGTTGCTTATGTAGGGAAACGTTATATGAACAGATTAAAGGAATTGTTATTTGGAATTCAAAATCGAGACCTCGGTTTATATCGAGAATTTTTTCCTTACTTACTTACTTAAGTGGCCAATTACAATTTACGAAACGCAATTCATAAATTTGAGGCCTGAAGTAATAAAGAATTCCACACGCTTCGGTCTTCTGCGTGTGTTCTCCAGTTAGTCCTACCAGATGATGGCACATCGCCTACCACTTGGTCCTTCCAACGGAGTGTGGGTCTCCCTGCTCTGCGCCGTCCTTCAGGTTCGCCTTCAAACACCTTTCTCGCTGGAGCATTTACATCCATCCTGGCAACATGTCCCAGCCATCGAAGTCGTTGGATTGTGACTCTTTTAGCTACGTCGATGTCGTGGTAAAGCTCATACAGTTCAATGTTCATTCGATGGCGAAACTCGCCTTCGACACAGATAGGTCCATATATTTTTCGGAGTACTTTTCTCTCGAATACTCCCAGGTTTTGTATGTCCGTTGTAGTAAGTACCAATAATTCGGCAGCATACAACAGAAGAGGTAAGATAAGCACCTGGTATAGCTGTTTCTTAGTATTCCGAGATAAGGTGGTGTTACTAAAGTGCTGCCGAAGTCCGTAGAAACATCTATTGGCTAGCACTATTCTCCGTTTAATTTCTTGGCTTACATTATTTTTCTTGTTGACGGAAGATCCGAGGTAGGTAAATTGGTCGACTACCTCAAAACAATAATTGTCAACGTTCACGGTGCGTCCCTATCGAGAGGACTCTTTGTTCGTCGAAATCATTATTTTTGTTTTGTCCTCGTTAACCGCTAAACCCATTTTTGCTGACTCCTTTTCTAGTGATGAGAAAACTGCAGTAACATCCCGCAGATTTCGGCCAATGATGTCTATATCATCGCCATAGGCTAGTGGCATGTGGCTCTTGTGGAATATGGTGCCAGACATGTTGACACCAGCCTTTCTCATCACCTTCTCCATAACTATATTAAATAGTGTACAGGACAGGATATCGCCCTGCCTGAGACCTCTTTCCGTGTTGAATGGTTCAGACTGATCCTTACCAATCTTAACCGAGGATTTGGTGTTGTCTAAGGTACATGCACAAAATCGAATCAGCTTTGCAGGAATACCAAACTCAGACATGGCCTCATAAAGCCTATACCTTATCGGAGAGTCGAAGGCAGCTTTGTAGTCGACAAAGAGGTGGTAGGTGTCGATCTGCTTTTCATGGGTTTTTTCCAGGATTTGTCGTAAGGTGAATATTTGATCCGTCGTAGATTTGCCAGGTCTAAAGCCGCACTGATATGGTCCAATTAGTTTTTCTACAATTGGCTTTAGACGTTCACACAATATGCTTGAAAGGACCTTGTACGCAATTGGTAATAGGCTTATTCCACGGTAGTTCTTACATTTACCACGATCTCCCTTCTTGTATATGGGACATAACAGACTGAGACTGCAACCCCCGAGCATGCTCTCCTCTTGCCAGATGTTCTCCATGAGCTGTTGCATGCTCCTAATCAGCTCCTCCCCGCCAGCCTTAAACAATTCAGCAGGGAGACCACCGGCTCCAGCAGCTTTGTTGTTTTTAATGCGGGAGATTGCCACACGTATCTCGCTCTGGTTCGGAGGCGGACAATAAACATGGATTGGAGCGTGGTCTTCTGGAGTGGTGTCAGTATCCAGTAAATTTCTAAAGTAATCTCTCCATATCTTCAGAACGTTATCCGGGTCCGTCACTAGCTGACCATCGCTGTCCTTGCAGTAGGGCAACCCTGTTCCACGCATTCTCGCTTTAACTCTCTTGTAGAATTTTCGGGCTTCCCCTCTACTTCGAAGCAACTTAGTGCACTCATCCTGCCTCTTCTTCAACTCCTTCTTTTTTCTTCTAAAAATACGAGTTTCCTCTCGTCTCTTCTCCTTGTGCCGTTATTTGTTATTGTTATTTTTAATTTTTTTTTTAATTTTTATACCATCACCCTTAGGGATGAGGGTATATATCATTTGATACGAAAAAAAGTGTAACGCATTAAAGGAGACGAGTTAGACCCCAAGTATCTTAAGACCAAATTCGTTTCAGGACTTTTTAAAACGATTGAGCTATGTCCGTCTGTCTGGCTGGCTGGCTGGCTGGCTGGATGGCTGGTCAGCAGGATAACTCGAGTAATCCTAAACGGATCGGTATGAAAATTTACCTGTATCAATATTTTTCAAAACGAACTTATGGGATTGTAAATGGGTTGAATAGCCCCACCCCTTCTGGTACCTTCCATACAAAATTACCTATTTTTGGAAAATTAATATTTCTTCTATAACTTCCAAACGGACAACCGGAGGATGTTTGAATTTGGTCAGTTTATTTATCTTGCAAAAGTAGACAAACCCTAAGAAAACCGAAACCTTTGCCCCACCCATTCTGGTACCTCCCATACAAATGACCTAATTGACCCTCATACTTTTACATACATATCTTTTTTTTAGTAAACTGAATTCTCTAAAATTTTGCGTGTGATGTTCGCTTATGAAAAGTTGAATTGGGAATGAATATGGACTATATCGGTTCACGCCTTCTTGTACCTCCCATACAAAATTACCTATTTTTGGAAAATTAATATTTCTCCCATAACTTCCCAACGGACACTTGGGGGGTAATGAATATTCGTCAATACATTTTTGTCGTGATAGGAAGTGAAACCTCAGAGAGCCTAACTATTTGACACACCCCTTCTGGTACCTCCCATACAAATGACCGAACCCACCCCCAGAGTGTCACATACATATCTTTTTTGTAAGTATAGTGAATTCGCTCAAATTTTGCGTATGATGTTCGCTTGTGAAAATTAGACTCAGGAATGAAGATGGACTAAATCGGTTCACGCCTTCTGGTACCTCCCATACAAAATTACCTATTTTTGGAAAATTAATATTTCTCCCATAACTTCCAAACGGACACTTGCGGGGTAATGAAAATTGGTCGGTATATTTATCTTCTGATAGAAGGCAAAACCTCAGAAAACCTAACTAATTGACAAACCCCTGTTGATACCTCCCATACAAATGACCGAACCCACCCCCATAGTACATATCTTTTTTGCAAGTACACTGAATTCAGTAAAATTTTGCGTAAGGTGTACGGTTATGAAGATTTTAATCAGAAATGAATATGGACTATATCGGATAACCCGATAACCTCCCATACAAAATTACTTTGTTTGGAAAATTCATATTTCTCCTAGAACTTATAAACCGGCACCTGGGGGGATAATCAAATTTGGTCAGTTAATTTTTCTTGTAATAGGAAGTAAAGCCTCAGCAACCCAAACTATTTGGCACACCCCTTTTGGTACCTCCTATATAAATATATGGGATATTTCCCCTTTTACATACGAAAAAAGTCGGACACATTGTGCTGCCCCTAATTGTACCTTGTGTACAAATAGGAAAAATTTTGTATGTTTTTGCTCTACATGCAGATAAAAAATAATACATAAGTAATTTTATTTTAAAAATCTATTAATTTCAATAACTCAAAACTTAAACAATATCTTATATTGGGTGATGGTATTTATCAGTCAGTTTACCTGACTGAAATTTCTGTACTGGTTTTTAGCTACATCGGACTAGTGGTTCTCGAGTAATGTCAAACAAAAAAACCAAATACGTGACAAATTCCCCTATACGATACTTACTAACTTCAAATCGACATTAATTTTTTACGGCATGTAACTTGACAAAACGAATAATGCCAAAATTTCTTCTATTTAGGGCTACTTTCACGTGCAGTTCTCATAATTGAGTCCCAAATCAATGGGCTGGAAAATGTCGTACTGTGTTATTCATTATCTTTAAACCTAGTTTAAGGCATCCAAGTTTTTAAACATTCACCCACTGTCCTTGCGTCCCTGTACATTGTTATTTTTTAACGCATATGCAAAGTATACCTATTATTTGAAATAAATGAATCCTATGAATAACCAACAGCCTGGTTTCAATAGTCCTGATGTTTTGTTAGCATTGTCATACGATTGTCATTGACAATTTAACAAATTGAGTGAATAATGACAGTTAAAAGTTTAGTTTTAAAGTTTTTCACATCCACTAATCACTAAAAATCAGAGGTACATACTGAAGAACGCACACTAGATAGGGTAATGGAAATGAGTACAATTTCGGCTGATAGAGAGGTGATGGATAAAAAAAATATAATATCTTTAAATTGTCTTTAAACAAATTTCAAAACTTTTTTTTTCGCCATATCGAGCGACCCTGTTTATCTAATGTACACAGCCAATATTTTTGCAGATTCCTCAGATAAATGCTTTCAAATTAAAAAAAAAAATAATTTTTTAAGTGACCTACTGTGGCATGGTGTTAAAAACACGCGACTATCATGTTATATCATTATGTTACCGTGGAAACATACGTAATAAAAATATATAGTGATACTACTTTTTGGTGTAGCATACGCATGCTATTAACGCATTTATTTCGCATCAATTAGTTTTGGTAATTTCATTGCGATTCATGCATTTATTTATTCACTTCATTCAATTGCCTATTCTATTCATCATCATCATCATCATATTTATTCAGGCATTTTGCTGATTAATTCCTTTGCTATATTTCACATATGCTTGCGTTTTACTTCGCTAATTCGTTTGAGAGCTTCACACAAAGGTGGAATGTTTGTTGGTTACTTTGAACGTAAATGTGTAAACAACTAATATGTGCGTACATTTCTTTGTGGGCATGTGTGTGTGCGTGTGTGTATATATGTTGACAATACGCATTCGTGCGTTAAATATGCTCCTCTATGGATGCGTATGTACATATGTATATGTGTATGAACCACTGCAAGGAGATTGCAATATTTATTTACCTTTGTTAAAAAAAAGCTTGGTAACCTTTTTAAAGATGAACATATACAATGCATAACAATATATGGAAATTTTCATGCAGCAGCAGCAAAAACAGCAGCGGTAATGATAGTGCGCCAATGGCCTTATGGTAA
Source organism: Muscina levida (assembly GCA_964034835.1). Classification (NCBI taxonomy): domain Eukaryota; kingdom Metazoa; phylum Arthropoda; class Insecta; order Diptera; family Muscidae; genus Muscina; species Muscina levida. Next base: position 11,048,557 of record OZ035880.1, on the reverse strand, counting down.
ACTGAATATCAAAGGAAATTGTTAATGTTCACGAGTTTGTCAAAAAACTATTTTAGATATAGCCGTCAAAAATTACAACAACATAATATTATAGATTACCTCTATTAATGTGCATTTTAGCATACCCGTAACTCCGCTCCTGCTGTACTCTATCGCTGCCATATATGACATACAATTGTGTGCACACACCACACACACAAGTGTGCATGCGTTAAGGGATTTTTTGTGTTTTTTTTATGTTGTATCATAATATTATTTTTCATTCAATTAAATTTCATGCATTTTTGAGTGCATTTTCAGTGTACGCACAAAACCCACTTGCATATTTATAATTGCCACCATGCGTGTGTGTGCGTGAGTGCGTGTAAAAGTATAAAATGAATTGTTGGGTCAATCGCGACCTCAATGCAAGTATTCACACATAGACAATATGCAATATTGATTAAAAATGATGTCAAACAATTTTATTAATAAATATTTTTCCGTTCACAGCCTTTGTGAAAATATTTACTTTATGTAATAATATCGCTGTCGTTCTCATAAAAGTGGTCAACTTTTGTTGCTTTGCAAATTCGTTTAATGAAAACTGATTCATGTCATAATGAATAAAATATGAGATATTTTGCAGTGTAATCGCTTTGTGTGTGTGTGTGTATACATCACACACGCACTGGTTGCTAAGTAACCAGATAAGTCCAGATAATATATCGAAATTCCATGTAATTAATATAGGATATACGATAGTTAAGTTAAACAATTAAAACTTCCGGATGATTACCGAAAAATATACCAGATTCCCCTCTACACTCTACCACTTTAACGGTGACAAAAACACTATTGATTACTTTGCAACAGAAAAGAAGAGCTTATGTAAAAGTAGTAGACAAGCTGAAAGTACATTTTGGTAAGATAAAAGTACCTTGGTAATAAAAGATTATATTTTGGTTCAATAAAAGTGTTTTCTGGTTTAAATAAAATAAAAGTCCTTTTTGGTACAAAAAATTTCGGTTTTCGTACAACAAAATCCCTTTTTTGTACAACAAAAGTACTTTTTAGTACAATAAGTATTCTTTCCGGTACAACATTAGTTCATTATTTAACAGTTAAATCACTTTTGGTACAACATAAGTAATTTTTGGTACCAAAAAGTGTACATTAAAGGTATAGTTAAGTACAATACAAATACTCTTTTGTATTTATGCATAGCAAAAGTACTTCTTGGTAAAATAAAATACTTTATAGTGCATTAAAAGACCTTTTAGGACAATGAAAGTACTTTTTAGTACATTAAAAGAACTTTACGTTATAAAAATGTACTCTTTGGTACAATAATAGTATTTTATAGTATTCTAAAAAGTAATTTGTAGGAAAATTGAAGTTCTGGAATCAAAGTACTTTTTGATACAATAACTTACTTATAGGTCCTTTAAAATTACCATCTGGTACTCTTTGGTACAATAAAGGTACTTTTTGATGTAATAAAAGTACTTTTTGACACAATAAAAATATTTTCTAGTACAATAGCTTTACTTGGTTGTGTTTTGAACAATAACAGTGTTTTTTTTTATTACTTTTAATGTATTTTTGGAATAACCGTAATCCTAGGTACAAAGAAGTACTTTCTTGTACACTTAAAGTACTTTTTAATAAAACGGAAGTTCTGTTTGACACAATAAAACTACCTTTTGGTACAATTAAGGTACTTTTTGGTACAATAAATTACTTCTTGGTACCACAAAATTACCTTCTGTATTCTCTGGTACAATAAAGGAACTTTTTGGTATAATAAAAGTACTCTTTGGTACAACAAAGTTATTTTCTAGTGCAATAAAACAACTTGTTGGTTCAATAAAGACAAATTTTGATACAAAGAAGTTCTTTTTGGTACAATAAAAAAATTTCCTAGTACAATAACATTACCTGTTGGTATAATGAAAACACTATTTGGTACAAAAAAGTACTTTCTGGTACATTAAATGTACTTTTGGGTTCATTAAATGTACTTTTTGATACAACGGAAGTACTCCTTGGTAGAATAAAAGTACCTTTTGGTTCAATGAAAGTACTTTTCGAAACAGTAAATGTACTTTCTGATACAGTGCGAGTTCTATCATTACAATAACAGCACTTGCGGTCTTAAATAAGTACGTTTTGGTACAATATAAGTACTTTTAGTTACATTGAACGTACTCTTTGGTATAATGAATGTACTCCCTGGTAAAATAAAAGTACTTTACGGTACAATAAAGTAGGTTTTGGTGCATTAAAAGTACATTTAATCCACTAAAAGTACTTTTTGGTAAAATGTATATACTTTCAGGTTCATTAAATGTACCTTTTGGTACAATAGCAGTACTACTTGGTAGAATGAAAGTACGTTTTGGTTCAATAAAAGTACTTTTTTATACAATAAATGTACTTTCTGGTAGAGTGAAAAATTTATCATTACAATAAAAGCACTTGGGGTACTAAATAAGTATTTTTTGGTGCAATAAAAGTACTTTGAGGAAAATTGAATGTACTTTTTTGTACAATGGAAGCACTTCTTGGTACAATAAAAGTACTTTATGGTACAACGCACTTGCGGTCTTAAATATGTAGTTGTTGGTACAATGAATGTACTAAAAAGTTATTTCTAACACAATAAAATTTCACATTGCGGTACAAAATAAGTACTTTTTTGGTACAATAAAAGTACTTCCATGTTCATTGAATGTACTTTTTGGTGCAATAAAAGTACTCCATGGTACAACAAAAGTACTTTATTGTGTAATAAAAGTACTTTTTGGTATAAAAACAGTACTATTTAAAGTATGTGGATGTACTTTTTGGTACAAAAAAAACCTCTTGGTACAATCAATTACTTTTTGGTACTAAAAAATTACTCACTTAAAAACTTAATTTCCCTTTGCACCCCATGAATGAGGTATGTGATAGCTTCTCGCGTTGTTGTGAATTAACACGATTTCTATTTTAAGATTCACAACTAACGGCACCTAGTTTTTTATCGACGAATCGACATGCCGATTGACTCGAAACTTATACTGCGAAGTTGCTGTCAACAACATTCGAGGAGAACCGACAATGATAGGAAATTTTTCTTTTAAGATGACTGGACCCAGGTGTTAAACCTCTGATCTGGTAGGTGCCATAAGGGGCGTGGATAGACTTTCAATTTTTATTACTCGATTACTACAGTGGGTGAAATGATATATTTGTATGGAAGGTACCAAAAAGGGCGTGGCCATGTAGTCCATTTTCAATGCCGTAAGTAGTTGTATTATGGTATGTAACTTGACAAAACGAATGATGCAGAACTTCTGCTTTTTGAGGCTATTATCACGTGCAGTTCTCAGATTTGAGTCCCAAATCAATGAGCTGAAAAGTGTTGTACTGTGTAATTGAAGGGGTTAGAAGCAAATGAATGCAAGTTACAAAACATTCAAGATATTCGCCTTCAAAATGTCAAATTCTAGTGCAAATGCAGGTATTACTTGAACTGTTTTTCGACTATATATCACCACTGATAATAAAAATTGATCTCATCCCATGCTAGTAGAATCAGATGGCGTCAAAGAACACATCTGCACACTTATCTCAATGTTTGTCAATTTGTCACCTGCACCTCTTTGCTTCTTTCTTTGTGCTGGGTTTGTATTAATAAAAGCATTTGTTCAACAAATCACTTTCCTTTGACAGACCCATTAAAATATTTCCATTCCCAAAAACAAAAACCAAACAATAGCAATAAAAATGCCTTCCATCTTATACACTACAAGTTAGAAGCTATGACTACATATGTAATAGATGTGTACTATTTATATTTATAATATCCTAAAAGCCAAGCATGTAGAATATCTTCTACTCTCAGGACATAAAGACAAATTGAAAGGATATCATTAAATTGTCCACAGGCTATTTCTATTATATGATTTATGATTTAATTTCCCAACGACGACGACGAGCCATTACCAGAAGTTGTTTACTACAATTTGTGTGATTTTATTAATTTGTTTACCCCAAACTTTTACTTCGTCAAAGTACTAATTTGATTCATAGTCTTCAATATAGAAATGGTAAACAAACACACACACACACGCCCACTCTCACTCATATGTGTATGTGCTCTAGCAAATTGTTCTCTAGTTGTAATGTAATCTTCTGCCTAATGTATGCGCAATAAAACCCAAAACAATTTAATTACCTCAACTGCCTCAAACAATTCAACATTAATTGTGGCCGCTCTATTCACCAATTAGCAATTAACATGGAGAAATGCAGAAATAGAAAACAATATAAATGATATAATTTAACTTTCAAACTCTTAGGCTATTCTGGGAATTGCAATATAAAAAATAGAATTTATTGTTGTTTACGGTGTGTTGTAATATTTTATAAGTAATTTGGGCGACAAAGCTAAAGATATGGAAAATGAATTATTTTCGTTTTTTTTTTTTTAAAAATTTACATGTTTAACGGTAAAATTATGAAGACAAAAGAGCATTGTCAACATCTGGTATGTTGTAGGTTAATGGGACAAGCAATGATATGAATGAGAGCAACATCTGAGATATCACAGCAATGATGTTTAAATGATGTATACCTCGTATAACTAATGACTGGACCAGTATGAGCAATATCTCGTGGCAATGTCTAAGTCAGTTACACCCATACACGTACGCTTGTCCCCTATCATTCCTCTCCCTCTCTCTCTATACCGTCCACTCCCGTCACGCTAATGCTCTATTTTTTAGGAATTTCTGCAAATACATCTTATATTTTACAAATTGACATTTAAGTTACTAACCGTAGATATCAATTTCAAATATATATTTTTGTTACTTGCGTTCAAGGAATGCCATACAAAAGCAGCGCTCAATAGCATATCAATATCCTTAGAAAAAAATTCTCGCATTTTGCCTCTCCAAGTCCTTTATATTATTAACTCAATTGAGGTCACTCTAATGAAGATGATGATTTATCAATGCAAGTAAGCTGAAATGTTTTGCTTGAGTTTCTAGCAAATTAACTTTCATTTATATATAAATTTTGTTGATTTCTTTTTATCTGTGTATCGATAAACTTTATGATTTGTAATATCATTTTGTTTGCATCATTAGTTTCTTTTGAATTATATGGTTGAATAATTCTAGACTGGATTTTTATTGTACTGTTGTTTGTACTGCATTGTCGTTTGGCCGGATTTTTGGTTTAGTTAAGCTGCAATGGATATTTAGCAATTTCAATATTGTTAAGATTTTTTAAAGTCAAGGTCAATGTATTGATTTTTTGTTTCATACTAATTATATTGTCCGTTTATTTCAAGGAATTTTATGGTAATGCAAAAACTTTGCATCATTAGAAAGTTCGCTGCAGAGTTTAAAGTCTCGTCTAGAGTTCATTGGCATGCGAAAGGACAGAAATTTCAGATGATTTTCACTGAAAATTCAATTTGTCGGTTAGTTGCAAGTGATATTAAATATAGAAGCAAAACGTTAACAAAATCAATTTAAGAGAAGCTCTTCTTGCTTAGCTCAAGCTTGGTATGCAAAGAACATTTGTTTAATTTTAGCAGTAGAAAGATGTATTATTGTTTGTATTCAGTAACTGCAGTCTACTTTAGAGTAATAACGGATACTATAAAAGACACGAATTTAGATATAAAATTGTAGTTAAAAGGATACTAACTTTATCAGTATTTTCCTTCAAAATGTGCCATCATCTTGCAGGGAGTTTGTTTTGTCACATACATACTTTTTTCTGAAGAATCCTTGATAAAATTTTTTATGTTGAACTGACACAATTGAACAGTACTTAAACTTTACTGACACAATTCTGACGATCGAAAAAGTATCAGTAAATAAAAATTAAAAAACTATCGAGAAGTTAAGAAAAACCATTGAAGTTATTGCTATTTGATACAACAACAGAACGTTTTGATGCAATAAAAATAACTTTTGGGCCAATTAAAGTTCTTTCTGGTACATTGAAAGTACTTTCTGTTACAATAAAACACATTTCAGTACAATAACTGTAATTTTTTTGTACAATAAAAGCTCTATTTGGTACAATAAAAGTACTATAGCAGACAATCAAAGTACATGTTGGTACAATAAATGTACTTTCTTTACAATAAAAGTACATTTAAGTATAAGAAATGTACCTTTGGTACAATAAACGTATTTTTTGGTACAATAAAAGTACATTTTGGTAAAATAAATGTACTTTCTTGTGCAATAGAAGTACATTTTAGTTCAATAAATGTACATGATTGTGAAATAAAAGTGTTTTTTAGAACAGGAAATGTATTTCTGGTACAATAAACGTACTTTTTGGGCAACTTTTGGCACTTTTTGGTACAAAAATTGTACTTTTTAGTTCAGATAATGTACTTTTTAAATTTTCCCTTAAGGGAAGAAAGAATCTCAAAGCAAATGAGAACTTTTCCCAAAACTTGTGATGATAGAGGAGAAGGCACAGCAAAGGGCGCTGACGGGACATTGTGGTTAATGCCAAAATGACGTCATACGTCTAACCTGCTGTCAACATAATACATTTCACACACTCTTGAATAAAAACCTACTGGCAATAATAAAAAACACTGTGCTGCACACAAAATACACAGGGGTTCTCATGTAGCATTTCTATTAGACAGAAGGCCATAGAGTACAGTAATACTTTTAGTTTTTCTCGGTCACTTCGTTAAGTAAAGTTTTTATAGCAAATTAAGTGAAATGACGATATTCCTAAAATTACAAGTTCCAAAATTCATAAGTCTTCTCTTTGTAAACCTATTTTCAAAAGCTTTATCTTGTTGTAGCTTTACTGAATACAGAATTTGAGCACGAGCGCGTTAGTTCTATTAATAATATTAATCGATTTCTAAAGTGGGCGGTACCAGATGAGTAGGGGAGGTACCAGATAGGACGTGGCTGGACTTCCAGTTTTTTTCTCCAAAACTGTATCCTGCTACAGCTTTACCTAATAAAGAATTTGGGTACGATCACGTTGGATTTAGTGATATTATTGCTCCATCTCTAAATAGGGCGGAGTGGTACATTTGTACATTTTGGGAGGTACCAGAAGTGGCGTGGATACACATCCAATTTTTTTTCCAAAACTTTATCCTGTTATAGCTTATCTAAATACAGAAATTGGGTATGATTCCGTTGGGTGTATTGATATTATTACTCGATATCTAAAGTGGGCGGAACGATATATTTGTATGGGAGGTACCAGAAGGGGCATACCCTTTTGCAATACCGTAAGTAGCTTTGGAGAAATATTAACTCGTGTAAAATTTTAAAACATTTGGTTGCGTCTTTCGAAAGTTATCGTGCGCACCAGCCGGACAGACAGACGGACATGGCTCAAACGACTTGAAAAGTCGTGACTCGAATTTTGGTTTAAAGGGTCTAAAGTGTCTAAAGTAAAGTAAAGGATCTAAAGTGTTACACTTTGGGTCGTATCAAATGATATATACCCTCCTACCTCTAGGGTGAGGGTATAATGATCAAAAAAACAACAAGTCAGATCAGCTACAAAGAAAATCGATTAAGATGTTTGTATAAAAATTGTTGGTATGTTTCCTATTACAATCGGATAAATGGTTCTTGAGTTATGCCGAAACTATTAATTTCACTGTATAACAGTATTGGAGTCTTTGTCTGGGAGTTAAGCAATTCCAAGTCAGAGTGAAGGTACTACACCAGTATAGTTAAAACCCAATGGGTTTGGCATTCTCAGGCCAAACTTTGACCTTTGATTGCTTATCTTGGTGTTTGTTCGCTTAGCTTTTCAGCTATAACTCAAGAACCATTGATATTTTCTCCGCATAAAATTAAAAAAAAAAAATACATATGCAGCGAGTACCATTTGCAAACTCGTAAATAATGAAAAAATGTAAAAGGTCGTAGAAAAAAGTTTGGTCTGCGAAGTACATTCACCCTCTCCCAGATTGGCTGTTGCGCTGTGTTATGCATACAAAAAACCGTACAGAAATTTCTGTCAGATATACTGACTGACAAATACTATCACCCAATATAAGATATTGTTAAGGTCTTGAGTTATTGAAATAACCCGATCTTTAAATAAAATTCCTTATGTATTATTATATGCCTGTTTGTGGACCGTAAACGGTTGTAGATAGGACTTTCGGTCAGTTATTTGTTTAGGTAGGATTTCTGAGGTTTTGCCTCCTATTTTAAGATAAATTAACTGAGCAAAACAAATTTCATTATCCCCCAGGTGCCTGTTTGGAAGTTATGGGAGAAATATAAGTTTTTCAAAAATAGGTCATTTTGTATGGGAGCTACCAGAAAGGGTGAAACGATTTAGTATATTCATTCCTAAGTCAAGTTATGAAATTGGTAATTTTGTATAGGAGGTATTATAAAGGAATTTGCTTCATTTCGGAAAATATTAATACTGGTAAAATTTCATATCGATCAGTTAAGGATTACTGGAGTTATCAGCCATTGCACTATGGTTTTTTTTAGACATTTTTTGGCATAAATTCAATTTTTTTTATTGTTCCGATTTGAAATATTTTTTTTTTTTCATCTACATATTCAAATTAAAAGAAATCATCAACGGTTTTTCATGGAGTTGAAACCTTTTTTTTTGGCGGGCCATCCAAGACAGCTGATTTTTCGATGCGTGCGACATTGACAAATCAGCTGAAAATATTGTCTGTGCGTACTTGGGCATACTTCAACTAATAAAAGCTTAACAAAAAATGTAAATATGGAAAACGCAAGTCCAGGTATTTATAAATTTAGTATAATAAAGCTTTTGTTATTGTTAAGTGGTTTTGTCATTGTTATTTTAATGTGTTGTTATGTGTTTTGTTAAGATAACACCTAATTAATTGTCTTGTGTTTCGTGAAGTAGAACTTCTGTATGGCAAAGAGTTGCAAAAAGGTTTAAATGCAATCTTGTTAAGGCATTTAAGCTTATTTCAATGTCATTAATATTTCCTGCTCATATTTGTTTCATTTAACAAAAATTGGCTTTATTGCAGCTATGATCGTGTTTAGCCATTCTGAGCTAATTGATATTTGGAGCATCAACAAATCAGTAGAGGCAATTGCACAGTATATATTAGATAAATTATCTTCAAAACATTTAAACGAAAGAGTTAATAATTCCATTTCACAAAAAAAAAAGATTTTAGTTCGCAAACTTTTAAGGCTAAGACAATATGGAATTAGCCCTCTGCATGAGTGGATTCGTTTTTTTGAATTCGTTCTTAAAATGGCATATAGAGTTGATTTCAAGGTGTAGCACGTCAAGATGAATGAAAAACCTCAACTCATGGCACGAAACAAATTTATTCTGAATAAAATGCTTGAAGAAATGGGTCTTCATGTGGATCAGCCGAAGCCAAATGGTTATGGAAATAGCATATAGATGTTGATATTCTACGAAGTTTCCACGTTATTTTAATAAAAATTTCCTGCGAGTATGAAGTAAACTCCGAAAAATTCAGAAGCTTTTGTGAAAAACATTAACAGCGTACCATAAACAATATTATTGGTATCCTATGTCTCCAACTGTACATAAGGTGTTGGTGCATGGACACCAAATAATAAAAACTTCAATAGTTCCTGTATGTTGCCTTGGTGAGCTTGCTTCGGAGTCTCGGAACAAAGTTTTTAAAAGCGACAGAAGATCACATGCGAGAAAATGAAGTCGATTAGACAACATTACAAATGTATTTAATAGAGCCATGGATAGTTCGGATCCCCTTTTATCAACTTTTTGCCTAAAAGAACGACAAAAAACAATAAAATAAAAAATTACCAACGGAAGTTATAGAATTACTACAATCACCCCAAATACATACTGCTGCGGAAATAATTAATAATGTTGAGGACTCAGGACAGGACTCTTCGGACGAAGAAACTGATGAGCGGGATAACCTTGGTCTAGACGAAATTGTTTTAGAAGAAGAATAAATAGTATGAAAAATATAAAAACAATCTATATATATAAAAATGAAATGGTCCACGTATGTCATACCATCACTAGAGAACGGCTGGAGCGATTTGGCTGATTTTTTTTTTATTCGATTCGAAATTTTCCGTAGATTGTTTGTGTTAAAAAAAATCAAATCCAGGTGGCGCTAGGGTGGATTTATATCGAAAATTTGAATGCATGTACCAATTCAACTGAAATTTAGAGTGGATATTCGTTTCATCATGAGAAAACATTTTATGTACAAATGGACCCGGTAGGTGGCGCTGGGGTCGGTTTACAATCAAAATTTTAACGAATGGGCCAATTTAACTGAAATTCAGAATCTATATTTGTGTGATCATCAGAAAAATGTGTATGAACAAATGGACCCGGTAGATGGCGCTGGAGTGTATTTATAATCAAAATTTGAACGAATGGACGAATTTAACTGAAATGCAGAACCTATGTTTGTTTGATCATTAGAAACAATTGTATGTACGAAGGGACCCGGTAGATGGCGCTGGGGTGTATTTATATCGAAAATTTTAATGGATGGACCAATTTTGCTGAAATTCAGAATGTATGTTTATTTAATCACCAGGTGGCGTTTGTGTGGATTTTTAATCAAAATTTAAAAGAATTTAAATGGTACAACTGAAATTTAGTTTTTATATTTGTGTGATCATTAGAACATAGTTTTTATATAAATGGACCCGGCAGGTGCCGCTGTGGAATTATATTGAAAATGTTAACAAATCAACAATTTGTCTGAAATTAAGAATGTACATTTGTTTTATAATGCGAATTTTTTTTATAAAGGGATTTGCTGTTGAGGTGGTTGGAGCTGAATTATTTCGAAAATTTATGTCGATTGTCTGATTTTAGTGAAATTTAAATTGTATGCATTTTTTGACATGAGAAAATTTTGGATGTATGTTTGGACCCAGTTGCTGTTGTTTGGCTTATGATTAGGGCGACCAATTTTCAGCACATGCTGAATATTGCTGATGCTGCTTAATTTAACGATTTCAAGCGATCTTGCTTATTTAAAAGGTTTGTGCTTTTTTATGCTGTTTTTGTCCTTATTTAAATTTTTGATACATTTTGATAAGATATGTTTCTGTCAATTGAAAATTTTTACATATCACAAGCCCTTGCGGTTCATTAAAATATGACAGGTAGAATTCAATTTGCAAACTATCCTCTTATTTTACACACAGCCTGTGTTCAAGATTTTGTAATAGCCCTATTTTTATCGATAGCTTAGATCGTTCGATTCGTTATATTAATATAGTTTTTAGGCGCCTTATCGAAAACAAAAATTTAAACTAATGAAACCTAATGTACCTCTATAACCTAAACCAATAACGACACGATGAGGAACGTGGTTGGAAGCAGCGGAGTATTATACTAGTTATTTGGAAAACATAAGGGAAGTCATTCAAGAATTTAACGAAAATGATTCTGAAGCATTGCGATAAAGCAAAGAGGTTCTTTCTAATGAAAATTTGTAATCCGACTTTTCCTTCGTAAAAATTAACTTTAAGTGCATCTGGCATGCCATCACAAAAATTGAGTCGAGCGGATTGCCATTGAATAAAAGCTTGGAAACAATAAAATCAATTCAACATGCTATAGAAAAACATCTGATAAAAATTATTTAAAAAAAAGACTGCCGTTCTTGCGCGAAATCCTGGCTTTGTGGAAATCAACACTATTATTTTTAAAAATTCCAAAATAACAAGTGCGTTTATCGGAAAATATTCACCTGCTGAATCAAAATTTTTTAAATACACTTCCGTTTCATCGTGTGACGTGGAACGTGTTTTTTCTATACAAACCAGCGTAAAAGTTTCACCTTGGAAAATTTAAAAATGCACTTAATGCTTAATTGTAAACCTGACATTGACCAAGGTATAATCTTACTTTAAGAATTTTTTTTTTTTGGTTTTAAAATTACTTTCTTTGTATGAATACACGACTGAATAATTTTGTTAATTTACTTATTGTTTTTTATTACTTCTTTAATAGATGTGAAATTGTCTTTTGTTTGTTTTTCAATAAATAAAAAAAATTATAAATGCTGAATATGAAATCTATCGTGCTTATTTCAAGGGGTTTTCATGCTGTTTTAAGTACTGAAAACCGTTTTTTTCGTGCTGAAAAATGGTCGCCCTACTTATGATACACATAATTTTTGAAAGTCATTTACTCTCCATTGATTACATTACATATAAACTTTTTTTTAAAATCAAAATAATTGAAAACTCTATATATATTAAAGGATGTCCATTTTGATTACACCACTAATTGCGAAAACTTTTAAACCGATTTTGAGCAAAATTTCAGCGAAAGTTGGGATAGGCTGCATATGGTCACCCAGGCCGCAAACGGCGCACTTCGCATAGAATTATAGAGCTTTAAATAGAGGTTTTTCGCATTTCGAACTTTTAGGGGACAAATCCGAAATTGAGAAATCTGTTGCTATTACCCAGACTAAACGGTTAATAGGGTTGTTGTGCCAAATGAAGGGATTTTTGGAAATTCGTACTACTTGGGATAAAAGGGCAAAGTGTTATTACTCCAATGGAGAATGTAATACTTATGTCAGTTAATTTTGTTTTAGAATATATGCCTAACAATAAGTAAGTTTTCATCATATCATGGTCGACACTGCTGATCCATTTTAGCAATTCTGACAATAATATATAATAATCGTTTAGATATATGAAGTACTGAATTGGTCCGGGAAAACCTCGCCCTTCAAATTGAAATATTTCAGAGGCCAATGTAACGATCCATTCGGAATTAGATTTTAACTGCACTCAACATATTTAACAATAATTTGGAGGCAGGACGAAGTCTGCCGGGCCAGCTAGTTTATAATAAACATGTTATGATAGCGCAAACCAATCCAAATTAGAATTTCTGTGTTCAAATTAAATTTCAGCTCAATACCTAAAAAAAGATTTTTTTTTCAAAAGTCTATAAAATATTTTGTATGGTGACTATAAGATATAGTGGTCCAAATCAAGCGAAACTTGGTAAGTAGTTTAATGAGCCTAAAAAACAAGATCGTACCAAATTTGAATCCAATATCTCCATAATTGTAATTTATGCCAAAAAAAAAGCACAAAAAAAACCATAGTGCATTGAGCCAGCCAGACAGACGGACATAGCTCAATCGTCTTAAATTTGGTCTTAAGACACTAAGGGTCTAACTCGTTTCCTTTCATGAGTGACACTTTTGCTCGTATCAAATGATATATACCCTCATCCCTAAGGATGAAGATATAAAAAGTGATTCCGAGATAAAGCATTAAAAGTTTTCAATTTAGGGTAAATCCCGAGGAAAGTATAAAACACTTTTGGATGCCATTAAATGAGGGAAATATACATCAATAAAAATGTTTAATATGTTTTAGATTTTGGTGTGGCCTGTATATCCGCAGCATTAATTCAAAACCGTTTTCTTCTTCTCGCAAATGAGCGATATATTTCAATATAACGCTTCAATACAAGTCAGAGTATAATGATATCAATATGATTAAATTAGATTAATATTTGGAAATTTTTGTGACAATTTTTATTTGACAATAGGAAATAGATCTTTCGGCCAACTTTTTCACATCTGACTTTATAGGAACAAAAAATTTAAAAAAATAAAAAAAATATAATTATATTAGAATTCTGTTCGATGACTGATGTGAATTAATATTGATTAATAAATAAAACTTTATAGTTGACGATCTGTTAAAATTTATTATTGTGACAAGATGGAGAATGCCAAATTTGAATTATTTTTCTCAATCTATAACATGTTACTTTGCTGCCAAATATTTGTTTCTCTAAAGCCACCTTGTCGCAGCTTAAATCGGTGCTACAACACATTCCATATCCATATAGCATCAAAATGTCAACATTCCACAAAATTGTTATTCCATAGCGATGCTGTCTGTTAATTTACTACTAACTACATACTTGTAGCTGCAGTAAATACGAAATTACAAAACAAAAGAAAACACACAAAAGAAAAAAGACAACAATTATGTGTGTGTCTGTGGGTGCTTCTATCGAAATGCGCATATATTTATTACACATATTTTCTCCAATTTCTGTCTATTTGATCGCTATCAAGTACCAAGTACTTTGACATTTTCAATTATTGGGTTCATTGAGTAGTAATTGCTGAGCAGACAATGAAAATGTATGTGTTTGTATGTGTTTGTGTAGGAGAACAATATCTTGAATATCTGATCGAAAATGAACAACTACGAACAAATGAACGAGCGAATGAATGAAGGAATGAATGAATGATTTCAAATATCCAGACAGCAAATGAAAGATAGCAATGACTATAATGATAAAAGCATGTCCTGATACCAATGACACAGCATGAACGAATGGTATGCTTTTTGTCATTCTTTGTCATTTTCTTATTGTCGAACTGTGCCATAATTTTGATTACCAATGCAAAGAACCAATGACGTAAAAAACTCATAAAATTTAAGCAAACACCGTGAACGATGCATGATGCTCCCTCTTGCACTCCCACTCCCACCATAAATAAATGGCAACAATTATTTATGCTGGTTTTGTTTGGAACGGTGCCGTTGCAGTAATCATTTTCTCATTTCTCCTTTTGCTGCTCCATATAATAGTGGCTCATCGCAGTGTAAGCAGCTTCATCGCATACGCTTCATTACTGTTTGGGAAAATAAAAAAATTAAAGAAAAGTGAAAAAAATGGTAAAATGGAGTAAAAGTGGCGGTAGAGAAAATGTCTATACCCTTCGTAGTGGGTGCTTCAATCGGAAATAAATAGTGGATTTTTTAACTTTTTAAATTGTGCATTTTCCTAAAAAATATACAAATATAAAGTATAAAAATTTAGTGATTTTACATCTCCCTTACCTCCTTGCCAGTATTCTAGTATTATCCACCATTAAAATATTTTTAAATTTAGCACATATTGTATCTTAAGCTGTAGCACAACGACAAACTAACTGTAGTCCACTACTCCGTGCCTAAGATATAAATCATTTTGTAAAAATGTAGAAAATTTTAATGGTACATTTTCCTTTGCATTATTAAATTTTACACTAAAGTAACTGAGAATGTCCGTTACGTCTTTGCCTTCGCCAGGCGTCAGGCGACCAACCCCCTCCCCATCTTGATAAGCCTGACAGTCACTTTGGAATGGAGAATGGAATGTTGTTAGACTCAACCAAAGTTGGCTCATTAAATATAACCAGTACTTACTGGCCATTAAAACGGATGAAGCGAATGAATGAGATAGTTTTTATATCATCACACAGCAACGAACAGTGAAATTATTATGGATTAGATACTTTCGAAATAACTGGCATCTAATGACTAACGAAGGGAGTAGAGAGTATACTTTTATAAGTTTCAATGCTGCAAAAACTATGCTGCGGTGAAAGAGTTGGGCGCCAACTGTGTGTTTCAAAATCTAAGGCAGTAAATGCTGCAATGAAAGAGTTTCATTAGCTATGTACCAGATATGAGGCATGAAAAAATATTTGTTTGTCTTAAATTCAACTATTAATGTATCTGTTGTATTCTTCAATATACAAGTGCTAGGCATGTTCCATCGTATATTGTTGTATTACACAAATGATTTTGGGACTCAATTCTGAGAATTGAGCGTGAAAGCAGTACCAGAAATAAGAACTACTGCAATATTCGTTTTGTCAAGTTGGCTGCATTAATAATTATATGGCCATACGAATTTTTTTCCTCAAGGTAAATTTGAAGCACTTTTCTATATCTTGTCATTGGGGTTTGGCTTTTGCAAATACAACTTTATTACAAATTAACATAATCTGTTTTTTTTTAAGGAAGCATAAAAATTGTTAAACGTTGTTGCGTTGCAATTAGATTTTTACTAAGTATCGCATACCTATTACAACACATGATTTTGGGACCCAATTCTGAGAACTGCACGTGAAAGTAACAGTTTCAATCTTAAACCTATAGGTTAATGAAAAAAAAATGGATTTTTTTTGCAATTTATATGACACTGGATACACTTTTTTTCCCCTATTCAATATGTACAACTTTCCTTCAGACGGAAAAGAGATTTTCGGTACCGTATACCGATAACGTTGCGGATGTAAAGTGAATCTTGGAAGCCGACTCTTTATCACGAATAGCGGCAGATAGTGAGCGACGAACCCTGATGATTGGGCTAGCCACCCGCCTCCACGTCCTTTACGGAACCCTAAAAAGTTGGCGTCCCACGCACACGTTATAAGGACCATGATTTGCAGATGTGCACCTGAAATGTCCGAGAAGGTGCCTCTCGGCCAACTGGCGGATATTCTCGACAAATACAAGACTGGCATCACCGCCATACATAAAATAAGATGGACTGGACAGGGATGCACACGTTGAAAAAACTGTGACATTGTTTACAGTAGCCAAGCAGAAAGACAGAAATTTGGATGTGGATTCATAGTCGGCACGAGACTTCGACGTCTGGTCTCGCGGTTTAACCCAGAAAGGCGAAATATTTGTACTCTACGCTGATTTGTGTACACGTCCCAACGAAAGACAAAGACGAGGACATTAAAGATGTATTCTATGAGCGGCCGGAGGAAATATATGACCGCTGCCTTGCACTTGACATTCAAATTGGACTGGGATGTTTTAATGATAAAATAGGAAGGGGAGAGCTTTGTTGAGCAATCGGAAAATTCAGTGGACACCTCTAATGGTTACCTTCGTGTCGGCAAGAAACATGGTTGTGAGTGGAACCAGATTCCCGCATAAAGATATCCACAAGGCAACCTGAATATCTCCCGATCAAAATACAAGAAATCAGATTGATCACGTGGTAATTGATAGAAGGCATGTCTCAAGCGTTATGGACGTGCGTGTGATGCGCGGTAGAAACATTGACTTGGATCACCAGCTAGTTGCAGAGGAGGTACGCACGGGATTAAATAGTGCTAAAAATGCTCGTAACCAAACGCAAACTAAGTTAGATATCGCAAAGCTGTATTCCACCG
The DNA here is from genome assembly GCA_964034835.1 of Muscina levida. Classification (NCBI taxonomy): domain Eukaryota; kingdom Metazoa; phylum Arthropoda; class Insecta; order Diptera; family Muscidae; genus Muscina; species Muscina levida. The sequence continues at coordinate 11,031,564 of OZ035880.1, read as the reverse complement.
AGATAGCCAATGCCTACGCCAACCAACTCTCTACACTACTTAAAACAATCCCCCTAATTATGATGTTCCCGACACAAAGTGGCAGCATATTGCGAGTTCTATGACCACTGCCGCAACAACCGTACTGGGTTATGAAAAACCCACGCTTAGACACGCCCTGGTACGATGATGAATGTCGCGAAATGTCAGAGGAAATGGATGCTCTATACAAGGCAAAACTGGCGAAGAGTGCGGTGACGGAGCGTTATAAAGAGAAAAGGAGGGAGATGAAACTCCTGTTCAGGCGGAAAAGCGTCTATGGAAGATAAGAGAGAGTGTCAGGATATCGAAAATTATAGGGATAAAGGTGAAGCCCGAAAGTTGTATCAAAAGGTAAAAAGCAGAGGTTTAGACCAGGGATCCCCACTTGTTAGGACAGAGACGGAAATCTGGTCACTGACATTTGGAGTATGCTGAAAATATGGAGAAAACACTTTCGATCTCTACTAATTCCCGAAGGCAGCATAAGTGACGAAATCACTCCAAACATCAACGATGGAGTAGACTATTCAACACCGAGCCAAAACAAGATAAGCACGGCAATTGCACGGCTTAAATACAACAAAGCTGCGGGAGCTGATGGACTGCCGGCTGAGCTTACTAAAGCCAAAATCAAATCAAGTTATTTGTTTCAACGAACAAAGAGTTCACTCGTCTGGGACGCTACGTGTTAGTTGACTTATATAACATTGAAGTGGTAGATGATTTTGTCTATCTCGCCTCCGCCATAAACAAAAATAATAATGTCAGCCTGGAAATCAGGAAACGAGTATTGATCGCAAACCGCTGCTACTACGCGCTGAGCAAGCGATTTAATAACAAAGCGCTCTGTCGAAGAACAAAGATTCAACTCTACCAGACTCAGATCCTACCTGTCTTGCTCTACAGCGCAGAAGCCTGGGTAATGACTCAGGCGGCTCAATCTCTTCTTGGAGTTTCAAGAGAAAAATACTTCGCAAAATATTTGGATTCACCAACGTTAACGGCGAGTCCCGTCGTGGAATGAAGAATGAACTGTATGAGCAGTCTTCGGCAATCTTCGATGTGCGGCGCAGGACGTGGCGTCCAAAACGTCGATGGATGAACCAGCTGAAAGAGCTGTTATCTAAGTTTGGTATGACGAACTATCTACGGAGCGCAAAATGCCTAAGCGCTTCGAATACTTTTATATTTGCGGCAACAGATAGATACATTTCTATTGCTGCTGCCATTAAAGAAGAAGAAATTCAAAATAATTAAAATAAGTAATACATTTACCTGTATACGAGAAAAAATATTGCTTCATATGTCAATATATCAAAATGTCACTCATAGCCCTTAAAAATTTAATGTGTATTCAATTTCTGGTTCCAATAAAAAAACGTATAGTAATTACTTCTTTTAATATACATATCCTTAAGGTTACAAACGACACATTTTTAACAACAACAATTTGAATTTTTATATTTTCAGCTATAAGAATAAAATGACTCCATTAGAATATTGTTCAGCTTACAATGTAGCATGTACCTAACATATCAGGTATGTAAATGCTGCGTTGTAAACTGCAGTCAATTGTCAGTAGCGAATTGAAAATATTTCATGACAATGACAACAGAAACAGTGTTGGCTTTTAATATCTTATACCGCTCAAATTTATTGACATTAATGTTAGAGTGTTTGTCCAGAGCTCTTCCTTAACTCACAAATTATCCATCTGTGTAACTTTAAAGTTTTCTATGCTATATTTCTACTTCTTTAAAATAAAACATTTGCTTCATTACTCTATCTTCTAAGTGTTCATCTTACATTACCTATTTTGTATAGTCCGACAATAGAGCTTAGTTCATAGCCGTTTCCAGGATTTGTCCCTACACTATTTCGTTTTTCCTACAATATTGTCATCGTTAAAACTTTAGATGTACTTAGATGTTATTAGCATTTAAGGTAATTGCTTTGAAAGAAAAGCAAACAAAAAGTGCCGCACGTAAATTAACAATACTAAACACTGAGCTATGTATGTGTGGTTGAATCGCCATTTTTTCCTATATACTCACAGTTTTATCGATTTTTTAATCGGCCTTAGATTAAAACACTGCAAATATGTATTCTCAGGCGGAAAGAAAAAGTACAACATGTAACAGGACGACATGCAGCTAAACCAATGACAGTGGTAGTTAATTAAAGTGAATGGATGAGAAACCGATAGAAATAAAGAAACCAGTAAAAAACCCCTCCAGGATGTGATATTAGTGGCTTTTGTGGATATAGATGGGATTGGCAAAAAATGGATGTTGACATTTTATGCGCTTTAAATGTATGCAGCTATTGCCTCTGTGTGGAGACCAATTAGGTATTTAAGTGGATTTGGGATGAAAATGCAGAATATAGTGGGGGGTATAAATGACCCAAATCGAAGAAGCTTCATTTCGTTTATAGGAACTTTTAGTCCACCGCATGCATTGAATAAGATTATGTTGTAATATTTTGGGAAAATTATAAAATTTGATACAAAACTGAATATGTGAAGTAAGTAAGTATGTAATGTAAGCATCTCATCTATTGGGAAATGTCAAAGTTTATCAAGCATCCACATTTGCCTAAAGATTTCTCGGTTTTTTTTGTCATACCCGCGATTTCAACAATAAAACCTATCTGCTTATGTTCTCAACCATACCACTAGGATCTTCTCCAGCAAAATGTTTCAATTGTGGTTTAAATCAATAAAAAAAAAAACACCACCCAACGTAGTGCAAATACATCACCATGTACATGGACATTGGATACAATTGAAAATGAAAAGTTCAAAAGGAAGCAACCACAAAAAACCTCTTCGAAATAGAATTTGTATAGCTTCCAAATTGAATGGCTATAAAGAAATACCAAACTATACTTTCGTTTGACTCTATGCACTTTCCCAACGTCATCATCTTAACCTCATCGTGTGTCAAATTCTTAACTCTTTTGTTCTCTTGCATGCAGTGCCTTTACTGCAGCACACCAGGACATGCAACTTTACTATTGCAGCATCGAGACAGACACGCACGTCTATATGTACGGCAGATGGTTATGCATAAAATGCAGAAAAGAATGTCTGTTACATCTCACAATCGAATGAATGAAATAACTGAACTGACAGACTGCCTGGTTTCATGGATGGCTGGTATTTTGCTTGTCCTGCTGAATAAATAAATGTTTGTTTGAACGAATGAATGAGTGACTAAACATTGCGAACTGTTTGACAGTCCGTATGTTTGAATTTCACAATATTCCGCAATAGTTACGTTATCTTGCACAGTTGAATGGGTTGCATTATATTGCACGGAGAGGGTGGGGGTGGTGATAAAGTGGTAATGTTTACACGTATATAAATACATGTACATGTACAAAATTGAGGGAAAGTACAGTGGTTTCATAAGAAAAAGGACCAGCAAAATGCTATAAATGACAGCCTAAGATAACCGTAGCATGATTTTTTGGAAGCTTTTACTAGACATATATCGAGACTACAAGCAATACAGTCATAACAACAAATTGTTCAGAAAAATGCATTTCCATGAGATTTTTTTATAAATAACTTAAAGAGTATATGATGTTTTTGGAGACAAATGAATCTTGTTGTCTATATCCCTTCTTTGCCCTCTTCAAATCACTGTTATTAGGTCGGATCATTTGTTGCCGTTTGTATCGTAAGTATTTAGCTACTAAATATCATTACTGGTTACAGTCATCGACAAAACTGTCATTGCCATTGTTTTACAAGGGCAATCCTATTTTGTAACTTATATAACAAAAAATTGTTGGTATATATGTAAGTAGCACATAGCTGTATTAGTGAATATTTGCCAGCGTCCACCCAAAAAGAAAGAGAAAAAAAAGAAATATTGCTGATTTTAACAAAATATCATTCGATGTGAATCTCTATGCATTACCATGTAATATCTAGATAAGTGAAAATTAAAATTAAGGTGCCTCAATTTCTTTACAAAAGAAAAACAGAAACTTGTTTGTGATTATGTAGAAAAAAGTACAGATTGTGCTTCCCTATATGATTTCAGACCAGTTGTCCTGTCATCTTTTCCTCTGAAAGTATTGAAATAATTGACAAAGAACTTGGAATCGCCGAGACACTATTCAGTCTCGCACCGAATCTCTTATCGGATGCCAAGTGCATACTATCTGTCCTCGGTCATAAGCTGCGCATTGGTCATGGAATGTGAGAAGAGGCAGAAAAGGGATATCAACGTCCCAACAGAAGGGATGGATCTCTATATGTAACAAATGGGTACTCATATCCAAGTTTTCATTGTTGCTGTGCAAATCAAAGTTGGTAGCGAACTGAAAGGAGATCTTTGGATATAAGAATCTGCTAGATTTCTTCCTTCCTGGATATTGATTGAATAAAAAGGAACTCTCCGAATTAGGCGAATTGGGATTTGTATGAGAGGTGGGAGTACTTAATCTCCGCATAGAAGCTTGTATGCCAAATGTAAGCTCGATAATGTAAGCTTGTGTACCAAATGTAACCTCGATAGCTTTTAAATTACGGATGTACTCCCGAGGACAGATAGACGAACACCCCCAAAAAGGGGGAACTTGTGTGGGACAAGGGAGTAGTATTTGCACGAACTAGCTCATCTTAAAACTTAATCTCAGATTAGAGGATATGAGCTTTCATACCTAATTTCAGCACGATATTTCTTGAACCACGGCTGTAATCGCGAGGACAGATAGACGAACACCCCCAAAAAGGGGGAGTTTGTATGGGACATGGGAGTAGTATTTGCACGAACTTGCTCATCTTAAAACTTAACCTCTGATTAGAGGATATTAGCTTGCATACCAAATTTCAGCTCAATCCTTTTTATACTAAGACCGTAATAGCAAGAACAGATAAACAGACACCCAAAAAGAAGGATTTTGTATTGTAGGTGTGTGGGTGTAGGTTTTGATCAATCGGTCTCATTTCAGAACTTAACCTTGGCTTAGAGGAAAGAACCTTGTATATAATTACAGTACGATAGCTAGTTTACTACAGCTGTAATCGCAAGGACAGTTTCCAAAAAGGGGGAGTTTTAAACTAAGGCTGTGATAGTGGGGACAGACAGACGGACACCCGCAAAAATAGGATGTTTGCATGGGCCCATGGGAGGTGGGAATGGTTTTTGTTTGATATTGCCCACCTTAGAACTTAACCTTCGCTTTGAGGATGGAAGCATGTGTACCAAATACCAGCTCGATAGCTATTAAATTGCGGGTATTATCAGGGGTAGAGACAGACGAACTTACTTACTTACTTACATAATTTCCTTTTCCACCCTATAAATGAGGTATGGAATAGCTTTTCGCGCTTTCTATTTTTAGATTCACAACTAACGGCACCTACTTGTTTATCAACGAATACGAACGTCACTGTTTGAGAAGCTTTTTACTAGACATGCCGATAAACTCGACACTTGATACTGCGAAGTTGCTGTCGACAACATCGAGGAGGCCGCCGGCAATGAAAGAAATGTAATGGAATGTCAGATATACCCTTCACTCCGTTTGCGCTCTAATTTCAAGAGATGAACAGTGGCATTGTCAGAAAATTGTATGTTGCGAAATTGACAGTATGGCGGCATAGCTGACGGACCTTATTGTCAATTGCCGCTTTTCAGACGAGGCAGTTCCCCCATTCATTTTTTATAGAGGCTATGTGGTTGTACTGGCATTCCCTGAAATTTGTTTTGTAATCCAGTCCAGTTATTTACTCCTGTGTGTATCGGCAGCAGCCTGGGCTTCAGAGGCCATGTTTTCCGTCCAAACGCGCTTGTCTTGCCGCGCAAATTTTTTGATCAGGTGGATTAAGGTAGTATACTTAGTTTGTAGGCACTGTTTTTGCTTTTTAAGCAACTTGTGTCTTCAATAAGTTGCCAGGTGTTCTCTGATATCCACACTTTACGCTTGTGTTGCGGGTAACCGAGATGTTGTTTCGTACCCTGGGAAGAAATGTTTTTGATTTCATTACACTGCTTTCTAAAGTTGTTCGGTACACGTTTATACCGGGTCCTTAAGAAATCGATGTAGCATTCGCGTACATGAGTGGACTTATGATTGACAACGTTCTATCATCTTGGCAGAGTCTGTGTTTTTGTTGCCGGATTGCAGATATTTACAGTCGCGTCTCCCCTACAAACAAGTGGTGATCTAAGGCTCCATCTGTACCACGCCTGTTGCGTACTTCCAGTAATGAACCACGCGACTTTTTTAACATCGCAATGTGTTCAATTTACAGCTCATGAGCTGCACGAGTTATACCACGACATTGATGCGGTCCAGCGAATCAAAGTGCAACGATTACGCTGCCTAGACCATGTCGCATAGACCAAGAAAGTGAAGAGCCTAAAACGTGACAAATTCCCCTGTACGATAATTACTAACTTCAAATCGATATTAAATAATTATGGCATGTAACTTCACAAAATTAATGATGCAGAACTTCTTCTTTTTGAGGCTAATTTCATGTGCAGTTCTCAGAATTGACTCCCAAATCAATGAGCTGAAAAATGTTGCACAGTGTTATGTTCTCATTGGCAAATATTCTATTTAAATTGTTAACCTCAGTAGACTTTACGCTAAAAATCTTATCAGATATAGTAAATCTTACAAAGAACATTTCTCAAGAATTTCAATTATAATATCCTCAAAACCCATTGGTAACAAAAATTACATCACATTTTCTTCACACGAGCCGTTCTAATACCAACCTTGTTTCTCTTTCATATACTAACTCTATCTATAGCATACATCTGTCTTTAGTTTCGTTTACGCTATCCTGAATTTGTCCGTTTAAATTTTCTTCTTAATATTTCTGCCAAAGCGATGCGGTTGTCTGATTCTCTTTTCTATTTCACAAATGTTATTTGCATATTTATGAGGTACTCGCAAAGAAGTACAATGGTTGCTAGCAGAAAAAAAACCAAAAAAAAAAATGCAAGCCAAAGGGATAGAGAATATTACAAAAACGACGAGAACAACTAGAATAACATCAGCAGCAACTGATAAAATGTCATAGCTGTTATTGGCGTTGTAGTTACGATTGTTCTACTGGCATCAGAAGAAGAAAGAAAGAAAGTACGAAAAAAAAGCAATTCGAGTAGTGAAAATGAAAACTGAGCTAGAGCTATGATGGCTAGTACTCCGTTTATAAAACATGGCAACTAACCCACCGACATACAATTGATGTTGTGAACTTCGGCGTTGCATTGTTGTTATTACACACACACACTTTCCTGCTGTGTACATAGAAGAAGTGTGTTTCGATGTCGTTGTATGAATATAATGAATATTTTTCTCATTCTGTTGCAACCTCGATTTTCTATTTTTAATTTCACAGATATACACGATGTCATATTTTTTTCTCATCTGCTTCATAATATCGATTCTGGGTTACTGCTTTAGTTACACTTAACAGCAATAGACAGGCGAATCACTGTAATATAAGAGGAAATTGTTGATGGGAGAGTTTTTGCGCTAAAGTTAAGCGTGATAATGGAGTAGTTATATCGACTTGGATGTAAAGATTTACAAGTAATTACAATGTTTAGACTAATTTAAGTAAAGTTAAGATTTTAATATAGTTTCAGTTTTCTATGTAACACATAGAAGGAATCACCCTAGACACTATGTATCTTTGAACCAAATTTGATTCATAACTTTTAAAGTCGTTTGTGCCAAGTCCGTCTGTCCGCCTGGCTGTCTGCCTGGCCGTCCGGCTTGTACGCATGATAACTTTCGAAAGACGAGACCAAATGTTTTGAAAAGTTCTTACGGTGTAGTAAATTGGCTACATGGCCCCGCTTCTTCTGGTACCTTCCATAAAAATATAATAAAAATTGAGTAATAATATCAATACACCCCACAAAATCGTGCCCAAATTCTGTATTCAGTAATTTTAAAACAGGATAAAGTTATAGAGAATAAAACCTGGAAGTCTAGTCACACCCCTTCTGGTACCTCCCCTACAAATGAAAAACTCCGCCCACTTTAGATATCGAGTAATAATAACAATATACTAGAAAATTTTATGTTTTACTGAGGATGAGGGTACATTTAAGTTGGGTTCACCGACTGAAACTTTTTTACTGGTTTTTTATCAATCCGTAGATCTGGTTTATTCAATATTATTTGAATACTGCGCCGCCCATCGAAATTTCCAACCGGAACATTCATCCATTTGTACATCGCAACCAAGCCAGCGCATTCGGTGTATTTCAACGCGCATGATTACGTCGATGTTGTTGTACTCGCAATAAACCATGATGGGTCCAAATATTTTGTGAAGTATTTTTCTCTCGAAGACACCCAGAATAGATTGATCCGCTTGTGTCATTGCCCAGGGATTTTGCGCTGTAGAGCAAGACGGTTAGGATCAGTATCTGGTACAGTTGGATCTTTGTTCTTCGAGAGAGACAGCTTTGACATTAAATCGCTTGCTCAGCGCATAATAGCAGCGGTTTGCGATCAATACTTATCTCTTGTTTTCCAGGCTGACAAGATATACAAAATCATCTACCACTTCAAAGTAATAGTTCTCAACGTTCACGCAGCGTCCCAAACTAGTAGACGCATTGTTTGTTGAAACAAATAACTTGATTTTATCCTCATTTATCACCCTACACAATTCTACCGACTGCTTCTCAATGCTTGAAAAGGCCGCAGTAACATCTCGCGATCCACGGCCAATAATATCTATATCTATATTAATCACCAGACCCACTTCTGCAGACTGTTTCTCAATCCACGAAAAAGCCGCAGTTACATCCCGCATTCCACGGCCAATGACATCTATGTCATCGGCACACGCGAGTGCCATGTGGCTTTTGATACAGATCGTACCAATCCTGTTTACTGCAGCCTTCCTCCAAAGTTATTGTTGTCAACGTTCACACAGCGTCCCAAACGAGTAGACTACTACCTTTACGTTAAAACAAATAACATGGTTTTGTTCTCATTTATCACCTGATCCATTTCAACCGACTGTTTTTCAAAGCTTGAAAAGGCTGCAGTAACATCCCACAGTTCACGGCCAATGATATCTATATCATTGGCATACGCCAGCACTATACGACTGTTGTTAAAGATGGTATCTGTCCTGTTTACTGCAGCCTTTCCCATGTTCATCTCTATCACGATATTAAAGAGATTGCACATTGTCTTAAGCTTTGCTTGGTACAAAATGGCTCTGTTAGATTTGTGCCTATTTTCACTGAAGACTTCGTTCAGTCAGTCAGTGTCACCCCGCAAAGTCGTATCAGCTTCACGGGGGTACCAAACGCAGTCATAACATCTAATAATTTCTCTCGTATCGGACTGTCGAATGCAGCTTTGAAGTCGATGAACAGATGGCAGGTATCGATCTGCATCGCTTGGGTCTTCTTCAGGATTTGTATTAGTGTGAATATCTGGTTTACTGCAGCCTTCCTCCAAAGTTATATTTGTCAACGTTCACACAGCGTCCCAAACGAGTAGACTACTACCTATACGTTAAAACAAATAACATAGTTTTGTTCTCATTTATCACCAGATCCATTTCTACCAACTGTTTTTCAAAGCTTGAAAAGGCTGCAGTAACATCCCACAGTTCACGGCCAATGATATCTATATCATTGGCATACGCCAGCACCATAAGACTGTTGTTAAAGATGGTATCTGTCCTGTTTACTGCAGCCTTCCGCATGTTCATCTCTATCACATATTAAAGAGATCGCATAGAATACTCAGAATACTCAGGCGTAGAATACTCAGATTCCAGTCCAATGTATTCCTTGAGCCAAATTGTGTTTGTGAGCTGGTGCATGTACGTTGTCAGCTCATGGCCGCCAGCTTAAAAAAGCTCTGCTGGTAGTCCATCGGCTACAACAGCTTTGTTGTAGTTAAGCCGTGAAAAATTCCACTATACGATACTAACTAACTTGAAATCGATATTAAATTATTATGTCACGTAACTTGATAAAACGAATGATGCAAAACTTCTTTTTTTGTGGGCTACTTCCACGTGCAGTTCTCAGAATTAAGTCCCAAATTCATGTGTTGTACTGTGCTATCAAATTTGGGAAATGCAGAATTTTTCCGATAGTTGAAAAAATTTATGATGCATCAGGGATTTTTTTTTTAAAACTCACTCAAACACATCGTCAATATTTCTCAAAAGAACAAAAGAAACATACAAAGCTGCCATAATGAATTGCTTCAAAATAAATATGAAAACATATTTATAAAGACGTCTTCTCACCTTCTCTTTTGCACCTTATAATAAAAAAACCAAGAAAACATACAACCTTGATGTATACCACAAAACTGTCTCATCGCATATTCTGCCTCAATTAGACTTGGTCACCTCTTACATCTCATCATCCCTTTTGTTACTAGCATAAATTCTACGATGTCATAAATTCTACATTTCATTGGCTTCTCTTAGTACTCATTTATAAATATCACAAATTTATATTTAGCTTTCCTTAGCTTTCTCGGCTGTCTACCCTATTGAGGCGCAATTGACGCATCACTAACACTTTCCCATTTAATACTCTTTTGGTGTGCCAGCCAACCACTAAGCTAGACAATTTATTGTTGTATGCTGGCAACAAAAACATGATAGAAAACATAATCAAAATACAAATATTTTTGGCCTTTGAACATGTGTTTTCATTATTGGATTTCCGTTGCGTTCTTTGCTGCTATGTAGTATGTGTGTGTGCGTGTGCGTGTTTGTTGGTGTTGCTAATCCTTCCTGTCTCTCCTACTTCTTCTTTGTTGTTCTGCAAATATCTGTCTTATAGGTTGAGAGAAAATTAATTTTCATTTTTGCTTTGCTGGTCTTTGTTGCTGTTGCCATTGCTATTGCTGTCGGACACTTGTTAGTTATGTTGACCATTTCGGCTGTCAATTAGTTAACATATATTGGCAACATGCCGCTTTAGACTTTATATCATCGACACGAAACGTAAGCTCCAAACATTTTTCTCGATCCGCTCTAACTCCTACAGGAAACAGGAGGAGTATTGTCCATGTCATCCCATCACTGCACAGTCAGTGACAATTGAAGCCAGTGGTGTGAGAGTCTATGAAATGTTGCATGGGATCTATGGGAAACCTTAAATAGAACAGACACTTGGGTGGAGATATTAAGAAACGGATTATAGGCATTACACATAAGGCATTTAAGGTCAAATGGACACAGAGGCTTAATGACGTGGAACAAATATTAACTAAGAGTCAATGAACGGTTATATATTTGGTGGCAAAATAAATATTTGTGTTGAACGAGGCTAATCGACTTTCATAAATTGGTGATACATGTAATGGGATATGTGGTGTAATAATTTGCTAGAAATAAGTTTGCGTTATTCAATTAAACATTTTGAACAAATTTGGTAGCAGTAGTATTCTGGGAGGTACCAGAAGGTGTGGGGCTATTCTGCCCCTTTATAATCACATCACTTTATTTTGGAAATCTATATATATAAAAATGAAATGGTCCACGTATGTCATAACATCACTTGAGAACGGCTGGAGCGATTTGGCTGATTTGTTTTTTATTCGATTCGAAATTTTCCGTAGATTGTTTGTGTTGAAAAAAATCAAATCCAGGTGGCGCTAGGGTGGATTTATATCGAAAATTTGAATGCATGTACCAATTCAACTGAAATTTAGAATGGATATTCGTTTGATCATGAGAAAACATTTTATGTACAAATGGACCCGGTAGATGGCGCTGGGTCGGCTTACAATCAAAATTTTAACGAATGTGCCAATTTAACTGAAATTCAGAATCTATGTTCGTATGATCATTAGAAAAAATCGTATGTACAAATGGACCCGGTAGATGGCACTAGGGTGGATTTATATCGAAAATTTGAATGCATGTACCAATTTAACTGAAATTTAGTATTTATGTTTGTGGAACCTTGAGAAAAATTTTTTTGCATAAATTGAAATGAAAATTTTAACGAATTAAACAATTTGACAGAAATTTAGAATGTATATTTGTTTTATTATGAGAATTTTTTTTGTATATATATATGAACCCGCAGTTGTTTTGGCTGGGGTTGAATTATTTTGAAAATTTATATCGATTGTCCGATTTTACTTAAACTTAAAATATATGATTTTTTTGGCATGAGAAAATTTTGAATATCGATTGTCCGATTTAACTTAAACTTAAAGTATTTGCTTTTTTTGGCATGAGGAAATTTTGAATTTATGTTTGAAACCAGTTGCCCGTGTTTAGCTTATGATACACATAATTTTTGGAATGTCATTTAGTCACTTTTTTTAACATCATAGTTATTCAGAAATCTATATATATAAAAAAGATGTACATTTTGATGTCACCACTAATTGCGAAAACGGTTGACCCCATTTGTCCCAAAATTTCAGTGAAGTTGGGGATTGGCTGTAGATGGTCACCCAGACCGCAAAAACGCTTAAAGAAGAATGACTAACTTTTATAATGGCGCACTTCCTACAGAAATAGAGAGCTTCACAAAGTGGTTTTTCCCGTTTCGAAATTTTAGGGGACAATAACGAAAATAGGAATAGCTGTTGATATAACCCAGACCATACGGTTAATGGGGTTGCTGAGCCTAATGACGGCATTTTTGGAAATTCGTACTGCTTAGGATAAAAAGGTACAATCACCCAGTACACCAACGCAGAAAGTTATATGTCAGTCAATCGGCTTAAAAATGTGGTTTTAGAATATATGCCTATCAATAAGTAAGTTTTCATCACATCATGGACGACACAGCTGATTCGTTTTAGAAATTCTTATAATAATCTATATATATAAAAGTGAACATTTGTTTCTACGTATGTCCACTATAGACTTCAAAACCACCCAACCCATTTGCAACAAACCGGCATCAATAGAAAGACAATCTTTCGAGGATCGTTATAGGTTACTTAAACATTGCATTTGAATCATGTGGTCCATTTATTGAGTCGATTTTCGATTATCCCATACAAAAAATGTTCAAAAGTTTTAAATTGTGAAAATTTAAATAGTATGTCAATGTTAAATTTGTCAATATTTAAATTTTCAGATGAGCTAATTTGTTAAAGTGCGGTATCTGAAGTACTAGATTAGTAGGAATGGCCCTACTCATAGGACCTAATTTGTAAAAGTGCAATATCTGATGGCCTAGATCATTAGGCATGGCTCCGTCCGTAGGACGTAATTTTGCGAATGGTAATGGAATTTGTTGTGGATTCAATTAACATTAATATACGTATTTTAAATAAAAACGGGGGATTTGAAATAGTATGTGGAATAAACACCAATATTCGTGATCAAGCATAAGGGGTGGCCCTGCCAAATTATGTTTTCCAAAAAGCAATAGCTGAAGAACTGTAGCACTATTCGTCTTGATATTTGGTATGCAATTTTTTGAGACCAGTGGCGTATGTGACTGAGATCTACGGCAGAAAAAATCGAATACTCACGAATTTAAACATTTCTCAAATCTGCATGCTATTACATTTAGATCGACAAACGTCATACAACAGTGTAATATTAGCAGTTACGAATGAGTGTGGAGGCTTTTATTTCCTTATTGCACCCATGGGTTTTGATATTGTTGATTTTGCAAAATGTTTGATCGCGTTGGCTATTGCATCCTCCTGTATTGCGCAGCTGTTTTGGATGTTGCAGAATAGAGCAAAAAATTGAAATTTTCTGAGAACCGCACATGAGTTATCAAGTTAAAAAATGTTGCAAGCATGTCAAATCATAATGAGGGATGAGTGTACTAGGAGTATTATAGGATTTAAGAAGCAATACATTATTGAGTTATCATTCTTACATTAATTTACCCAGAAAATATAAGGGAACCGAACTGTTGCTACTATGTATAACAATGATACCCACGAAATTGCCGTTAGATTTAAATGACTACAGTTTCCAGTTCGGTTAAAATTTGCAATGACATTCAATAAATCTGAGGGACAGTCTATTCAAATTTTGAAAATCCAAATTTTACGCATGATCACCTTTATGTTGCATGTTCACGTGTAGAATGACCCACTGATTAAAATATGTACACTTCTTTGGTTCTTCCATACATACTATATTATCAAAAGCATTACAATAAATTTCTGTCATTAAAACTATATTATCTTTTAATATACCTCAAAATTTTTGTTAAATTTCGATGCGAATATCAAAAGAAACTAACACAACCCGAAGATTTATTCCAACCAAAAAAAGTTAAATTTCAGTCAATACTTCTTTAGGCAGGACGAAGTCTGCCCGGTCAGCTAGTAAATCATATAGATAGAAAAATTAAGCAATATTCATTGTAGTTATACTACAATGGTTAAATTTTTATAGTATATCAGATGTAACATTAGCAAACAATTGAAAATAACCTATGCATGGGGTATTTTCTTGACATATAGAACTTCTGATAGGTATAAGTGTAAATCTAGCTGTCATACTAATGAAGTGTAATAGACTTTCTTTTAGTATACTTTGCAAAATCACCATGTAAAAACTAAACAAGAACAAAGTTTACAAATCATGCAAATTTATTTTCAAAATGCACGTTCTGTTCGCCAAACTTATGGAGCCCTTTATGAAGTTGAGGGTGCATGTAATGATGCATCTGAGCAGCTAATAGAAGCCATCGACGCTGTAGACGTTAGTATGACAGGGGACTCGAATTTATCGAACCGACTTCATTCTCTGGAACTCGGTCTCTGCAAATGCTGAGGAAAGACCTTGGCCTACATTTATATAAAATCCAAATGGTAGAAGAAGTAGAGCCAATGGACGATCAATTGATTTTTTTATTTATCATGTCATTGAACATTATTTGAAGGAGAAATGGTTCTAACACGACGCTGTAACATGCCATACAGCGCGTGAGACCATCACTTTGCTAAGCCAAACGTTGGTGACCGAATTATCTCAAAAAATGGTAATACGAGTTCAATACAAAAACAGTATTACGGACTATTCTTGATCCGTGTGAGAAGAAGACATGACAAAAGAAGTTTTTATGGCTAAACGCATGAAGCTTCAAACGGAATTTTCATTTGCGGTCAGTAGGAGAAGGCATAACAAAAATGTTTTTTTATGACCAAAGAGATAGTTAGTATACAGATGGTTCACGCTACTACGGATCAAGATAAATAATTTTGATCTTTAGAGATATGTCTGTTTCCGATTTTTGAAAGAAGTGGTTTTTCGCCCTACATACTGAAAAAACTTAATCTACATTTTTATTAGCATTAACAACAATAAAACTTAAGTAGTAAACTTTAATGTTAAGGAGTTACTTTAAATAAGTTACATAAGTAAATAAACTCAACATATTTTTGTCGAGCTTTAGTGCCGTTTTCAAAGTACTTTGTAGACCTAAGTGTGAAATATATTACAAGTTAATATGCAATAGCGAAGCATTGCCGGGCCCACTAGTAAATAATAATCTTTAAGATATATGAGGAACAGAATTTTTCCTGCAAAACCTCGCCTTTAAATTGAAATATTTTAGAGGTCATAGAAATAAACCAATCGTTATTAGATTTCAAACTACACTCAACATATTTTACAAAAATTTGGAGGCAGGACGAAGTCTGCCGGGCCAGCTAGTTTACAATAAAAATATATTTTAGCATCTTTAAAGTACTATGGGCACCATTTTGGTACAAAAAAGTACTTTTTAGTAAAAGGAAAGTGCATTTGAGCACAATAAAAGTGCTTTCTGGCACATTGAAAGTAATTTTTGGCTCATTGAAAGTACAAAAGTAATGATATATAAGAAGTACTTTCAAATACTAAAAATGTACATATTGGTAAAAAAGTAAATTTTTGTAGAATTAACGAACTTTTTGGTCAAGAAAAGGTACGTGTGGTACGTCTGATAAGTGTCGATTACTATGTGCGTAGCAAACTTTAAGTCTTTGGCCATAAAAACACTGTTGCGATGTCTTCTCTTCCCACTGATCAAGAATACAAATTGTGAATATACTTGTCTGTATTGCCGAGTACTATCCTTGTATCATATACCCGTATTATCATTTCTTGAGACAATTCAGTCACCAAACGTTTGGTTTAACAAAGTGATGGTCCCACGCGTTTTATGGCATGTAACGCCGTCGTGTTGGAAACATTTCTCCTCCAAATGATTTGCAATGACATGAGAAATAACAAAAACCAATTGATCGTCCGACCGCAATTTTGATAAAGTGATCCATAAGTCTGACGAACAGAGCGCGCATTTTAAAAATAAATTTACACGATTTGTACACGTCGTTCTTGTGTAAGCATGGTGATTTGCCAAAGTATACTGAAAGAAAGTCTAATACACTTCATTAGTATGACAGCAAGATTTACACTTATTCCTACCAGAAGTTCTTTAGCCAAAAAAAGAATAAAAAATAACCCAGAAATAGTTTATTTTTAAATACTTGGCAATGTTACCACCTGACATTTTATGAAAATTCAAATTGTGATCCCCAGTCAAACAAAAGCTGTTTTCGAGTTATTGAAAACCCCCATATCTATAAATTATATGAAAAACATATCACTTTTTTTGTCGGCGCAACTACGATATGGCCTCAACTTCAATATTGACGTGAGTGGGTCGGCACTTTTTACCAACATGGTTTCAAATATAATGTTCATATCTCTCGGCGAAATGCAACATATGAGGACTATGAAACTATTGCTATGGTAGTTATAACGGTATATTTTAAAAGGAGCGTGGCACAGCCCAATTCCGCTCTTGTTGTAATTAATACTGTATCAACAACATATATAACAAATCTAATTTTTATACCTCTGGTAGTTCATGAGATATATCCATTTTGTATAGCATGGATGGTATCACTCTCCCTTTAGAGCAGCGATCGGCGAGAGCGCGCACTTGTGCAACATGAGCGTGAGAGCCACACATGTATTCTCACACACATTGAACGAAAACAAACAAACTGAATCAGTCTCGCTTGAGCATTTGTCCGACGCAGTTGTGTCGACGCTTGTTGTTAGCAAGACAATAAAAGAAATGAATTTTTTGTGTAAAAATGAGTTCTTATATGTTAATGTGCATTGCCACGCGCACAACAGTAATATTTCCTATATTATTATATTATAATTTTGTTCATAGTTATGAAAAAATCTTTACAACAATTTCCTTCACTACAGTGAGAGAGGGAAGAGAACAACTCACCAACACAAACCCATATTGTGGTTGTGTTAGTTGCCGATAGCTGCTTTAGAGGAAGTGGAAAATAACAACGCCCAAACAACTTTCATTCGTCAAACTTCGAATCTATCCCATCAAAGGACTACATCTTCGGTAAATACTTATTCTTCCGTTGTCAGAGGCCAGCAGGAAAGCGAAATATTGGCGGAAATTCTAGTTAAACTTAATTATCAAGAACAGTTCCTGAAGTCAATAGAAAATCGTCTTACGAAGCTTGAACAAATCACACACAAATAGAGTTCATGATTAAAATTATGTTGTGGAATGCAAATGGCCTAGCAAAGCACCAAAAGGAGCTTCAAATAGTTCTGGAGCAAAATAATGTAGATGTATGTCTTATATCTGAAACACATTTCACAAAAGAATCCTTTCTTAGATTTAATAATTATGATTTATACCACACCATACACCCACAAAATACTGCTAGAGGAGGTAGTGCTGTTATTATCAAGAAGTCCATAAAGCATTACGAAGAAGAAAAATTAAGTACCCAAGAATTTCAGGCAACTTCCATTATACTCACTGCACACACACATGATCTACAGATAACTTCAGTATATAGTCCACCTCGACATCAAATCAAATGCGATATGTACAAAAACTTAATTCAGCGATATAAGATCAGATTTATAATGGGCGGAGATTTTAATGCAAAAAATATGTTCTGGGGCTCCAGGCTAAACAACCCAAAAGGGAATGAACTATTAAATGCAATAAGGTCAACTGGATGTGAAGTACATTCAACTGGAACACCAACATACTGGCCTACGGACCAAAACAAAACACCGGATCTAATCGACTTTTTCGTCACAAATAAATTATCGGCACCATGCTTGGAAATTAGGTGTGGCTACGATTTAAACTCGGACCATTCACAGGTCTTTTTAACTCTACATGAACATGCAGTGGAGAAGAATGTACCACTTACTTTGACAAATAAGCATACCGACTGGCAATATTTTAAAACAATTCTGACGAACAAAGAATTACCTAGTTGTGAGCCCACTACAATATACCAACTTGAAGAAGAAGTTGAATTAATAACTAAAACAATACAAACGGCTGCATGGGAAAGTACACCCAATCCTCTAAAAAGACAATATTCCAATTCGTATCCTAAAAACATAATAACCATGATTGCTATGAAACGAAAACTTAATAAAAGATGGCAACAAACAAGATTTCCTAACCATAAAACGGAACTTAACAGAATTACATCTAAAATAAGTTCAGAAATAAAAAAGTTTAGAAACGAATCAAAGTCTAGATATTTAAAAGGACTAAATAACGACAAATATACCGATTATTCACTCTGGAAGGCAACCAAGTTTATTAAACGACCTACAACACATATCTCTCCTATCCGAGATTTTAATGGTCAATGGGCAAAAACAAATAAACAAAAAGCTGAACTATTTGCGTCACACTTGTCGGAAGTATTCGCTCCAGGAAATGTTGAAGATGAGGATATTCTTCCTAACGACAACGAAGAGGATATGGCAGAAGTAACAACGAATGAAGTCATTTATCATATTAATAAATTAAAAAGGAAGAAAAGCCCGGGATTTGACTTAATTACAGCGGAAGTATTAAGTCAATTACCTATAAACTTTATAATTAAACTCGCTCAAATTTTCAACGCTTCCCTCAAACTTCAGTACGTGCCATTGTTTTGGAAAGTTTCTGAGATAATTATGGTAGCAAAACCAGGTAAACCACAGACAGATGTAAAATCATATAGGCCAATATCTCTGCTGCCTATTATTTCCAAACTGTACGAAAAAATAGTTCTGTCCAGAATCACTCCAGTATTACAACGAAATAACACTATCCCGTCGCATCAATTTGGTTTTAGAAACGCACATTCTACCATTGATCAGGTCCATCGTATCGTAAATACAATTGAAAATGCCCTTGAGGAAAAGATGGTCTGTTCAGCATTGTTTTTAGATGTATCGCAGGCATTCGACAAAATTTGCCATGTTAGCTTGGTTAAAAAGTTACACACCCTTCTACCAAAAAAGCTTTGCACCTTACTGTCGTCATATCTGGAAAATAGATTGTTTCGCGTGAAAGTTGATGATGAATTCTCTGAACTGGGTGCCTCTCAGTCAGGGGTGCCTCAAGGGAGTATATTGGGTCCATTACTCTATGTTCTGTATACTAGCGATATACCAGCAACATCAGGTACTTTAATAGCAACCTTTGCTGACGATACGGCAATACTGTCAGTAGAATCGACGGAGGAAGCTGCAAACCAAAAGTTACAAGCTGCTCTGAACGCAGTACTTGAATGGACAACTAAATGGCACATTAAATTAAATAGTTCAAAATCCACGCACATAAATTTTACAAATAAAAGCCTTCAACATCTAAGAATATTAATAAATAATCATCAAGTGCCTTATGCAAATACTGCTAAATATCTTGGTATGACACTAGACGCTAAACTTCGTTGGAGTGAGCATGTTAAAATCAAAAGTAAAGAACTCCAGCTGAAACTAAGAAAAATGAATTGGCTTATAGGTAGAAAGTCAGAGTTAAGCATTGAAAATAAGCTGTTAATTTACAAACAAATGATTAAACCCATATGGACATACGGAGCCCAACTATGGGGATGTACTGCGCCTAACAATATCGCCATCATCCAGCGTATACAGAACAAAATACTTAGATGTATAGTCAATGCTCCTTGGTATATACGAAACGAAGATCTGCAGAGGGATCTTGGAATAAATCCAGTTGAACATGAAATTGGTAACATTGCCACTAGGCACAACAGTCGTCTGCTGATACATGTTAATCCTGAAGCATCGGCCCTAATAAATCCCAGCGGCGTTGTACGCCGTTTACAAAGAAGGAAGCCTTCAGATCTTATTAATATTTAAATGTCACCTGCTCGAACGTTTCGCATAATAATATTATATATAAAATAATGTAAAATTTAATTATAAGTCCGAAAAAAATTGCTTGTTAGTTATTAATAACTAGTTGCAGTAAATAAAAAAAAACAAATAAAGAAAAAAAAAAAAAAAAAAAAAAAAAAAACTCTCCCTTTTCCACTTTGTAATATTTTCGTATCATTGGGTACCACGCTCCTTTATCCAATCACAACCAAGTATAGCGTGGGACTATCAACATATCTAAGTACCACTTTGTAATATTTTCGTATCAATATGTCTATTAGAAAAGCCGTAATAGCGATTTTTGAAAACGGGCGGGACTTCCATATAGCAGGCATTCTAACTATACGATCAAGATATATACCAAACATCATCTTCATACCTCCAACAGTTCATGAGATATAGCCTTTTAAACTTTCAAGTCGTATGACCGGTGAAATGGCCCTTTATCAAATCACAACCAAGTATAGCCAGGGAATATCAAGATGTCATCAGTACCACTTTGTAAAATTTTCGTATGGTATCAGGATAGCCGTTAGAGTGGTTTTTGTGAAGAGGGCGTGGTACCTCCCACTTCCGCCCTAGCTGTTATTCATACAGCACCAACAACATAAATTCCAAATCTCATCTTCATACCTCTAATAGTTCATGAGATATAGCCTTTTAAACTTTCAAGTTGTATGGGCAGTGCCATGCCCTTTTATCAAATCACAACCAAGTATAGCCAGGGGCCATAAACAAGGCATCAGACCACTTTGTAATATTTTCGTATTATTGGTTTATTAGGATAGATGTTAGAGTGATTTTTTAAAAGAGGGCGTGGCACCGCCCTCTTCCACCCTGGCTGTGATTCATACTGTACGAACAACATATATACTATATATTATTTTTATACCTCTGATAGTTCGTGAGATACAGACATTTAAAATTTCAAGATGTAAGCCACACCCACTGATCCGATCCCGCCCATTTGTTGTTGGATCACGAATTTTGGTGTCAAAGGCATGCACAAAAATTTTCCTTTGGTGATATTGCGTTTTCAAATATTGAAACCAATGGGCGGGACCACGCCCCCTGTATATATCAAAAAATCAATTAGAATATTTTCATCACCGACAACACAGATCGGTTTAGTCATTCTTGAGTCTATACGGTACATGAAAATGCAAATAATCAAACAAACAGAAACTCATTTTTATAATATAGATACGACACATTGTAGCTGTCGCTTCAGGCCCTAGGTTTCTTTGAACTAAATTCGATTCATGTCTTTTTAAGTCATTTGAGCCATGTCCATCTGTCTGTCCGTATGTCCGGCTGGTACGCAAGAAAACTTTTGAAAAACACTTGTTTTGACACTAAGTATAGGTTAATATTTCCCACAAGTTCTTATGGGATTGTATATGGGCTACATGGCCACGCCTCTTCGGGTGCCTTCCATACAAATGTACCATTCCGCCCACTTTAGAAATCGAGTATTGAAATCAACACACTCAACCTGATAATGCCCAAATTCTGTATTTTGTTAAGCTATAGCAGGATTAAGATTTAGAGAAAAAAAATTGGGTCTAGCCCTTTTGGTACCTCCTATAAAAATGTCTCATTTTGCCCACTTTAGAAATCGAGTAATAATATCAATACACTCACCGCGATCGTATCCATACTCTTTATTTAGTAAAGCTACATCAGGAAAGAGTTTTATGGAAAAAAGCTGGAAGTTAGTCACGCCCCATCCGGTACCTCCGATACCCATCTGGTACCGCCCACTTCAGAAATTGGTGAATATTATTAATAGACCTAACGAGATCGTGCCCAAATTTTGTATTTAGTAAAGCTCAAGCAGGATAACGTTTTTGAGAAAAAAACCTGGAAGTCTAGACACGCCCCTTCTGGTACCTCCCACTCCGCCCACTTTAGAGATAGAGTAATAATATCAATATAATAGAAATTTTGATGTTTTACTGAGGGTGAGGGTCAATGTAAGTCGGGTTGACTATGCAGAGACATGATACTTAAATTTAATTCTTTAATTTCTGACTTTTTTTCAGCAAAATTGGACTAGGTATTCTTGAGTTAGGCCTCCCCAACATGAATGTATGAGCTTAAAAACTATAAGCCCAGAGCCGCACGGGTTAACATACTTCAATCGTGCTCAAATTTTTGCTAACCTAAAATGTGCAAAGACTTATCTTTTTGGGGGGTCAGACTGATTAAAATGCAACATCGACATTTGCGGTCACCCTAATGTCGATTTTTAAATTATGGTAAAAGATTTTTTGATTTGATTTAATTTTCAAATTTCATCAATATTATTAGTTAAAATTACACAGTACAACACTTGTTTTAGGACTTAATTCTGAGAAATACACTCGAAAGTAGCCCCAAAAAGAAGAAGTTCTGCATCATTTGTTTTGTCAAGTTACATGTTACATAACAATTTAATATCGATTTGAAGTTAGTAAGTATCGTATAGTGGAATTTGTCACGTTTAAGGCTCTTTTGTTTGACATAACATAAATACTATATAGTGGCGTATGATTATCATAAGTACTATTCCACGTAAATCATACGCCAAGAGTACAATCATTTGATGAATGTATATCTAATATCCATTGTAATCTGTAAAAATGTTCGTTAGCTTATCCCTTTATAAAAAAAAATACCATCATACTATTAGATTTCCGGTTATAGAAGAAACTTCTGAGAGAAGACAAGCCAATACAAAGAAGAAAATCCAATAAAAAGAAAATATTTCGATGTAATCAGAGTTTAAAATGTCCTTCTCTTACTTCCCATTTTTGCCTACAGCTATAGCCTTGATAGGTATTCAACAATCCATTACTATCTCCTCCCTAATCACTCACTTTTCGAACAGCTTCAATTTCCCCGAAAGTGCAGCATATTACCAAATTCTCAAACCTCATGTCCCCTGTTCACATATTCTATTGCTTGAAGCCACTCACTCTATTCTAATCAACAATTTCCACACAGGGGAATCAAACTTTATCTTCCTTGTAGTTTTGTTGTTGTTGTTGCTCCTGACAGTGACTTGTCCTTCATTTGCCACTGTCTATTGTCCGATGCCGAAAGTGTTTTGAAATCGTCTTCAAATCTCTTGGCACATATTGATGTTTTTGTGTTTTGTAAGGGGAACTAGAGCAAAAACGTATAAAACGTGACTACTTTTGCAGAATTGATTAGAAATCAAGCTGCAGTTAAAAAGAAGTGACAACCCTAGAACATTTTCGTGGCTTGGCTATGTTTTAAACATATGTCAAATTGTTACTGATTGACAACCATTTCACACCCTTACACCAACGCATTGGCGGCCAGACTATTGTGTGCGTAGAGTGTACATGATCTTAAGGGGACTAGAGCATGAATTGGCTGTTTGTGGGGTTGTGTTGGTGTTGGTGTTGTGGGATTTGGCTGGAGGGAAATTTGCAACCTCTCTTCGTATAGATTGCGGTTGCCGTCGTTGAGGTTTCTCTTATTTTGCTGTGGCAAAAAAAAGAAAATCCCGCGTATCGTCGTTAAATAAACATTTACATTTTTATTGCTCAGACAGCTGCAGCTATTGGGATTTGCCTTAAACATATACCGTATTTGTCATTCCCTACTCTTTGCCACACTTAATCAGCGAAAGGAGTACGTGTGGGTTTGCGTTTAGATCGTGCAATGGCAACATTTGATGTTGTCGTTGCTTGTTTTCTGTGTGTGTGTGTGCTTGTTTTGTCTTCTCTGATAGTAGGGGAAAACTAAAGCAATTTGAGTTTATTTACACACTCCTCTGTGCAAAAAGCTTATGGGAATTCATTTATTCGGTTTTCCCGGCTCAAAGCTCACACACAACCCCGAATGACAATAACCAACCAACTGAAGAAGGGTTTCGTTTGCTACGTTATTTTTTTTGCCAAATGCTGTTTGTTTGGCTTTGGATTTGTAAATACTAAAATAATCACATACACCCGCAACCATATCATTTCGCACACACTCACGTATATACACATTAGTACTCATACGTACAATCACATTTCCCTTAGCAGTTAACATTAAATATGTATTGGCTGTTATCTTAATATTTCAAAAGATTCTATATACATTAGGGGTATCGATGGTTAGGGTTTGAGAGAATATTGGTAGAATTTAGCTGAAGGTAACACAGAGGTCGTTAAGACCATCCCTCAGGAAATAATCAAATTAATAACAATTGAAATGTTTTTTTCTGTTTTTGTTCTTTCATTTGTTTAGGGGTTTGCAATTGACTGCTAAATGTTAAGTGATTTCGAAGCATGTTAATAATATCACTTTAAAGATTTTTAATTCAATGGCACATGACAGGTATGGTGATGACGTATTTAACAAAATTGTAATAATTTGCCGGGACCGGCCGTGGCATATTGGTTAGAACACGCGACTACCATGCGGGAGATCGCAGGTTCAAACTTGGCTCCAGTCATCTAAAAAAAAATTGTCGGCTCCCCTCGAATGTTGTTGACAGCAACTTCGCTGTATTAAGTGTCGAGTCAATCGGCGTGTCTAGTAAAAGCTTCTCAAACAGTGACGTTCGCATTCGTCGATAAACAAGTAGGTGCCGTTAGTTGTGAATCTAAATAGAAAGCGTTTTAATTTACAACAACGCGAGAAGCTATCCCATACCTCATTCATGCGGTGCAAAGGGAAATTAAGTTTTTTTTTTTTAAGTAATAATTTGCAGGTGTGGTAACGAAATATATTGTGGTTTCACGTTCACTATTCACAAAAAATTCAAACTCAACTTTTTTCAATTTTAAGTTTTTTAGGCAAAATCCGAAATTAAAGAATTAAAATTCCTATTCATACATCATTTCTCTGCATAATTAACTGTTAAGCAGTATAATAAATTTATCAAAAAAATTTAAAATTTCCCTAAAAATTAAAAATTTGCCTAAAAAATTTGAATTTAATTTTTTAAATTTTGAATTTTTTAGGCAAAAATGAAATTAAAGAATTAAAATTCTTTTAATCTGTTCATGTATCATTTCTCTGCATAACACAGTGCAACACATAAATTGGTGCCGCCTTCATACCCAGCTATTTTTGAAGTATAAACCGAGACTAAAAAAATCCCCAAAGGATTTGGCCCCATTACATCGAAACATTTGTTTATGGATACTCCAATATTTTCACCCCAATACGATTTTTTGACTATTTTTAGGGAGTCCATATTTCATTAACTGTTCGGAAAAGTTGTAGATCTAAACCAGAGCCAAAAAAGTTTCAAATAGACCAACCCAAAAAAATTGCATCTAGTGCATGAAAATTGTAAAAATATGGAAAAAAGGCAATTTTTTCATTATATTTTCACCATAAAATAATGATTATAATAAGTAATATTCTACATAAATCATACGCCACGGAGTACAACGAAATAAATTTTGTGTGGAAAACATCATGAAAAAATATTATTTTTTCCCATACTTTTGCAATTTTCATGCACTGGATGCAATTTTTTTGAGTCGGTCTATTTGACACTTTTATTATTCTGGTTTAGATCTACAACTTTGCCGAAGACAAAAAGAAAAATTTTCGAACGGTTAATGAAATATGGACTCCGTAAAAATGATAAAAAAATCTTGTTGGGTTGAAAATATTGAAGTATCCATAAAAAAATGTTTCGATGTAATGAGGCCAAATCCTTTGGGGATTTTTTTAGTCTCGGTATATACTTCAAAAATAACTGGGTACGAAGGCGGCACCAGACGATGACCTTAGAAATGTTGCACTGTGTAAGTAACAGTTTCGCAGCTATAAATAAATTTATGAAAAATTTAAAATTTCAAATTTAATTTTTTTGATTTTGAATTTTCAAATCAATGAATTTTTTAGGCAAATTCGAAATTAAAGAAATTCCTTAAGTTTGTTTTTTTATCTGTGTCTATACCATTTCTCTGCATAATCAACAGTTTCGCAATTAAAAGTAAATTTAAGAAAAAATAAAAATTTGCCTTAAAAATTCAAACTCATTTTTTTCAATTTTAAATGTTGTAGATAAATTCGAAATTAAAAAATTAAAATTCCTTTAATCTGTTCATTTAGCATTTTTATGCATAATTACGCGGTTTCACAGTTATAAATAGATTTATGAAAAAAATAAATTAAAAATTTTAATTTTTTTTTTTAATTTTGAAAATTTTAGGCAATTTCGAACTTAAAGAATTAAAATTCCTTTAATCTATTCATATATCATGTCTCTGCATATGCAACAGTTTTACAGTTATAAATAAATTTATGAAAAAAAAAAATAAATAAAAATTGCCTAAAATTCAAATTTAATTTTTTTAATTTAAAAAAAAAAAAAAATAAAAATTCGCGCAAAAAATGCATATTAAATTTTTTAAATTTTGAATTTTTTAGGCAAATTCTAAATTATAGAACTATAATTCCTTAAATCTGTTCATATATCATTTGTCTGCATAATCAACAGTTTCACAGTAATAAATAAATTTATGAATAAAATTAAAAATTTGCCTAAAAAATTATTATTTCAATTTTTAGGCAAATTTGAAATTTAAATTTGAAATCAAATGCAAAATCAACAGTTTCGCAGTTATAAAAAAGTTTATTAAATAAAAATAAAAATTCGCCTAAAAAAATTCAAATTCAGTTTTTTCAATTTTGAATTTTTTTTGCAAATTCGAAATTAAAGAATTCAATTTCTTTTAATCTATTCATATATAATTTCTCTGCATAATCAACAGTTCAAATTCAATTTTTTCGTTTTGAATATTAAGCCAAATTTAAAATTAAAGAGTTAATTTTTTTTTTAATTCAAAATTTACTTTGAATTTATTAGGCAAATTTTTAGTTTTATTTATGTTAATTATTTATAACTGATTGTGGAGAGAAATGGTATATGAATTAAAGGAATTTTAATACTTTAATTTCGGATATTTTTTTGGGAAAGGCGGGAGTAGTCATTCTTAAGTTATGCCTCCCCAATATGACTACAGGAGCTTAAAAACTGTAAGCCCAAAGCGGCGCGGGTTAATGTACCTCAATCATGCTCGAATTTTGGGCTATCCCAAAATCGGCAAAGACTTATCACTTTTAAGGGGTCAGCCCGATAAATTTCTGCAATTTTTTCCACCAGTATAACTTGCGGCGACCCTTATATACATTTACATACATATTATGGTGACAGCATAACTTTAAGTCGTGCGCAAAGAACATTCCGTAACATAGTTGTTAGAACACGCGTAGAAGTTTAAGTGTCGAGTCAATCGACATGTCTAGTAAAAGCTTCTCAAATAGTGACGTTCGCATTCGTCGCTAAACAAGTAGGTGCCGTTTGTTGTAAATCTAAAATAGAAAGCGTGTTAATTCAAAACAACGCATCCCATATCGTCCCCTTAGTATTAAAATAGCCTATACATTTTTTGATGTTTTAAGAAAATCAATTTAAAAGTTTTCGTCAAATCGGACGTCTATGAAATTTTCGAAGAAGAAATTATACACTATTTTTTCCAATGACCTTTGGACGCACTTTGTGGAAGTAGATTTTGACGAAATTTTGACCAGGCAATGGTGAGAGAATCGAGAGAATCAATGGTGGAGATTCTAAATATGCAATAAAAAAATAATAGCCTATGAGCATATAGGCTATTGTTATACTAAAGGGACGATATCTCGTTCATGGGGTGTAAAAGGAAATTGAGTTTTTTTTAAAGGTCAAAGGTCAAATCCATATATATAAAATGAGTTTGGCTTTGTACCGTTAGGTTTTTTTTAGTACCGTTAGGTTTTTAAAACCGCTTGTTGAAATTTTCACAGAATATTTCAGCGTGGTCGGAATTGAAAATGGGGTACTTTCATTTTTGATATATCAAGTGGGCGTTGCCCCGACCAGTGGACTTTATTTCTGCAATTTCTGGAGGACTGTTTATCCAATCGCCTTGAATATTTGTGTGAATGCATTTGGCACCAAAGTTTGTGATCCAACAAAAAATGAGCGGGATCGGATCAGTGGGCGTGGATAATATCTTGAAACTTTAAACGTCTGTATCTCATGAACTATTAGAGGTATAAAGATAATATTTGATATAAATGTAGACCGTACTGTTTGAATTACAGCCAGGGTGGAAGTGGGCGGTGCCACGCCCCCTTCCAAAAATCGCTCTGCCGCCTTATTATTAGACGTCCGATTGATACAAAAATTTTACAAAGTGTTTCTGATGAACTGTTGATAGTCTCTGGCTATACTTGGTTGTGATTAGATAAGAGAGGTGTAGTAGCATCGACCATATTTTAAAAATATAGTATTTGTGGAAAAATTTAAGAAAAAAGTTAGGGTGATATCGTAAGACGTTAAAACTGGTAAAATTTAACTTATTTTAGATTTTCAATCAAATCAAAATAATGTAGCTCCACTTTCCAACAAGCCGTTTATTTTTATGCAAAAAAAATAAGCGAATTTATGCAAAAAGTTGTATTGGCGGTTGGCTGGGGGGTGGCCAATTTTGATGAAATTTGGCATGCGTCTCTTGTCTATTCTGGAAGGTGTACATTAGACTATTTCACAAAAAGCAGTTTTTTCGAAGTGTCAATGGGATAATATATTTTCAAACTACTATCTAAAATGTTTTGATGACTTCACAGAAAATTTATGAAATATTTTAAGTTTAAAACTAGTCTATTCCGATCAAAATCGGTCAAGCGTATCAAAACGTTTAATCATATAAATAAATCAGGATTTTTGAAACATACCTTTTTGAAGCCAAAAACCTTAAACGATTTTGCGCGACCCCTAAACGTCGATCAATTTTCAAGTTTTATACACCAAAATTTTTGTTTTTTGTTAAGTAGAATTAGAAAATATATTAACCCATTGACTTTTCGAAAAAAAATTGAAATTGAAATGGTCTAGTGTACATACCAAAATTAGAACAATATTGGTTGGATAGGAAAAATTGGAAAAAAATTGATATTATTGATATTATATTTAAAACCGTGTATGGGCGGTGGGCGTGGCCAATTTTGATGAAAATTTGCAAGCATCTCTTTTTACTCTATAGATTGTATGGGCGGTAGTTGGTGGGCGTTGCCGATTTTAATAAAATTTCAGTTGTTTCTTAATTTAGTCAATATAATGCTCGGTGCCCGGTGGCCTAATAAGCCACTCTCCTTAAACAAAAATTTATTATGAAAACACGAAGAAAACGAAAAACAAGAACCCCCCCAAATGTTGATGACCCCCGCAAACGATATAAGGACCATGATTTAAGGATATGCACCTGGAATGTCCGAACTCTATACAGAGATGGTGCCTCTATCCAACTGGCGGATGTCCTCGACAAATACAAGGCTGACATCACCGCCATACAGGAAATGAGATGGACGGGACAGGGATGCACACGACGGAAGAACTGTGACATCTTTTACAGCTGCCATGCAGAAAGACACGAATTTGGATGTGGTTTCATAGTCGGCAAGAGACTTCGACACCTGGTCTCGCGGTTTAACCCTGTAAATGACCGTATAGCCACCATTCCCCGACGGAAGACAAAGACGATGACATCAAAGATGCATTCTATGAGCGCCTGGAGGATATATATGACCGCTGCCCTGCACATGACATTAAAATTGTTCTGGGAGATTTTAATGCTAAAATAGGAAGGGAAGATGCTCTTGGTTCTTAAAAAAAAAAATTAATTTCCCTTTGCACCCCATGAATGAGGTATGGGATAGCTTCTCGCGTTGTTGTGAATTAACACGCTTTCTATTTTTAGATTCACAACTAACGGCACCTACTTATTTATCGACGAATGCGAACGTCACTGTTTTGAGAAGCTCTTACTAGACACGACGATTGAATCGACGCTTAATACTGCGAAGTTGCTGTCAAACAACATTCGAGGGGAGCCGACAATGAAAGAAAATTTTATTTATTTTTTTTGTTTTTTTTTTTTTTTTTTTAAGATGACTGGAGCCAGGTTTGAACCTGCGACCTCCCGCATGGTAGTCGCGTGTTCTACCCACCATGCCACGGCCAGTCCCTGATGCTCTTGGTTCAGCAGTCGGAAAATTCAGTCTACACAACAACACCTCCGATAACGGATTCAGACTGGTAAGTTTCGCGTCGGCAAGAAACATGGTTGTGAGTGGAACCAGATTCCCGCATAAAGATATCCACAAGGCAACCTGGATATCTCCCGATCAAAATACAAGAAATCAGATTGATCACGTGGTAATTGATGGAAGGCATGTCTCAAGCGTTATGGACGTGCGAGTGATGCGCGGTGCAAATATCGACTCGGATCACCACATAGTTGCAGCCAAGGTACGCACACGATTAAGTAGAGCTAAAAACACTCTTAATCAAACGCAAAGGAAGCTAGACATCAAAAAGCTGCAGACCACTGAGATAGCCAATGCCTACTCCAACCAACTCTCTCAATTACTCCATACAAATCCCCCTAGTTCTGATGTTCCCGACATGCAGTGGCAGCATATTGCGAATTCTATGACCACTGCCGCAACAACCGTACTGGGTTATGAAAAACCACGCTCAGACAAGCCCTGGTACGATGACGAATGTCGCGAAATGTCTGAGGAAATGGATGCTGCATACAAGGCAAAACTGCAGCCAATGGCGACGCGTGCGGTGACGGAGCGTTATAAAGAGAAAAGGAGGGAGATGAAACGCCTGTTCAGACGGAAAAAGCGTCTGTGGAAGAAAAGAGAGAGCCAGGATATCGAAAACTACAGGGATAGAGGTGAGGCCCGAAAGTTCTACCAAAAGGTAAAAAGTAAAGGTTTTGGAACAGGGATCCCCACCTGTAAGGACAGAGACGGAAATCTGGTCACGGACACTCAGAGTGTGCTGCAAATATGGAGGGAACACTTTCAATCTCTTCTCGTTCCCGAAGGCAGCATAAGTGACGGAATCGCACCAATCATCGACGATGGAGTAGATTGTCCACCACCGAGGCAAAACGAGATCAGCACGGCAATTGCCCGGCTTAAAAATAATAAAGCTGCGGGAGCCGATGGACTGCCGGCAGAGCTTTTTAAAGCCGGCGGCGATGACCTGGTAACATGCATGCACCAGCTCATAAACACGATTTGGCTCAGGGAATGCATGCCCGATGATTGGAATCTGAGTGTCCTATGTCCCGTGCTTAAGAAAGGCGATCCTAGTGTGTGTACCAACTATCGCGGGATTAGCCTTTTACCCATCGCATACAAGGTCCTGTCTAGTGTGTTATGTGAAAGACTAAAGCCCATCCTGGCGAACCTGATTGGACCTTATCAGTGTGGCTTTAGACCTGGTAAATCCACCACCGACCAGATATTCACGCTACGACAAATCCTGGAGAAGACCCAAGAAATGCAGATCGATACCTACCATCTGTTCATCGATTACAAAGCTGCATTTGACAGTCCGATACGACAGAAATTGTTGGATGCTATGGCTGAGTTTGGTATCCCCGCAAAACTAATTCGACTCTGCGGGATGACACTGACTGACACGAAGTCTTCAGTGAAAATTGGCAAAAATCTGTCAGAGCCATTTTCTACCAAGCGAGGCTTTAGACAAGGCGATAGTCTGTCCTGCGATCTCTTTAACATCGTAATGGAGATGATCATGCGGAAAGCAGCAGTAAACAGGAATGGCACCATATTTAACAAAAGCCACATGTTGCTCGCGTATGCTGATGATATCGATATTATTGGACGTGGATTGCGAGATGTTACTGCGGCTTTTTCGAGCATTGAAAAGCAGTCGGCTGAAGTGGGTCTGGTGATAAACGAGGACAAAACCAAGTTATTTGTTTCAACGAACAAAGAGTCCACTCGTCTAGGACGCTGCGTGAACGTTGACAACTATAATTTTGAAGTGGTAGACGATTTTGTCTACCTTGGCTCCGCCATAAACAAAAATAATAATGTCAGCCTCGAAATCAAAAGACGAGTATTGATCGCAAACCGCTGCTACTATGCGCTAAGCAAGCAATTTAACGACAAAGCGCTCTCTCGAAAAACAAAGATCCAGCTCTACCAGACTCTGAATCTACCTGTCTTGCTCTACAGCGCAGAATCGTGGGTAATGACACAAGCGGATCAATCTATTCTGGGAGTCTTCGAGAGAAAAATACTACGCAAAATATTTGGACCCATCATCGTGAACGGCGAGTACCGTCGTCGAATGAATCATGAGCTGTATGAGCTGTACAACGACATCGACGTGGTCAAGCGCGTTCAAATAGACCGAATGCGCTGGCTTGGACACGTTGTACGAATGGACGATAACGCTCCGGCTCGAAAAGTCTTCGGCAATAAAGTCGATGGGCGGCGCAGGAGGGGGCGACCAAAACTCCGATGGATAGACCAGGTGACGGAAATGTTAAGTAAGCTTGGTATGACGAACTATCTACGGAGCGCAAAAGACCGAAGCGCTTGGAATGGTTTTCTACGTGCGGCTACTGATAGATGAATTTCTGTTGTTGCTGCCAGTAAAGAAGAAGAAGAAGAATGCTCGGTGCCAACTACCAATGATGTCAGACCACTCCTTATAGTTTTTGCCTACACATGTCAATATTTGACTATAACATTTCTGCGAGAAATTCGCAGAACTTTAGTAGTTATAGTTGACCTCTTTGGGGCACGGAAAATAGTTATATGATCTTACTGAAATATCCGTCATGTCCGCTTCTTTCGTTTTTACAAGTTTATGTTTAAGTCTGTTCACCCCCTAAGCAACTTACCCGCTTTCATTCTTTGGGCAAACCCTTAACACTTCAAATACATACACTGAAGACAAATGTGCTTCTCCTTGCACCAGTGTGCAACTAAGTGTAATTAGAAGGCAAGCAAAGCTGAAATGTACTTTGGCCTGAAGCATTTAAAGGCACTTAATGCCACCAATGGTTCATGTAAGATATCAGCTCAACTGCAACTTATGGTTCATGTTAAATGGTTTAATTTGTTTTCTTGCAATTTTCCCTAAATACCGGTGTCGGTTCTCCCCCAGCCCAGTGCCTAGTTGGTTGCCTGCATTATGGGGCAATAGCAATGTGAGCAACAAAATGGAAAAGTGTTAGTCCACCTAGCGCTGACTTGACTTTTATTTATGTGAAAATGTAAACGCACACCTATGTTGGCACTTTAAAATAACTTTTAAGGTATTTTCGACTTTTGGCTATGTGAATGTAAGAAAAAATGTTCCAATGATGAATACACATTGGTGTGTGTGTGTGTGTATTTAAATCGACCAATACCTTGTTAAACATATACAAAAATGAAATAAATTTGAAAATTGTGTAAGAGATGGGAAATGTTATATAAAATTGTACGGCAGAGCACAGTAAATAATAACAAATGTAAGTTCCACTCAGTTATAATAATATAAATCGCAAATATATATTATCATGGCTATGCCCCTAATACACTTTAATTGATATTGATATTTTTTGTAATATTCTTCTGATCATTGGCTAATTTATGACTAAGGCAGTACAACACATGATTTTGGTATTCAATTCTGAAAACTGCACGTGAAAGTAGCGCCAAAAAGCAGAAGTTCTGCATCATTCGTTTTGTCCAGTTACATGCCATTATAATTTAATATCGATTTGAAGTTAGTAAGTATCGTATACGGGAATTTGTGACGTTTTAGGCAGAGAGTAAGCAGCATTGCACCTGAACGCATACACCGTATTAATGCTATGCAATAAATGACCGATAGTCAGTTAATGTCTGTAAAAGTATTTTTTCAACCGCCTAATGAACTCCTGCAATTTTTATCTAGCAATTTTTCGCAAATACTTTGCAATCTTAAATGTGTGTGTTTTACTTCCAACTAAGCTTTACCGAGAAATCTTTACCTTAGATTTCAACATGAATAGACATTCCAACATGCGCTGTTTCTTTGTATTTTTTTTGGGTGACTGACAAGTGATTCTTTGGAAATACCCAAAATGTATATCTACGTGCTGGTATCTGCGGTTGACCCTCTTACAAAAAAAAGCTTTAAAGTTGCATTTCTTACCTCCAAAAAACAGTAATGTATTCGTAAAAGGTAGAACGTCACTGTTGTTCAAAGCAATTTATCTTGTATTCTGAGTAATTTATGTACTCTTAGTGGTCCAACGCGAGTTGCTTACCATTTACCATTCATACCGATACAAACGCACGCCTACACTTAGTTACTGGCACAAATTACAGGAGCAGATAAGGGGAGGTCTTAAATGAAAGGCCCTATTACACAATACAACATTTTTCAGCTAATAGATTTGGGACTCAATTCTGAGAACTGTATGTGAAAGTTGCCCCAAAAAGAACAAGTTCTGCATCATTCGTATTGTCAAGTTACATGCCATAATAATTTTATATCCATTTGAAGTTAGTACGTATCGTATAGGGGAATTTGTCAGGTTTTAGGGTCATTTGGTTTGACATAGCATAAATACTATATGGAGGCGTATGATTTTCATAACTTCAAATCGTTTTTAAACTACGACTGTTATCAGGAGGGCAGATAGGAGGACACCTCCACAAAGGTGGAGTTTGTATAGGATATGGAGAAGTTTTGATCGATTTTGCTTATCTCCGCTTAGAGGATAGAAGCTTGCATACCAAATTTCAGCTCTATAGCTCCTCAACCATGTCTGTTATTGCCGGGAGAGACCCAAAAAAGAGGCAATTTGTATGGGAGTAGTTTTTGACAGATCTTGCTCATCGCAGAACTCAACCTCCGCCTAGAGGATAGAAGCTGGCGTAAACAATTTCACCCCGATAGATCTTAAAATACGGCTTTAATCGCAGGGGCTGACTCCAAAATGTGTGAGTTTGTATGGGAGGTGGAATCTTGCTCATCTTAGAACTTATCCTTCGCTTATAGGACAGAAGCCTGCATTTCAAATTTCAGCTTGATTTCTCTTAAACTACGGCTATAATCGCGGTGACAGACGCTAACCTTTGATCATTTATGAACACAATAAAGTGGGTTACTTTGTATAGAGTAAAAAATGCACCAAGCGGTTAA
Organism: Muscina levida; assembly: GCA_964034835.1. NCBI lineage: Eukaryota > Metazoa > Arthropoda > Insecta > Diptera > Muscidae > Muscina > Muscina levida. Next base: position 10,996,366 of record OZ035880.1, on the reverse strand, counting down.
AATTTGCCCAGAAACAATGGGTCTAAAATCAAAATCGACCCCCCGGTTTTCAACGAGAAACTTTTCGTTTTGGCGAAAAAATACATAACAAGCCGCGCAACTGCCCCGTAATCTGTCTTAGAGGGTTAAAATGGATAACCGACCCCAAGTAATTTTTCCCCCCTAACATTTTCACCAAACATACCTACTTCCCATCTTCACCCTAAGAGGGCTACCATACAAAAAAAAAAATTATACAATATACTCCCACCGCTTTTACTGCCGCGGATTTGCCCCTAGAGGGGTAAAATGTATGACCGATCCCCAGTCATTTTCCCTTCTAACATTTTTCCCAAAATTCAGGACCTTTTAAGGATTCTTCTACAAAAAATTCAAGTTTTATAAAATTTGCTCCTAACTGCCCTAAAGGTGCCGCTAGAGGAGTTTAATGTATGACCATCCATCAATATTTTTGCAAACCCAACAGTTTCTCAAAACTTGTCTGCCCTTAATCTTCAACCCCCCTAAGGTGGTCCCCATACAATTTTTATATTTTTATAAATTTTTTTAAATCAGCTCCAGCCGCTCCCATGGCCTCGTAGAAAGGGAAAAGAAGTATTTCTCTCCTAATATTTTTCTCGAATATACCTTCCCCCTCTCTTCACTTCCTAAAGGGGCTCTCATACAAAATGCCCTTCACTCGTCGAAAACAACAAAATTCTTTACAAAATAATATTTCCGTAAAAAATTGTCAAGAAATCTATATATATAAAAATGAAATGGTCCACGTATGTCATACCATCACTTGAGAACGACTGGAGCGATTTGGCTGATTTTTTTTTTATTCGATTCAAAATTTTCCGTAGATTGTTTGTGTTAAAAAAAAATCAAATCCAGGTGGCGCTAGGGTGGATTTATATCGAAATTGTGAATGCATGTACCAATTCAACTGAAATTTAGAATGGATATTCGTTGTATCATGAGAAAAGATTTCATGTACAAATGGACCCGGTAGGTGGCGCTGGGGTAGGTTTACAATTAAAATTTTAACGAATGGGCCAATTTAACTGAAATTCAGAATCTATGTTTGTTTGATCATCAGAAAAAATTGTATGTGCAAATGGACCCGGTAGATGGCGCTAGGGTGGATTTATATCGAAGATTTGAATGGATGTACCAATTTAACTGAAATTTAGTATTTATGTTTGTGAAACCTTGAGAAAAAATTGTTTGTATAAATTGACCCGGTAGGTGTCGCTAGGGTGGAATTATAATGGAAATTTTAAGGAATTAAACAATTTGGCTGAAATTTTGAATGTATATTTGTTTTATTATGAGAATTTTTTTTGTATATATGGACTTACAATTGATTTGGCTGGGGTTGAATTATTTCAAAAATTCATATCGACTGTCCGATTTTACTTAAACTTAAAATATATGATTTTTTTGGCATGAGAAAAATTTGAAAGTATGTTTGGAACCAGTTGCCGGTGTTTTAGCTTATGATACACTTAATTTTTGGAATGTCATTTAGTCACTTTTTTTAACATCATAGTTATTCAGAAGTCTATATATAAAAAAGATGTGCATTTTAATGTTACCACTAATTGCGAAAACTGTTGACCCCATTTGTCTCAAAATTTCAGTGAAAGTGTAGGATTGGCTATAGATGGTCACCCGGACCGCAAAAACGCTTAATGAGGAATGACTAACTTTTATAATGGCGCACTTCCTACAGAATTAGAGAGCTCCACAGAGTGGTTTTTCCCATTTCGAAATTTTAGTGGACAATAACGAATATAGGAATACCCAGACCATATGGTTAATGGTTAATATGGTTAATGGGGTTGCTGAGCCTAATCAAGGCATTTTTGGAAATTCGTACTCATTAGGATAAAAAGTTACAATCACCCAGTACACCAACGCAGAAAGTTATATGTCAGTCAATCTGCTTAAAAATGTGGTTTTAAAATATATGCCTATCAATAAGTAAGTTTTCATTACACTGCTGATCCGTTTTAGCAATTCTTATAATAATATTTAATAATCTTTAAGATATATTAGAGGTCAAAGAAATAAACCAATCGTTATTAGATTTCAACTACACTCAACATATTTTACAAAAATTTGGAGGCAGGACGAAGTCTGCCGGGCCAGCTAGTTTTAAATAATTTAGAAAATTTTTATATGGGAGCCCCCTTAGGATGTGAAAAAGAGTAGGTATGTTAGAGAAAAATGTTAGAAGGGAAATACTAGTGGGGGTCGGGCATAAATTTTACCCCTCCAGGAGGCACCATGGGAGTGACAGGAGCTGAATTCGTAAAATATATAATAAAAATAAAAAAATTATATGGCGACTATATTAAGGGTAGAAGAATGAGCCTAGACATGACCTGACAAACTGTTGGGTTGCAAAAATATTGGGGGATGGTCATACATTTGACTCCTCTAGGGGCACCTTAAGGGCAGTTAGAGCGGTGGGAGCAAATTTTATAAAATTTTGATTTCTGTATGGAAGCCTCCGGGGAAGTTGCGGGGCTTGTTGTGGAAAAATTTCTTGTTAAAAACAGGGGGCTCGATTTTTATTTTAGACCTATGGTTTCTTGGCCAAATTTTGTTAGACTACATCGTAGATTACGATTTGGTTACCCACTCTAATATACACTCTATGGCGCATCTACAAAATGCCATATTGTTGATGCTTTATTTCCACATTATGCACTTTCTCATTAG